>CM071634.1:165000-1365000 GCA_036419045.1 Scirpophaga incertulas | reverse complement strand
GTTCGTCCGCTGCATCATTGCCTCTTGATCCACTGTGCCCCTTTATCCATTGTAGGGTTATTTTATTGTGATTGAGTACTGCTATCTGTTCCAGGGCGTTGTGACATTCAAGTGTCAGTCCTGAGGTGAAGTATTCCCTTCCTAGAGATTGCAGTACTGAGGCGCTATCGGATAGTATACGTATGTAAGAATTCCTGACCTTTTTGTTTAGGATCGTATGGGCCGCCTGGATTATACCGACGCACTCCGCTTGATATACGGTATTTAGTTTCCCCAGTGCCCGTCTCTCTTTTCTTATTATTGGAAGCCTGTGTGTAATATAAAGGTTATAACGGAACGACTGGTCGCTTTGTTCAACAAACTTGTACTATTAGACGTAGAGTCAATTAATTTCTCTGGTTTTTTTAAGAACAGCTCAAGGACTAATAACAATTCAACTTACAGCTTACAATACTTTAGCGACTTTGCTTTTGCGATAGTAAAATAACTGAAAAAAAAAACGTGAAATGATATTCTCTCTCTACTCTTTTATAATTAATAATAATTATATTTTATCAAATTTCAAAACGGCAATCGTCGTCAAATGCATTAATAATTCGCCAAAAATCGATACCTGTCTTACCTGAGCGCGCGCCATGTCCACCGCTTGGGTCTTAGTGAACCCCCATCTCATATATGGTAGGTATAGGGGCCTCACTGAACAAACCCCAAGTCTGGTCAAATACATACAGGTAGCTTTCCACTGGCTCTTAGCTGTCAAATGATATTAAATTGTTCTAGATCAGAGTCATGATTATACTGTCGCTTCTTTTGAGGGGAATAGAGCATACCCAAAAAAGATAAATAAAATTCTTGTGGTTTGGCAAGGGATGGGTGAGATCCCTAATTTAAGATATTTTCGTTGATATAGTTGTCCATAGATCACTCCCTTAAAGTTTGATTACTACTTCCACGGACTCACTGTATAGTCTCGATGTACGCACAGTACTATTTAGACTCATGTCTCAGAGCCTAAGTTATACACGTGGATGACTGAAAAGGTTCGAGATTCGGCGAACTTTGCACATAAATTACATAGTTTATATACCATCTCTAAGCGGTCAGCATTTTCCTCTTTTATAATTCCTAACGGAGAGTATATAAATAAAAGTCTGAATTTAACAAACGCCGAGTCAGTATATAAGCGAAGATCTTGTTCTTTTTTATGGCGCTTTATTGATAGACCAGCAGATTACCCACCTTGGTAATAGGTGGTTACAGTCATCTGTAGCACATATGTTTGCAACTCCCACATAAACGTCACACCATGACAACATTGATGTTGCGAGCGTGAAAACTATGGGTTGATGTTTCCAACATTGGACCACAAGCTTACCTACCACCGTTGTTATATGAAAATAAATATTCAATGTATTGCTTGAGCTATTCTAAATAAATATACATCTTCACTTGTTGAGACGATTCTAAATAAATTTACATCCTATCGTGTTGTTTGATACTTTTCTAAATAACCATACATCGCCACTTGTTGACACAACTCTAAATAAATGTTCGTCCCACCGTGTTGCTTGAGACTATTATAAATAAATATACATCCCCATTTGCGGAAACAATATTGGATAAATTTACGTCCTACCATATTACCAATTACTTGACACTATTCTAAATAAAGATACAATTTACCGTGTTACTTGAGACTGTTCTTAATAAATATACATCCCCGTTTGTTAAGATATTTCTAAATAAATGTATATCTCACCATGTTGCTTGAGACTATTCTAAATAAATTCACACTTCAACTGCTTGAAAAGATCCTAAATAAAATATACTGTTACGCCGGTGGCTTAGTAAAACTTCAAAAGTGATTTTCTGTGACTTAGAAACGTTTTCAGCAGGCTGAAACGTCGTTTCAGGCCGTTTCAGAAGTAGCTCTTTCACATACTAAAAAATCTAAATTACACCCAAGTTACAGTAGTTTTCAGGCGCCTGAAACATGTTTTCAGTACGTTTCAGGCTACCCTCTATCCAATGCCGCAATAACCTGAAAACCCGTTTTCAGGCGTTTTCAGGACCCCTTATGAGCCATTAAGCCTACTTCAGTAAAAGGACATAAATTTCAATAGGAGTGAAAGAGATAGCAATAGTAGAAAGAGACAGAGATAGTTAGAACATTCGAGAAGTATTAGAATGAGAAAACATCATTAGAAAGAAATAGACAAACACAGAATGTTCGAGAAAGATAGTACGGGAATATTCGAGTATTGTGTATCGAGAATATTCGAGTATCGAGACAGTTATACTCGAAACGTCTCGAACGCGCGACGTATTGGACTACACATTCGAGTGTGTCCGCGAATGTTCTGGCAAGAGTGGCAAGTATCTTAGGGGACTATATAAGGCTGTGTCCGGCCGCCGGGAAGAGTATTGTTTTTTGCGATACAGTGCGAAAACATCTAAGTGATATTGGAGAACTAAGAAGCGACTTTCAGTGCTTTCAGTGAAGTGATTAGTGACTGTTAGTGTACTAATTAATAAAAGTTCAGTGTTTTGGTAGACCGCCGTTTAATTTACTGACCCCAGCTCGTAACAATACATTCTATATGATTTGCCCCGCTGGCCCGGTACGGTTAGATCGACTTCAAACACACCTGTAATATTTTCCGCAGTATCTACGCATGTCTAATTAAATCTGATCATTTATTTGTATACATAGAGATAGACAGGTGGTACAAACAAGTAGAATTAATCGTGGGAGAGCCATGCTTCGGCACGCATTGGGCCGGCTCGACCGGAATGATACCACGGCCTCACAGAAAGCCGGCGTGAAATAGCGCTTCCGCTGTGTTTCGCCGAGTGAGTGAGGGTACAGGAGGCCCCTTCCCCTTTCCCCCTTATTCCCTTTTAAAAGGCCGTCAACGCATCTGTGACTCCTCTGGTGTTGCGGTTATCGCTTACCATCAGGTGATCCGTTTGCTCGTTTGCTGCCCTATTATCCTATATAAAAAAAAACTATGCTCGGCCATTATAGGCAGATAGGTCTAATACACACAACCGCAAAAAAAAAGTAAATGGAATTTTCATATAAATATGATCAAAAATTAAAAAATGCGGTTGTCACCTGTAATGACTAGAGATCGGATAATCGGATGCATATTTACCTAAAGTTAGTTTAAGACAAAGTAGTGGAAACGGCTTTTTATTGTTTTGTTAAATAAAATTTTTCACAATTTCTGTTTTTTTATTCAATTATTTAATATTCAATTATTTAATTGATTATTGTTTTAGTCAAACTAGCTCACTACTTTCGTATAACACTCTTCATGTAATAAATCGTACATTCATAAATCGCACGGGGAACTGAAACTAAACTTCATGTAAATACATATGCATAGTTGTATAAATGAACCCGGAGTCTCGGTCTTTTGAAAATAAATACCACGTGCTAATTTAGTAATTTTCAAACAATATCACTACGTTAAATTTGCAGTCCCGTATTTTCACGGGATTTTTATTTAACAAAATGTATTCTAAAAAGCCGCTTCCATAATTTGTGAGCCAAAAATTAACTTTAGGTAAATATGCATCCGATTATCCGATCTCTAGTAATGACTCTTGCGATAATAAATACTACCAATATTATAAACGCAAAAGTTTGTATGGATGCATGTTTGTTACTCTTTCACGTTATAACTATTACTTTTTTGACCTTTACTACTTTACTTTTTATGAACTTTTACAATAATATAGCTCATACATCAACATAACACATTTCATAATGATATACGCCACGCTAATATAAGCTACTCGATATACTAATTCTGCGCAGACGCAGTCGCAGGCACCAGCTAGTAGGTAATATGTACATTTAAAGTAAAATTACTATCAAGAAATTAAGTAAGCTTTAAATTGACTGAAGTAAGCTGAAAAAAAAATGGATCAAAAATTTGAACTATTCGTCATCATCCTCTTGCCCATTTCCCATTATCTGGGGTCGGCGCAGTAGATTTTTTCCTTCCATTCCTCTCTATCAGCCGTCATTTCCATGCTTACTCCTTTCATTCTTATATCATTCTTCACACAATCGATCCATCTTTTATTCGGTCTTCCTCTGCCCGTGTATCCCTCCACTTTCATATTCAACATTCGCTTTGTGACATGACTGATGCTAATCTACTTCCTCTCACTTTTTCTACCACTGGCGCCACTTTCAGGCTTCCTCTTATGTACTCATTCCTTATCTTATCCATCCTTGTCACACCACACATCCATCGTAACAGACAAAAATTTGAACTATTCATCCAAGTACCAATCATGGAAAGGATCTACGAGTATGCACGTTTCTGTTTTATTTTTAACGAGTTAAAGTAGGTACTCGTGTTAAAATAAACATTTTACATCTTGTGACAATTTTTTTTATTCGTATGTATTCGTATTTGTGCATTAAAGTTGCTCTAATAAATATCGTTACAACACTCTAAAACAATTTGCAACTTTGCCAACCCTAGCATTGGAGCGAATTATTTTGATCCGGATCAATTTGCCGACCCCCGTCAGGAGTTCGTCAGTGACATATTCGGGGTCATTATTATGCGAAAGTCGATATGATACGGCTTCGTGAGGATTTGTCAGGACTGCCTTTCTGACATGTAGGTACATTAAATAACAATATTTTTTCAATTTTGCTGGCGGCCTCGGAGTTGTCATAAAATTTTTGTTTCTGCTGTCTTGTTCATATTAATAGATGACACGTCACGACATGCATGAACGTGAAGACATTTCTATACTAATATTATAAAGAAAAAGATTTGTTTGTTTGTAATGAATAGGCTCCGAAACTACTGGACCGATTTCAAAAATTCTTTCACCTTTGCAAAGCTACATTATCCCCGAGTAACATAGGCTATATTATATTTAATTAAAAAAAAATAGGGATCCTTACTAAAACTCCAATAATGTAACCCAAGGTGTAAAAAAATGACCTGAAAAATTCCTTACGTCGCGTGCGCTGCGAAAACTGTTGATGATAGAACAAAATCATTTACTACGACTTTGCAGAACTCATCATTATCTACAAAAAGTGTCGCGAAAAAATATGTCTAAATATTATAGTTATGTCACAGTAAGCGGTTTATTATTTTAAAAATGTAGTTTATATGCCGCTGCTTCAAAAGGCTCTTTATTTGTACCTTGGTATTAATCCTTATCAAAATAAATAAATTACTTTATATTCAAGACGGCTTCAACTTCAACTTTTTGAATTATTCAATTCGGACATTTCATTCGGAAGACATCACGAGTTTAAAAATGCAAGTATTAAAAAAAAGTCGCGTGGTTGCCGCTCACCGCGCTCAGCTAGCCAGCATGCGATGTAGGCTCCATGTAAGCGTCACTGGGGTACGGGGGGGGAGTCAATGTAATAAAATAAAGTGCCGCGTGGCTCACTTACAGTCAATATTCGGCAGAGGATATGTGGACCGGAGCGTGTCCTTAGCGACTCCCTTAATCTAATTAATGCAGGACCTTCCAGACCTGCAACCGGCGGCGTCTGAGCCGTCGCCTCCCTTGTCACCCCTTGATCGGCAGCCTTCTGCTTAGCCACGAGTAGGTTCTCTGTCAATACAGGCCGGTCCCACTTTGGTGAACCGTGCCTCTTCTAGCGCCTATGCCCTCACCATGGGGCAGCGCTATCCGTGCCTCTCCTGAGGTGCGGCTCCCGTCAATATAAGCCAGTAGGGTCATTAGGACCTACGGCTTGACGTGACAAGGAAGACCGCACCTCAGGAGAGGCGCAGTCAGCGCTGCCCTATAAAAGAGAATATATGTGCTAGAAGAGGTACACTTAAATGGCTGCGGACTTATGTTGATGGAAGCCATAGTTCAAACTTTCGTGTTTTTAATATTTAGTAAGGATATTGATAAACAAGAGGATGAACTTTGTTATCCAGTGTTATAGATAAACAAATTGATACTTGCATTTCTGCGGGAGTGCGTCAGACAGCAAGACTATTGAAAATAGTAAATACATACTATTGCTGCCAAGAGCGAATATAAAGATCAAAGCAATGCTAGATAAGCAAGTACCCGCATCGGTGACATCAATTTCGAAGTACCTATCTCTCGCTCACGCAACGAATCGTCATTAGTTATCACCTTGCGCGCGACTGTCACTTGTTTGTCTGACGTCATTACTCATTCATTGCTGCTCAGTGCATGCACTCGATCGTTATCTGGTTGTCATTATCGACGTACGACGTCAAAGGTATCTATGGTTTTATGCCCCGTTGCTATCGTTGAAGAATATAAAAGACTACACTCAGCCTGAGTCTTAGCCATAAGAGCTATGGCTTGGATGGAAGAGTCGATAGGACACAATGACAATAGGTCAATTATGGCGTCTCATACCAGTCTACTTTTCACGGCGCAGGTTTTGTCTCTGTGTCAGTTTGGCTAGAGTTTCATAATTTGCTTGACTTGTAATCCATACAAGCCGTAAGGCCCTTATGGCCATGGCTAAGGCTGAGTTTAGTTGGTAGGTCACGCGGTCGGACCGCTCCGGTGGAGTCCAACATAACCTCCGTGACACTCGCCGTCGCGGGGGTTTCCTGGGCACGCTTCGTACTCCTTAGTGACGGATTCTCAGCCTCTCTCTGCTGGGTGAAAAAAAAAACAATAAAGTCAAAAGACTTAGCCTAATGTTAGACTTATTTTATTTCACGACAATTGTTTGTTTTGATTATCCTTTACCAAATGGTTTTTCAACTCGTACCAACAGTGTGTTCCACCAAACTCATTAGCTTGTCAGTGTAAATGATGCTAAGAACTTTATGCCGGACATTGTATCCTCGACGTCACAAAAAAAAGCGAACGGTTTTTGCAAAACAAATTACCGTTGCTAATGTTCTCACGTACACGCTGAGGCCTTTGCACCACGAGAAGTGCCGACATTACGTAACACATAAGAGTTGAGCGTTGAACAAACTGTATAGTTTGATGTGTCATCCGCTGTACAACCTTCGTGTCAGTTATCACGTAGACATAGTGCTGTTGTCAGTGAAGGCGATCTATCACCTGTACTATGGTTTCCGTTTGATCGGAAACTTGTCTGTGATAAGTTTTAACTATGATATGTTGCGAAAATTGGCTGAGTATAATTACGTTAGTTCCCTTATGCATTAGCATTATATATAATTGTACGCTATGATTTGTTTTTTTTTTCTTTGTAAGCAATGCAAAAACTGGCATAATATGGACTTGTGACGTGTAAATATTTTTAATGTGGCAATAACATACATAACTTTAGCTTGTCTATGAATAAAAATAGCAGAGGCTTCTTGTCTTTGGGCACGCTTTGAATCTCGTTTCTATGTGTATTCGGATAGATTAAATATATTGATTCATAGTAGATGACATACAATTTGATGCTTAAAATAGAATATCCGGCTTAATTGAGATCCTAACACTGTAGATGAATGGCAAGTGACAACAAAGATGGACTACGACGAATGTGGGTAGATGAGGAATAAGAGAAAACCTAAGAAGCTTTAGATGTTTTATTTAGATATGTGAATTGCAGAAGAGACAAGTGGAAAAGAAAGAATATACTGTTCCGTCGCTAAAGTGAGGATACTTTCTAGTACTGAGAAAATGTTGAAGGTCATTAAGCGATGTTATACCCTTAATAGGAGTTATTATGATTAAAATCGAGTTACAATATATAATGGTCATCATGTATCTCCATCTCAGAGGTTCCGGGTTCAAGACCCGGTAGAGGGGGATGTTTGTATGATGAATGCATTTGTGTCTTAATCATGGTTGTTAAAATATATTTCTATCAAAAATATTTATATATGTATAATATTTGTTCTACAGATTGGAAGGGACCATAGGAATGTTTTTTTTTTGTTCCCCTGAGGAAAGTGCATTAAGTTGCATACCCCGGCTGTGGCGAGCCGGTGGTTATGTGGGCATGTAGGGAGCCCTCGGGAACATCAAGCTACTTCCGGGAACTCCCAGCCTCCGCTCCCCTGCCTAGAGGGGAGCCCTCCTCGGGGAGGCTACACTACTTCCCCCGGTCTACTCCACCGACGACGCCCCCGGCCACGGAAGGGGCGTGGTCCACCCCGGGTCGCCGTAGCAGTCGCGACTTCCTCGCGCCCGCCGGCGACCCGCGGCGGCGCCGCAGCTGTGCTACCGAGCCCGGCGCCGCCTTCTTCGAGCGGGATCGGCCATCTCCCGACCCCGCTCGGCGGCCTCCTTCTGCAGCATCACTGCTTCACAGAAGGATGCCACAACCCTCCAAATACTATATTGGAGTACGTCTTAGATTTCAGATCATTTGTACGGTCCATCTTAGATTACATAGATGCATCTACAGTATGAAACCCTCAGTATAAGAAATACAAAAATCAAATTCAGAATAAGTTCGTAAAGTTCCTTACTTTCAAACATTATAATGATTGTACGCTTCCTACTTTGATATCGTTGGAAAGTCAACGTGCGGAAAAGGATTTATTACTCTTATTTAAATTAACAAACAATTATTTAAATTATTTGCATTCTCCATTTTTGCTAAGTCAAGTTTCATTTAGATACCCTCGACTGAACTCTAGGAGTATGTCATTGTTTCACCTCCCACTCAGACGAACAAATTATTGTAAGAACACTGTTTTCGATCGTTCATGTTCTTTTTATAACAATAATTTTGGGTCTGTCGATCTTTCTTTGTTTAATATTTATAAGTTTACGAGTTTATTCGTGCTATTATCCGTGACCCATAGCGCTACATGTTTGATTTAAATACTATTTTATTTCGTAACTAGCGGACCCGACAGACTTCGTCCTGCCAAAAATATTTGTGAAGTGGCAGTTTTTTGTTCTTACTTATTTTATAGCCTGTGCAAAAAATTCTGCTGTACAGAACCGCCACCCTGGTGGTAGGGCGTTGTGAATAAAAAATAATTAATTGCAAAAAAGGTCCAAATGAACTATTACATATTGTGACTATTCAATTTTGAAACGTGACATTAAATCCTCCAACGATGTATTCTGTGCTCCAACGCACACACGCACACTGTTTTGATTGATATGATTGAATTTCAACTTTATATAGCGTTAATAAAGCGCAAATTGACTCTTGATGTTACGAACACACCTACATTGCTTAGACAACAGTGAGTGCACGCAATATGAACTTTATACAAAAACAAAAAAAGGGCTGTTTTAGGGTTTTTCCGATAATTATTCGAATTTTTCTCGCCGTCAAAACCCATCATGGAACTTCAACGAACATTTAAAAAAATGAATTGGCAAAATTGATAACATTTTGCGATTCATTTTTATATATAAGATTAAGTCGAAACTCCACTGGTGTAAGATAAATAATTTTATGTAAAATGTTTACTGTTTGTTTCCCAAAAATATATAAATAAATATATGTATGTACGTCTATCTGTTAACCTAAATGCTATACCAGAAGCCTTACAGTGCTAACTTAGGACTAGGCTAATTGATATGAATATAGGAAAATTTTATTATTTATTTTTAGTGTAATTAATTATCTTACGTCTCCCCGATTACGTGGAACGACCGAAGTAAATAGCTGGTGGCCATTTTGTTGCACCTTAAACTGCTCTCAAAACACCTTATTATCTAGGCGTTTGATAAGGGGATTGGGTGACAAACAAACAATGAGGTCGCGCGCAATTCGAGCAGTCGGTGCTCCTGAAGTATTATATTATTATTTTGATAACTAGGTTTGATAAATGTCCCGTGAGCGTCGGTGGTGCTGTGTTTCGGTGCTGTTCTACGAATCGGATAAGTTGGTGTAACGATTTGTTGTTCGTTTCTTCGAATTTTATTTCATTTCTTCAGTGCTACTCGCTAGATGAAGAATTGATAGTCGTAAGAAGTATCGAGGTCGGCCCAGTATCTAGAATTCCATATACATACTAATCCTGCGCAGACGAAGTCACAGGCACCAGCTAGTCTCGTATGTAGCAAGCGCACATATCCAATGCCAGAAGCTACTATATTATTGTGTTATCTATGTTAAACGTCAGTAGTCAGTCATATGATAGTTACAATAAAAAAACAAATCAGTTTTCAACAGTTAGGTCCTGCGCTTGCCAACTCTTCATTAGAATTTAATAATAGATTGGTCACCGTGAACTAAAAATTGGGTCCCTATATCCTGGCCAGGTTACTATATTTAGGTATTCTCGTCTTCTCCTTTTCTTTCAAGAAATTGAAGAATATATACACGCATCACTACTCCTTCTATGTATGTCGTTAGAGTCGAATATGGAATGTCACTGCAATTACATCTCTGCCAAGTTTCCGACTAGTGGCAACCTTATTATATTGGGATTTAATTAAAAACTGGTAAAGTGTATTTAATTCTATATACACACTTCTGTGTATATATTATAATGATCCCTTAAAGTTAATAAAAATTGTTAATAAATGAATAAAGAAATTAATCCTAATATTCTGAATTAAATTGATACGATAAATTGAAAGACTAAAAAAATAGAAACTCATTTCATTCTTGTAAACAGTAATTGGGGTGAATTTCTGTTTATTTATTTAGCTATCATATTAAACCGTGATACCTATATTTTTTTTGTTTTCAATTATTACTTATTCACTCGTAAATCCCATTTTAATTTTTCACAGTTTTGCCATCCCTTTTACATAATGTGGACGCATTATCGCGCTTGTTCACTATCGTCAAGACACGCGTAGCCATAACAATTGCATTTTTATACTGTTTGTTGTTTCATTAAAGGTCGTTTATTTGATAAAAAATTAAAAGCTTTGATTGATTTAGGAATCGCTGTGCAAGTACCGAGTGGTTCACAGGGTCTAAGGCCGATACCGCCGTTGTATGTGTTTCATTTTTCGAATTTCGAAGATTTAATTAGTCTGTGTTTTACGCAGAAAAAATTCATCTAAGATTTACTTAGTCTGTTATTTACGCAGAAACACAATCGTGTAAGATTTAAGTAGTCTGTGGTTTACGCAGATAAAAATTCATATAAGATTTATGTATTCAGTGATTTGCGCAAAAAATCATGTAAGAAGTCTGTGATCTCTAGGAGGTAGACTCTGTACCAGGGTCGTCTGCATGGGTACCTCCGTCTTACCTATTTCCGCCGCCAAACAGCAGGGTTCGCTTTGCTGTGTTCCGGCGTGAAGGGTAAGATAGGCAGTGAAATTACTGGGTACTGTGACTTTTTGTGGCGGCCTGGCGTGCGCAGCTCCAATTACGGATCTGCACGCGCCAGCGGGCCGTCGGTGCCGTACTCCCGCACCTCGAAGCTTGGCTCCACGGGAAGGAGGAGGTCACCTACCGATTGACTCAGATACTCACCGGGCACGGCTGCTTCGGTGAGTATCTGTGTCGAATAGGACGGGAGGGATCGACACATTGTCACCACTGCGCATCCGACCTCGACTCGGCCCAGCATACGCTGGCGGAGTGCCCCGCGTGGGCCTCCGAGCGTCGAGTCTTGGTCGCAGAGATCGGGCGAGATCTGTCTCCGCCAGCATTGATTGCGGCAATGCTGGCGGTCGAGGGAGGTTGGAGGGCTGTGGCCTCCTTCTGTGAGGCAGTGATGCTCCAGAAGGAGGCCGCCGAGCGGGGTCGGGAGATGGCCGATCCCGCTCGAAGAAGGCGGCGCCGGGCTCGGTAGCACAGCTGCGGCGCCGCCGCGGGTCGCGGCGGGCGCGAGTAAGTCGCGACTGCTACGGCGACCCGGGATGGACCACGCCCTTCCGTGGCCGGGGGGCGTCGTCGGTGGAGGACCGGGGGAGGTAGTAAGCCTCCCCGAGGAGGGCTCCCTGTGTCGACGGGGGAGCGGAGGCTGGGGTTCCCGGAAGAAGCTTCTGTTCCCAGGGGCTCCCTACATGCCTGAGGAAGGCCATCCCTGAGTTTTTTAGTGGGTAGGCCTCCCCCTTCTGGGGAGGAGAGCCCACATAACCCCGGCTCGCCACAGCCGGGGTATGCAATTTAATGCATTTTCCTCAGGAAACAAAAAAAAAAAAAAAAAAAAGGGTACTGTGACTTTACAGCTTATGTCACAAGTTGGCAACGTACACTGTGGTTCTATGAGGTTTGCAGATTTGCTGCGAATCTCGTGGGAACCACATGTACTATAGGCGACTGTTACCACTTACCATCAGGTGGGCAGCCTGCTTGTTTGTCAACTTTAGCAATAAAAAAAAAAAAAAAAATTACGCAGAAAAATAGCGTTTTTTTTTTTTGGCCGCGCTAACTTGATTGAGAAAGAGTAATTTAGTGTTATTGTGATTCACCCATGTAATGATCTACCAATTGGTATTTACACGTAAATACATATTTTAAAAAAATCAAAATAATATTTATTCAACATAGACCTTTAAAGGCACTTATTGACGTCAAAACAAACAAAACAAAAAGAAAAGAAAAGCTTAAAAAAACAAAAACCTTGTGCGTGCGTACGAACAAGGCAAAAAAAAATATTGACTCTACACCTGTTCGGAAATTGGGAGAGCCTTCTCGAGAAGAACGGGCAAGAAACTGATGGTCAAAAGTAAATACAATATTTAAAAGATTGGTTCGTGAACACTACCTGAAATCACTTAAACGCTTTATTCTCTGTTCAAATATTTATATTCAAGATTATATATATAATCCTGTTATGTATGTATGCCTTATACTTATACTAATTAGCATAACCCATAGTGACCTTTGTAAGGCTTGTCTAATCTTCTTCTTATATATAAAAATGAATCGCAAAATGTGTTGGTAAGCTCATAACTCAACAACGCCTGGACCAATTTGGCCAATTCTTTTTTGTTAATGTTCGTTGAAGTTCAAAGAGGGTTTTTACAATGAGGAAAATTCGAATAATTATCGGAAATACCCTAAAAACAGCCCTTTTATTTTCCCATGCAAACGTTTTCTAACTAAAACGTACAGTCGAATTGAGCTTTATTGTTATTGTATAAAGTTCATATTGCAAGCACTCACTCTTGTCTAAGCAATGAAGGTGTGTTCCTAACATCAAAGAGTCAATTTGCGCTTTATTAACGCTACATATAGTTGAAATTCAATCATATCTATCAAAACAGTGTGCGTGCGTGCGTTGGAGCACAGAATACATCGTTGGAGGATTTAATGTCACGTTCCAAAATTGAATAGCCACAAAATGTAATAGGTCATTTAGACTTTTTTTGCAATTTGGTTGGCTATGCGACATTATCTATAAAATAATTAGGAACAAAAAACTGCCACTGTACAAATCTTTTTGACAGGACGAAGTCTGTCGGGTCCGCTAGTATATAATAAATCTATGTTTGCCCCCACTGGGAATCGAATCGATCGGGATGTCAGTCACTCGATTACTGAAGTTCATATTCAATATTTGTATATATATATATCATCTTAGAAGCAATAGATCCAATTATATCGTTGTAGGGCGTGTGCGTGTCGTAAGTAAGGCGAATAATAAGGGCGTGCCGAGTCCTGCTGTTTGATAGGGTTAAGTTTAGTTCTGTTTTATGTCCGCCAATGTCGATATACGGATACTATCGAAGATGCGATCTTGGTAGAACGACGATTGTGGTGTGTCTAGGTTATTCTGGAAATATAGAAAGCAACTGGTACAATTTTGTATTTGCAGCATCATTTCAGTGGATCTATAGTCCACCTCATAGAATTTTTTAATCATATGCGATTTAAGTGTTTTATGTATGGTTTTTTTTATACTACAAACGGTAGCAAAAAGGCCCACGGCCTGCCTGATGGTAAGCAGTCACCGTCGCCTATGAACGCTTGCAACACTAGGGGCATCACAAACGCTTTGCCGACCTTTTTAAAAACCTGTTTACTCCCTTTTTGAAGAACCCCATACTGTAATCCCCGGGAAAGCCTCAGCAGGGACCTCAGGAAATTTTTGTTGAAACCGCACTGTGCGTGACCATTTAGGTTCCAGCATGTGAGGATGAACACCCTGCTGATGGCGAGCGGTGCGATGGTAGAATGTGGCCGTGGGCATCATGTCGAACAATTATTTGGAACACAACCCGTTATATAAGCGATAGAACACACACAAAGAGGCACAGTCTTTCCTCAGACTTAAGGGCTCAATACCGCCCGTGAGTATGGGATCGTCAACGATACGCTCAGCGCGTCTTTGGACCGAATCAAAAGGATCAAGTTGGTATCGAGGTGCTCCCGCCCACAGGTGACAGCAGTACTCCATATGGGGTCTGACTTGCGATTTGTATAATAGCAGTCGTTGCCTCGGAAAGAAGTACCGCTTAGCTCTGTTAAGCACACCTAGTTTTTTAGAAGCCAACTTGACCTTGTCATCTAAGTGACTTCGGAATTGGACGTCACTAGAGATGTTGACACAGATCTCAATACTCTTCGAGATTCGAGTTTGAGATGTTCAAGGTTGTGTTCTGGAATTGTGGGGCTACAGTGAATGGGACTTTTTAGCGGTGAACGCACAAACTTGTGTCTTAGAGGGGTTAAATCGGACTAAATTGTCCCGCCCCCAATTGGAGACTCTGGTTAGTGTACTCTCGATTTCAGACACAAGTTGTTCACGACTTTCCTCCACAATGGAACGAGGGGTATTTGCACGGCCCATGTAAACAGCATCTCCAGTGCTGTCGTCCGCATAGCAATGGATGCCGCCAAGCGACAGCATATCATTGATATGCAGCAGAAACAGTGTTGGAGATAGCACAGAGCCTTGTGGGACGCCAGCATTTTATTATCCGAGTTTCAGAGCAGCTGCCGTCAACTACGGCGCTAATGCTCCTCCCGGATAAAAGGCTAGCAATCCATTTGGCATAGCCCCTCGGGAGTAAATGTTAATTCTTATTATCTTCAATGCATAGGCTTTAGGTAACAGGAAAAGATTTACCCCTGGCTCACGTCCTTTATACGAATAGAATAGGGTAGACGACAACAACTGATTATGGCCGTTTTTATACTATAATAATCTGATTTGAGAAATTTATATCTAATGAAAGTATGTCAATATAGACATTTCAGTTATTTTTTTATTTATATCTACTGTATTCAGATTTAAAAAAATGTGCACTTATTACTTACGTAATTATTTTACGTAATTCTCACTTTAAATGTAACATTTTTTTTATATAGAAAGTATAAACGTACAAATAACAAAGTTATTTTAATATTTGTTTATAGGCTCATACAAATTAGGCGATGGCGATTTTCTGAATTATGACGTCACGTATGCAGTGCATTTAGTATGGAGCCTGTTTGAGCAATCCGCGACAGCGCCGCAAACATGTCGATGTATCTTGAAAAGTAATAAGCGCAGGTATGCTGTTGGTTCTACAATATTTGTCAGTTAAAGGAGTACTCTTATATATAGAATTTAAAAAATTGTCGTCTACCCAGTTAAGAAATGACCAAAATCCCAATTGAGAATGAGAATATACACTCTCAATATTCACTTAGTGAATTGCGGCAGTAAACTCAATAGGCCCTAATTATGTGACCTCGTCATGTAACGCGTAAAGTCGCACTCATGGATGATGGTGACGTCATCTCGTAGGTGCAATAGTCAGAGAGTGGAAACTGTAGGTACTATATTATTCCATTCGAATTATGAATTCGTAAAGCCGAGTATCGACATTTTTTTATTAGCACATTGACAACTTGTGACATTAGATGTAGTCATAGTAGGGACCCGGAGCAAGCAGCGTCGGAGACGCTGTGGTCTCGCAACAGGAGACGTATTTTTGAATCATTAGATGTGAATTTGGAATTCGAATACGAATACAAATCGTGCACGAAATTATTGTAAGCAACAATTTTATAGATTTTTGAATCACTCAAATTCAGTGTTGTCATTAAAAACAAATTCTTAATTAGATTCTGCCGTTACACGCAGAAAATTAAAAAATCACAACAATAAAAAAAACAAAACCGGTGTTGACCCACACGTGAAACGGATCACTGTCAACGTCACTTCAGCGTTGGATATTCTACTAGTATAAATCAAAAACGAGTGGGTTGAACCACTCGTTGCACAACGCACTAAAGAAAAAAATGAAAGTTCAGAAATAGTGAATTCGGTAATTAGCATACGAATCTCACGATTTCGTGAGGCATTCGAAGAAATTCAATTATGTTTGAAGTCAACAAAACTGCACTAAGACAGTGCGCTTGACTAAGGCCAAATCGCCCTTACATAATTAGAGTAGGCTCGTGCTCCTCAGTCAGGACGTATCTATATACGATCTATATACGTTGTACAGCCTATACCGTGACGATGAAGTATCCAGTAATGAAACTATAGTGATACTAGCTACCTGCCCGCGGCTTCGCCCGCGTGGATTTCGGGATTGGGTCTATAGAGGGTTAAGGGTCATAGCTTTTGCCCACGGCTACATATGCGCGGAAGTCGGTTTATGGCGCGAAGGTTTTATCGCGCTTCCCGTGGGACTATCCGTTTTTCCGAGATAAAAAATACCGCAAAACCTTGCTCAAGAATCACTTTATCTATTGATGAAAACCGCATGAAAATTTGTGCAGTAGTTTTTGAGGGAAGCCTTTATTGCGCATCCCGTGGGGTCTGTCGATTTTTCCGGGATAAAAAGAAGCCTATGTTACTCTCCATCCCTTCAACTATCTCCACGTAAAATCACGTCAATTCGTCGCTCCGTTTTACCGTGAAAGACGGTCAAACAGACAGACACACTTTCCCATTTATAATATTAGTATGGTTTGATATATTTACTTTTATTTAGATTACAAACATAGTTTAAAACTTACTTACATTTATTTTTTATTTAAAGTAAGTTTGCGTTTGTCCACAATCTCACCTGATGGTAAGTGACGATGAGGACTAGGATGGAACACGCTTACCTAGCAAATGCCTATTCACTCGTGACTTGAAGACCATAAGATTATATTGTTCCGGGAACACAGACGTCGGCAAAGAGTTCCACATCTTAGCTGTCCGTATTAAAAACGAAGACTGGAACCGTTTTGTACGTGTGCGAGGATAGTCCACCACGTAAGGGTAGTTAAGCCTACGTCTGGTTGACTGGTGGTGGAAAGGAGCGGGTGGAATTATTTCATGTAATTCCAACGCACATTTTACATACATTATATAAACTTAGAAAATAATTATTTAACTTGCGTATGTATAATAATAAAATTAGAATATTAAATTGGTTTATATACATATTCTATATTTAATCGCGAATGCGCGCGGCTGTTTCCCGTCAACACCGCCAACTGCGAGCCTATCTCAAGGCAAAACTAGTCACTACCGGCAGAGGATACGTAGACCGCAACATGTCCTTAGCGACCCCCCTAACCAACTCACGCAGGAACTTCTAGACCTGCAAGCACCGGCGACTGAGCCGTCGCTCCCCTTGTCAACCCCTAATCGGCAGCCTTCTGCTTAGCAGCGCGGCTGTTTCTTACCTAGTCATTGCGCGAGCGCATCTATTGTATAGAAACCGGCGCGGTGATAGCAGGTTGTTAACAAAAAATCAGTACAACTTTGTACGCCACTGCGGATGCGTATTAATATTTAATTCCATTATCTAGTCATTAACAATTTCAGTTGTGCCTAATATTAAAACTGTATAATTGTATATGTGAAGTGCCATCATGATAAAAGCAGTTTCAGATAACTTGAAGTTTAGTTTACATCAAAACATTTATCCACAAATTTATCTTCTTACCTTTCTAACTATAACACAGCTATTATGCCACAGGAATACAGGGCTTATAAATAAAGGGAAATCTGAAATTTGTCTGCGTTAAGGATATATTATTTGGTAAAGTATCATTTTATCAAATTAAAGCCCTAGCAAACATTTTCATGTCAGGAAATATGGTGTAAGACAAAACTATCGTTATTAATTCCTTGTCCTAGATTTAAATAATTTCTAATATCATGATAGACGTACTATGAACTCGTAATTGTGCTCGACCTATTTTTGATGTAGAAGAAAATTATATATCTGAAAATACGCTGAAAGACATTTTCCAATTTCATTAAAATCTATTCAGTAGTTTTTACGTAAAAGAATAACAAACATTCATACATTCTCACCAATTTTAGTGTCATAATCACTTGTATAATATTTATTTAAATTAATTCTTTGTTTATTTTTATCGTTTACATCATTGCTGTTGATATTTACATTCTACACGCAAACGATACCGTAATCTCTTCTGAAAATAAAGCCATCCAATTTTAGTATCATGCATGGAACTAGGAAGTTTTCTTTTTACTATGTCTATCATTCTTAAAATGTAGTGTATTGAAAGTATTCCAAGCAAAAGTCCAAATTTTTTCGTCAACATTTTGTCGAATTCCATGCTTTGAAGTTACTTGGCCGTAGCCGTTATTAAGTAATCGAGCTGCCTCAAGATGATGATGAAGATGTAATGATACTCTGTATACATTTAACCGACGCTCCTACAGCGAAGAATCTTGAGGCCATCTGCGTATGCCTGCGAAACCAAAGGTGTAGGTGAAATGGACCTTAATAACTTGAGTTAGTTTGTGTCTCTCGGCGGACCGATACGTGCTGTATTATTGATCATGAATATTACACATATTGTTGCAATATAACGCATACAAAACTAGAATAATCATACAAGAAAGCGGCATCGAGAAAGAAGAAGAGTTAGCTTAAATTTGTCATATCGCCATAATAGCATTGTTCTGTACCAACAGAAGTAAGTAGAAGTAAGTTAGTTCAGTTCTTCAGTTATTGTCTTGCTTACCATTTATCTCTATCATCCATCACTGTTGGGAACCTTTTATCAAAATTAGTGGACGAAATATTATTGGTTCTGTACGCCCCTGATGGTTGTCTGAAATAATACTCAAAAATACTTTTGATTCACTTTATTTTACTCCATTTTAATTTTTTTTTTCGAGATGAAGTAGGAAGTATGATGAGCGAATAGTTTTGCTTTTGCCAATAATAAAAATATATATTTATCATCAGGTGATTTTTTTTCAAATCAGGTGAGCTTGTCTGTTATACGTCCAAGGCCAAGGTTTTTACCACATACCCTAGAAGGACTTCTCTCACGATTTGCCTACACGGTTCTTGTAACTTAGGCACAGGCTGAGTTTGGTCGGTAGGTTACGCTGGTCAGATCGCTCTGGTCACGTGGGTCCGATAATTACATGATTAAAGTTAAGATATAACATAATCATCGTGACACTTGCTGTAGCGATGGTATCCTGGATACGTTTCGTGCTTGTTCGGATTCTCAGCCTCTCTACTAAGAGAAAAAAAGGACTTCTGCTCGTCCGTCACTAATTACAAAAAGCAATAAATTTCTCTTCTTTCTAAATAAAATTCATTAACAACTTCAAAAGAGGCATTAAACTCCATTAATCTGTTAGAGCAATCCTCGTTAACTACGCTCCGGTTGATCTCAAGTCTTATCAGTTTTCAATTTAGTTTAGCCTAAGTTTCGCAAGTAATAAGCTTCGAGCCTCGTCCCGCTGCTCCCCTCGTGCTCCCACCCCGTTCAGCGGGAGGTCTCAGAGGCCCTCCCCCAAGAGCGTGTACTCCGCGTAATGCTATTATTACACCACAGGATATTACGAGTACTCTGACTTAAAAGCATCTTCCCGTATTAAGAGCGTAAATGAAAGTAAAGTGAGCTTTGAACGTAAATCAGTTTGCTTTAGTTCGCCGGGTAGATAAAAAGCGGTTTTATGTCGCTTTATTTGCGATCGCTAATGCTGTGGCTTTATAGTGGGGTTATTTTACTGCTAAATCAGTAATGGCCATTGTATTAATTTGATTGGCTGTAATCATTATGATAATGTATTAAAATTACCAATTTGTATATAGTACGAACATGTAATTCCGTTTTTAATAACCAAGAGAGAGAGACGAGCTTCTTAGCACTCTATGGATTCACCGTGTGGCAGAAAGAGAAACTCCGAGTAGATCCCAAGACATAAGTATATCAAAGTCGATTACTATTGTCGATTAATCGACGGTTACTAGATAACCAGGCGAAAAGCTGTTATTTCAGTGTCTAAGTGCTTCGGACGGCACATTAATTGGTTGGCATTAATCCGGGTTGAACATATCTAGCTAAGACATGTTCTGTTCGGTTTTTGTTGTTCGTGTCCGGTCAAGTCACGTCACACGTCAGTACTGTCTGGCTTTTAATAGGCTTTTCTATCTATAGTCCAGTCACTTTAGGAAAATAAAAGGTCAAACTCGGAATTTGAGATAATAAGATGGAAACTCGTATACAGCTTTATTTCGGCGTTATAAAAGTTGTCTCAAAAGTCTTATATTATCTCGTGTCTGCGTCGTAAGTTATTCGAGGTCAAAGGTCACGAAATTTTTTTACAATTATCCTCGTTTCTATGGTTCTAATCAGTTCAACACCTATTATAAAAATACCTATTTTACTGTGGCCATGCAGGCACGAATTGGGCCGGCTCGACCGGAGTGATACCACGGCCTCACAGAAAACCGGCGTAAAATAGCGCAAGCGCTATGTTTTGCCGAGTGAGTGAGGGTACCGGAGGCCCAACCCCCCTTTCAAAAGGCCGGCAACGCATCTGTGCCTCCTCTGGTGTTGCGGGTGTCCATGGGCAACGGTTATCGCTTACCATCAGGTGATCCGTTTGCTCGTTTGCTGCCCTATCCTATATAAAAAAAAATAGAATATAAAAAAAATTGCCACAACTTTTTCTCAACATTTTTTCTATACGCTCAACCCTTTTCGAGATAGAGGGCGGAGAGCACCTCGACATCTTTGACCTCGAATAACTTACGACGCAGACACGAGATAATATGAGACTTTTGAGGCCACTTTTAGAACACCAAAATAAAGCTGTCTACGAATTTCCAGCTTATTATCTCAAATTCCGAGGTGAAACCCTAAAGGTCTAAAGTGACTGGATTACTATGATTTCATGCTTAATAGACTTTAGCTGGCCTTAATATGATAACAGACGCAATTTAGTATTGACATTTCTAAGTTTTTTTACTGACACTTTATTATCTTTGATTTAAACTTGGTTTTAAGATCCTATTGATATCTACGACAATGAAAAAAAAAATGGTTGAAAATATTACTTTGAATTGGCGCTTTTAGAAATGTTTTCTATACACACGCGGATTTCTCCCGGGAAAATAAGACTGGAGTAGCAACAGAAATAGCAATGTTCAAAAAGATCCAACATATAATTTTAACGTTATATTTAAAAAAAGCAATAAACACTGACACAGCTATTCTTGATTTCTCATTGAAAAATAAATTGTAAACTGTTCAGTTTTTTAGGAATAAAGAGGGGATTACGAAACGTTGACTTTGGCTTCTGTCTGTAGGTGCGAGTATTTTCTAACTGAACTATTGTTGTCTCTGTCGCACTCTGCGGTTGGATTCAGCAATAGATTTATAAATGTCTCTTTTTCACGAACTTGAGGTTTCCTCTTAATAAAAGCTGTACAATATTTGTAAATTGAGTGCGAAAGCAAATAATTTACGGCATTATAATTTACGGGTGCGTGTACTTGACGCGATAATATAGAGATGTATAGATAATAGAAACGCATATCCACAGAAAATTTTGAATTTCAATTACTTTGATTGTTTCCCTTTGTCTGAAGACTTTGATCTAGTTAAGATATCTGAGAACAACCACTTTGTAATTTAAAGCGGTGAAGGGATTTCTAAGATAACTCAACCATAAGCCACATTAGCATTATGCAATCCTATTTGCGAATAATTTGATGAATCAGTGATAAACACGTGTATTTAAATACGTACAGTCGATAGCTCATCAGACTACACATTTTAGTTACAAACTAACCCTTATTCCAAAGGTATATGGTGCTTTAGTGTTGCGTCTGATTTGATGTCGACTGTACATCATATAAACAGACATCATATCAAAACATACGGTGTCTGTAAGATTCTAGATGAAGTTTATTTTCAAGTTCTCATGTAAGTGGACAAATAGTGCATCTTTTATGAGAATAAATTCTTTAATTGTCCGAAACCGAATCTTATTAAAACATTCAAAATATAAATTATTTCTCTAACATTTATCCCAACTAATATTATAAATGCGAAAGTAACTCTGTCTGTCTGTCTGTTACGCTTTCCCGCTTAAACCTCGCAACCGATTTTGATGAAATTTGGTACAGACAATCTTTAGACCCTGAGACAGAACATAGGCTACTTTTTATTTCGAAAAAAAAGGGATGAAGGGGTTGAAATAGAGGTTGATAGTTTGTATGGGATTTCTTAATTTTAAAAGATAAAACCATGAAACTATATTTAAGCACTTGATAAGAAATTGTTGAACATTTGTTCTAGCATTTTTGAAATTTCGACCAGCTAGGGGGTGAAATAAGGGTTGAAAGTTAGTATGCAAGTTCGTCAAATATCACGTCATAAGAAACAAAAAGTCGTTTGTTCTAGCATTTTGAATTTTTTACCAGTATGGAGGTGAAATAGGGGTTGAATTGAAGATAAGACCATGAATCTTGGTACCTTAGACATAAGGGACCAAGATTGACAAAAACTAATTTCCAACGGTTCTACCTGAAAACCAGCGCTTTTGCTGCGTATAGCAGTAAAGCAGGTAGGGGCCTTTTTGGCCAAACTTCGATGTTTTTTTTTTTAGTATATTATCATAAGAATCATATTGTACAAGAATGGCCAAATAAATATCTCTTTCTTTCTTTCTAATTTCACGCGGGCAAAGCCGCGGGCGGAAACAAGTTAACACATAAGAAAAAGTGTTATATATTTATATACAGAGAGACAGATAGTTATGTATTAAATACATTTTCCATATTTTTTTTACACGAATAAACAACGCCCGAATTTCGGCGGGGATGAAAGTATTTTGGCCGAACCGAATCTAGATTTGATTTGATTGACCGAAAATGAAACCGAAATATCCGTCTGCCACTAATAATTACAAATCAATTCCCTTCCCGAGGATCCAATTAATTTATAGAACGAAAGGCTCTTTTTATTATTCAGTTTGCGACTCCATTCCGAGGTCTTCATCGAATCAACATGATTCGATATCCAATCGTTCAATGTCGTACGCAGTCGCCGCGAGAGTAATGAACCATAGACTGGAGCTAGGGTTGCCGATCTGTCATTCAAGCAGGCAATAATTAGAAATTTTCGGAAATTCGCAACTAGCTATGAAAACGATATACGAAGTTATTCCTCAAATTTGAAGAAGTTATATAAATATGATTTGATCGTTAGTGAATTGGGATTTTTGCATTTATAGAAAGGCTTTATTAAATGAGGAATCAATGAAATTACTATAATTAGGATTTCGCAGTAAATATAGATATATATATGTTACATTCACACCACTTATCCTAGCTTGAAGTAAGCGCATAACACTTGTGTTAAGGAATTTAGGGTACCGGATAGACATACATATATAAATATTGGAAATGGAGTGTAAATTATCAACCATGACTAAGGCACAAATGCTCGCATTCATACACATTGGGTCTCGAACCCGGGACCTCAAATAACCTTAACACCGGTATACTATCCACTCGGCTACGAAGGTCGTCATTATCTCTGACGTACAGACATAATTTTTTAACTTGGCTCTTTATGAGGAAACCGCGTGACTTATTTTCTATATATATCTGTCTGATAAAATAATAGTGGAGTCTTAACAGAAATACAATTGTTCAAAACGATACAGCATATAATTTTCACATGACTATTTAAAAAAAGCAAATAATACGGACAGAAGTTTTCTTGATTGAAAGAGAATTGAAATCTGTGGATTTTTTTACGAATAAAAACCATAACATTACATGTATATACAACGTGTCCCAAAATTCAACGATAAGCGGCCACCAGAGAGTGGAACTACTCATGGCTATTCGAGAAAAAATAAAAATGGATTTCTTCTAAAATCTACACCCCTTATGGTATTTTTAACTACCATCACTACAATTTTGCAAATATTTTACATATTTTTTTGTATTGACAACCTAAGTAGCATTGCTATCCACCAAAACCCTTAAAAATACCTGAATACACATAGTTTTTACACAAAAATTTAACAAAATATTTTTTTCTACTAAAATTTTCAAAGATTTTTTACTAATGAAGTATATACCTACTAAAACTACCTAGATGACGATACGTAGACCTTCTGGTGTGGCACTAGGTTGTGACAGGGTGACTTGGGGTGTTTAAAAGAAAGGCACCAATAGTCACTTAATATGTATGTTTACTATAGTAGGTATAAATTAAAGGCACACTGTAACAATAAATCACATTACAAAATTAACACAATAGGCTTGTTGCCTAAATTTCAGTAGTTAGATACTAATATACCTTGATGCCTATTCTATACAAAATAATTATTATTTTTGAAAAAAAATGCTTATTTATAAGAATAATTTTGCATTTAATTAAATATTTGACATTAGTCATCAAAAACGCTCATGACTGTCATGGCGTCTTGAATGACGTCACGCCGTGCAAAACACAGCTGTTTTAGTATCGGAATATTCGGTATTGTGAAGTTATTTTAATAAAAAATGGATTCATCGTATTACAAGTACTGCATAGTGCCCCAGTGTACAAGCACAAGTATAAAAACACCAAAAAAAATATTTATATACGTGCCAAACAATCAGCAGATACGTAAAAAGTGGCTAACACTCGCGAGAAGGAATGATGCCCATTCTTTTTCGCACTTCCACAAGACACTTGGGAATGACATTTTGACTTTGACGTTTCGCACGGCGTGACGTAACACTTTTTAATTGGTGTTTGCTGTCACGTGACTTATGGCTTATTTTGTGCAATTTTATTTTATAAAAATATAAATAATCAAAAGCTATTATTTTGTAATACTTTGTTTTTTCATAATTAAATGATCATCTTAATAGTTATGCAACCTAATGCATCAGATTTGTTCATAGTGGATACAAGCCTATTACAGCTAATACGAAATACTTTAAATATATTGAGCTACTTACATAAGTGCCTTCGTAACGTTTTATAATATTAATTTATTATTACTCTGAGAGTTGTTATTATGTATATTAATATTTATTTTGCAATTTTGTTCAATTTCATATGATATGCTCAGCAAATAATGGTTCGAGTGATGTCAAAATTGTCAATAAGCTCACGCTTGACGTACACCTTTTAAAATGATCAAGGCAGCCAGCCAGGAGGCAAGGAGTAAAATATAGCGCCTTGTTACACTGGGAACCCTAGCCGAGATCGACCTCGTCCGCTCTCGGTAATCCAATTGGATGTGTGAATTTTCACTTCCTATCTTCCTCTCACGCGATTACAAGTTGATTAAGTTTGGTGCTTTCGTTCGAAACTTTACATAATCGTTTTCGATTAATTCGAGTTACGAGTTATATAGGTATCGTCTGAAATATCAAACACATGATTCGTGCATTCTGATGTGTACTAATGTTTAAGAGGTAAAACGAGACAATTTCCATATACTTCTAAACTTGTTTCGATGAAATTCGGAATGGGAAGGGAATTTTCACCATTTTAATAATTCTTTCCTAGAGAAAGTCAATATCAAGTTATGGACGAAAAAATATAGTAGTTGAAATTATTTTATCTAAACATTTCTGATACATATTTATATAAGGAAAATAAGCAAAGATCACCCTTTTCAATATCTTAAAATTGATGTAAATTGCAAAATATTCAAGCAAATTAATAGATTATCAAATAAAATTAAGTATCCCTTAACCGGAAATCGAACACGACAAAAAACAACTCAAAAGTGTCTTTCATAGTGATTGTTATAATCTGTGATGGATATAATCTGTGGAATAGGGCAGTGACAAAATTAAAAACGGCAGCGCCATCTATGCTCTAACCGTTTATTTGACATTCGGTAAAACTGTTGCATCTCGTATTCTGTGTCACCGTGCTAGCGGTTTTGTTTGTCGAAGATTCACCGTCTGTTATAATGAATACTTTTTGTCCACAGAGGAGGAGTGCTACCACTGCATGGCCAGCCTGGTCGCGTCGAAGGAGAAGATGTTCATCACACAGACCAAGCTGCTGAACGAGGTCACGTGGAAGACGGTCATGCAGATCGCCAAGAAACACGCCGTAAGTGCCATTTTCATCGCACTTATTTTTAACACTGTTGTCATATCAATTGCAAACGTATTATGTACATTTCCGGTGGTAGTACTTCTAAATTTACACAAAAATGTAAACTGTTCATCATTCGGGCTAGCATGAATATCATAGCTGGTGTACGAGCATATTAGACTTGTCGATCGATAAAAGCATCCATCCTTATCACTGTTAAAGGAGAATGCCCATTGTAGTATGGACTTTAGTATCGCCAAAATGATTTTGTACCATAATGATTTTTATGATATATTGTAGATTTTTAACTATATATTCAATTAATAAAAACTATTTGACTCTATTTCGATGGATAAAATAGAAATTAAACACCAAAGACTTTCAAATTACGAATTTCTCCTATCATCATTTTTGATAATACCTATTTAATTGTAGAAGATTAAAACTATAAAATGATTAAGTCTATCTTATCCAATAAATATTACAACTATCCAATAATTCATATAAAATAATTAATTAATTTAAAAATAATTGTTTTAGCAACATTGATATTAGCTATCTGTATAAAGAAACTCTTAAAGCAGAATATTGTCTTATGCTTTTGCTTAAATCCTATGCTTTGTGAAATCTACAAATGTTAGGTATTTAGTATAGTAGACAGTGGGTGAAATAATAATTTTCACCACTGTGAAAATTATTACTCGATTATAATAAATCGCACGTTTAATTTAAATTGATTAAATGACTTAATGTAAATATTACTAAATTAAATTGGTTATAAATTATAAAGTAGCAGATATTGATCAATATACACTCGACCTATCTATTGTGATTCCTAAACAATTGCGCATTATCAGTTGTTCATTACGCTACCTCTATGCAACATGATGTACATACAACCTAATATTTCTGAGATCAGCTTGATGAGTATGTAAAACCATGTATATTTATGTATAGACAGATCACAGATTGTGTAAATGCCTGCGATAACTGCTAGGCTAATGTAAACATGAAATTATTGTAAATGAATTTATTTGAAATTAAACTAGAAATATTGTAAGAAAATTGAAATGTAATATGCAATGTAAAAAGAAGAATTGTTATTATGTTGCCATAGCAACCAGAAAAAACTTATCTACTAAACTTATTTAAAGGTTTAATACTTGTATGTCGCTAACAGATTGGAATCTTAGTTTTGTAATAGTAATGCATATTCTATATAGTTACATAAAAAACATCTTTGTTTTACATAAAATAAATTCAAAAGCGGCTGGATTAATTTATCTAATTGGCGGATTCTTGTTCGTTACAAATAGCAGAATAATGACTAAAATATTAGAGAAAGCAGAAAAAAGACTAAAGAAAATTAATTGTTTTGGTATTCCTTTTACCCTTTCACGAGAGGACAGTAGAATGTATCGAATATATTTTTTACCAATCGATCCGATCGTTAATATATGGCAATACCGAAGAGACTATTTATCAATGAAATTAGAATATCATCAATAAAAATACACGGCGAATGAAATGGAAGTGAAATAATTACTAATTATTATGTGGACTTATCTCCGGCGAAGTTACGGCTTGGTATATTGCAGAGTTTTGTTAAAAATTGTTACTTATTTTTTGGTATTAGTTTGGTTAAGGCACAAGGACGAGTAAAGGTGATACTACGAATGGGCATACTCCTTTACCGATTTTTTGTCGAGTATATCGATCTTAGCTATTAATTTTTATTTATCACGATAGAGAGAGATGTACGTATATCGTGAAATTGTTCCCTAGAAACGTTAATATAATCGATTACTACCCTTTTTTTGAGGGGGGAAATGCGACCTTATGCACCATGACACCGCGCTGGCAAGGTGCGGCCGTGTGTGGGGCTCTCCGGTCATAGAAACAAAGACCGGCCTACCCACTAAAAAACCCTCCCGAGTTCTCTAGGCCCATGTGGGCCACATGTGTTGTTTTAATTATGCAGTACCTATTTAAAACAGCTTTGTATTTGCAAGCCAGTTCGAAATATTAATTAAACTTTTGATAAGTTACCTCCTTGATGCTATGTTTCCGAATAAAAGATTTTTTAATTACACGACAAATATGACTTTATGTAGTAATTTATTTGGCGGCCAATACTCGACATTTACGAATTTTTATACAACATTTACAGGTCGCTGCTCGTATATATTTGCCACTACATCGTTTAATATTTATCTTGAAGAAGGTTGTCTAAATAATCCTCAAATTTCAAAGAATCTTTGAGAAAATAATTATCTGTCATTTCTTCGGAATGCCTTATCGAAGCAAACAGAATACCGACTGGAGGGTCCACTAAATACAATATTTTATTACGGGCAATGTAGAGGTATATTGGAATGTTCGACCCCTAGAGATTATTATAGAGGCAACTTCCATTCCGTCCTATCGGACAACTATTTATTGGCCGCGTTATTGAATCCGCCCCAGGGAGCTCCGGTCCGTTTTTTGATACTTACCGCCAATCACTTGTGGAATCTCTCAGTGATCTGTTTTCGCTCCGAGGAGCAAATTTTTTACTAGCCACCTGAGGGACGTTGGGGATATCGATTTATGTTATTGAATGTGATACAATTAAATAGTAAAGCTCGTATATTTAGAACTGTTGATAGTGCTACAGTCTGTGCAGTAGACAGCTTGTGCAGCTTAACCTTGAGAAGTAGCATGGGGAAAGCGATCACTTTGGTGGATCCGCAGCCTTGTTGACAAAGAGACTAATCTTATACATAAAAATGAATGGCAAAATGTGTTGGTAAGCGTATAACTCAACAACGCCTGGACCAATTTGGTCAATTCTTTTTCTTAAATGTTCGTTGAAGTTCGAATAATTATCGGAAAAACCCTAAAAACAGCCCTTTATTTCCCATGCAAACGTTTTCTAACTAAAACGTACAGTCAATTTGCGCTTTATTATCGCTATATAAAGTTGAAATTCAATCACATCTATCAAAACAGTGTGCGTGTGTGCGTTGGAGCACAGAATACATCGTTGGAGGATTTAATATCACGTTCCAAATTTGAATAGTCACAAACACCTTACCACCAGGGTGACGATTCGGTACAGGAGATTTTTTTGCTCTGACTATAAAATAAGTAGGAACAAAAAACGACCACTTTACAAATCTTTTGACAGGATGAAGTCTTGTCGGGTCCACTAGTTGAATTATATAATTATTTTCATTTAAGTGCAGGTCCCATGCACCAGAGTTGGTCGTGTAGTAGGGGCAGGTCTTGGCTTTGATGTATCATCATTTCAGACAGTAGACGCCCACTGCTGGATGAAGGTTCTTCTTCAATGATCTACGCACTGGATTGCGTGTTCGTGCGATCCTCACCAAATAGATTTCAATAGAAGATGATTATATCAATTTTGTCGTATTCTATATCGCTAATGTCGTCAGTTATTGTATTCCTTGGCACTACTTTTACTTACTTTTATTTTGATACAACAAATGTCTATAGATATTCATTGTAATCGAGCAAAATAAAACTATTCATAAAGCGACATAACAAACAAAATTCTGAAAAAGGAAGAGACTATCATGACAGAAAGAGATTCATTCATTGAGAGAGAAGACAGAGAAAACTCGTTATTGCACATTTAAAACAAAGAAGAATCGAATACATGTGTTATCATGGACATATGTGGAGTTATTCATAATATAGATTTCTTCCAGTCAACCTAAGTGTTTTAGGAATATTTAGTTGCGGATATGCTGAAATTGCAATCAATAAAACCTATGATGTAATCATATATATACAGTTCTATATACTATTTAATATATATTATTAAACAAATGACAATATTATATATTAAACATTTGACAGTTTAAAATTTACAAAGGTTCTATATTAATCAATAGCTCCGCAATAGAATCCATAATAATATATTTCTGTGGCTCTATAAAATATTCATTTGAAACACAAAGTTTTGTAATAACTTTTTCTTTCCTGCTAGCGTGTTGGCCAATGAGAATAGTTTGCGTGTTGTAAAGTTACATTTTCCGTACTTTATCTTCTTTGTCACGCGACATTTCTCATAAAAAGCGGGTAAGGTACGGCGTTATTGTTTTCGTCAATCGACTTCGTTTGATAAGTTTGTCCTCGTTATAATATTTAGTAACCACTAAATATTGTTACAATGCAACTACGAGTTCTAAAAAACCTCATAACGTCATAATGACTAAAGGGAAGCGCAAAGCGTTTCTCAGTTTTTTAATAATTAAATAAGAAAGAAAGAAAGAAAAATATTTATTGACGACACACAGTACATAATAAACTTAAATAAAAAACATTTAAAAAGGTATAATGTGTCGCCAAATAGGCCCCAACCTCAGCACAAAGTTACAGCGACAGAGAGGCTGCCACCGCAACGCTGATATTCTGGAGGTAAATTAAATACATGATTTGAATTTAGAACGTAAGATGTTATTTCACAGATGCGAGTGATCCAAAAAGAATGTGTTCTAAATTTGAGTTATGCATGTACCGAAGACAATTACCAAAGACAAGTTTCTTAAAAAAATTACGAGATTCTTAATAATTTTTTTTTTAATCGTTGATAAACGATTTTTGTTCAAAATGCCTCGAAATAAAGTCCGTAGCGATGAGAATGCAGACTTATAATTTCAAAGCTGTCGCACAGAGCTCCTGGTCGCCTAACTCCGCCCAGAAGCGCTTACGGATTTATAGTTTTCTACCTTTAACTGTTTGTATGTAAATTTCAGACAGAGAATGCGCTTTGCTTATTTAATTCAATAAATAGAGTACAAATGACCCAGCGAACTTCCTGCTGCTGCTGAGGAGGCAACCTGACGTATTTAACTGGGAAAACAAATTATAAAGATTTGTTTAATATATTGAGCTACTTTGCATTAATATGAAATAAAATATACGAGCACGACACGTACTCAACCCAACCTTAATTTACTATGTTTATTTCATAACCGACGTATATTTCTTCATGAAGGCTACGTCTGCGATAATTGGCTTCCATGAATTCCGTAATATGGACTTTATTCACTCTATTATTGTTTACATAATCCATCGATGTTTGCCCGTCACGTGAGATTACGCGTTATCAATTGCCGTGGGATCAATGGTATTAATTGGACCTGTTTATTGGAACAGGAACCAATCTACACACAGGCAATTAAATATTTTTCGTCGAGACTTTCGAAACACATAAGTTATTTTGAATCTAGATTGCTTAACGCAATAGGTTCAAATTAATTAAATCGATATTATGATAAGAAGGTAAGTCAAAAAATTTACCGGACTTAATTTTTTACGTTTTATTTATATGTATAATATTGCAGTTTGACACATACATTATTTTTCGAGGCACTTGGTCCAGTGGTTCACAAGCTTGCGTATTCCTGTTGAGAAGAAGGTTTTTGGTTGCTCGCGAAGACACTTATGCTATCTTGGTCTGATGAAAGTTGGTCCAAAATTTTATAGGCAGAACCATAACTGATGTTCAAAGATGACGCTATTTCATCGATAGTATCTCGACTATTCGCCATAATCATCACCGGAGCTTGCTCAGTCTTGTCGTCCGTGGTAGACGTAGCCAGGCGTCCTGCTCCGTCTTTTGAGTCTCACCAATTCAGCCGTTTTTGAATTTTCCACCCATTCAAAGACACTGGTACGTGACATATCATTGCCCCGGTTCTGCGCTGATATTCTGCGATGAATTTCAGCCTTCATACTTCTGATCAAAGAAGACGAATTACGGCTCTTGGCTCTTCCTTGGCGCAAATTTCTACCGGAGCAGACATGCTTCTGTTGTCTCTGTTAGACTACCACTGATTCAATCCAACTTGAATGTGGCATACATCACTGCAAGTGTACCAACTGTAAGCGTGCAAGTGCGGATGATACTATGACCAACATGAAGGTTGAAAACGGTCAAATTCCGAATAATTTTTGAGTTATCCTTGTGTATGTTTATTAGGTCTTAGATGTGGAACAAAGGAACAAAGATAGACGAAAAAAGACTAACGAATGAAATGTATAAAGCAAATTGTGAATGGGAAGTTCAGACCCCATTCTTACGATTATGGACTCCCATTTGTCACACCTTAACGGTAGAACCCCGATGAGCCTTCCGTTGGTGGATATCTGGGGAACCGTACTTAATCTGTGGAGACTTGTTGTAATTTGTTGTAATGGATGTAAGAGTTTCAATTTAAAAAGTAAAAAGATCTCTCAGCGTCTAAACTAACTTAACCACAACACAAGACAAGGCTAATCGGTCAGCCCGCCTTTAGATCAAACCACCCCGTCGCTTATTTATGAACCACCTCTAAACTTGACCACGACACGAGGTCAAGCGCTCGCCTTCGCATCGCTCCCCACCGTGGGTTCAAGAGGCTGGTCATCGATTCGAGTGGTCGTTCACCCGCACCAATTATCCATTTCTACCTACCGTATTGCACAAGTGTTTGTGCGATAAAGATGTCAGGGGCCAACTCTAAAGTATGTCGATCAAATGTGTCTAAGACCTAACCATGAAATTAAAAATACGAAACTGTTTTGACAATAACTGCAATATAGATACTTCTTCTAAGTCAATTCTGTATGATACAGAATACTTTTCCACTGAAGGGCTCGAGCCTACTCTAACTATGTCGGGACCACGCTGACCCAGTGCGAATTGATTTCCTACACACATCTGTGAATTTCTTCGCAGGTGTATGCAGGTTGCCTCACGATGTTTTTCTTGAGATAAGTGTACATATGAAATTCGATAAGCGAAAAACATATATGACAGGATCGACTCCGAGCTCATAACGGCTTGATTTCAATATGGCTTTTCAACTTCACGACTCGAGTACTATACTTGGATCCAGGGCTGCCACATCGTATATTTGGATACAAAATATGTATAATCGAACAGTGTATATTATAGTTAACACTGTATCCATAACGTATAGTAAACCATTGCAAATAATTGGCTACAAAAATGACCGCATAAATTGGAACATTATCTGCAATTAAAATTTTGCAAATTTACAAAAATGTTAATTATATATATATTAGCGATGCAACTGAAGTGTCTTAGCAGAACCAGAAACGGAAACAGATGTCAAATGTAAATTTTAGCAGAAACGGAAACGGAGGTGTAAATAATATGAAAAAATAAAAACAAATTTTATTAAGTATCAAATACACCAAATCTAGATTAGAAATAAATATATTAGAAATGTACTATAGAAAACAACATTCCAACTTTGCAACTGAACAAGTAATCCGTCATAAATAAAAGCCGTCGGTTGTAAACTTCCGTTTAAATCTTCTTATATATAAAAATGAATCGCAAAATGTGTTGGTAAGCTCATAACTCAACAACGCCTGGACCAATCTGGCCAATTCTTTTTTGTTAATGTTCGTTGAAGTTCAAGGAGGGTTTTTACAATGAGGAAAATTCGAATAATTATCGGATATACCCTAAAAACAGCCCTTTTATTTTCCCATGCAAACGTTTTCTAACTAAAACGTACAGTCGAATTGAGCTTTATTGTTATTGTATAAAGTTCATATTGCAAGCACTCACTGTTGTCTAAGCAATGAAGGTGTGTTCCTAACATCAAAGAGTCAATTTGCGCTTTATTAACGCTACATATAGTTGAAATTCAATCATATCTATCAAAACAGTATGCGTGCGTGCGTTGGAGCACAGAATACATCGTTGGAGGATTTAATGTCACGTTCCAAAATTGAATAGCCTCAAAATGTAATAAATAGGTCATTTAGACTTTTTTTGCGATTTGGTTGGCTATGCGACATCAATCAATACATAGTATAAAACAAAGTCGCTTTCGCTGTATGTCCGTATGTATGCTTAGATCTTTAAAACTACGCAACGGATTTTGACGCGGTTTTTTTTAATAGATAGAGTGATTCTTAAGGAAGGTTTGTATGTATAATAAATGCATAATATAGTAGAGAAACACTGATAAATTTAAAGGTTTCTAATGTGATGTCGTAAATAAGCACGTTTTTTTGCGCTTATATTGCAAACGCTGGCTGAACCCTACGAGATAGACCAAAATAATGTACTACAGTATTGAACAACTTACAAAAATCCACAAAAAAGTCCGCGATGGTATATGTCTATCTCTTAGGGATAACCCACCATAACCATTTTTTCATTGCACCCGTGCGAAGCCGGGGCGGGTCGCTAGTTATCTATAAAATAATTAGGAACAAAAAACTGCCACTGTACAAATCTTTTTGACAGGACGAAGCCTGTCGGGTCCGCTAGTCTTATATAAAAGTAATAAATAAAAGTTGCGGAAACAGAAGCAGAAACGGATGTTGAAAAGCGCGCGGACTGCCGCACTTGCGGAAACAGAAATGTACAGGTTTGTTGTATGAAATTATGAAGAAACTTGGATTTATATAGTTTAATATAGTGTTACGTATAATGCGATTAAATTTCCTTTTTATTTACTAGCAGCAGCCCTGTTGAACCCTTTATAAAAGCGAGGACGTAGATAATTATGCTTGACCCTTGTACAGGTATTGACTAATTAACAGAATTATTTAGCAGTATCGATGGCTTTTCTAGCGAATTATGGCGATTTATACGATTATGTGTATTACAGTGTCATGGCTTCTGTTATAATCATACCTTTTCTACCCTGAAAAGTTAGACAGAGGTATAATAAACACCAATACTTCTCGAATTTATATTTAGCTCCAGCGTAAAAAGATATATACTGCCTTTACACTTCACAGATTGATTAGTCTGCTCTTACGACATCCGCTAATTTAAATCTTGAACAACCCAGGGGATATTTGTATATTAATTAGTAAAACTGATAACATTTCGAACACAATATGTGACGAAATTTATTACAATTAATAAAAATACAAATTAATTTATTAAAATAGGATATATATAATAGGTATAAAATTTTTAGCTTAAGTTTTTATTATGACGCTATTTAAATTAGATTCAATATTTATTATTATTAATTTAATCGGATGCACGTTTTAATATATTTTTTGAATTGTATATTTATTTATTTAATTATTGTCATTTCACATGTCTTGAAAAAGAGTTTGTTAGCTATAGAATAAAGCAAATTATAATTAATAAATGAATATAAAAATCCGAACATATTGATCCAAATATAGAATCATGATCACAGTGAGTGATTGAAAATAATCCCTATCTGTGAGAGAAACACAAAATGAAAACAGTTTAGTTGAGTAGTAAGTGAAAATCAGATTACGCCTTTTTGCATGTGAAAAAATTTCGAGGGTAGATTGTAACGTTGTTTTTTTTTACATACAGTTCATGATTGGCATATAAATGCTTATCCCATAATTCCATAACATTAGTACATTGTTTTCTTATTGATTTCAACTAAAATATTAAACTGCATTTGACAAATTATTTGTTATTGTTGTACATGAAAGGTGGATTGACATTGACATTTGCCCTCACATATTACCGACGCGGTTAGCAGAAGGGATGCACCTACATTCAGACACTTCTTTCTGTACTGGATGATTGAGACAGTGCAATATGTAAATCTGTCTTACTTAATTAACTGTTTATTAACAATGGCAAACAGATGGAATTCCTAAAGGAATGCAGCTGTAATTCTTGAAAGTTGCTAGTGTTCATGCAAATTCCCCACGTTTCAAATTCAAGTTCGCACTTGATCATTATATTAAGTGCGAGCTAAAAGGTACTTTACCCTCACTCGTGTATAAACAAATCGTCGTTTTTCGTAGAGGCGATAAATAATTTTCGTAACTATGATACGGTAGAAACGCAGATACTGAAACTATGCGGAGTCTCAGTAAGGCGTGGTAATCCCCAAACAGGTGTGTGTGTGATATGTTTCCCACGGTGTAGGCCGCGTGGGCGCGATGAATGTCAGCCGTGTGATAGATTTGACATGGTGTGATTGGTGTATTGCCCTTTCCGCCATGGCCAGCTTACAGCTGTGTATTATAGGTTTGGGTAATATGGTTCAGGCTGAGTTTAGTTGGTAGGTCACGTGGTCAGACCACTCTCAGGCTGCGTGGACTCCGACGTAACCTCCGTGATACTTGCAGTTGCTGGGGGGGGGGGTATCCTGGGCACGTTTCGTGCTCCTTGTGATGGATTCTTAACCTTCCTCTCCTTAGAAAAAAGTAATTAGACATCAACTATTGGCCCTTTTATTGTTTTTCTTATTACCCATAAGACCGATATCAAATTACGCGTCTACGAAATCATATAATAGATAATAAAGTAATATAAATAGTAAATAAAGTAATATAAAATTTGTGACGGAATAATTTTTAGGATTTAAATACATACTACGCAATGTAACGCTTGTTACTTGTTTTCAAAAATTAATATTTTTAACTCTCTATTAAAATATTAAAGAAATATTTTACATTTTCAACATAGCAAAAACCTGTAAAAAGAAACGCTTCTTCAAATACAGAATAATTGATTCAATGGTCTAATGACGTTGGTTGTTTGTAAACTGTAAATATGGTTAAACTAGGATGATCCTTGGTACTAAAAAAGTCCTTACTTGGTCCGAGATTTGTAATAAGAATGCAATTTAGTCCAAACACTAATTTTAAAACGGCTTAAACCTAGACTTATTAGTTCTGGCGTAAACTAAAAGTTAAGCCTGGTTTTTCAATAGTTTTGGTAATAAGTAGGGCTTGGTTTGCTATGGTCATAGCTGTGTCCGTAGTACGTGACGTGCTCGCTTGGTTGCAGAAGTCGGCAGCGCAGCACCTGTCACGGCTGTCGGGCGGCATCGGTCCCGAGCGAATCTACGCAGACTGGCAGTGGTGGATACTTGCCGCGCTGCCGTTCCCGCACTTAGTACGAGTGCTTGACTGTTTCTTCCACGAGGGCATCAAGGTTGGTGTTGTGCGAGTCGTACACGGATCTTCTCCAAACGCCCATGGGGAATACTGATCGCATTGCTGTTTCTTATTATAATTGTAGATAGCTTCTACGACGGCACTAAGGTCGTGGATATTGGCTGCGAGGCCGTTTTCGCTTTTAGTATACGTACACAAATGCTCCTACCATGATATCATCAAGGTACGATGCTAGTCATACGCGGATCCGTGTCGCGCTGCTATTCCTGATCTTAATATTAGTACACTGCTTCTGCTTCTACTGATCTAGATCGTTGTCATACAACTTACGATGCATACATATACGGATCCTTTTCGAACGCCAGTGGTGATTACTAACTGGGCTGACGTTCTTGCTTTTAGTATTAGTGCATAACTACTTCCACAAGGTCATCCAGGTCGGTGTTATGCAACATACAAGTGTATTGGGTTCCTCTTCGAATACCAGTGATGGATACTAACTTTTAGTATTAGTGCACGAATGCTTCTACCGTGAGTGCATCACGGTCAGTGTTATAATTGCTGACTCAAGTCTTACAAAATTGCTATCTCGCCAAATATTGCTGACTCGAGTCCAAAGGCCAAACACAAATGACCTATAAAATGTACTATGCCGTCAGCAATATTTATAATATAAAAACCCCTGTTTTCACTAAATTAGTCAGTTTCTGTTCTGATTAGTCAATTCGCTGACTAACTACAGCCTACTAGGCCTCAGCGAGGATCTGCTACGGAGCCTGCAGCGGATAATGGCCATACGGATCGTACGAGGCTACCGTACCATCTCGTACGAGGCGGCGACGGTTCTGGGACGCTTCCCCCCATTCGACATCCTGGCCGACATGTACCGACCGACCGGGGGAGCGCACTGAAACCCGCGCACGAAGTGCCTAAGCGGGAGTGGCACCGACGGATTGTGGCGGCCTGGCGTGCGCAGCTCGAATTACGGATCTGCGCGCGCCAACGGGCCGTCGGTGCCGTACTCCCGCACCTCGAAGCTTGGCTCCACGGGAAGGAGGAGGTCACCTACCGATTGACTCAGATACTCACCGGGCACGCCTGCTTCGGTGAGTATCTGTGTCGAATAGGACGGGAGGGATCGACACATTGCCACCACTGCACATCCGACCTCGACTCGGCCCAGCACACGCTGGCGGAGTGCCCCGCGTGGGCCTCCGAGCGCCGAGTCTTGGTCGCAGAGATCAGGCGAGATCTGACTCCGCTGGCATTGATTGCGGCAATGCTGGCCGACGAGGGAGTTTGGAGGGCTGTGGCCTCCTTCTGAGAAGCAGTGATGTTCCAGAAGGAGACCGCTGAGCGGGGTTGGGAGATGGCCGATCCCGCTCGAAGGCGGCGGCGCCGGGCTCGGTAGCACAGCTGCGTCGTCGGTGGTGGAGATCGGGGGAGGTATTGTAGCCTCCCCCGAGGAGGGCTCCCCTGTATCGGCGGGGGAGCGGAGGCTGGGGGTTCCCGGAAGTAGCTTGGCGTTCCCGGGAGCTCCCTACATGCCTGAGGAAGGCCAACCCTGAGGTTTTTAGTGGCTAGGCCTCCCCCTTCTGGGAAGGAGAGCCCCACATAACCGCCGGCTCGCCACAGCCAGGGTATGCAACTTAATGCATTTTCCTCAGGGGGAACAAAAAAAAAGGCCTCAGCGAGGAAACTCTGAAAGTTCAGGTCCTGGTCGCGATTCTATAACCGATCCCGATTATATATATATACAAATTCTTAAAGAGACATAGTAGTTGAGTGCAGTAAAGGTAATTGTAGAATTATAAAAAAATTATGTTAAATAAAAATTCAGTTTACTTAAAAAAATAGTTTTTTTTTAAATTAACTCAAGTGCGCCGTGTAACAGTACGAACTCATTTAATTAGATACCGCAGTCCTGCTAGCACAGTGCAGGCAATTGCAGGTACGCCGTAGTCTTGTCTGTTAGACGCAAGGAAACGTAAGCGGTGCGGTTGCTTGGTTACCTGGTGGGGTGGGCACTTGAGTTTTATAAGACGTTATCCGTGAATAGCCCCTCCGCTGTGACACAGTACTCAATCACACCACTTGCGACCACGAGATCACTGATACCAATTAGGAGCGATGAAGTTTAAGAAGCAAACCAAGTTGTCGTATTGGTTGGTTGGATTATGTAATTCTATTGTTATCAAAGTCTATTGAAACTGCTAGATAGCGCAGTTACATTGTTGCTTTGTTAAGATTCATTCACATGCACTTATCCTTTCAGGTGTTCTACAGGGTAGCGTTAGCTATCCTGATACTGTTCCACAAGCACTCGACGAATCAGAACTCTGAGTGGTACGCGGAGGCAACGAAGAACGGCGTGGACCACGCGATCGACAAGTTTTGTAGGAACATGCCCGCCTCTCCCACCAAGCTGCTGCGCACGGCGTTTAGCATCAGGGCCCTTAGGTAGGACACGTCATAAATAATACATGATCTCGTAGGCGTAGGAACTCGGAGTGGTATTGGCAATTTCCAATAGAATTATGCCCGCTTCGTCAACCACCATTAAATTCAATGATCTGTTATTTATATCCGACTCAAAATTGTATGCAAACTTCAAAAGCGCGATTAAAAATTTGCTGTCGGCATGAGTGCTAAGTACGTGCAACTTCACTTTCAGTGCAAAAGGTAAATAATGAAGAATTTTCTGATAGTAAAAAAAAAAATCTTTTATAATACAAAGCAGATGGCACTTTTGTCCTAAGACGAATCAATTATTTTTTTGTGGCGATAATATTTTCTTACTCCCATTTTTTTCGTAAAGCGCTTTGTCTAATTCATAATGTATATTTTATAAATTTTTAATAAAATGCTTAACCGTGAGTGCTAAGCAGCGATTTTGCACTGCGGCGATTTGTATTGTACGACGCACTTTTTTCTGTATAACCCAAAAAGATTTATTGAAATTGATTTATATTTTCTAAATGAGAGTGTTTTATTTGACACCATAATTTTTTCCTTTAGAGTAATCAAAATATGCATAGCATTTTCCAATAGATTTTTACAAAAAATTGCTTAGCACTCAAACGGTTAAAATTGTTACGCCATTTATGAACAGGTTACGAAAATTCGTTTGTCATTCCAAAAATCTATTATTACTCGTGTATGAATTTGTAAGCGGGATTACTGGTCATTTAATGACGTCATCGATAAATACAAAAGAAAATAGGGATGCATTGTCTCCAGAACTGTCAATTAAGAACACGAACACACGCATCCCCGCCTTGACAGAACATTTTGCAACGTATCCTCGATATTTTTTAGTCCATGTAAGCGATAATGGACTCTATTTTTAATCATTCGTTGGGCTTCGTGCGCTCGATTACTTTAAAATTTTGCTTTATTTATAGTTATAAATCTAAAGCCTGTAGACGTTTTTTGACTCGCGTCAAAAACTGTGTTCACCTTAATCAGTGACTATCATAAGATACTGGAAATCTCATTCATTCCCAAGAACACAACAAATATTGTTTAGCTGCGGTGTTTTGTAAAGAGAAATAAACATATTTTTTAGTCTGGAGCTATCTTTACACATACCGAAAAATTAAGATATTTTCCCGTGTAAAAATATTGCCATGATGTCTAGAAATATTTTCCGAATCTCAAACTATCCTTATATCTGCTTTCATCAAAAGCAATTCAGTAGTTTAATCAATTCAGCAAAAACATTCAACATATTTTTACCCCTTTTAGAATAAAATTTCAACAAACTTTCAATACCCTATTTATTTATATTTATATAATCAAAACAAAAATATTACGTTATTTCTATACCAATTTTCATCCCCTATTTTAATCCATTACAACCCTGTTTTCGCATTAACATGTAGGATTACATCTTGTCTCAGGTTCTAGATTATTTATGTACCAAATAGTTAGTACGAGTAGTAGTAGAGTTATTTTTACATTACTAAGGATGACAGATGCAAAAATTCCCAATTTTTATTAAAAGCAACCAAATTATATAGTTTATATATACTATTTCAATTACGATTTCTTTGCTGTATTATATACTGTGACATTACAAGATCGCGGTGAAATGTGACGCTGCCATATTATTTGTGCCACCACAATAACTAATGGCCGGTATTAGGCGTGACAGTGCCAATTAATTTAATTAGCCCACTGTATTGTAGTCGTATGTATGTGTATACACGCATTAATTATTCTGTACGTGTCTTGCGGTTCTAAGCAACGTGACTTAGGACAGGTGTGACGGATCAAACATTAATTCTATAGATAATATGTCCCTGTGTACCTATATGATTAAGCTAGTTTTCGATATATATACATATATTATTATCACATAGTAATGTTTTGTTTGTGTATGTTTTATGTTATTGGATGATATCCTTAAAGATTTATTTTGAGCATTTACTGGGTAATCTTGGTATCTTAAGCGTTAATCTGAAAAATAGAAGTTCCACTCTCATGCATACACATTACAGGGTCGTTGTAAAACTTAATATTAAGTCGGGTCAATTTAATAGGCCACATTTGACATTTCATTAAAATTCCTCAACTAACCTTGTAATGGCGCACATAAAATATTCAACATTTTTTTAGTTTGAAATGGACAAATGACCGTTGTTACAATGTTGCGTTCAGTGAAGTCTGAACGTTAGTGATATTCCTCAAAAAATCGAATTCATGCAATCATTACTTGTGAAGGGATTTTTCACCATGAATGAATAATCAAATTTTTATTAAATAAAACATGTTATTCTTTTGTTTTATAATAAAAAACATAATAACTTCATAAACAGAGAAATAATTGATGTTAAAAAATGTTAAGGCAATTAAACTCGTAAAATATATTATTACAGTACCTATAAAAAAGAGCGTATTCCCATTTAAAAGGCCGGCAACACGTCTGTTGTTGCGGGCAGCGATAATTACTTACCATCAAGTGATCCATTTGCTCGTTTGCCCCCCTATCTCATAAAAAAAGTTATTTTCCATAATAACAGTATTCGATTCACATATGTTTAAAGTAAATATCGATTATTTCACCATAATCGGAGTGTTTAAGCAGGTCACCTCACTATGAACAAATGTCAAATGTGGCCTATTAAATTGACCCGACTGTAGTTAGAGACCAGAATTAGGGTGTGTTAATACTTCTATTGGTTCTTGATTAATTTTTGTTCATATATTTTTGCTTCGCTAAAATTTATTTTTAAGTTATAATATGAATGAAAACGATAATCTCTTATTTGAATCCTAATTTGGTAATTTAGTAAATACCTATGGAATTTGTTTGTTCACTGGTTCATTCATAATTCATTAAAGTTATAAAACACGAAAAATCCATACTAATATTATAAATGGGAAAGTGTATCTGTCTGTTTGTCCGTCTTTCACGGCAAAACGGAGCGACGAATTAACGTGATTTTTTACGTAGAGATAGTTGAACTAACATAGGCTACTTTTTATCCCGGAAAAATCGGTAAATCCCGCGATGCGCAATAAAGGCTTCGCTCAAAAACTACTGCACAGATTTTCATGCGGTTTTCATCAATAGATAGAGTTATCTCGGAAAAACGGATAGCCCCACGGGAAGCGCGATAAAACCTTTGCGCCATAAACCCACTTCCGCGCATATGTAGCCGTGGGCAAAAGCCACGCCGAAATCCACGCGGGCGAAGCCGCGGGCAGAAAGCTACTAATAGATAATTATAGTAAACAATTCGTTATTCGTTAAAAATTTTCCTTCGTTATTTATTGTAAGAACGATAAACGAAACTAAAATCCTAGAATCAGTTGTGAAAGATAAGAGACACGTTAAACAGCTGTTTTTTTATATTGGTGATGTTGAACACAGTTGTTATTAATAAGCACCGTCTGCTCAGTTCACAGTACATATCGAGGGTATTCATTAAGACGGAGATGACGCTCAAGTCGAAGCAGGTGATCACCGGGTCGCGGCTGGTGCGCTCGCGCTCCTCCGACAACCTGCCCACCAGTCAGTCGCAGGTCAACATCCAGATGATGTCGCACACGCTCACCATACGAGAGGTATGTTCCTGTAAATACACAGTAGAAACGATAACATCGTCTACATAAAGCGTCTGACGAACGCAATATCGATTATGTTCTAGTGACTTTTGTCTGATAGTCATATTTAAATGCTTCCAATAAAGTGATGATGATTGTGGCTTGTGGAATAGAAACGCTGTTTGGAATATTATGTCTGAATACTCTATAGAATATATTTTGAATTTGTTAAAAGTCGTAAAAGTGAATTTTTGATACACGAGAATTGGTCTAATCTAAAAGTCAAGCCAAGAAACCTAAAATAAACCGATAGTGGCTTACCCAATGATGAAAAGTAGACTTCCGCGATTAATTGATACTTACAAATCCTACAGTTAAATTTGAAATCAAGAAACTCAAAGAAAATCTTGTTATCCTACTAAATTTTAAGTATTTTTTATATTGTTTTGATTGATTGATACAAACAAGTATTAATATTCCTCAGCGGCTCCATTTTACAATATGTACCACTTTTACGAGCAGATCAATCTGCTGATATTAAATTTATTACGATTAAATGTGTTTATTTTAGGAAATGTATATTCTTCATCCACTCTGGATGTCTAACTCCATTCAATTTCAGTATTATTGAATAAATGACCGAAATGATCAGATATTTTACTTGGTTTGCAGAAAATGTCTGAGGAAACGTGCAAACAGATGGTATCGTACACGACGACATTAGGCGTGGCTTTGGCTTTTATTTATCATTCGATTCATACAACTGCGATTCTAACATGACTAACTATCAGATCGAATTCGTTTGCAAATTCGACACCAGACGCATTTTAAGCAGTGTCCAGTTCACTATTTGTAAAAAAAATATTCTACTCATTCCTTTTCGTGTTTAATTTTTCCGATTCCATCGAATTATGTTATGTTCGGTCTGTGTAGCGAGAGGTTTGTGAATGATTTTGTTGTTATTATTATCTATTTCTTATATTCGATGTGATCACTCGACCACAAATAATGTTCGCGAGAGTAAAAGCGAACAATTTCCATCAATTTCATCAATTAGCTTTCACTGTTTGAACAAATTGTATTTTTCGCTATGTTCTATAAATGTCTCCTTTCCATTTTGTAAGATAAAATATTTCCTTGTACGCGCATACGAAGACGTTTAAAAGTTTTTGACAATGGCATGCGTGTGCGTATAAATACACTGTCTACATAAATTTTGTGACTGTTCCAGAAATGCTTGACTGAGGTTTGATTAACCGATGTGCGAATCGAATATCGTTTTGTGACGAGTCGCATGTAATCGATTGTTTTGTGTGAGTGCTAACTGTGTGCCGATTGTTTGTTAGGGGTCGCACTCGCCGGGCCCGCGCGCCCTATCGATGGGCGTGTACCCAATACAAGCGATCAAGTCCCAGATACTTGACCAGAGCGAAGTAAGGAATAAGCACTTAATGTCCGCTCCGTTGCGAGCTTGCGGCGATTCGTTGTCTAGATGCACCGCTTGCCACTTGGGTGTTTTTAATTTTATAGATCGCTCGTTTAGGTGACGCTCGCTTCCCTTTATGATTTGCGTTGCGGTTGGTAAAGGTAGATTTACGTTGGTGGCGTCAGTGCTGGCGTCGTAAACTCTATTGTATTGGTGTCATTGAACTCACCCAATGTAAATCGACCGTTATCAGCTAGTTGGCTAGTTTTGCATGATAGATGTGCATTTCTTCCGTCACTGTTTTTGAACGTTTGTCAACGTCTTCCAGTACCATTGTTGTGTGTAGTATTTTAATTTTTTCGTTTTGTTGGAACGTTTTGTCGATTTTGCCGATGGATTTTTTTATATCTCGTAAATGTTGGCTGCGCTATGATTTATGTTTCGTTATGTGCAATTAATTTATTTTGTGCACTAATTTTATTATACTGATTTAGTGTTCCGGATACAGGGCAGCGCGATCGACCGACGTGCGTCAAACGAAGTAATAAATATTTCCAATATGAAATTATAGTGCGTGTCTTTGAGAATCGGAATCCGTTCAGATTACATCTGCCTATTACATGTCTTGTTTCAAATTAATATGTTCGAGAATATCATTATACAGAGAATAGTTAAGTGAAAGCATTTCAAAGAGGTAGATGTGATAGTAATTAATACATACCGTGCAAAATACGATAAAAATTACCACATGAAACGGCATTTTAATGCATATGATACTTATAGCTGTAATAAATAATACAAGACAGTACTATGTTAATAATATATGAAAAAAAAACCGTGTTTAAAAAAAAATAACTTACGACATTCGAATACATTTAGATCTTAAATAATTTATGCGAAAAGTGTTCTCCAAACAAATTGGTGCTTGTTGAAATATGTCATTTTGTACGAAATTCCTTCTAAATGATTAAGTCCCCTGCGACTGAAAGTGGGGTTCATTAGGTCATGTCCCAAGCACAGCATGCTATGGTTCTTCAAAATTATTTATATTTAGCACCTGTGCTTAGATGAGAATAGTTACAGGAAAACAATAGTGTTAACTTATTATAAGAAATTATAATGATTACATAATAGTAATATTTCTTTTTTACTAATGTGAAAAAAATCTTTGTATCCATTAAGGCCTTAGTGAATAAAATATGAGAACCATTAGTTTAACTGCCGCCCTCAAAACCTTTTCGGATGGCTATTTGAAAGACCTCCTCCAAATAAACCCTTACTACGATATCATTTAGATTATTCAATATTCTATTGTATCTGATCTTGTGCATATTAACTTGTGAGTAAATACTACTTGCAAGTAAAACCATCTGATTACGACATTAAAACCGATCAACATTTTATACTGTATATAATAGAAGGAATTACCGAGCGAGGTGTTCGCAGAGTCCGCGTTCCTCGCACAAGGCGCTGTGGTTCCCATTCACTAACGCGGTGTTCAAGGACCAGATGCAGCACGCGTCCGATCTGCGACGGAAGGTTTGACCCCTAGTGTTTCACTAACTGATGGGGGAAAGAGATGGGATATTTAGCTTAGGCGTGGTGGCACTCGCTCGTGCATGAGGAGTTAGGTGGTTCGTTCCGACACGCGGTTCCGTCTTTTACTGCGAACTTTAGTCGTTGAGTTTAACTAGACTCGAAAAGTACATCTGCTTTGTGTAGCCGAAGGTGTCATCATAACTAGAGCTGAATTTTTTGGTGAATAGTGTTGATAAAATTTGTATTTATTATAAACATTTTGCTATTTGTAAAGTTCAATTTATGCATACTTTTACAATTTACTTCACGATATGATGAACATTAATCTATCAACAAGACAACATCAAAATAACTCAAAACAAAAACATAATAGCATTAAATTTCACGACGACAAGAGTTCGTAGTAGGGGACATACACTTTTATTTCTATATAAGTATTTTTTCTAGGTATATTACTCGACATTGACACGATGACTTGTTCATTTATAAATATATAATAAAAATTTACAATGTGTATATTTTTTATATTTCGTTAGCAATAGGTTTGGAGGAACAGCATATTTGTGAGTAAATTATATCTAGTGAATATATATTAATGTTCATCTAGTTATTATATTTTAAGTAGTTTAATATTTATTGACTTGTTTGACACTTAATAGTTTTAGTACTCATAGTTTGACTAAAATTACTTCTTAGTACCTACGACTATAGCTAGTTTTAGTATTATTCTAGTATGACTATACTGCTTGCTACATTTACATTAATATTTATTTACGCATGTTAAGAACCCACCACTTAACTCCGGTCCGTTGGGATAGCACATTTTCTATGATACCTCGTCCTCTGTCTTTTTCTGTGGTTCGTTATCTAACTACAAGGTTTCCGCACGAGACATAATCTTCTCGGGGTTCAAATTAGGGCAGTATCAGACGAAAATCTGATCTTGTGCAATTTTGTTCAAACCTGTCGTTTGAATCCTTTTTAGTCTTCTGCTGCCCTAAATTAGACGTCAGTAGATTTGCATTACTATTTAGCTTCATGTAATCTGTCAAATAGCCTTATTGTAGATTTAGTCGATCAACTGGTCCCATTGTAGATTTATTATTCTATCAACTTGTCACATTTTAGGATTTCTACACTTTTAGATGAATAGATAGAATGCTAGTATTATTTTTGGTCGTTCATCCTTCACAAACTTTTGTTTCATTTTGAAGTACTTTTCTATATGTCTATATAACTTTCAGAGTAATTGTATAACAGTGTTTGGTAATTGTTCGTGAATGTGTAGTATTTAGAATCCTATTTAATTTGAGAAAATCCGTGTACTTATTAGTCCTTTACCACATAAGAAGCGAATTCTAAATGAAGATACTTTTTGAGTTACGACGATCATCAACACATTTTTTAAGAATATAACATTCGAAATTACTTTCTTGACAACTTTATGATTTTTTATGAATACCTACATCAACGTTGATGTAGTTTTAATTGATAACGCGTTTTAGTTACTTTAGGTATACTTCTGTTCAAACACGCTTGGACGATCGCTCCATAATTGACTAAGGCCCTTCACAGACGAGGCAACTTAGTTGATGCCACTATCAAAGTATTACTTATTAACGCGATTACGCAGCCAATTATGAATTGACTTTAGTGGATATGAGATTTTATTGATATAGATTTGAAATGAAGTAAAAAGAGCAGGACTATGCCCCTCCACACAGAAAGACTTAAGCTGTCTTATCTGGCACCGACTCGAAATATATATATATATATATATATATATATATATATATATATATGGACTTTCCTTTACAGTTCTTGCTTTGAAATTAATATATACTTTTTAAATTAAGGTTGTACATATAGGTACAGTTTTTGTTATAAATCACAAGATCTGCTTCAAGTTAATATTTTTTATGAGAGTATAGATCAATGTAAATACAAGCAAAGGAAACCACTCGCAAGTTTGGTATACGTGTACATCTTGCGGTCGCCTCTATTCCCTACGCAATAAAATCAATTTTCGTAGTTAAATGTTTACCTTGACGTGCTGCCTGACTGTACATAGATACGAATTAATGGCTAGATGTGAAATTTGGCTCGATTATTCGCTCTGTTGTTGTTTGTTTACACGAACGCTAATGTTGCATGCAATGTTGTTATACGTGTCGTTCCCGTGTGACGTAACGTGCCTGCACCGCACTTAGCACTGGCGGCATCACTAATATGTTCCAACTAATATTGTGGCGTCGTAGCGTTTGTATTAGTGCAATGTTTGTTTTACTACTTATTTTTTTTTCAGTTGTACCTATTTTCTTACTTAATTCTAATAATTTACTTAATTAATTACAAATAGATGGGGTTGAGGGTGATCTCTCGTACTTCTTATCTGATATTGATGATATATTTTGCAGGAATAGTTTGAAACACACGGATGGATATAGGATAGTGTAATCCACATAAAAATCTTATACAACCCGAACGAAGTCTCAGGTGGAAAGCTAGTTGCATAATTATGCAACTAAATTATCCGACGAAACTGCTTTACTATCGAATATAGCTACGATGTGTCAAGTTTGATTCGATCTTTGTCACGATATCCCGCTATACGGAACTTCGTGTTATCGTGAAGGTTTGCAACCCAATAAGGGATATAAGAAAATTTCTTCCACGTGAAAATCTGACATAACGCAAGCGAATTCACAGTTACATAACTTTGCAAAGAAATTGTCCGATGCAACTGTTTTATTATCGAATATAGTTGCGATATGTCAAGTTTGATTCGGATCTTTGTCACGACATCCCCGCTATACGTAGCTTCGTGTCATCGTACACAAAGAAATTATCCGACACAACTTTTTACTATCGGGTATAGTTACGATGTGTCAAGTTTGATTCGATCTTTGTCAACATATCCCTGTAATACGTAACTTCGTGACATTATCATGAATATGTAAGCACCAGCAATATAGTATCGGCCATTGCCGGCAGTGATAACGGTTATGTTAGCTTAAGTCGCTTGAATTTTTTAATTTCGTAAGTAAGTAATGTTTCAATGAAATTGATCAAATTGAATATTAAAAATTAGTTATCTAATTTTAAACGTGATAAAACAATATCTATCAATTAGCTATGTAATTATAGATTAAAAAACTGTAGTTTAGATTTATTTGTATAAAGCATGTTAATATTTGTAGTATAAAACTACGATTTAGCGATTGTACTCGTATGTTCATTAAGAGATGTAAGTTTCATAATTGATAACAGTTGGCATCTTAATAGATTAATTAGAAAGTATATATAATTAGCCATTGATCCTATTTATATTTCCACTGTTATAGTCCATTTCAAATAAGATGATCTCTGTGACAGTTCGATTTCGACACTTGTAGAGAGGTCCTACGGTGAAAATAAAATCGATTGTTTCTGGTAATCGATTATACTTAATATGGAAATGAAATCGATATTATCTTACTACCAAAACTTTGAGTATCATTAGTGTTTCTGTATTATATTGAAAGTTTTTGTTGATCAATGCATTTATCTTATGTGTATATAATATTATGTAGGTATAGTAGAAATATAGTCAAGTGTTACCTGTGATTTCTTACTTTGAAAATTGTAACTGTTCATATCTTGGTATTAAAACATCCGCGAAAGCTATTTACTTCATTGGTAAGGCTCGTTGATTTATATTTAGCTCTTGTTTTAATAACCTTTATGTGACAGTCACATAAACATAAACGATTGTCAGGTAATCACAAGATGGCCGCCGATTATTCGATGTCCCACCTCTATGCTTTTTTGACGTTCCGGTTCATGTTTGCGAATTGCATAGTTATTTAAAAAAGATTTATTTTTATTCTTTATTTCATTAAATTAAACTAAGCGATACTGTCTTCGTTTTATAAGTAAAATATATTTTATTTTATTATTTTTTGCAATGAAGCTACTATGAATAAAAAATATTAAAGAATAAAATTATTTTTGTTTGTCAAACGAAAATTGCGTAGAACAGAGCTCGATGAACTTTCACAGAGATCATCCTAGTTGAAATGGACTATAGTTACACTTGTTGGTTTATTTTCGTCACGTAGCACCGTTATTTTCCTCGTTAATTTGATGTAAAAAGTAATTGTCGAATGCTAACGTCAAAATGCGATTTGACGCTTTCAAATGCGTGTTGCTTCATTTTATAATTTAAATAAATTATAAATAACTTTAATATTTTAAGCCAATGCTTTGAATGATCCACATTGATTTTTAAAAATATACGCTTTACACAATTTTTTTTCAAAAATTCCGGCATAGCGTTATATGGCTGTAAGTTGAAAGTTTAAATATAGTTAAAGTTATTGGCTACCTATTTCTATGGAACTTAGAACTATTTAGTATTTTCTAAAAAAATTTTTTGAAAAAAATGAGTTTTATGAATAATTCTTCTTTTTTTGTTTAATTAACTTCCTCACTTATCCCATTCAACACAATATGATGATAATTATTTTGTTACAGAATATTTAAAGAATCTCTTATTGCTATCGATTGAGCTATAGATCAATTTAAGACTAAAGGTTATCAATTTTCAAGAAATATTTCCAGTTTCAACCTTAAAAGTTTGTGACAAGGTTGAATGTTGTAAACTGTGATGATATGACGTTTAACAGCAGTCTATCCTCTTCATATTTATCGAGTAGAAAGAGGATACAATTTTATCAAACCTATTGACGATAAAATACTATTGTGAATGTTGGGATAAGTGAAGATTTTTCTTAATGTCGCGTGGCAGTAAATTGCTATTGAAATTTAAGACTTGCGCGGTAGTAACACGGTCTGTTGTAACAACTAACACAATGATTAGCGGCGATCCTTGCGCAACGGTAATACGATCAACTATCGCAGCCGATCCTTGTTATAAAAGCAAGGATCCGCTGCGATACTCTATGATCGGGTGCTGTTATTGTGATTTGAACTTTGCACGGTGTTAATACAGTTGCAATTAATCCTAGAGTATTAGTATTAACTAACACCTATGAACAACAACAAGAAACTCCCAATGTGAATTGATCCTTCTGCGATCGTAATACATCTTGACCTTCGCATCGATTGAACCTGCAACACAACTTCCGCTGAGAGAGTGACAAAATATAATTTAACTCTTGCACAGTCGTAAAACGGCTGATTTTCGCACCAATCATTGTGTTAGTGAAGCTTAACACAAAGACTACTGAGAGACTGACAATATAATCTGACTCTTGTGCAATCGTAATATGGCTGAATCTCGCACCGATCATTGTGTTAGTAACGCTTAACACAAAGATCGCCTGGGCGTCTCACAATGTGATTTGAGTCGTTTGCCATTTTAATATAGTCGACTTCGCATCTGCCATTGTGTTAGAAACCCGTAACTCAATAATCTGCTGTCAATTTGATTTGTGCCTTACGCTCTGTTAATACGATAGCTTGTCGCAGTCGATCCTAGAATAACGAATGTCACTCTACGATCGACCGCGGGAGAGTGGCGATGTGATTTGACCCTTGTGCGGTGGTAACACGGTCGCGTGTCGCAGCTGTTCACGCTCTGGTCGTGGCTGCCGGTGCGCATCACGATGTACCAGCCGGTGCTGCTGTACACGACGGAGGAGCACGGCTGCTCGCTGACCACGTTCTACGTGCGCGTCGAGCACCACGAGCCGACGCTGCTCATGATCAAGACGTGTAACAACGAAGTGAGTACCTTTTTTTTTTATGTTCCCCTGAGGAAAATGCATTAAATTGCATACCCCGGCTGCAGCGAGCCGGCGGTCATGTGGGGCTCTCCTCCTCAGAAGGGGAAGCCTACCCACTAAAAACCTCAGGGATGGCCTTCCTCAGGCATGTAGGGAACGCCAATTCAAATTCAAAATCATTTATTCAGTCTAGGCTGTTACAAGCACTTGTGAAAGTCGAAAAGTTACGCCATCGGTTCGCAAATCTACGGGAGACCTTGTACTGTGAACAACCGGCAAGAAACTCAGCAAGGGCTGTTTTTTTTTCTGTATTAAATAGATACAGAGTCGTCAATTTGGAAAATGACTTCAATATGCATAATTCATGAAGTCACTTTCCATTACATAATATAGGAAATACAAGTAATAAAAATATAATTTGAAAACATGCCTATATTATATATATATATATATATATTTTTTTTTACCATAATATTTTTTTTATTAGTCTTCACAATCTAAGATGTCCGTTTCGGCAACCGTTATGCCTTTATTTTATCTGTCAAAATGTCATAATGACAGATATACGATGACATCTGTCATAACGGGCTTCTAAGCTAACTCAGTTTTTTTTGTTTAAATTGGTTGTTACCTTTTTGTACTTATTATTAAATTAACAAGGTCAAATTACACCAATTGGTTAATTAGGAATTGATAAAACAGTGCTTTTAACACTAAATGGTTGAAATGTCAAAAAAGGTCAGTAGTTACCTAGTGCCTCGTTAAACTGTTAGTAAATTAAAGCTTTGGTTCATATTCCAAATTCAAATTTTAAATCAAATCGCTGCTTGATATGTAGTTCGAAAGAGATGCGAGAAGAGTTTGATTTTGTTAGTTTTTAGAATACGATTGTTATAGGTAGTGAAGTATTAATTTTGGTACTTATGTGTCGGTTACATTATACTTTTAAATTGGACAAGGAATCTAAGGGCAAATGTTGTTAAATATAATAATTGTGTTATTTGTATTACCTATATATGTTACCGGAAATGTATGAAATCAAGGAATTGTATACAAATCCTAGGAAATGTGTACAATTCCGATACTATTTAGGAAATGTATAAAATATTGTTTGAAAAACTATTTCATGCATAGATATCCTAGGAAATGTATAAAATTCCTCGGAATTGTATATAATTCCAATATCGTATTAGGAAATGTATGAAGTAAATGCTTTCTGTTGAACACGTTGTTAATAATATTTTTTTATTAAAGCACTTATTGAGACGATCGGGTAACAGTCATACCGTAATATAATAGTAATGTAATCATATTATCTTACTAATTAAAATCAACTATCTATTAACATTTAACGTATCACAAAATCAACTTATATTTATTGAAGCAACTGCCTTATATGACTGGCGGATAATGACTAACTTGTGGTCCATGTTTTGGTTTGAATGGTCCTTATTTGGATTTTAATTTTTTAAGTTGTACATAGTGATTTATGTATGACTACTCTTCACTTCGATCATATATTTCTGTAGATACACTCTGTAGATTCCATAGAAAATCAAACAAAATATCGACCCCGCGTCTACATAGAAGAATGTTATAGTACCAATTTTGAAAAAAGTTCTAAAGTGTCATATAATTTAAGCCAATTTAAATCTTAAGTAACGTAATGAAGTATGAAAATAAATCCTTGTTAAGGTCGTTACATATTATCTTCTGGTTTCGATGATATAATGATGCCATGAAATCAGAAATGAACAACACATATTTAAAAACAAATATATTGGATAATAAGCCCTTAGTCCGTTGCAATTAAGCACAAATTCATTTCATATAATAATGCTCCTACGTTCCATTTGACTTAATTCCGAATATTGTGCTCGCGTCTTATCGCATCCTACTTGAACATAGACAGCAGTGGAGATGCTTAGTTTTTTTTTTACACTTATCTTAACAGTACGGAAACTTTTTCAATTTTAAACATAAACCAAGAAGTATGTAGAATTAGGTGCTAAGGAAAGTACAGACTTTATTAAGACAGGGTTTCTCAACCTTTATTTTACCGAGCCTTACAAACAAAGAAAGCGGAAAACTAAAAAAAAAGAAAGAAAATCACAAAAAAATGGTATAGGCGACTCCATCATTCCACTGACCTTTTTCTGAAACATTAGCTCTGTGCTATTTTTTCCTATGAGTGAGCCACTCGAGACAGAAAGAGATAGATGCGATGCGTTACGCATCGTGGCATGGTACGCAAGCGTTTTAAATTGATATTTTAGTAATACATAATATGAATAAAAGTGTTTTACTCATAAAAAATGCGCTAATAAATTAAGATAAAGATATACTTATTGGAAGTATGACATTCCATCCTTCTTTTGCACTTTACGTGTGTCATTTTTACAAGTATAAACTACGCATTTCGGCATCGCTGACGTTATCAATCGCGCGCGGCCACCGAATGAATGAGAGCGAAACAAGGCACATTTACTGTTTGTGCCTTGTTTCGCCGGCCGCCGCCACTTTTTAGACGGTAACTGTGTATTTACAGAAATATATAAAATAAAAATAAAATAAAAATGCATTTATTTAGATAAATCATTATAAATAAGTTGCTGGGGTTTCCCAGAAAGTAGTCAAAACACTTGTGATGTGAAACCTCGCTCTTCCTTCGAACAATACTAAAGATTTATATGGCATTTTTAGTAGAAAAATTTACAAAATTTTAAAAGAAAAGAGATTCTGTTGATGTGCGAAAAAGTAAGTATAGTAATTATGTGTAGTGTGTGTACCTATATTTGTGTGTAAATATATGATCGAAGACTCTTCACCTATATTTAATAAATCTTCTACTGTACTTTACATACGCGTTTACTGTGAAGGAAAACATGCATGCATTTATTCGCAAAGATCGTTGGAAAGTTTATATGAAGTCGACGAAACCGCACTGGGCCGATGTTGGCCAAAACACCCAACACTTAACTACGGTAGGCCCGTGGGGAAGATATTTTTTTTTTATATATGCTAGGCGCGGCAGATGACCTCCTCCCGCCTGATGTTAAGCGGTGAAAGAGGCCCAAATGAGATGACAGATAGGATAGTGACTTTACTCCAGTCTTCTACCTGCCCTATCCCTGCCGGCCCAAAAGATGCCTTTTCACGCCTCTTTTGAAGGAACCCATGTTGTAGGATGTAGGAAACACATACGCAGGCAGAGAATAGGCTAGTTGACAAAATTTGGAAATTCGTTTAAAAGTATAGTTTAGTATCTATTTTACACCTAATATATATTATTTTTAGAAAAATAGGCCTTTTTCATAAGTATTTTGCTTTTTTTAGAAATGAACTTATAATTGACTTCGAATAAGGCCAAGACTGTCATGGCGTCTTGAATGACGTCACTCCTCGCGAAACAATCGAGTTTGTTTATGTCAGTCAACGAGATCATTATAATAAATAATTAATCCCTCTTATTATAAATACTGTATAGTGCCCCAATGTAAAAGCACAACGATAAAAACGCCAAACAAATTATTTATATACAAAATCTGTGTTTGCTGCGAAAAATTTCCCAAGCATAACGGCGTCAATTTTAGACAAATTATTGCCGTTTGCTTTGGTAAATCTTGATTCCATGGCAAATGTCCGTGTCTTTTAAGATAAACAAACTGTATTAATTTAACAATAGTCTTTGAAAACAAAGTGTATCGAAATAACCTGTTCAGTGTTCACTGACAGCACAGATTACATAGATGATGTACAGCTACACTACAGCCGGTGTTTCGCGAGGCGTGACGTCACGCTTCTCTGATTGGTGTTTAATGTCACGTGATTAAATAAGTAATTTTGCCGAATTTAATTTCCAAAAATATTAGTAATCTTATATTATTTTAATAAAAAAGTAGTTTTTTTGTTTACTACATATCATGATTAATCATTAGAAACTCTAACCCATCCGATTCATTCTTAGTGGAAACAAGCCTATTCCAAGTGCGGGAAGTACGGCAGAAGAAGGAATATGAGTTGTATTAATGGTTTTAATATTTTTAAAGTCAAGCTCTATTTTGTATGATGTCCCTTTCTTAACGACCAGTTCGTTCGCTTTCTTTCAGGTATTTGGTGCGTACTGTTCGACGAGGTGGTTCGAACGGAACCAGAAGGACGAGCGCGGCAACCGGCAGGCTTACTTTGGGACCGGCGAGACATTCCTCTTTAGGTGAGTGACAGACAACGCAAAGTTTTATGTCACTTTCGAGCTGATAAAGCGCATAATTCACTGTTCGTGCCCATTATAGCATTATTGGCGAATAACGTATCGCAGTCGTCGTCTATAAATGTTGATTTGAAAGATAAATAAAAATACCCGCTATATAGTAAGCTTATACACCGATTGCGGTCCTAGTGTTGCTATCGACGTCCTCTAAATGAATCACTCGATGATTTGACATATGGCTGACCCAACAAACTTGTCAATAATCAATAAAGTCTACTTTGGCGTAGCAAATTAAAGATTTAAACTACGTTATAGACTATAAAAGCAATATGTGAATACAGGCGATAATGAATAAAATTTATCTATACTAATATTATAAAGAAGTAAAGTTTGTGTGTTTGTATATTTGTTAAATTGTAAGGGGTAATCTCGGGATCTACTGAACCGATTTTATAAATTCTTTCACCAATAGAAAGCCACATTATTGCGGAGTGTCATAGATTATATAAAAAACCGAAAAATAGAAAGGCTTTTACGTGGTAGACCGTTTTGCAAAGTGAATCGGAGAAAAAACGGACAGCGGACGGCGCGCGATGGCTTCGGGTTTAATTCGGTTCGCGTTCGTGCTCGCTTCGGGGATTATTAATATTATGCCCAACGAAGTGGGCACGGGTCAGCTAGTTTTAGATATAAATAGATACGACATCCCAAGTTTGTAAAAGCGGAAGAACATATGTTACTTTAACTACAAGAAAATATTTATTTCATTTTGGAAAATCCAATATAACGCAGGAGGAGACGCGGGCGGATAGCTAGTATAAGCTTTTCTTTCGTCCTAGAGGAAATGATAGATGTATTGCAAAATTGTGCACAACAATATCATGTGTAATTTGCAAACGGGTTGCTTTCATTATTAAGTAATTTTTAGATTTTATAGTAAAAAATTTTAGTAATGTCAGCTTAGACTGTTTTGTAGAATTACAATTATAAGGCAGTTGCTTAATGAAATTATTTTGTTGTTGTTTGAACTAATCAAACAATTTTTTTTTTATTATTTTAACTTTTGGGCGAAGGTTAAAATGAAATCATACATGCATTATGTGATCGGTGGTCAGTTGCTATTCTTCAGTTGGTCTACCAAGCTCAATTTCTAGACGTCTGTCGGTGCCTTTGGGTAAAGGTTGTTCAGCTTATTGTTTTGTTATGCCCCCCCCCCCCCTCCACAATTTGGCATGCTTGCACAATTTTTTAATACTTAACCAAAACGACGTTGTAATATTAATAATTGTAATGTTAAGATTCAATTGCATAACCCCTAAATTATAATTGTATGACCCATAACAATCTCACACCACGCCTAATGACAACTCGCGATAATGAGAGAGTCTCTATATTGATAGATAGATAGATAACACTTTATTGTACATACACCACAAAACAGAGAGAAGAAAATAACAAATTGACAGCTAATTAAAGAAACAAATCATAATTGACAAGTGGCGCTTCCCTCCTAAGGATATATATAATGTAGCTTAGTCCCAAAAAAAGCTTTCGCCACTTTTAAATTACTTTTAAGCACCCGTTTTAACGTACGTCGTAAAGCTACACTTTGTGTAATCAAAAATAATTTTACATCATTCAAAATAATCTTTGACATTTCATATTCTTTATAATCTATGAAATGTAGTTTGACTTAGGTTGGAAACGCCAGCGCGATCTATCAGCGGGCTATGTTTCGCCATTGTCCCTCGTTGATGACTTGAAATAAAAATTGTATTTGGAACAGCTTGGCAATATAATCTTAAAATAGAATACGAATTATTCCATACATTATGACATCACCTCCATAACTGCATATAATATGTCGTGATGTTTTTATTTGTGATTATCTCCCGGTGAAGAAAGGGAAGTTCTTCTTTATTTGGATTTTTTTTTTGCCAAGCAGTTTCACTGGTCCAGTTGTGTAACCCAAATTGATATTTCTCACAGATTTTCGTTGTACAGTGTATGTATTGTTATAGTGTAAGTAAGAAAGTGTGCTAAGTAGAACCGCGTGATTAAGTTAATGGTTACTTACGAATAGCTCCTATATTGTTGTAAGCGACTGTGTGGTTTATTTGTATTATTTTTCTGTAGTTTTTCTGAATAAAAAACCAGTCGACTTTTTCAATATGTAATAATTGACAACTAACTAAAAACAATGACAGATGACATAAAAAGTTTACAAATATATATAAAATACAATGAGTTTGTATGTAACATTCTCCCCTTTTTACAACGGGACGATCTTTTTGAGGGGGCGTCTTAAAGTTCCCGACTGAGTCCTAACCTCTACAACACGGATCACGCCATCACGGCCAGGGAACACAGACTGAATAACTCCTCGCGGCCATATTCCCCTAGGTAAATTACCATCAGCAATCAATACGGGATTCCCGATCTTAATTGGTACATCCGTTCCCTGGACGCGACGCGGAGCTAACGTGGGTAAATATTCTGTAACCCAGCGACGCCAAAAATGATCGGCAAGACGAACTGCCTTACGCCAGCTGCTCCTGCTAACTGAAGTGTCATCAATGAGGGCTGGAAACTGGCGATTGGAAGAGGTCCCGAGCAGGAAATGGAAAGGCGTGAGAGCTTCCGGGTAGTCAGCATCTGGGGAGACGTGTGTGAGTGGACGAGCGTTGACGATTGCCTCAGCTTCAAACAGTAAAGTTACCAGGACTTCCTCGCGTGGCGCCGACTCTCTCAGAATAACTCTCAAGGCTGTCTTCACCGATTTTACTAGCCTTTCCCAAGCCCCTCCCATAAATGGGGCAGACGGTGGGATGAAAGACCACTTAATCCTTTCGTTCGCTGCAAATTGGGGCACTGAGGCGTCGTACAATTTTCGCATCTCTCGTCTTGCTCCTACAAACGATGTCCCATTGTCGGAGAATATCTGACAGGGTGTATCTCGCCGGGCGATAAATCGCCGCAAACACATTATTGCGGAATCTGCAGATAAGTTGGCGACGACATCTAAATGGACGGCTCTGGTGACCATGCAAGTGAACAAGGCAATCCAACGCTTCTCTCGTCTACGTCCGACAGCGACGCTGACCGGTCCAAAATAATCCAGCCCAAGAAAAGAGAAAGGACGCTGATGATGTGCCAATCTTGCGATTGGAAGATCTCCCATAGGTGGCTGGAGAGTTTGGGCCTTCAAAAGCTTGCATAATTGACATCTGTGAACCACGAAGCGTACAGTATTTCTCAGACCGAGTATCCAATAGTTTTGACGGAGTTCGTTGATTACAGTCTCTGTGTTAGCATGGGCGAATTTCGCATGGTAGTGGTAGACTAAAAGGCGCGTCACTTCATGTTTTCCATCCAGGATTATAGGTCGACTTTCGGCAATGGCAGAAGTCCTTCCTACTAGTATAATCAAACCATTGTTCAGGGCTGGTGTAAGGGATATAATGCGACTTTTCTTGGAGACTGGCTGGTTGAGTCTCAGCGCTTTGAGTTCTTCACCAAAGGTTGCGAGCTGGCTCCATCCCAAAATGTGCCGTTCTGCGCGGGATATATCCTCAGAATCTAATGGCGCAGGAGCAGTGGCGGAAATGGCAGTTGACCGTGTATCAACATTAAAACATTCGCAAATTTCTCTAACCCAGAAATTTTGAAATACATGACTCTGATTTTTGAAAATGGCAGCGATGAATTGATGAAGTCTAGCAGTCGCCCTTACCAGTCTAATCCACGAACTAAAATGAGTAATGTCTACTACCACTGGTAAAGGTTCCTGATGATGGCTGATCAAATTAATGGTATCTACAATGTTTGAAGAATTATGATGATGACATGGCTTCAGCTCCTCCTGACCCTGACCCGTATGAGATGTAATATTGGGCTCTGTAGGCCACTCACTGGTAGGCGACAAAAGAAAGTTAGGCCCTGAGAACCAGCGTGCCTCAATAATGGATTTTCCTCTTGTTGCCTCGTCTGCCGGGTTAAGGTCAGTTGGTACCCAACGCCATTCTAATAGATTTGTGGTCTCTATGATTTCACCGACTCTATGCGCAACGAAGGGCTTAAAATTACGGGCATCGTTGCGAAGCCAACCCAACACCACCATAGAGTCAGTCCAAAAAACACGTTTTGTGGGTTTTAGGCGGTGAGCTTCGTAAATCTGAGTGGCGAGACGAGAAGCTATCAGTGCGCTTTGTAATTCCATACGAGGAATCGAAGCAGGCTTCAGAGGAGCTACACGTGCCTTACTTGCAATGAGTGCGAGCTTAACGTCTCCATTCGAATTGATAAACCTCCAATAGGCTACCGCAGCATGTGCAAGTTCACTTGCATCGCAAAACACGTGAGTTCTAAGTCGCTATAATTACTTAAATTATAGCACCGTGGAATTCTTAAATCTGAAATTGACTTGAGAGACTCAAACCATTGTGACCAAACTATCTGATCTTCCACTGATAGCTTTGCGTCCCAATCTAGGTTCTTTCGCCATAAATTTTGGAACAAGATCCTACCCCTCACTACAATAGGTGCCAAAATACCTAATGGATCGTAAATACGCATGACTTGAGCTAAAACTTCGCGTTTAGTGAAATGAATGGGTATATGATTTTTAACCCCTGAATTAAAAGCGATGGTATCAGATGATGGATGCCAAATTAATCCTAAGGTACGAGTAACAATGGAAGATTGTGAACTACCTAAATCTACATTTGCTACTGACAGGTCCGATAGCAACTCTTTTGGCAACTGACTTAGAGCTCTTGGTTGATTAGAAACCCAGCCACGCATTTCGAAACCTCCGCGCTTATGGATCTCTACAATGTCTGTTGCCAAACGAGAAGTTTCTTCTGCGGATGAATTAGTACTACCTATGTAGTCATCCATGTAGGTGTCAGTAGTTATCGCGTGTACGGCTTCAGGAAACTCTCCTCGGAATTCTGATGCATTTTTGTTCACTACGTAAATAGCCGACGAAGGACTAGAGCAAGCCCCGAACATCATAGAGGACATTCGAAAAATTTTTATTGAATCCTTAGGGCTATCGCGCCAGAGAAAGCGTTGCGCATCGCGATCACTGTCCCTGATTTTCACCTGTGGAAACATCTCCTTGATGTCTGCGGTTAGTGCTATTCTACCTTCTCTAAAACGCATCAAAATCCCGAGCAAGGGGCGTAAAAAGTCAGGACCAGGCAGAAGCAATGAGTTTAAAGAAACGCCTTGAACTTTGGCGGCGGCGTCGTGAACAACACGAAGTTTGGCTGGTTTATTTGGGTTTACTACACCGAAATGCGGAAGGTACCAACATACTGACTTCGGAGTTTGGTTTGTACACTCCTCCGCATACCCTTTGTTAAGCAAATCATAAATGTTAGCTCGGTAACGTTTGGCATATTCGGCATCCTTTGACATTTTCAACTCGAGATTTTTAAATCTTGAAAATGCCAATGGATAGCTACTGGGGACCTCGAGCTTGTCAGCTTTCCAGAGTAGGCCAACCTCGAAGTGTCCGCTTGGTAAACGTTTGGTTAAATTATCTAAAATAGACAGAGCACGCTGATCCTCAGATGTTCTCAATTCGTATTTTGTTATACCAATAGCGTCTAAATTATATTGCTCCTTAATGAGTAATTCGAGTTGGTATCTAGGATCAAATTGATCACTTACAGCTGTGTGGTAAGATTCTACTCGTTCGACCACCCTACTCTTGCTGCTTGAAAACCCATAAACAACCCAACCTAGAGGTGTTCGCATAGCAACCGGTTCTGATTTCGTACCTTTCCGCACCTCGGATGCAATAATTAGGTGCCAGTTATCAATACCTATGATTATTGAAGGTTTAACCTCACCATAACTGAGCACGTCCACAATGTCTGCTAAATGAGGATAGGTGCGCAGGCTGTCGCGAGACGCTGATTGACTTAAAAGGCCTAAATTGTCAATTGACCTAGCGTTGCGAATGGAAAAGCGTTGAGATGAAAATTTACCCTTAATTTGGAAGTTCACATACCGAATAATACTGTCTCTTGATAACCCTCCTACACAGTCTAAGTGCAAGTGACCCACCGGTCCATGAGCTCCTATCTGTTGGGCGATGGATGAATCTATAAAAGTCGCAGTTGACCCATCGTCCAATAGAGCATAGGTATCGATATCGCCTGCCGGTCCGGAAACCGTGACAGGTATGATTTTCAATAGAGGACGCAGTGTGGGATCAGTAGAAATGCTGTTGACCGCTAACAATACCTGATCAGTATTGTTATTAGATGTACTAGGTGTAACAGGAGTTACCTCCTCGTTCACGCAAGCTAAAGTAACAAAATTGTCATTGTGGAGTAAAACATGATGTTTCCGGTTGCAATTTCCTAGTGTGCACCTGACCTTATTTCGGTTGCAAAATTTAAAACTATGTGGATCGTTTTTAATACATCGATGACAAACTTTGTTGTCTTTGATGAAACGCCATCTGTCATCAATAGTCATGGACTTAAATTTTTGACAATCCGTCAAAGAATGATTTAGTTGGCAAAGTAAACAAACATTTTTATGAATTACAGCATGTTTTTTCCCTACTAACTTGGTAATAGATCCCGGGTTCGATTCCGAAATTGTATGTGTTCGTTGATGCGAAAACGTTAATGATGCCTCAGCAGCCGCACCGAACTTCATGATAAGATCTACCTCGCGGTTTAGGAAATGTGATAGGGTCTCTACCCTAGACTGGCCTGCATATTCATAACTAGCAGCGAAATCCAACCACCGTGTGCGTAACAGTGGAGAGAGTTTACTTAGTAGAGCTACAAATAGTTCCGGAGATCGCAAATAGTCGCAGTGTTCTAATAATTTCGCCACTTCTACGCAGTTACGCACACGCGTAGCGAATGCATGCAGATCCTTCACCTCAGTTCCAAGTCTAGGTAAAGATCTGACCGCGTTTACCTCCTGCAAAATGATCTGCTCCGGCCGACCGAATCGCCGCTCAAGGACATCGATAATATCGCTAGCTTTACGGGAAAGTACTAAAAGCATAGCTACAGACTCTCGGGCTGCACCTTTTAAGACCTCATTTAATCGAGCTAGGTTTTCAGCATCGGTAAACTTACCTTCACTGTCTTGGAAGGCTCGCTTAAACATTAACCATTCTAATGGGGATTTGCCATCAAAAACTGGAAGTTTAATTGAGTGCTTAGAGCAGTTACTTTTATTAAGGTTCTCCAGGGCTTTAGTGAGTTGAATGACACCTATTGAACTGTCTTTCGTGGGAATATCATTGGCAGTGGTCCCGTCGTTTCCGCTAATCTTGGGCTGAAATGACTTATTAGGGCTCGGTACTGCAACATTCGGCAAAACAGTGACGTCAATGTTACTTTGTGGAAAATCCTGGAAACATAAAAGATCGTGCTTGTTAGACCCTACCTGGCGTCCATCTATATTGAACGAGAGAGCTTTATGAGAGTACGTATCATTGTCATGACGGACATTTGAGGTACTCTGTAACCATTGTTCTACACTAGTGCGAGAGCATCTTGAGCTATTGTCGGCCTCGATAGCGGCAAGCTCTGCCTGATGTTCTACCTCGGCGACTTTGCGCTCTAACTTTAGACGTTTAGTTTGGAGTTGGAGCTTTGCTTCAAGTTCCGAAATTTCTAACTGTGCGAGATGGCGAGTATGTTGCACTTCTGCTGCGAGTTTCCTCGCAACCACGGTCGCTGATGAACGACTCGCATGTGAAGCGATTGACTGGGTCTTTAAGTTAGAAATTGAATGTGGTACCTGCACGTGTGCTTGTTCCATTGGTTCTGTGCTAGATGTCGGTATTTGAGACATACTGTGAGCTTGTCGTAACTGTGCCCGTGTCTTTACCATTTAGCTGAAAAGAAACCGCTGAAAAGAACTGTAAACCGCTTGTTCAAGTGGTGAGAAGGACCATGTAAGCGACTGTGTGGTTTATTTGTATTATTTTTCTGTAGTTTTTCTGAATAAAAAACCAGTCGACTTTTTCAATATGTAATAATTGACAACTAACTAAAAACAATGACAGATGACATAAAAAGTTTACAAATATATATAAAATACAATGAGTTTGTATGTAACAATTGTGTAACACAAAACTGTCACGTTTATTTTTAAATTTGTCGAAGTAATGTTTATTTAAAAATGGCAGCACTGAATCTATATCACTTCATAATGAGTGTCACATTCCTAATCATTTTGATAAAGGACAATGGCCAAAATTGCATAGTAGCTGGACCTGAAATTCCATGTCCATGGACATGTAGAATTTTGTATTGTTTTAAGACCTTATATTATTTCAATGAATGTTATAGCTAATAAATTTTTGAGGTTAGGATTACAGTTTTATTATTCAACATGTTTAATACAGGCGGTCCTCGACTTCGTCGTTTCGATTTACGTCGTTTCAAGTTATGTCGAACAATGTTTTGACACTATTCCTCAAGCATACGTCATTTGTTTCGATTTCCGGCATATCGGAGAATTCACTTGTCGCAAGGTGCACAAATTGTGCAGCCTATCACTGTTGCCAAGATCTGTATGATAGCAAGAAGAAAGAAGCCAAGCAATCTAGAATTGATAGTTTCTTTAAGCCAAAAGTTTAATTTATTATTTATCATTACATATGTATAAGTTTTATAATTATTACATATTAAAATTAATAACACACAAATACCAAAAATAACTAGCAATTTCATAAGTGCATAATATATAATTATTTTAAGAACTTACTTTTAATAATAAAGTACGTCCTTTGTTATAAATGCAGTTTTTTTTATTATTTCGAGTCCGTGTGGAACCTAACCCTTGAGTTTTACATGTAAACATATGAAAAAATATGTCTCGACTTACGTCGTTTCGATTTACGTCGCGTATTTCGAGAACCTAACATGCCGTAAGTACGAGGACTCCCTGTACTTAAATCTCGTTTGCAATACCCGTTTACAACTTCAACCACACAACGACATATTGTTACAACATAAATCGCACAGTACGTATCAAAGCAAACGCAATGAACAACTGCAAAAAAATACAATCGATGACATCCATCGTTGGACTAAAATAGTGACGTTCCTCTATACGCAAATCTAACAAATAATGACATGAAACGGGTACCTTTTGATTAATTATAGTTATACCTCAGCTGTTTAAATAGCTATTAATTAGTAAAAAATAAACTTAAAAATAAATTTTTCTTAATCTTTGAGGAATAAAATATTGATTTGCAATCATTCCGTTGATAATGTTACATGCATATTGGTGAAATGAAACTGGACGCCGTGGCGAAGAGCATTCGTCCAGACCAGTAAAGCATCTCAAAAAAAAATAGAGGACCGTTCGAAAACTAACACTAATACTTCTTCGATAAGATGATGAATCTTATTTATAATATTATTTTTTCTGAAACGTCAGCTTTTTATTTATTAGGAATTACAATTTCAAAACTAAAATTTTTTGGTGTATTTTTTAACATGTATCTGATTAATGCCCATTGTCAGAGCCAAAATGGCCATTGTTCTTTGGGGTATTGGTTGTACTGCCGGATTTCGCTCGCATTACTTTTTGAGATAATTTATTTTGTTTGTCCCGTTCCCTCTTAACGTAGATGGAATAACTTAGAAAGAACAAAAAACGTACAATTCAATTAGCCAAGCTTAAATAAACTTTATTATTATGGTCGTAAATAAGGTTATTGTGTGTGTGTGCACATGCAAATAAACTAATCAGTTTCATAATAACCAAACCACCGAGCACGTTACTAAACACTATGCCGAATATTTTACGTAAATTAACACTTATCTGTTAATAGTAGTTAATGGAATAACGGTTAATGGACGTTATCTGTTGTGTATCTGTTATCCCGTTAACGGATTTTCGTTTGTGAACTTCGTTCGTGAACGATTAACAGACTAACGAATTAATGCCGGGCTATGAAGATAACTATAAGGCCGCACATATGAACTAAGAACTTACTTTCTTACTTACACTATGTCATCGTTGTCCCCCAATAACCCCCCACCACGCCCGGAGCTCGCGTGGCAAAGCATGACGTGTGGTTCGCTTGCAGCCTTTACCCGGAACGCGCCAAGTACCCGTGGGTGGGATGTACCGGCGATAAAGAGGAGCAACGGGTCTCCCACGGCTCGGAACTCTTCATGGCCGCTGACTCGAAGATGATCACAATCGGCGGAGGGTTAGTCTGCACCTGTACTTAATGTTTACTCCCCAACAGCCTCCACCCGCAGCGCGCCAAGTACCCCTGGGTGGGGTGCTTGCAGGACGACCAAGGGGACTCGAAGACACCACACGCGAATTCGCTGTTCATGGCAGCGGATAGTACCATGATCACTGTCGGCGGAGGGTGAGTGTAATATAATGGTGAGATCACATCTTGAAATGGGGATTCGGGCAGAATAAACTAAATTCTCACGGAAAGTAATGTATTATTAAATAACTTCCATAATTGTTATATTACAAAAAAATGTTATCTTACCATGGGAGAGCCATGCTTCGGCACGAATTGGGCCGGCTCGACCGGAGTGATACCACGGCCTCACAGAAAACCGGCGTAAAATAACTCTTGCGCTGTGTTTCGCCGAGTGAGTGAGGGTACCGGAGGAAACCCTTATTCCCTTTTAATAGGCCGGCAACGCATCTGTGACTCCTCTGGTGTTGATCCGTTTGCTAGTTATCTATGTGTTCTTCACTGAGGAGATTTTATTTACTGCGGTCAATACGGTTTTCCCAATTTACAATAACCAACATAATTAAAACTGACTAATCACTTCCTAGTTTACTCCTGAAGCTGGATGTTTCTTCGCCGGATCGTAATCGAATATTGTCCTTGTCGGTTTTTTTCCCCTCTGGAGAGAAGAGGCTGAGAATCCTCATTCTCAGCCTCTTCTCCAGACGAATCGAGGCGGCTCGACCCGAAAGATCTACAGACTAAGCTCAGCCTAAGCCGTTGGTCCTAATGACCTATGGCTTGACAAGGAAGAACGCACCTCAGGAGAGGCGCAGTCAGCGCTGCCCTATAAAGAGAGCATATGCACTAGAAGAGGCACGGTACACCCAAATGACTTCGGCTAGGCACTTCGTGCGTGGGTTCCGGGGCGTTCCCCCGTCGCTTCCCCGGTCGACACGTCGCGACGCATACGTCGTCGCGTACATGTCGGCCAGGATGTCGAATGGGGGGGAGCGTCCCAGAACCGTCGCCGAGATTGTACCTCGTACGAGATTGTACGGTAGCCTCGTACGATCCGTATGGCCACTATCCGCTGCAGGCTCCGTAGCAGAGCTCTGCAGCGGGGGGACCTCGCGCAGTCTTGCGACCACACGGGAGCCCCATACATGGCCACGGATCGCACGACGCCCTCGTACAGGCAGCGAACTCCATACCACGGACCGGGGGAGGCCTACCTACTAAAAACCTCAGGGATGGCGATTCTCAAGCGTCGTAGGGGGCCCTCAGGATCGAGTGTCTCATCTGAGAACCCCCGACCTTAGCTCCCTTTGGAGCAATACCTCAGATTTGTGTATTATTTAAAAACAAAACATAGAAATCAGACCTTTTTTTACCGAAACTTCATAGCGACCATTACATTTTTTGCTTAGCTCGACCAGGAGAACAACATATCCAAAATTTAGACCTGGCTCCCATAAACCACTTGGCCATATAAACAGTATCATCTACTTTAATGATACTATTTTGTTGCTTAGGATAGGTGTGTAGGTTTAGTTTGCGATCTACTTGTGACATTTTTAAATAAATGTATAGTCTAAGTAAAATGTAAACTTTATTTATTTATTTCAACAAAAGCTTACAACTATCATTACAGGCCTGGCCTAATGCGACAGTTGCACTCACCTTAATTAATTATTCTTAAAACTAATCCTATTCATAAGATATAACAAACAACGCCATTATTGTGAACTCCCTCAATGAACATGAAAATATTTCAATTTTCTCCGCAAGTAAATTAAGTTTGCGAAGTGCGCGTGTGAACGTCGCCTCGCTCAAAAGTCGCGTGCGAGCGTGCGGCACCGCCAGCAGTGGCGGCCGCCGCCGGCGCTCTACGAATTTATCCGGAACGTTTAGTTTCATCTTTTCCAGTAAATAAGCATTATCCATTCTACCTCTGAGTAATTTCCATATATATGACACTATAGCGAGATCCCTCCTCACCCTTAGCTCATTATATCCCACCATTCCTAATATAAACAGCGTCGGATACTTCAGCGGATAAAAAGGATAGACCCCGTACAATCTCATGTACAAATATCTGATAAATTTGTTCTGCACGCGCTCCAGCATGAGTTTATGTTTTGTATCACTTGGAGCCCAAATAACTGCATTACATTCCAAGTGGCTTCTTACTAATGCATTATATAGTGATATAATGTTTTGTTTCCCATGAATAAATTAGCAAATTAGATTGCTTATTTGTGCTTGTTTGTTTCCAGAGACGGCCAAGCGATATGGATGGACGAGAACATAAGGTTCGGCAAAACGGACCGCTGTTCGACGTTTAACAACCCGCCGCTCTGCCCCAGCGGTGACTTCGAGATCCGCGTGCTCGAGGTGTACGGGTTTTCAGGCGCATGAACGGTTACCTAAGACCGTTGTCGAAGTTTCGAGTAGGAAACTCGACGAAATTCGCGTTCGAAACTTCGAAAACGGAGCTAGTTATCCCACTGACTCGGGCGTCGGTCTTTATGTGCCCCCCGAATGTGACTGTGCTGTGCGTGGACCCGTGCGCGACTGTAATACATACAGAATTTTCGTCGGAAGTTTTCCCATCATAATTTAATCCATTTCCATCATGGCAATCATGGAATATTTTTCTTAAGTATTGTTGTATTCGGCAACTGTATTTATGTATTTACTCGATCGTATTTGTATTTTTCGTATATCATTATGTTATTGATTCGTAAATCACGTCGGATGTTACGTTGTAGTGCGTAATTAAATCCAAGTCCATCGCCTCCATGACGATATATTTTTAAAATTTTTTGTTGTATTCTGCAACTGGAACAATTTGTTTACTATGTTAAACTCGTATTTTTGAAATATCATTAAGATATCTATCATTAATCATTATGAAAGTTACACTGTGGTGGGTAATGAAAATCACCTCCAAGCTATTTTACAAAGTTACTCTTGTAAATACCAACTAAAATGATACGTTTATTTTACAATATCATTAGTGTGATATTCTGATTTTTATCGTACTGCAGTATACATTATATTACGAAGAGAATTTTTTTATCCATTCTCATCAGTTCCATTTTTGCGTATTTTTTAAAAGTATTATTACATTATCAAATTTATATTAAGTATTTATTAGATGACACAAATATTTTTGACTTATCCCACTGACTGCGATGGAATCTTGGCGATATTTCCGGAAGCTGTACAGCTTTATTTTGACTGTGATTAAATGTCGCCATTGTTCGTAAACGAGCAGTGAAGAATTACATATTTATGCCTGAATTATATTTGGAATCGCGTTGGAAACGCGACGAAAATTCTGAACTTCGCGTCAGCACTGTGTCGACGTGTAGACTCGTCTACTTATTTATTCTCGATAATCTCTGTGTGCCCCGTAGCTCCTTATAAATGTAATCGCGGCTGTCCGTTCAAGACAACGAAGACGGGGAAAGTAGGTTGTTTCTATGTTATATTTACTCGTGTTTAGATGTCTGCGTGCAAGTACAAAATGGATGTATCTTATCTACTCTCGATGGATTTAATACGCTTATTTGAAAGCAATATGTATTGTATATGTGTGGCCTAGCCGTGCGGTGGTTTTTGTCGATGTGAACATTCCAGTGGCGGGTTAGCGGCCTTGCACTCGGCTGCCGTTATTGTTTGTTATGCCGAAGAGTTAGCGGGTGGGGTTCCTTAGGGGTTGCTACGGCCGCGATCGATAGCTTTCTATTCATAGAAGTAAATAGCTCGATCACGTTGGCACCCCTGCAACGAGTACGTAGTAGGCAGAGGTGCCAATATAAAATACAGAACACGATATCATAGAGGTACAAACAATGACGTTTCAGAATTGACGTTGTAAAAAAAATCGGTTTTTTTTTACATACTACATGTTGTTTATTATTTAAAGTGATCTCGATTGGGTTTCACAATAGCTCTAGAAATTACGGGTTTTATTGCCTTTCTTTAGCGAGTATCGAGCGACCGAACGCAGCCCCACATTGTTATTGCGTCAAACGCGCCCTGTATCCAATCTGGATCCATCCATTTGCAAACGTAGCCACGTGTTGTCGTGTGGTCATTGAAATGCGATAAGGTCGTGCAATTTACCACTAGACCGTCCAAATCGAAGATGGCGGCAATGAAATCGCCCAATCGTGTTTCGATGCTCATACCACTTATGTGGAGACGAATCCGGGAACGTCTAATATGATAACAAGGAACTGCGTATGCGGAATTCAGTATTTTCAATAGAGAGTGCATCGCGAAATCGTCGCCGTCGCTTTAGTTTATAAATGCTGTCGATATACTCAGCCAGTAATTGAATGTCGTTGCTCACAAAAATATACCAAAGAAATTGTATCGTAGAAACGCTACGCTATTCTTTTCGTGTTCGATTGAAGACTACGCCGCCGTTGGTATATAATGACAGCTGTCAAATTGACAGGTTAGAAATAGTTTTGTCTGACGTTTAATTAATCTTCTAATTGACATTATTATATTTTTTTATTGGACTACGTTTGTGGCCGAAAGGCACTCATTTTGTCTGACCATAGATATTGAAAATCGTTTGACTCTGTGCAATGTCGCAACAGCCGGCACACTGCCGTAGCAGTTGGCGTAGTATTATTTTTCGCGTATTCGAAAGTGCCAAATCGGACTCGATAGATAGTTAGCACACGAAAGTATTCAGAATCGATTATAATAGATTATTAAGTATTTTGTATACATTGCAAACGAATTATTATATTGATTATTTTCAATTAAACTTCGCTCTGACGAAACTAGTGGATGTTAGGTTAGTACATTTTTTATAATGAAATAGTTTGGTGTATGTGTGGTAAATTGACTGAGCGTACCAGTACGATGCTAATGTGTTGTCACAATACATATCCCTGTTGGTACAAAAGGGGTTCCTCCTTCATATCACCCGCGGCTTTTCCTGCCTATGTTTTTATTATTATTATTATGATTATTTGTAAATAACGGACCCACTAACTCGCTCCGTCGCCTGAGCGAGCGTAGTGCGTCTTTGTACGTAGCGTGTAGTGAACATGTCATGGTACTACAAACAAAATGTTTATCAAAAGCCTAAGACTTGTTTTAAATTCAGATAATTTATATAATTTATTGAGTAGGTAATTTTTTGTGTACAAGCTTCGTTTTGCGGGCGGCGGTTCGAGGTTACGATTGATTGCGTTTTTTGGAAACACTAAGTTGTCGATTCACGCCCCCTCTACCGTCGACCGCAGGCGGAACCGCTCGCGATATATTTGCTATTAGCCAATTTGTCGTTGATCAGTGTAAAGTCTAGTCTTTATCCTGTTTTATTGTCTGTAACGATATAAGCTAATTATATCGAGAGAATATTTACGAAATGATATTTGAAGTTTGGCTCGATTTTTGTTCCGCTCGAGGAACGCGTAGGCTCGTGGTTAGTTAGTTTTTAAGTACATTTAATGTATACAGTTATTAATCTCCATTCTCCCTTTCAGTATTTGTGTTGTAATGTTTTTTTTTTATGTGATGGGCGTATGAGTGGATGTGAGCGCTGCGTGCTGTGGGCCGCTAATAAATTAAAGTCGAATAATCTGAGAGAGAATCTAGTTTGAGGTGTAATTAATCGATATTCGGCCCCGTATCGTGTGCATAAATGACAAACGTATGTTTGTCGAGGACGGCGTGCACGGTGCGCAGGCGCAGCGAGAGCGGAGAGCTTTGTTGTTACGATGTGTACTGTTACATTCTAGTAGTTCTGTCCGCCGCCGACGCGACGGTGTTCACTCGTTTATGGTAATGTAAATGTTGCTTTATAATGTCTACAAAATATATAATCCCGTATACAAATTGTGGTTTTATTCAACCTCTGTACCTACCCGTAGCGAAGTGCCGAGTACGGTTTGACTCGAGTCAGACTCGATTCTTGCTTAGGACTCGCCTACTCGAATACCAATTTATTTTGATTCGAGTACGCCGGACTCGAATCAGGAAGAATCGGTTTGTACTTGCTAACTTAATTCTATTTATACGAGTCCTACTGACTCGAGTCTAGTATTCGAGTTTGGTTAATTCGCTTGTACTCGCAAACTGTTTGCATAAGCTCCTACGCTATATGTCTTTATTCAATGATTCAATCTTTTAATAAAAGTTACAGTATCATTTTTGTGTCGTTGTGCTTAACCTAACCTACACGCTGTTTCAAGCTAACTCTTTTTTATTTTTCCATTTTGTTCTAAAATCGGACTCTAATTCTGGACTGGACTCGAATTTCCACACTCGAATTTGTAGACTCGATAAATATTCCAATACCAAACATTGAATTCGAGTACTGGGCTCGAATCGGGGAATCGAGTCCTGATTCGAATACCGTATAAACTGACTCGAATCTTCTCGATCCACCAAAAAGGCGACTTGGACATCACTAGTATGAATGATCAACGGGTAGGTAGTGATGTGCCGAGTCTCCGTTTTGGTGGGTCGAGTCGATTCGAGTCAGTTTATACGGTATTCGAATCAGGACTCGATTCCCTGATGCGTCGATCGAAAAATGCGTCGGTGGCGCTGTGGTCTCGGCACTGGTTTGTGCGCCGCATAAAATCGGGAGGCCCGCGATCTAATCCCGACCGTGTACCAATGTGTTTTTCGTTCCGAATTTCATATGTACATTTATCCGACGCTCCTACGGTGAAGGAAAACATCGTGAGGAAATCTGCGTACATCTGCGAAGCGATTCAAAGGTGTACGTAGTCAACCAACCCGCACTGGGCCAGCGTGGTTCACTAAGGCCTAATTGCCCTAACGTAGTTAGGGTAGGCTTGAGCCCCTCGGTGGGGACGTATATGAGCTGTGATGATGAAAAATCCCATTTGAAGAATATTTTTGATTCTGATTAAACTACGGATATTTGTTTGTTGTTTATGTTTAAAATCAAGTTCCATGGTTAGTATATCGAACTGTATCGATAGAGATGACAAGTTATGTTTTTAATGACAAACCATTGAACTATTCATAGAGCTATAACACTTTAAATGTTATAAACAAAGTTCCATGCTGCTGACATCAATAAAACAAGTTATCAATATAAATAATTATTTATTAATTGAGAGTTGTATTCTCGTATCTGTGATTCTAGGTTTTTTGATCTGGAAATTGGTTCCAACGTCAGTGTATTTTATCTTTAATGTTGTATTTAATCTGTATGAATAATGAATATCTGATCTATGATTTGTATGAGAATCTTAATACTGAATTTTTACGTTTTGTATTGTAATAGGTAATAGTTTTACCTGCCGAATTCTCTGGGCTAGCTTTAACAAATACAACAATCGAATGAAAAATAAGTAAACATGAATTCTGAGGGTGAACCTAGAGAGAATGAAAATGAAGATAAAAATCATGTTGTTGGCGATGTTATTGGTGACACTGCATACAGTGAACGATTTGTTTTAAAAACATTACTGAAATTATCAGATGTAAATTTAATAAAAGATGGAATAAACGAACAATCACTTCTTAATGATCTTAGAACACTATGGAACATGACTGCTGAAAAAGACGTTGTTTTATACTTATTAAAACATGATGCGTTTGAGTTATTCAACTTTGTTTTGGAGCGCTGTCGTTTTGCAGAAGTAATTATTGGTATAATTGGTAATATGTGCTGCCTTACAGAAGGTGTTAGAGTGTTGATGGGGAAAAGAATTTTTTTGAAACTTCTTATATGTTACATTAATCATCAAAACAGTTTAATTTTAATACAATTATTGCGATTAATAAATTCTTGCTTATATCGTGCCAATGAAGAAGATATTATTATATGGATGGAACTATTTGAGCATATTAATTATTCTAAGTCACTTTACTTTATCCTTAATAATTCGTGTGTTGTTGATTTATTGATGAACGCTTTAGAAAATATAAGCTTTTTGGGTAAATATTGCAACATAGAAAAGACAAAAGAAAGTTTTTTTAAGCAATTTGTTGGATTAGAAACCATTAAAAGCGTAATGGTAGCATTTACTGAAGTAGTTGTGAATAACAAGGATCGGTGCAGCAGAGATGAAATAGAAAAAGTATATGGTTATAGTCTAGTAACAATACAAAGCTTATTTGACTTGGACAAAACTCCAGAGACACATAAAATTGCCAAAAAAAATGCCTTGTCAATTGTAAAAATTATTCTACACCACTTTGAACATAAACTTATCAAACTTAAAGATATTGATACAGATTTAGTTGATATTATTGATTTAATTAATACTATTGTTAGAGAAATGCATATAAATGAGGTGTGTAGCATACATTATTATTTTAAACCTGTGTACCGTATGTGGAAAGCTCTACATTTGGCAACAAGTTCGCACCAAAATGGTAATTCTGATTTTGAAGATAGCAGTGAGGATCTGGCAATATTGTCAAATCAAATTAAATTATCAATGTGCAATCTCCTTTGTCATTATATGCTTAAATGTTCTAAAAGTAACTTACTACAAGCTTTAGATGTAATGCATACAGATTACAACATTATTATTAATGATGTTAGCCGTCAAGAGTTAAGGGATAATGTTTTAAAAAGGACTCTACTTTTTAAGGCAAGATTAGATGCTAAATTAAAATAATTAAGATGTAATATCTGTCGACTTGTAATTATGCATTATTTTTTTAATTTTACAAGTAAATTTCATTTGAAAAATCGTTAATAGTAGGACTGTGTAATGTATTTGCAGTAGGTAACTGATAAGTACTTTATAATATTCTTAGCAGAACACATAGTTTATCACTCTGATACTGTGTGGTGTAAAATATATTTAAAACATATTATGAAAAGAAATTGTGAATAAAGATTAATCAATCTTAGCTTGTATTATTTATATTTTCGCTTATAATATGTATACATTTTTTAACAGCTCATCTTTTATTAGTAGGACTGAAAAGGGCTCTAGTTTTTAATGCAAGATTAAAATAATGAAAATGCAATGTCTCTCGTCTTCATTTGAAAAATTATTATTAAATAATAGGACTGTGTAACGTAGTATTTATAGTAGGTAACTGATGGGTACTTTATAATATTCTTCACAGTACACATTGTTTTTACTCTGATATTGTGCGGTGTAAAATATATTCAAAACATATTGTTAATAAAAATTAATCAATCTTAACTTGTTTTATTTATATATATATTTATATTTTTGCTCATAATATGTAACATTTTATACAGCTAGATCTTATATTAGTACAACTACTAATATGTTGACAGTTTATGTAAATTGTCAATCAATTTCACTTTAGTAGACAATCGTTATTATATTGTATTTTGTACATATTTGCGTGATTTGGTATTATTTCCGTACATTTGTAAGATATTGAAACACTTTCTCTAATGGATTGAATGCGAAAGATACTTTTTCTAAGGTCCTAGATCTTTATTTGTGTGATGCAACTCGTGTTGTATTAAAACATACATAAACATAATGGATTGGGTGTTTATGAGATAAATATTATTTATAAATAGAAGTATATTATATTAAGAGAGGTAGGTCTATGAAACTAACGTGCCTATCATATCACCTAATAGCTAGCTGTATGTAATAGTGCATGGTAAATGTTGTAAGAGTACACTCTTAGTACATCTTATTAGTGACAGTAGATTTATAGCGTATAGATTATATGGCTTTTATAAGAAGATAAAGAATAAATTGTAAAAGTTATGTAATACACAAACATAATACTGCAGTAATAATAGTCACCGAGTCATACAAACGGATATACCTTGCAAACTAGCAGCTTAGTACAGATATGCGAAGTTTATAGTAAAAAATATCTGAATATTTTGTAACAGAATTAATTCGCACAGCCGATATTTTTTACCTATTAGAGTTTGTTGTCTATTATATTATCAGTTGTATAATTTTAATAGTATATATATATATAGTTGTGGTAAACTAATTATGGGCATGCGGACAAAATATATTATTTTTTGATTTAATAAAAATAAGTTAACCGATTTTTACAAAAATAATATTTATAAAATGTACTTTTTCATATACAACTATTTAAAATATGCAATAAATTACAATACAAACGTTTTTATACTGAATTTGATTGCTGATCATGTAATTAGCGCAGGACGCAATCTAATGTTCTTTTTTCGAAATGTAAAACTACATGATTTGAATTTTCTTATTCTGGTTTACAGTTCTTTTCGCGGCATTTGGATTACTTTTCAAGTGTTATTTATTAAAAGAAAGACGGGGGGGAAAAGTAAAACTATGAGGCAACAATATAAAATACTATTTTTAGTTTTGTTATGCCAGATTAGTCTTACCGAAAAAATACAGACCAATTTAACTGCTCCAAATACATGGTGCAACAAGTTCAACGTAAAGAAACGGTAAAAAACGTCCAGAAAACAAAGAAAGGTCAAGAAAAACAAGTCTACAAAAAGATATAATGATTGTCAAAGGCTTCGTCTGTACAAAAAAAAATATTAAATGGTAAAAAAAACATTAGATGTATTGGCATCATGCACTTCTGGCCGTTGTTTGCAGTCAAATCATCTCAACTCTGTTTAGTTCTTTGTAATAAAATATACAACTTTTATTATAATTATTTAATATGCTAAATTTTTTAATGATATTTTTTAATTATCTGATTTTTAATTATTTGTTTTGATTTGCCTGATCAGCTAAGAGATTGAAATTAGAAGTATATCGTTAGAAAAAGAGACAAATTTAAATAAAATTTAAGTATTGAGGTTTTATATGTTTAACCATAAGTTAATAAAAAGAGACACATATTTGTCATCGTAAGATTGTCAAAAATATCATGTAATTATATCAAAATTAAACAATCACGTTTAGCCTACAAGGTTTTTTTATTTATAAAGAATAACATCATTTAAGTGAAATTATTTATATCTGGCGACCGTGGGATTAAATATATTATGGACCGTGCAAAGGCTGAACGGTCGACTGCGCGCCGTCGCTTTACAATTTGTGCGAAGAAACTTGAGGATTTAGTAAGTACATCAAAAAATTATATTGAAATTTGCGCTGAATTTAAAAAACTTACTAACATATATGGAGAATTACAAGTAGCACAGAATAAAGTACTGAATTTGTGGCTCGATGATGCAGACAGGCATGAGGTTCAATTTGAGCAGGATGTAGACGCGTCTGACGAATACATGACTCAATGGTACACTCTTGAGCAGAAATATGATAACTGGTTCAAGCTTAATAACATTGACACACATTCCAAGCGCACTTACATCTCCAAAGAGCTTAATGAACAAGCATCATCGAAAAGCGATGTAATTAATCGGCGTCATTATTTTTTACCTAAACTAGAGCTGCCGACATTCAATGGAGAAATTAAAAAGTGGTTAGCGTTCTGGACACAATTTAAAAAAATACACAATGACGATTTAATAGATAAGGATGATAAATTTCAGTATTTACTACAGTGTATGGAGCCAGGCTCAGCAGCAAAGGAACTAATCCAGAGTTTTCCACCATGCGGTGATAATTATGACAGTGCAATCGAACAGCTCCGAGAAAGATTTGCCAATGACGATGTTATAATAGAGCATTACGTTCGTGAGTTATTGGTCTTAGTACTAGCTCAAGCTAAGGGAGGTCAGAAAATACCGATTCGTTCGTTGTATGACAAAATAACAACACAAATATTTGCACTCGACAGCATGAACGTTACACAGGATACATATGCAGCCTTCTTATACCCACTTGTTGAGTCTGCTTTGCCAGAGGATCTTTTGAAAGCATGGCACAGGTCTACATTTCGTACGGACAAACAAACTAAGCCGCTTTCGAAATTGCTAGAGTTTATAAAACAGGAAGTAGAGTCGGATGAAAGGATACGATTAGCTCGCACAGGTTTTTCTAGCGAAATTGTTAACCCTTCTCTTCCATCAACGTCATGTTTTACAACTTGTGACAAGGTAAAGCACACAAATCCAAATAAACATAACGAAGGAAATGTCACTAAAGCCTGTTTATTTTGTGAAAAAACTTCTCATGCGAGCTCCGAATGTGTAGTGGCAGTAAATAAAAGTCTGGAAGAACGAATCGAAATTATAAAACAAAAAGAGCATGTGGAATTTGTTTAAATACGGGTCACTATTGGAAGAAATGTCGGAAGCATCCTAAATGCGTAATCTGTCAGAAGCGACACTTTCCCATCATGTGTGACAGTACCAGGAAATCTACTGCAGGGAAAGAGACGAAAACTGAGTCAGTAGCTATTACACAAACATTAAGTCCCGTAAATGATAAGACTGTATTGTTGCAGACATTAAAGGTAAATATTGTTTCAAATTCAGGTGTTGCCAAGATTCGAGTCTTATTAGATTCTGGTGCTCAGCGTTCATTTATTTTATCTGACGTTGTAAATAAGTTAAATTTAAGGCCAATCGGTCAACAACAACTCAGTCACAATTTATTTGGAGGTTCGGTAATAAAACAACACATGCATAATGTATATACTGTAAATATTTGTAGTTTAAATAATAGTTATTCTTGTTGTTTAAATGTATTAGAGCAAGGCATCATCTGTGGCTATTTGCCACGATTGAAACCTGGTGAAGTCTTGACTCGATTACATAGTTTAGGTATTGATATCTCAGACTGTTCTGATGATGTAACTGATATTGCTATGCTCATTGGCTCTGATGTTCTAGGTGCCTTACTCACGGGACGACTAGTACGAGTTGACGATAATATGGTTGCGGTGGAGACCAAACTCGGGTGGACGATTCAGGGTCCAACAGCTGGTGTCTATCTCTCAGGCATGAACATAAACACGTTTTGTTGTACCGTAGAAGATTTTTGGGCATTGGAAACTTTTGGCATTAGAGATGCAGCAGAAACTGTGAGTAAGAAAAGGATAGAGTCCGACGCAATACTGCGCTTCGAAAGTACTATTTGCATAAACGACGATGGGAGATATGAGGTAAGATTACCTTGGAAGAAGTCTTCGAAAACATTAGGAACTAATTTTGAAATGTCACTAAAGAGACTAAATTCTACAACTTCTCGACTTAGTAAACTAGGAATCCTTAAAGACTATAATTTAATTTTCGAGGAGTGGGTTAAAGAGCATATTATTGAAGAGGTTATTGATGACAACTATAACGTTGGTCACTATCTCCCACACCACGCAGTCGTTAAGGAATCTAGTATGACTACCAAAATTCGACCAGTTTTCGACGCTTCGTCCAAGGATTTTAATGGATTATCTCTCAATTCATGTCTAGACAAAGGAATAAATTTAATAGAGAAAATACCTAGATTATTAATACAATTTCGTATGAATGCGATCGGTGTAACTGCAGACATAAAAAAAGCTTTTCTGCAGATATCATTAAATACAGCAGATCGCGACTATTTAAAATTTTTGTGGTGGTCTAATATTGATAGCGGTGATAAAAAATTAAAGACATATAGGCACAAACGCGTCGTTTTTTTGGTGTAACTGCGAGTCCTTTCCTATTGTCTGCAACAATATTACACCATCTTGACAAATATACTTCGGTTACGGCGGCAATATTAAGGAAATCATTCTACGTTGATAATTGCGTCGTGAGTGTTAAAAACGAGAAGAATATGAATGATTTTATGTCAGAGGCAAAAAGCATTATGAGTGATGGACAATTCGAACTCCGATGTTGGGTTACCGGACCTGTAATAACAGACAGTGAGATTTTAAGTGTTTCTGTTTTTGGTTTAATATGGGATCCACTTCGTGATGAAATGTTTTGTAAAATGCCACACAGAGATGATGATCAGCAGACTAATTTTACAAAAAGACGTGTTCTATCGTTAGCACAAAGCGTGTTCGATCCAGTCGGTTTTACGTCTCCAGTCACTGTCATTCCTAAGCTCGTGATTCAGAAATGTTGGATTTTAAACATAGACTGGGATCAGAACTTACCGCAAGACCTAAATAAGATAATGGAAGACTGGGTTAGTCAAATACATTTAATAGAATCGTGTAAGATTCCAAGACGTCTTAGTCAATTTGATCTGGACCAAAGTGTAAACACTTTACACATGTTCAGCGATGCCAGCCAAACTAGCTATGCTTGTTGCATATTCTTACGTTCACAGAGCTCTGTATCAGTCTGCGTACAATTAATTCTAGCTAAGGCGAGAGTAGCTCCAACCAAGCGTGTAACCATGCCTAGATTAGAATTAATTGCAGCCTTGATGGGAACCAGATTAATGTTAGAGGTTAAAGAAGCGTTGAATTTAGAGTGTAAGGAGTTTTATTGGACAGACTCGAGCATTGTTTTGGCTTGGCTGAAGCGCAGAGAAGGTCTTGGCGTGTTTGTACAGAATCGAGTAAGAGAAATTTTGAAGTATAGTAAAATTTATAATTGGCATCATGTTCCTGGTAATGTTAATCCAGCAGATCTTCCATCGCGAGGCTGTTATGCAGAGAAACTGTTGAAAAGTAATTGGTGGAGTGGTCCTGAGTGGCTTCGAGGATCTCGAAGTGCATGGCCTCTATACACAGAAGTGGCCGATGAAAAAGAGGTTCTGAAAGAGGTAAAAAAGGAATGTTTAGTCAATGTAAATAATGTAAATAATATAGATACATTTTCTGAAAAACTTACTTACTTTAGTAAATATAATAAAATAGTTCGTATGGTTGCTTGGTGTCTGAGATTTGTAAATAAATGTAAAAGACAAGCTGATACAATTGGAGATATTTCGGCTGTAGAGTACAAACAAGCTGAAAAGTGCATAATAAAAATAATTCAAAGAGAAAATGATGCTAAAGTTAATATACGTACCATTGAAGATGATGATGGTCTTCTAAGAATTTGTACTCGTCTTACTGCTTCCGATGACGTTCAGGATTTTAAGTACCCAATTTTATTACACGCGAAGAATGTCATTGTGGAAAGGCTTGTTACGTGGAAACATGTTGAACAGCTACATATCGGATCACAAAGCTTAATCAACAACATTCGTGAAACGTACTGGATAATTGGTATCCGTAGACTTGCCAAAAAAATTGTTAGACAATGTGTAGTATGCAGAAGGTATGGTGCATCTGCCTGCTCAGCTCCACAAGCACCTCTACCCTTAAACAGAATAAATTGTGGTTCTCCGTTCGAAGTAACAGGCGTTGATCTCGCAGGTCCATTACTTCTAAAATCTCAACAAAAATGTTGGATTGTGTTATTTACTTGCGCAGTTTATCGCGCGATTCATCTTGAATATGTTTTATCACTATCCACGGAAGATTTTATGAAGGCGTTACGAAGGTTTCTATCTAGAAGAGGGAAAGTGCGAGTGATATATAGTGACAACGGTACTAATCTCCGAGGAGCAGCAAATATTCTTAACGGCACTGATTGGCAGGAGTTAGCAAAACGAGTATCAATTCAAAGGATTGAATGGAGATTTATTCCGCCCTCAGCGCCATGGTGGGGAGGATTTTGGGAAAGAATGGTTCGGACAGTAAAGGAGATCTTACGAAGAGTCTTAGGCAAGGCAGCATTGCAAGAAAATGAACTGCACACTATTCTATGCGAAACAGAAGCGGTAATTAATTCACGCCCTCTCACATATATTACTGACTCTACCGAGAATTTAAGACCTTTAACCCCACAAATGTTTCTGAATATTAATAGTTGTCAAAATTCATTGGAGGCTATGGATAATGTTGATGGAATATTTTAACGTCACGTTGGAAATATATAAACACTCTGAATTCACTTAAAACAAAGATTCCGTTCTGAGTATTTATCGTTACTGACAGAATCATGCAACAGTAAATCTCACCAGGATTTAAAAAAAGGTGATGTGGTTTTAATTGGATCAGATGATGCGAAGCGGGTCAATTGGCCTTTAGGCCTTGTCCTGGATATATTTCCTGGAACTGATGGTCATAATAGAGTGGCTCGTGTTAAAACTGCATCCGGCGAAGTTACAAGGGCATTGCAACGCTTATATCGTCTCGAAGTTAGCCAAGACAATCCAATTGTCACAAAAGAGATAGACACCAACTCTTCTAAAACTGCTGACTTCAATGCAGATGCGCCAAGGGTCACCCGTTCTGGTCGTGTCGTGAAACCAAACGTGTTGTATGATCAATACACATTGTTTGGTAAATAAATATTTTATTTTGTACCTACTAATTATTAATTCTATTATGATTGTTGCAATTTGTTTGTTTGTTGTTTGCATTAAATTAATTTGTCCTTTTTACCTGAAGGTTCAAGGTGGGGAGGATATTGAGGTTTTATATGTTTAACCATAAGTTAATAAAAAGAGACACATATTTGTCATCGTAAGATTGTCAAAAAATATCATGTAATTATATCAAAAAAATTAAACAATCACGTTTAGCCTACAAGGTTTTTTTATTTATAAAGAATAACACCATTTAAGTGAAATTATTTATATCAAGTATAAATCATGTATTTCCTTGAAGCTGTTTTGAAAACAGGGATTTTGTTCTTGTTAAACCTTCTTGGTTTTTTATAGTCAATGGAAACACTGTCCGTAGTATGAAATTCCATTGGCTGACTGGAGATGTAAAAATATCTATTACATTAAATATATCCCAACACACCTGCGTAACTGTGTTTTCTTACACTACAAGTGGTTATGAGCCCAGCAGTATTTGAGGATATATTTGATTATATATGAAAGTGCATTAAAGGATAACTGGGATCAGTTAAGCCATTCTGTAGTATATATTACTCTTTGAGTTAAGCGTAATAACGCCTAATTGTGGCATGCGTGCCACGCCTACTTAGCACTTTCACAGTTTTTTCTGTTCCGTGTTGAGGTATTAGACGTAACGATACGAAAGTAACGAGTACTGATTGTTATAGTAACGAATACACACGGGTACGTGTTTTTTCGTTACTTTTACATCTCTAGTCTTTGGTGCCGAATAAATATATGCACACTCGCAAAATTCCTTATCCAGCGCAGTCGACTAAAGGGTTAAGTTAGCGCCATCTATCGAAAAGCATTATATGATCAAATAGTACAAATCTACTTTGCTTTCTTTTATCTGAAATAAGTTGTAGTTCCTATAGTTTACCGGTAGGAGGACGACAAAATCAAGATGTAACCTTTTGTATTTCCATATAAAACTTTATTTTACACACTATATATCCCTTAATGATTTCATGTCAACTTTGTTTCTGTAATATGAAAAATGGTATATAGTGCCGTCTATTATTATTTTTTACAAGCTATTCACTCGTATTAAGCTGTCCAAATCTATCAAATTTTCAACTTAATGCAAACTTGTTTAACTTAATATATTGATCTTGAAACTCCGTCGCTTGTGATAGCGCTTTGCGAGTTCCATAATACACGCTGATTTAGTATTGTAACATTGCATTTTGATGCAGCACTATATAAAAATAAAATAATGTATGTACGTGGTTTTTTTTTTCGTTTTATTGAGATACATAACAAAAAAGACGAGCTTCGAAGATCGAAGTCGTTAAACATTTTACAATCAAAAGGCGTTGTGTAAACGAACAGTTTATAGAACACGGACATAAACTAGACATTAGGAGTAGTGAAACGACTTACATTAGTCCTATATGTTACTTTATAAGTTGGATATATATTTTGTTCCTTCATTACTATTAAAACACTAAGAATGAAGAACAAACAAGTTGGGAACACCTGCAGCCACTTGTTGTGAATTTAATTTTTACACATAATAAAATCAATAATAATTGAAAGATTAACAAGAAACAAGAATATAACTCTAACTTGCCACTGCACAATTCTAAAAGCTTAGTCGCTAGGAGAATGCATTTTTGTAGCAGAAATGTGTCAGTTTCTTATGCACAGAATAAATAAAGTTCTTTTTGGAGAATACTGTTTAGGACAATTCACAAGTGAACCTTATTGCACGTACGTAAGGAAATGGCAGTACTCCTATCAGAAACGCATTATCTCAGTGGCCGTGCTGTAGTTAAACAATTTGGTTATAATTAGCGATGTGCCGAGTACGGTTTAACTCGAGTCGATTCCTGCTTTGGATTCGACTATTCGAATACCAATTTATTTTGATTCGAGTACGTCGGACTCGATTCCGGTACTCGAGTCTAGTATTCGAGTTTGGTTAACTCGCTTGTACTTGAAAACTGTTTATATAAGCGACTATGTTCTATGTCTTTATTCAATGTTTATTATCTTTTAATAAAAATTACAGTATTATTATTTTTGTGTCATTGTGCTTAACTTAACCTACACACTGTTTGAAGCCAACTCCTTTCTATTTTTCCTTTTTATTCTAAAATCGGAATCTAGTTCTGGACTGGACTACAATTTCCAGACTCGAGTCTAGAAATATTCGAATACCAAACATAGAATTCGAGTACTGGGCTCGAATCAGGGAATCGAGTTCCGATTCGAATACTGTATAAACTGACTCGAATCGACTCGCTCCACCAAAACAGCGACTCGGCACATCACTAATACAGAGGCAACACATCACGACTACGCATCTGCTTTAACCTTAGCCGCAGGAGCCTCATCCGATGGATCTTGTTTACGTTTCCTGTTGTATTTGCCTTTGAAAGGCTTAGATTTATTCGACTTAAAGGTTCTTTGATTCTTGCGGCGCTGTACCATCGTCTCGACAGTTTTATCTAAGAACTTCTTCTCCTCTTCACCTTCGAGGAGTTTAAAAACAACTTCCGAATCGCCGATTTTGAGTTTGCCATCAGTAATTTTCGGTTCGATTTCTTTGGCAGCATTCTCTTTACTAAGGCGGACCCAGCCATTTGTGTCGCCCGTTTTGAAATCGACGAACGCTACTTCTGCACCTGAAATATTGATAAGAAGTTTTAAAATTTAACTTTGCGAGTGACCTCAAGTTATCCTATTAGGCCAGTGATTCTCAACCACTGTGCCGCGTTCAAAGTGTGCCGCCAAAGAAGATTGGCAAGAAACTATACATTGTTGGTACCATAGTTAGACTAAGTGTACGACGATAAAAATACCACGTATTTCTTCGTTTTTAATAATGTAACAAAAAAGGTAATCGCACCATATGTCAACGTGAAACGTTATAAATCACTAATGTTTTGACTTTTGCAACGCTTTGTCGATAACTATGTATTATCATAACGTTGTAAATGTCAAAATATGTGATTGATTTAATATTGACATAATCTATGCACGACACGACCATAAATGATATTGCATGTGACCACAGACAAAGTAGTAGATACTACGTACGTTAACATAGTATACTAATCTGTGACGTTAACTTGACTTTGCCAGTTGACATGAGGGACAGATTTTTCATCTATATCTAAAAATACAGGACTCAGCTAGGAATAGTAATATTACATTCATAAATTCTAGTGATACGAGGGCTGCTACTTATGTATCCGGAATAGAAAAAAGTAAACAAACGTATATGACTAACTATGGGTTTATTGTTTTTCAAAGTATTCTCCGCGATGATAGATACACTTTTGCATACGTTGAAACCAAAACCACCATTTGCTTTAAAGTGCTTTTTGCACGAGTCACTTTCGTAGGGTTCGGCTCATTTTGAAACACCCAAACTGTAGATTGTTGCTTAGTTTCGGGATCGTACGCATAGATCCAAGATTCATCACCTGTGTAGATGTTATAAACAGATTTTGAGTTACCTCCGTAAAAAAAATTTAACATATTCTTGCACCATTCGACGCGAGCTTCTTTTTGATGCTGAGTTAAGTTATGCGGTATTCAACGCGAACAATTTTTTTTTACGAACAAATGTTCATGTAATATTTTATTAATGCTTGTCATACATATGCCCAGAGTAGCCTCTATCTCGCGATATGTAACATGACAGTCTTGCATAATTAGATTTAATGTTTTGTGGCACAACTACTGATTTCGGGAGACCTTCCTTAACTTCGTCCGTGAGCTTACTCCGTCCACGATTGAACTCACTAAACCAGTGACACACAGTGGTTTTTGATGGAGCTTCAACACCAAAAGTTGAAGTTAATTGATCTACGCACTGTTGTTGCGTTAAACCACGAAAATCGTAATAAATCATAGCACGAATATTTTCACGTGAGTTGCATCATTTCAGCGATATGACATTTTAAACCCATCAGAAACAAAACACTAGCGTACATAAGGAAAAAATAATAGCGGCCAGTATTTCAAAAGAAGTACGAATTTTACCATGGAGGTCATATATTGCGTTTAAAAATGTTGAAATCCCAGATTCTGGATACTTAAGTAGCAGCCCTCGTATTATCGGTACTCTAACTGTCATTAATCAATTATCGGAATATGTATTAATCTATAATCGATATATCTGTAATTTCATTGGGTTAGTAAACCATTTCTCATAACGGATACTTCTGTATTTGTCTTAACTTTGAATGAAGAGGAAGAACTCATTTTGTTTTCCAATAATCGAGATTTAATTTTAAAACATTCATAAGAATCAACTAATTCATTTTGGATTAACATCAGATGCGATCCAATGATAGCCAAAAAAACTTTAAACATATTATTACAATTTTCCACATCTTATTTGTGTGAATTAGGATTTTCAGCATTAGCCAACATTAAAACTAAAAAAAGATCAAGATTGTTAAATGTAGAAGACAATATGAGAGTAGCATTGTCATTTTTACGACCAAATATAAATGAAATTATCAAAAAACTTCAAGCTCAAATTTTGCATTAAAATATTTTTATTATTAGCTTGTAATTAATCCCTTAATAAACGTTTAGTTATTATTGTAAGTAGTATATATTAGTTTATTTCGTATATTTAAATTTTTTGTCATAAACTATTTATGCAGTGTGTTGCAGTAAGTAAATAGTTTTTATCTTTTTCTTTGTGTGATGCCCAATTTTGAAAGCGTTAAATATGTGCTGCAAAAAAAAGGTTGAGAATCACTGTATTGTCAGTGGCAGTTTTTAAAGGAAAACTGTAAAGCTCCAGAATACTAACTTACGTTTTAATATCAAATTAACAAACTATGTGTTAATTTTAAGTTGTGAAGTTACTTTTTAGTTACATTCCAAGGGAACGAACCAAAGGAGTGGCTGAAAAACATTGTTGTTCCAGGTATTGATATAACAATGGAACTTTCGCCAACTGTTATTTGGGAATCTCAAAGTATTTCAGAATATCACAAAAAGTTATGGTCTCTTAAGAAGTTTTTTCCTGTAGTAATTCCTCTAACTTTACAACAATTTTAACACAAACCAATTTTAACAAATCTTAATTCAAGTGGAAACATAATGAGCAATATTGTTCTTATAATATGAGTGGATTCGATATTTGATAGAATACAAGATTGCTTGAATGGTAACATAAGAAAATATGGGTCCCAAATAAACAAAACTACCAAACATATTCTTTTAAGTCGCTTTTCTGAAGATGAGGTGACATTATTTTACATAAAAATTTAGAAGAAAATGTACTCAATTTATTTTTTATGAAGCGCCAACATTAATAACTTATTTCAATGATGATATTTATAGGCATAACTATTTTCACATTGTTCACTTATAGAAAGAAAACATACTAGGACAATATGTATATTAACGAATTTATATGAGATCCCTACTAGCTAATCCTGGCAGGTGTTCGGAGATTGTAACCACAAGTATAAACAGGAACTATATATAACCTAGAAATACCAACATTAAACTATCCAAATGTTCCTCTTTAATCTATATACATAATAAAGTCGTGTCAGTAAGAGCAGTTGTACCTCATGAACGGCAAACAATTCATCTGTTTAAATAACATTAAAATAATCTATACTTGGACACACATTAATTGACGTCAAAATAAATAAAGCTTAAGGAAAAACAAGAAGAGTACCGTAAAATGTACATGCAATAAACACTCTACATAAATTAGTATTGTCAACGAAGAATACAGTACAAGTATTCAAGTACAATTTACAAGAAATAAACTAGCCAATGCCCGCGACTTCGTCTGCGCAGGATTAGTATTTCTAATAGCTTATATTAGCGTGGCATATATCATTATAAATTGTAGCCTTTATGTTATTCTGATATCAAAATCAAATCAAAATAATATTTATTCAACATAGACCTTTACAGGCACTTATTGACGTCAACAGACAAAACAAAAAAAACAAAGCTTAAAAAAAACAAAAACCTTGTCCGTACGTACGAATAAGGAAAAAAAGGAAAATAAAATTGACTCGACACCTGTTCGGAAATTGGAGAGCCTTCTCGAGAAGAACAGACAAGAAACTCTGAAGGTCTATTTTTTATCTCCTCTTTACAATGTTAATAATTATAATAATATAATATAAAAATACAATATAGCATAAGATACAATCATACCTAATACGATTACAGTCGTATGTATGTTTACATACACATATAAAAATAATACAATATTATAAATAATGTTGTTACCAAACATGGCTCTATGAATAGTGTCCCTATTCCCATTTAAGCTATATTACTATTCGATATATAAGCTATATTACTTTAAAGTTTTATTAAAATCTATTAATCTATTGTATTTAGTAGTTCTTATGTGAAAGAGTAAGTTAATGAATACATTTATGAATACGATCGTTTCTCTAACAAGAAAATGCGATTTAACACGGGTGGATTATTGTAAATATTGATTTTTTTTAATATAAATTCAAAGAGTCTGGTAGTTATGAATAATTACAATAAATAACTGACAATATTTTGATTTTATTTACCTAACTCGGTTAGCGCTGCTTTGATGTCTTCCCTCGTTATCGATTTACCGCACTCACTGAAATGGAATACTGAGCCTGTGGGTAACTTGAATTCCTCCTTTGGCGATTCCGAGGTTTTCTGCAATCAGACCAAATATGCAATTTATAAGAAAGGTACAATGATAGAAGGGATAGAATGGTAGAAGCAAGTGGTTTTCATGCTCATAACGTGGGGTAGTGGAAAGAAACACATAGACATTGCAAGCATTAATACGTTTTGATGTGTGCCATTTCAAATAAATTATATCCCAATCATTGCATTGCAGATAAATGCGAGATCATTGTGTTTTATTATAATTTATGAGAGGTATTGTAATTAACAAATATCAACCATATGCTACACCTGTAAAATTTCAAACAACGTAATTTATATGCAGTTATTTATTTAACCTTTATGTACATATATTGATGTAAAATGGCGACTTAATGCCTTAGGTATTATCTATCAGTCAACCTTCAGGTGATGCAGAGATATAAAGTTAACTAATATTAGTAGTTTTTCGGAGCTGAGGAAATAATATTAAATGATTAAATGAATACAAAACGTGTCTCTGTGAAACCTTAACTGGAGTAGTTTACCTAGTTATACTTACATCTGTTTCGGTTCCTTTATTCTTGTTATTTTTCATTTTCTTGTCTTTTCTTTCCAAATATTCCTCCTGTTTCTGTTTCACGTACTGCTCGTGCCAGATGAGCAGAAGTGTGGTATCATTATGTTTAAGATTTGGTGTGTTAATTAATTTTTCAGCCTGAAATTGCAAAATTAAAATTCTAAATTATACATTGCTCACATAAAAATAAACAGGATATGACGACATAAAGGGATTATACATAGTCTGGCCATAAATATTGCACAAATGAAAAATAAATAAGTATTACATTTCATTTTTGGGCCAATTGGCTGTCTAATACTTTTGTGATATTAAAATGGAGTGATGGAGGGAACCGGATAGCTATAAATGTATAACACACAATCGATAAAAATTTTAATTACTACGATTAAAATACCCCGGTATTCAAACATACACTTACCCATTAATTTATCGATATGAGCAATGAAAATCTGACAGAAAATGAAAGATGTATTTCAAAATATCATAGGTAAATATCAAGTCAGCTACTCAAGTGGTACTTAAAGGGCCCAATGAGTACAGCCTGCGTAATGAATTTCACTAATAGTATGTTCCTGTGCAAATATAAAACAATGTTATATTTATTATGTCTATTTTAAGTGAGGACAAGTGACCAATATGTGGACTTAAAATACTATGATATAATTGAAGATTTAGTTATAAAAGAATTACATCTTAAGGTAGCCAGCAGTGAATTCATATCATTTAGATATTGTACAATCACCGTGATGCTTCTGAAGAAAGGATAAGAAGAAGGAGATGCCTACATTACACAAAATGGCAAAGAGAATATCACTTACAACAGTTTTAAGTGCATTGAAAAATCAATCAATTGTCATGATCAATAAATCAATATCTATTGAATTCAAAGTTGTAGTTGTGCTACATCCGAAACTCACTGATAACATTATTAGCGAATATCAAGAAGGCAAGCTGTTTATAAATCACTGCCTCCAGTATTTTTATTAGATAGAAAGAGAAGGATCAAGATGGGTGTGAAGCGGTCCAAGGAATTTGCATTGGGAATTTTTGGAAGAGGAATATGATAATGCTACATGAGGGAGCAGCTAAAGTATTGTTAACAGGGATTGGTTAAAGATAGTAGTCAATGGGACAATACAAACTCACCAAATAACGAATTAAATGGAGGAACAAATTAATGAACTTAAAATGGAGTAAGGGAATTTTATCAATTGTTGCGATATTTGTGTGGAGTATTATGTGTTAGAAAAATGCAGATTCAACTGCTCTTAATGAAAACACAGATTAAGCGAGAGATAACACATTTGCCAAAACAGAGTGAATTTAATTTTCCAGGCATCTATAGCATTAGCCAATATTTGTGTGATATTAATTAGGACATAGTTTTCATAATATTCCATGATACATGGGATTTTCATAGAATGTTATATTATGGTTGGTCAAATAGAAATTATCATGTTAAGTCTAATTAAATCTGCCTCAGCGTGCATATGACCACCAAAACGCGAAATATAGAATAACTTTCAAGATTATATTGCATGATTTCATTGCTTATGCAGCAGGGGTTGTATTATTATTGTACAATTAAATATAATTGTTTGTTACCTGTTCTCTTGTTTTGAACTGCACAAATACAGAACCTTTGAATTTCCTGGTCTTACTTTGTTTGTCAATGTATTTTCTCATGAAAATATGCTCAACTCCCTCAAAATCGTTAAAGTATTTCAGTAAGTCATCCAAAGTTGCAGTCAGTGGAAAGCCTTTTACATATACTGAACGGGACATGTATTCTTTACGTCGTTCTTCATTCATTTCTGGTACAGGTAGGTTGGGGTTCCTCCGTAATTTTTTGTTATCATCTGATACCTGAAAAGGAAAATTATTATAAGTTGTAAATCTAAGTTAGGTACTGTAGTCATAGATCTCTTATATATATTTTTTGGTGCTAGTGTTAAATAAATATTTTTTTTTACTTTATGCATAGTATATTAGGTATAATATGTTTTAAAACACTCAATAAAATTTGATAAAGCAATTTTAAATTTGCAAACAAATATATATAATTTAAAAGCAGTTTGGCTGGGCTCCACCACACTTAGCCTCATGATTGGGCCATTGTGCGCATAGGAGAAGGCTCCTGTGTCTGCCTCCTTCCTACTCCATCCATCCCAGAACGCCAGCAGCCTCTTCACTTTCGTGTTGGAGCCCCTTTTTGCTAACTCATCTGCCGCGTTGTTTCCGAGTGAGTCACTGTGTCGTTTTATCCACTGCAGGGTTACCCGGTTTGTGTCTGCAATGGCTTGGAGCGTATTATGGCACTCCAGTATAAGGACAGAGTAAGAAAGTATTGTTTTGGAGGGCCTGTAAGGCCGATGCGCTATCCGAGATTATCTTTATGTTTGAGTTTATAAGACCTCTGGCCGCAATCGCCTGTGCCGCTCGGGTGATGCCAATGCATTCTGCTGTTAGTTGGATATGGTATTTCCTGTCAAAGTTGACAAAATGTTGACATGGTATTCTATCCATGGGTGCTTCTAGAAGAGGAGTGTCTTTCGTGCTCCAGTCTAGGATTATCGTATGTGTTTTTCCTGTATTGTTTTTCCAAAGTCCCTGCGATCTCAGTCTTAGGGCAGCTGATTTCACCTCCTCTTGTATTACTAGGTCTAAGGGCCTTAGTTGCAAGAGGTATCCCAGGGAGTCTGATGGTGTGGTCTTCATACATCCAGTAGTGGATATGGTTGCTAAGCATTGTAGTCTTTGTAGTTTCGCTTTTGCTGTGATCAGTTGTGTTCTGGGCCACCATACCAATGATCCATAAGTTATAGAGGGTCTTATTACTGCTGTAACCAAAGTGCGATTTTTGGGTTAAGGCCCCATTTCTTGCCAACGAGTCTCCTACATTGGTTCAACGCCAGGCATGCCGTCTTTGTTTTTGTTTCCACATGGCTCACCCAGTTTAGTTTGTCATCTAAAATTAAGCCCAGATATTTGACTTGTGTTGACAGGGCGAGTTTGGTATTGAATAGTTTTGGTAGTTGTAGTTCTGGTAATTTCCTTTTGTTGGTAAAAAGTATAAATTTTGTTTTCTTTGGATTTACTGATAGTTGGTGTTCATCGCACCATTGTTCTACTAATATTAGGGCTGTGCGCATTTCCTTACATAAAATGTTTTCTGCAGTCCCATTTATCAGTATTACTAGGCCATCTGCATAACCAATAGTAGTGTAGCCTCTGTTGTTTAGTTTCCGTAGGAGGCTATCCACTACTATGTTCCACAGGAGTGGGGATAGGACACCCCCTTGGGGGCATCCTCTTGTCACCTTTGCTCTTATGATTTTATTCCCCACTGCCTGCACCACCCTCTTACTTACCAGCTCAGTGGTCCAATTTCTTATTGCTGGTTCTAGGTTATATTTTCGAAGGGGCGTGGTCTATGCTGTTGTGTATTGTTTTGTCGAAGGCTCCTTCAATGTCTATGAAGACTCCTTTTTTTTTTTTTTTTTTTTTTTTTTTTTTTTTTTTTTTTTTTTTTTTTTTTTTTTTTTTTTTTTTTTTTTTTGTTCCCCTGAGGAAAATGCATTAAATTGCATACCCCGGCTGTGGCGAGCCGGGGTTATGTGGGGCTCTCCTCCCCAGAAGGGGGAGGCCTACCCACTAAAAACCTCAGGGATGGCCTTCCTCAGGCATGTAGGGAGCCCCCGGGAACACAACGGCCACTTCCGGGAACCCCCAGCCTCCGCTCCCCTCTCTAGAGGGGAGCCCTCCTCGGGGAAGCTACCACCTCCCCCGGTCCCCTCCACCGACGACGCCCCCGGCCACGGAAGGGGCGTGGTCCATCCCGGGTCGCCGTAACGGTCGCGACTTCCTCGCGCCCGCCGGCGACCCGCGGCGGCGCCGCAGCTGTGCTACCGAGCCCGGCGCCGCCTTCTTCGAGCGGGATCGGCCATCTCCCGACCCCGCTCGGCAGCCTCCTTCTGGAGCATTACTGCTTCACAGAAGGAGGCCACAGCCCTCCAACCTCCCTCGTCCGCCAGCATTGCCGCAATCAATGCCGGCGGAGACAGATCTCGCCCGATCTCTGCGACCAAGACTCGGCGCTCGGAGGCCCACGCGGGGCACTCCGCCAGCGTGTGCTGGGCCGAGTCGAGGTCGGATGCGCAGTGGTGACAATGTGTCGATCCCTCCCGTCCTATTCGACACAGATACTCACCGAAGCAGCCGTGCCCGGTGAGTATCTGAGTCAATCGGTAGTGACCTCCTCCTTCCCGTTGAGCCAAGCCTCGAGGTGCGGGAGTACGGCACCGACGGCCCGCTGGCGCGCGCAGATCCGTAATTCGAGCTGCGCACGCCAGGCGCCACAATCCGTCGGTGCCACTCCCGCTTAGGCACTTCGTGCGCGGGTTCCAGGGCGCTCCCCCCATCGCCCCCCGGCCGACACGCCGCGACGCATACATCGCCGCGTACATGTCGGCCAGGATGTCGAATGGGGGGGAGCGTCCCAGAACTGTCGCCGCCTCGTACGAGATTGTACGGTAGCCTCGTACGATCCGTATGGCCATTATCCGCTGCAGGCTCCGTAGCAGAGCTCTGCAGCGGGGGGACCCGCGCAGTCTTGCGACCACACGGGAGCCCCATACATGGCCACGGATCGCACGACGCCCTCGTACAGGCGGCGGACTCCATCCCTCGGTCCCCCGAGATTGGGCAGCAGGCGATGCAATGCGCCCGCCACCCTTTTGGCTCGGGGGACCAACCGCACGAAATGCTCCTCGAAGCTCCAGCGGCGGTCCAGGGTGAGGCCCAGGTACTTTATGTACGGCCCCACCGGGACCACCGCGTCACCCACCCGGATCCGGCAACTGGGTGGTTCCCGGCGCCTCGGAAGGCCGTGGAACCATAGCGCCTCGGTTTTGTGAGGCGCTATTTGTAAACCCAGCTGGCGGATCGCCCGCACGACACATGCCACCCCAAGCTCGGCAAGCCTGAGCACCGGCTCGAAGTCGGCCCCTGTCGTCACGACGAGAGTGTCGTCAGCGTAGCAGACGACACTCACGCCGCGAGGAAGGCTGGTGCGAAGGACCGCGTCGTATGCGAGGTTCCATAGCAGGGGTCCCAACACCGACCCCTGCGGAACGCCGCATTCGACCCTCCTCGACGTTTCCATCCCGTCCCGTCCCATCACGCCGATCGTCCTGTCGCGCAGATAGTCCCCGACCACTGCCCGCAGGTAGGGAGGCAGCTCGTGGTATACGAGCGCCTCCCTAATGGCCTGCCAGGGGATCTATGAAGACTCCTAGGGTTGATGCTTTCTTGTGTATAGCCGACTCTATTTTGTGAACCACCATGTGTAGTGCTGACTCTGTTGATCTGCCTTTCCTATAGGCATGCTGCTGGGGATGTAGAGGTCTCCTCTGGAGTGCTCCATCCCTGAGGTATCAATCTTTCCAGTGTCTTGAGAAGGAAAGATGTTAGACTTATTGGTCTGAAGGATTTCGCTGATGTGTAGTCTTCTTTCCCTGGTTTGGGTAGGAATACTACTTTTGCTTCTCTCCATTGTCTGGGTATATACTTAAAGGCAATGCATGCTTTAAATATCAGTTGTAAATGTGTTATTGTTAGTTTAGGATGCCACTGTAGTAGTGTTGGGAATATACCGTCCAGTCCTGCGGATTTGTAGGGTTTAAAGCTCTTTGTGGTCCATTCTAGTCGGTCCGCAGTTATCACTTTGCTAGCGGCCTGCCAGTCTTCACTTGCTGGAGTACTGCAATGCGCGTCGGGCCATTCCCCGTTTGATGTAATCTGACAGCTGGGGAAGTGTGTTTCCAACAGCGTTGTACTGGTTTCTTCTTCCGATTTGGATAAAGTGCAGTCTTCTTTTTTAATATTTCCACAGAAGTTTGTGTTTGCCTTGGACAGCACTTTCTTTATTCTTAAAGCAGCCTCTGATGACTTTATTTCCAGGCCGGGGTTGATGAATATCTACGACACCTTATTAGGAATTACTGAGGTGCATAGATTTGCAAGTATCTTTTTTTACCCATCTGATCTATCATATCCTTGGCATTGAAAGATTATAGGTTCCTAATTGTGACCTGTCTCAAATGATGAATTTATCTCCAATCAGAAATATAAGTATATAAAGTTTTAACCATACAATCTAATTTGACAACGGTATAGCTTAATTTAAAGCAAGGAATAAAAAGATATTAAACATTTTCCATCTAATCATTGAACAAATATATTTACTATTTTGAAACACTTGTTCAAACAATTACTAATAAGACTTGTATGTATATATGTTTTTGTGCAACTAGTTGCAAAAATAATACTTTTACTAACCTCCAACAATCCTAGAGTAGAATTGCTAATAGCATTTGCAATGACTTCAGTATCCGTTGACAATTTAGCAAGGCGGTTGAATTTGATAAGCACTTCAAACGGCACCCAACCTTCATCAAGTCGAGTTTGTTCTTGTAAGAATTTATCACGAGACATGTTTGCATCACCTGTAATGTTAATGTTGTTGTACAGTACAATTAATTATGCTTTGTGAAAAGGCAATCGACTAAGAAAAAAACTTGTCAATGTATCTAATTTTGATTAAATTGAAACTTAAAGACTCATAAGTATCAAAAGGGATTATAGATTTGCATTTTTGAAGTCCAAGTTCTGACCAGGAACTACAGCACGTATCTATTCTATCAGCACACACAGTATACAGAGGGTGAACAAATTTATATATCTCAATAATGTGATTTTGGGAGCAAAAATGACTAATAAATCTACATAATAAGAGCAATCTTCAAAACCCTATATCTGTATCCTATGATCAGCAGATCATATACTGTAAGTAAAACTGGAACAGACAAAGTTTATTTTATGTTGTCAAGTTAATAATAATGGGCCTTATAAGGAGGCATAAAATCATCCTAAAGGCAATGGAGCAGGTTATGCTTGAAGTTTCTTTGTATAATCATATTAAAAATTATGAAATTACCAATTAAAAAATTAAGAACCAGAATTAGCGGTACCCGAAGAATTGCGAACCTTAAGTGGCAGTGGGCAGGACACATTGCTTGCAATACTGAGGACCACTAGAGTGAAAAGGTCTTTAAGTGGCAGGCATATGCCGAACACCACAGCATTGGTAGGTCTCCCACAAGATGAGGAAGATAATTTTGTGAGGTTGGCAGCAAAATGTTGGCAGGTTAGGTTAGGTTAGGCACAGCGTGGAGATTCTTGGGGGAGGTTTATGACCAACAGTGGGTGTCTATAATAATAATTGTTCTTAGCCTAATCATAGCCCTAAACTGACATTATGTTCATTACAGCCTCAACACATAATGTCCAAGATGTTATTTGTTTATTGTCGATGTTTAATTGTCGTTTTATTTATCAAAAAGATTGCGGTATAAATGCAAGCAAGCTGTAATGTCATGATAAACTCTAAGCAAGGTTAAGTATAAATAATTGGCCGATGCAATGATTAAGCCCAACATGATGATTACAAAGGGCTACAATCATGCTATGGATATATGTTTTAAACAAATACTCCTACTAACAAATAAACCACGTTTACAAAATCATGAATCTCTTTTATAAGACCATTATTGAAAGTCATATAGATACTTACTAAAGTAATATTCCACCTGACGAATTATCGCATTTTCAAGATCTTTATCAACTTCCGTTTTCTCTCCATTCTCTTGTTCGTTTGTTTCTGCTGCAACTTCTTTCTCAGGCATGTTTAGGTTAGATTTAATGCCACGGTTTAGAGAAGTAAACTTGAATTGATAGTCGTAATTGATAATCTCGAGCAAACACTAAATATCTTTCTTGAAAATCAGGAATCGTTAGTTATTTTATAATTATTTCAAACACGTGTTCGTGTTTTCGCATAGGAATAAAGCAACAAAAAGAAATATGCAATGCGGCAACCGGTCCAACTAATAACCACAGATTACTTTGGCATAGACCTGAGTCGATCGCGATTGATCAAATCACTGTGATTCGATCGCGTAGCATTTAGGAATGATCGAGTCACGACCCACGAAAAGATTCGATCACCGAGATCGACTGGGTCACGGTAACTCGGTCCTGAGTCACGATCATTTATGTACCTGTGTATTGAAAACAAATTGTTACAATTCATTTTCGTTTTTATCCTTGTAAATGTTTACTTACCACATTATGAAAAGTTAATAGTGGTAATTAATAGCAAATAAATCATTAAATTCGCAAAATGACCAATCGTGATAGATTTATATCCATTTACGAAAGTCTTTAAGCGATACAAAAAAACAATAACAATTCAGTGAGTTTTTCGCAGAATTCAACTATGTATGACAGACGCGTATTTTATTTTATTTATAAAATTTACGTCTAGCAATAATAATAATAATAATAATCGGAGACCCGAGACCTGTTGAACACCCAACCCGCTACCTCAATCAATCGATCATTTGATCGAATCATTGTGATCGAATCACCAAGCGATTGGGTCGCGATCGACCCGGGTCGCAACAAATGATCGATCGACACAGGCCTACTTTGGCATCACTTTTAAATCCACAGACTAGTAGAGTCACTAGAGTCACAGATTAGTATACTAGAGTGCTAACCACTCAAGGTGTTCGTTATAACATATAACTAATAAATTATAACGTTACAAAAATTAAATGATAACACCTAATATAAAATTAGAATTTTTACTGCTACTGTTAAATATCTAGTAATAAATGAAACCAAATGCTTGATTTAGCGAAATCTAGTGTAGTTGAGAAGAACTGCCAAATCACACCAAATCCAGCGTGGACTGGCAAGATTGTGCTACAACGGTCATTCAAAATTGAACTCTATTTCCATTAATTACGTGTGGCCAAAACTTTATTTAGATAGATTTTATTGAGTTGTCAATAAAGACTAGATTATAATAAGCAAACCAGGTTATAACTTATAACATTCAATTTAAATGAAGATGATATTTTTATGCTATATTTTAGTTTAAGCCCCAGTAATGTGCGAGATTCGATCGCGAGGATTGACGTTCGGAGTTTCATGCGTTCGGGATTGTGCATTTCGTTCGTAAATTGACCAGTTTAATGTTGTAAATATACAACATTAAACTGGTCAATTTAGGTAGGTATTAAAATTAAATAGCAAATAAAGTATAAAGTAAGTGTTATAATTATAGCAGATAAAATAACATGATATTTAAATGTAGCATAACGTTATGCTACATTATATAACTTAAGCAGATTAACACACCTCTACTAACCCTAGTGTTGCAAGCGTCCATAGGCGACGGTGTTTCAAATTTCAATGGGTATTACGGTATTTTTTTCTACCGTAATGAGTTTGCTACGGTAGGTCGAGGCAGATTACGGTGTTTTTGCCGTAATTACGGTGCAGTTGGCAACACTCTACCACACTCACATACTACTATGATATAATACTGTGTTTCTTAACATTTTATTTTGCCTATGTTTTATATATTAATATCTATCTATTTAAAAGTACACAGACAAATACAGGATTTGTAATATGCAAATAATAAAATTGAAAAGCCGACCGTTTACAAAAAGATTTATTTACAAAATTGATAGTTATATTTTGCGTTGATGATGATTGATCATCACTTCACTAAACACTAATTAGTTTGATATAAGCCCATAAAGAATGAAATTGACAGGTTCTGTGTGTGCTAGTGCAAAACTCAGTACTTTATGGGCGTGATTTCAGTGACAGCTATCACAGAGATCAAATTACATTTTAAGGACTTTTAGAGTAAAGGAATGTGGTGGTTGACTGGCAAATTATTATCTTATTCGTGCATAAAATTCAAACACGATAACAAAAACAAAATAATAACGATAACAAAAACAAAGTAATATAAGATAACAAAAACAAAATTCCACTTTTATAAAAAATATAAACTATCTGTACATTAAAATTTTTACTATTTACAAGACCAAAATGTTTCTAAACCTTACTTTTCGACCTGACCTTGTTGTTTTCGGTTGTGCAGGAATTTTAATGAGCACAGATAACGACCGGAAATCTCGTGGAATCGCTAAGTCCAGATGGGCTTACAATTTTACAGGCACAGAACTGAATTTTAATATTAAAAAAAAATCGAATAATAGCGAGTATTTTTTATAAAATTATTGTATCCAGCTGTATAATTTACTGTGAATTTGTCTCAAAAATGCATTTCATAAATTGTTGGATTGTTTTAATAATAGTTTCAATCATGATTACACTGTTATCGTTTAGTCGTAATTATAGAAGCAAGTAATAAGGCACTAGAACATCTATTTAGTATAGTTTATCTAAGTCACCCATCCAGTTGATAGACCGAGTGCGGAGGTTAATTGTTTTTAATAATTGTTTTCAATACATCGGTAAAGCATTCAAAATTTACAAACTTAACACAACATTCATTTTTGGAATATCTTCATGAAAGGTTATAAATTATATTAAAGGCAAACATTTACAAAAATAGCTTAGTTAAAATTTATAAGGTTTCCGGTTTGAACACTTACAATGTGGCTACCATGCGGTTTTGCGCATTAGTGATTTTTCATAAATATAAATAGTAGACGTCATAGCATCAGGCAACTTCTTATCTGGCCATTCTGTGAAAAACCTCTAAAAGTAAACTTATTGCAGTTGTTTCTGAGTTTTGTTACACTATAATTTATCTCTCTAGTCTGCTGTAGGATGATATTTACAGTAACTTGTTCCAAATAAGTTATGATTTATAGATCTATGTTACCAGGTCATAAAATTAAAAAAAAAACATACTCTATCCAAGCAATGTTGGCTTATCCAGATATATATATACCGATATATCAGTTTTTCACTTCAATCAACTGTAATATATAGATAAGAGAATTAAAATAAGATAAAAGAAGAAAAAACTAGAAGAAGTTGTGTATAGAAATAGAAGTATAAGAATAGAAATAGAAGAATAGTGTGAAATAGAAAACTAAGTACTAATGACAAGGCAGCATAGTCCCAAAAACTTAGCCTTAAAAAAAACAGTAACTTGCTTGTCATAATTATTTAACCTACCTGCAAGAAGTGTCGTCTTCAGTAACAGCGGCAGCCCTGATGACGATATTTCCACTTCACCGTCAGATATGATACCTCTATTGAAAGAAAAATTACTTATCCAGTGGAAGGAAGATTGGCGAGAAACATTACAAAGAAAAGGCACATGGTACGTTTCTATTAATAGTGAAATTATCAGCAAGCTCTGGTTTACACAGAGCAAGGTAATCACAAACAGAAACTATTTTACCATGTTAACAAGATTACGTTTGGGACATGCTTGATTTAATGCTCACCTTTACAGACTGAATATTGTTAATTCTTTAACCTGCAATTATCGTGACGATCCTGATCAGACATTAGATTATTTATTTTGTTCAGCTTTGGGTTACAGCGACTTACATTCATTGTGAAGCTCTTAAATAAATTTAATATACCAGAAAACATCCCGCGCTCAACTCAATACCTTTTCAAAGAAGAGGACATTCCACAAGAGGAGGAGAGAGACATTTAACCAGCAATTCATCAATTTATAACATCCACAGTTGGAAATAATTGAAAGAAAGAAAGAAGAAATTGGAAGATATTTTAATCACGGCCGATTAAACTCCTCTCCTCCCTCTACAGAATACCACAGATGAAACTGACTTACAAAAGAAGAGGCTGTATGGCTAGACCTTTGCCTACCAAACGCTGAATGAAAAAAAAAAAGAAATATTTAATCTACCTCCCGACGTCAGTTGAAGAAGAAAGAAGATAAAGATTTACCACTGAATAGGCTGTATGGGCTCTGCTTTATGCCTGCTCGATACGAGCGAAGGTTTAAAAAAAAAAAACTCCCGACGTCAGAGAACTTGTATTTACCACTGAATAGGCTGTATGGGCTCTGCTCTTTGCCAGCTCGATACGAGCGAAGATTAAAAAAAAATCAGAGAACTTGTCACAGACCAATTAGAGGAACTTGTTCATAGAGTAACTTATACAGTATTCTAATTAGTCTGTGAACTTATACATAGAACTTGTTCTCACATATATGTTAATCTGTGGTTCTCTAATTGGTCTGTGCGTCAGAGTATTATTTTCAAATATTTTCTTTGCTCCCGACTTAACCAGACTTAACCATGCTATGTTTACATATTGTGTTTATTGAAACTTAAAACACTATTTTATTCGCTAGTGTTCCATCAAATTTAAAATGCTTTAAAAGTAATATTATAATGAATACATATTCAGTATAAGCCAACTGATAAACACAAATAATGGGCGTTCGTGGTCTAACTACATATGTAAATTCAAATCAAGATGTATTTTTGAAGCCCTATTTGCTTCACGATACAAATCTTGTCGTTGATGGCAACAGTATGTGTGCACAGCTGTATAGATCGTTGAATTGCTTTTCAGCCTTCGGTGGGGATTACGATAAATACGCTGGGTATGTCAGGAATTCATTGAAGGCGTTTCGAAAATGCAACATTCATCTTTTTGTGATCTTTGACGGAAGTCATGAAACGCGCAAACTTAAAACTGCACATAGTAGACTCAGATCAAAAATTTATGGAGCTTCTCGTCTGGACGCAGTAACTCAAGGCAGCTTACATATATTCCCTTTATTATTAAGAGATGTCTTCAAGCAGGTGCTAATGGAAATGAACATACAATTTACAGTTTGTGAGTTTGAAGCAGATGATGAAATTGCTATAGTGGCAAGACACTTACAGTGTCCTGTGTTGAGCTACGATTCAGACTTTTTTATTTATAATGTCCTTTATATACCTTTTAATACATTACATTGTAAAGCAAAACCTTTTGATATTGACGGTGAGCGTGTATTTGCTATGAACTGTAAAATATATAAAGTGGAGTATTTGATAGATAACTTTGGTGGTTTAAAAGAAGAAATGCTTCCTTTGCTTGCAACTTTACTTGGTAATGACTATGTTGAGAAAACAGTATTTAACAAATTCTTTTCCCAATTAAAGTTGCCTAAAAGTAATAGATGTAAAAATGAGCAGCAAAGATGCATACATGCAGTTTTCACATGGTTACAAAATGAATGTTTAGAATCTGCCATATCAAAAATAATTGGGAGGGTAAAAAAAACACATAAGAATCGTGTTTCAAATGTTATAAAACAAAGTATTGATGGATACAATAGAAAGTATTGTCGATCAATCAATTTTTTAAATATCTGCAATGAAGAAACTGAATCACATATAGAATATAGTTTACCAGATTGTTTAAAAAGTAATGTGAATGATGAAGTGGACATTTCTGATGAATCCTCAGATGATAGTAGTTCTGTACATTCTAGTGTGACAGAATCTGACAATCTTGTATGTGGGCTACCAGATTGGTATGCAGAGGCAGTACGAACCAATATGATTCCACAATCCCATTTAAATCTCTATACACATCATTTGTATCTATGTAATCCACAAGCTGAGGATTATACAGACTTCGATTCATTTACCTCAGCATTATCAATACTGAGATATATATTTGATATTATAACAGATTTTGCTCATGAAGAGTTTATATATATTTCAAGAGGAAAAGATCACAATTATCATAGAATGGTTTTAGGAAGAGAATATTCTATACCAAGGCCTATAAACATACCTTTTAATGAATTAACAATTGAACAATTACATATTTGTTTCCATAAATTCTTGACAGAAAAATTGCCAGTTTTTGATATAGCTGACATTGCAGTGCTGCCATCAAATTTTCAGCTGTTCTTTATAAGTATGTTGTGGTGGATTCTTTATTGCAAGGTTCCTTTATCACATGTTCATAGTTTGATACTGTGCTATATAATGTTAGAAGTTATTGATGAGAAAACTGGAACATTTAGAGGTTATATACAATTTACAAATAATTACTCCAAAAAAATTGAAGACATAATGAAATCCAACACACAAACATTTGTTTTTGATGAGGAGTTTTATCTAAATAAAAATAAAGTACGGTATGAGGACTGTTTGTTAGCAGCAAATGTATTGCTAAAACATTTTGAAATCGATGACAGTATTCATAAAAAACCTAAAAGTTATGATGTGAAGAGGATGCACAGTTTTGCTCAATTTCAGTGCTGTCTGCAGCAATTAAATTCATTAAATACTATATGCCATCAGCCTTTTGAGGGGACAAATTATGCCAAATGTTTTAATGGTACTTTTGTGTACAACATTGCACTGAAATTAGAAAGTCCGTTAGATCCTTGTCAATTTATAGATACATATTTAAACGGTGCTACAACAGTAATAATGTTTTATAGGAGTTTATGTACTGTTTATGCTAAATGTGCAGAAAAGTTGGGATTAAACACTACACACAATACAAACAAAAGGCAAAGAAGAAGAAAATCTAAAACGAGTAAAACAGAAGTTGATGGTATTATAAATTCTTTCTTAATAAAGGGATTTGAATCCCAGGTTTCAATATGATATTTTCGTTTATTTTACTATAAATTTTTCAACGATTTTAGTTTCTAAGAAAACTTAAACTTAATGATAAATAAACAAATTTCGGCCGTCAGACTCGTCTGTAGAAGTACTCACGAATTTTACTGTGGTAAAGGACTAGAATTCTGAAATTCTGTCAAGATGTCAAATGCTCGGGTAGTAGCAGTAATAATTTATTAAGGGGCTTTTAAAAAATAAAAAGAAACCTTTTAATACACTTGACTTATTAAATTGTAGCTAAGTGTGAATATATGTAATATCTCTGTGTTCTATGGGGATGATAGGGGTGATTACAATATGTATGTGGTTATGTAAGTGATTTAGGCCTTGGTTCATAAAGTTCTCTTATCGTACGTGTCGCATAATACTCTGACCGCGTAGCGTGATCACCAAAACGCGATATGATAGTTAGTTATAAATGAACTGTCAAAATGCAAAGAATAAATTTCAAGATGGCGGCTATATTGCACGATAAACATATCTTGCTTATTATATCTTGCTTCGTTCTTCATGTTAGAGATTTGCATTATAATAGGTGTTTACCTGTGATGTTTCATAATTCTGTATGGAGATTTTTAAAGAGTTTAAAATTTATTCATGTTTTACAAGCTTTTATATTAGCTCTACAAGCTTATATATTTTATATTAGGAATCTTAATTTGACCCACTTCCCGGTCTCCGACTGAGCTGAAATTTTGCATGCACGTGTAAGTCGGATGACAATGCATGGTTATATGTATGACGTCATTCTAAATCCAACATGGCGGCATTACCAAGATGGCGGATCAATTATTTTTAATGCACCCCTACAATATGGGTATCAAATGAAAGGGCTTGCAAAGAACCCCTCGATAAAGAATGTGACGTCACTCTTAATCCAATATGGCGGACTTACCCCAGATGGCGGACCAATTATTTATAATGCACCCCTACAATATGGGTATCAAATGAAAGGGTTTGCTAAGCTTGGTTTTTTAGTCGGAAAATAAATTAAAAGTAAAAAAAAAAAATAATACAAGCTTTTATTAAATGCGCTAAAAAGAACAAAATAAACTTATACATATAAAAGCTTGTCGTTAAAAGTATTCTATAAGTAAGTAATTTTTTTTTACTTTTAATTTTTGTATTATGTTACTTATTTGGTCCAAGCATGTTCGCTTAGGTCATTCCCTGCCAACTGCCCCATTCATATTTGCCTAATACATTTCTTTCGTCAGTCGTCTATCGTCCATACTTTCTACGTCCTAAAACTATTAAAGCATTCCCTTTTTGATTATTGTCACATCTTCTTTCACACTATTCCGCAAATTATCCCTCGTCGTCACTTCAGCTATTCCTCTCAAATCTCTCATTTCCACGGCATTAATCTAACTTTTACGTTTCTTTTGTCACACCTAGCATTCTTTCCCATACATAACAGTAGGGAGCAGCATGTTTCTATACCACAGCCAGACGAGCCTTTTTTGACAAGGTCTAACTGATAATAAGCCATTTACAGCCCTGTCCACTTTGTATTCTGCCATCACTTTTTATTTATTTGTTATGGCTTACCAACAAAATACATAAACATAAGTACTATATTAACATTTCATTAAAAAAATATAGGCGACTATAACATTCTAATTAAAAGATGTTCATAATTTACAAAAAATAAAAATCACTCTTTTCTAAAAATCTATGATGTCGGCGAGTTATCGGAGACAGAAATTCAGAAATGTCCTTCGGAAACTATGCATTTTATCCGAAAAAATGACTATATACAAATTATGGTTTTGAAACACATCATTATAATTATCATCATCATCTTAAGATCGAACGAATAGAAGACTGACTATCGATTTTTTTTTAAATTTAACAAAAATTGCCTATATTTATGTACACGGGTTCTTACTCTTGGAACTGTAATATTAATTTAGGATAGGAGAGATGAATAATCCACTTTATGGTTCAACAATTTATATACAAACATCATACACATTTGCTCCCAACGTTGCCTTATGATAACATTTCAAATAGCTTCTATCTTCATTCTACGGTGAGTGCCATTAATAAAAGATATTCTGCTTAAAAACTTTTTTGGATTTTTTCGATACGCTCACTATATGTAGAAATATAATTGAGAAGGCAGTGTACATATGTGAAAATAATCATTACATTTTTTTTGAAACGGCTCATTAGTAAGTTACCTATACATTTTGCGAGAACTTCAAATATTGCGATATTTTTACACTTTCTATTGTTTTATATAATAAGGAAAATACGTAAAAATATAAATTTAATTTTGAAGTTATTAAACTATAAACAAAGCAGCAATAACTACTTTTACGCTAATACACTACATAGATACAAAATAAAATTAGACATTATAATATGAAATATAAACTCGTATATCTTTTTATTTAATTCAAAAAAACAAAATATAGACCTGTTGTTGTAATCAACACTTCCACGATATGTTCAAAACGCTATACATACAACATAATATAACTGCTATAACGCTATAAGTCATGCAATATAAATGTTACAAGAAACGGCAAGAAAGAAATAAACGGCAAGTTCATAGATTTACCTATTATTAGTTATTATTTTGAGGTATAACGGTAAACAGCATTAACATAAACCTCAAAAATAAATTAATTTGACACGACGATGAACGTGTCACAAAGTAAATACTATATGAGCCTTCATTTATGGAATGTTTAATAGAATCAGCATGATATAGCGATTTTGACAAATATACATTCATCATTACATGCAATAGGCTTGTTGCCTAAATTTCAGTAGTTAGATACTAATATACCTTGATGCCTATTCTATACAAAATAATTATTATTTTTGAAAAAAAAATGCTTATTTATAAGAATAATTTTGCATTTAATTAAATATTTGACATTAGTCATTAAAAACGCTCATGACTGTCATGGCGTCTTGAATGACGTCACGCCGTGCAAAACATAGCTGTTTTAGTATCGGAATATTCGGTATTGTGAAGTTATTTTAATAAAAAATGGATTCATCGTATTACAAGTACTGCATAGTGCCCCAGTGTACAAGCACAAGTAGAAAAACACCAAAAAATTATTTATATACGTGCCAAACAATCAGCAGATACGTAAAAAGTGTCTGACACTCGCGAGAAGGAATGATGCCCATTCTTTTTCGCACTTCCACAAGACACTTGGGAATGACATTTTGACTTTGACGTTTCGCACGGCGTGACGTAACACTTTTTAATTGGTGTTTGCTGTCACGTGACTTATGGCTTATTTTGTGCAATTTTATTTTATAAAAATATAAATAATCAAAAATGATCATCTTAATAGTTATGCAACCTAATGCATCAGATTTGTTCATAGTGGATACAAGCCTATTAGTTTACCAATTAGCAAGAATCCAACGCATAGACTTGAGAACCAACAATTTCTGATTAAATCACGACCATTATCGGTTTTGCTGTAACAAAGTTAAGCAATAGATAACGGGATACGTAACTGGCGGGCCGCTCCATCAGTTGCCGGTTGCGTCGCTACGGTGCGCCTGCGTCATGTTGCTTCCGTTGTTCCATGTTTCGGTGCTGTCGTTGTACACGTACTCGCTATGGTACGACCAGCAATATCTGGACCTACCGTTCCCCGCTAAGGGCTACGAGGAAATGCCCTTTAAGGCGCGGCTCATGTTCCTGACTATGTGGTGTCTGGTACGTTTACGCGTTGTCTCAATAATTATAATTAAAAACTTTTATTTCGCTTCTAATTTGCATTTACGTTTGTATAACTTGCAAGTGGATTTTAAATAAAATACAACAATCTGTTTGTTTAGTGTAAAACACAATAATATAATGATTTGTATATGAAACTAAATAGAATAGTGGATTGATAATTATCTACCATATTTTATCTAAATCGCTTCATTTAGCTGCTCAAAAAGATTGTGTGTTTAATTTTCCAATGGATGTATGTTTTGATAGTAAAACTTATGTTTGGTAAGTTGCGTAAAAATGCATTTATCAATTTAATTTTAAAAATCCAAGGCATAGTTTAAGAATAAGTTACTAGGCTATGCCTTGTAACTCGTCTTTTTTTAATATTTAGATTCAAAACAAGCAACGGAACATAATTCTTTATTCTTATTTATTTATTTATTTAATAACTTAATTCAACGAGATAGATTCAAGATGAAGGTAATATTTAATAATACATATATTTTATAGTACAGAAAAGCATATTACAACCGTGGAAAGCCGGGCGAAGCGGGTCGCTAGTAAAAAATAAAACACATGAATTGAAGAATAGTTCTCAACATAGACCCTTATTACTTACGTCTAAATAAGTATAAAGTGAAGAGAACAATTATACAGTTGGGCCTAGTTTCCAACCCAGTTTTTTTGACTGTATAGTTTGATCGAAAGGCAAAATAGCGAAACATTACAGGCCCAAAAAGCCTCTAAAAGTCTTTATTGCAAATAACACAAGAACGGTTCATAAGTCGTAATCTTGACAACAGTTAGACGGATTCGTGAAAGATCAAATAGTGATTTTTAAGGCTGGAAACATTTTGTTTTTCAACGAGGTTTTTGATTTGTTACCCTTGATTGATTGATTGAAAATATGTACAAGAAAAAAAGCTAGCTCTATATATTGGAGGTCGTGGTAGTGTCATTACGCCGTCGATCGAGCGCTCGCGGCAGGCGTCTGTGGAGGGGCATCACTGAGGTTCTTAGTGGGTAGGCCTGCTTCCTTGTGGGGAGGAGAGCCCCACATAATTCTGCGCCTTTCCCGGGGTGCAGGGTATGCAATTCAATGCATTTTCCTCAGCGATAACAAAAAAAAGCTCTACATATTGGAAGAGAGCCTTCTTCAGAAAAACAAGAAGTTCTTATTTCAGTATATCTTTTTTTCTCTCATAATTAACAATCTTTGGTTATATATATATATTTTAAATCTATTGAGGAGGCAGACCGCGGTAAAGAATTCTATTCCTTCTCGGATTGTATCGTAACTTTTGGAATGCATCGTGCAAACTAGTGTAACTTTCACAAAATAAAGATGATAGATGTCATCTGTGTGTTACAAAAATCAATAATGACAAATTTTAATAATTATTATATATCATTATTAATTATTATAATATGGTAATTAAATTATTTTTGTAATTATGATTATGTATCGATCCACCAACACTCCTTAAAAAGGCTTGACCATTTGGTAGAGAAGAAAGACAGGTCGCAATAGCATATATATATATATGGCTATTGCCTTAAGTCATGTTGTATATTAAAAATAAATAAATGTATATGTTTGCTGACAATTACCGAACGGGGTATCTGGACTGTTGTAAGAAAATATTTCGGCTTATGTATTTTTAAAGTAGTTCGTACACAACTACAGGCTACTAGCAAAGACAGAGAGAGAAATTATAATGAATTTTTGTTTCAGATTCTTCAGTCAGTGTACTTCTTCCTATCATTGATGAACGATTTCTTCGGATCTAACGAACCTTTCCCGAGGAAGAGACCCATCATAAGACTAGTCAAAGACACCGTGTTCAGCCTAGCATTCGCCTTAGCCGTCTACGTAGGATCCAGCTTCTGGAGCATCTACCACTTCGACAAGGAACTAATCTTCCCAGAGAAAATCGAGAGGATATTCCCAAGATGGCTCAACCATTCGATGCATACTTTCATAGTCCTGTTCATCCTGATAGAATTATTTGCCACCAACAAAAATTACCCCCCCCGGAAGGTTGGGGTTGCTATAGCTACGACCTTTTTCTTGAGTTATTTGATCTGGATGCATATTCTGTATGAGCGCACTGGTGCATGGGCATACCCTATATTCAAAGTACTGAACTTACCAGCAAGAATAGCGTTCTTCGCGGTCAGCATATTAGGAGGGCTGACTCTCTACATTCTAGGGGAGAAGCTGAACGGGCTTGTGTGTCGTCCGCCTAGGCCAAGTCCCAAAAAGCAGAAGAAGCGGTGATGGCTTGGTCTTTAAAGGTTAATCAAATAATATCGTTAATAACTATTCCGTTACTAAAATGTAAATTGCATAAACGTTAAAGCGTTACGTTTTGGAATTTTTAACGCCAGTTACCGTCACTTAATAATCTATTTAAATGCGATCAAAATGTTATATTTCATATTGCTCCGATATTGCAAAGTCACTTATATTCAAAATTAAACGGAGACAAAATATTAATGACACTGTGAACGATGCAATCTCTAAAGTAGTCCACTGGTTTAATGTTAATAACTTGCTTCTAAATGAAAGTAAAACTAAATGTATCAAATTTGTATTGCCAAATGTAAAACAAGTAAACACCGAAGTAATTATAAAGGATAGAAATGTGGACCTCGTGGACACCACAGTATTTTTAGGAATAACTCTTGATTCCAAACTTCAGTGGGGCCCACATGTTGATAAATTATCAAAATGGCTCAGCACTACAGCATTTGCAGTTATGAGAATACGCTAATTAACTGACGTAGAAACAGCTAGATTGGTGTACTTTAGTTACTTTGAAATGCTGCCGACAATCAAACTATATTTGTGCTGCAGAAGAGGGCCATTCGAGCAATTTATCATCTAAAAATGCAAGACTCTTTAAGAGATAAATTTAAAGACACTGGTATAATGACAGTTGTGTCTCAATATATTTATAAAAATCTAATATATACCCATTAAAACACTCATTTATTTAGTAAAAACAGTGATGTCCATAGCTTCAATACCAGAAATAAGAATATATTACATTTGCCTCACACTAGGCTCCATAAAATTAATAATTTATTCAGAGGTAACCGTGTGCGTTTTTACAACAAAGTTCCAAGCAATATTGTACAATTAAGCCTAAATAAATTTAAAATCATTGTTAAAAGTGTACTTATTAGCAAAGCCTACGGTTGCTGATTATATAAAAGACATGAATGCTTGGACTTAATGTTTGCTTGGACTTAGTTCCACCAGGCATTTCCATGAACTTTTGTAATTATACTTGTACCTATAAGTTGACTTTTGTATGACTTGGTAAAGATATATATTTGTGTAAATATCGTTGCTTCTGTAAAAGTTATGGAGTTTCTTGCGCCCGTTCTTCTCTCTAACTAAAAGAAGTCCGAATGTATAGTAGGGGAAAAAAAATTGGACTATTCAAAAGAGCATATCTCATTGCCTATTTGAAATAAATATTTTGACTTTGACTTTGTGCTAGATTTGTTAAAAACTGTTTTTTTTTTAATTTAAGAAATCATCAAATCATGTTACATCGCTCTTGCGGTACGCACTGTGTTGGTTGACTGTCTTGAACGCATTTGTCAGAACATCTTATTCTTCAACTTTGTCAGAACTTTGTCTTTTTCTTTGTCAGAACATGTTGTCAAAACAAAAGTTAACAATAATTAAGGTAAACATAAAAATTAATCCGTTAAAGGACATGATAATGACGTTAATTAACGGATTAGTGTGACTGTCTTGTAAATAAATATAGCGTTACTGACATCAAAACTTTTTTATGTCTTTTTCTGTTCTACTTATATTAAAACTAGCAACCCGCCCCGGCTTCGCACGGGTGCAATGTTGATACTAAATACACTACAGACAAACTGTGAATGTTGTATGTAATAAATTATAGTTTGAAAAACTAAAAAAACATGTCTTTAAAATTTATTTTTTATAAATTGATATATTGAACAAAACACGTGGGGTGCTTATGTTATTATTAGAGATCGGATAATCGGATGCATATTTACCTAAAGTTAATTTTTGGCTCACAAATTATGGAAGCGGCTTTTTAAAATACATTTTGTTAAATAAAAATCCCGGGAAAATACGGGACTGCAAATTTAACGTAGTGATATTGTTTGAAAATTACTAAATTAGCACGTGGTATTTATTTTCAAATGTAAAGTCGTTTTTAAGCTCATATTACCGACTAGTTTTGCATTACCAAAATGTTCTACAGTACCGGAATTCCGGGATTTTTATTTATGGAAATAAAATAAAAAGACAGTTCCATACTTTGTTAAAAACTAAATTAGGTAAATAAATAAACATCAGGCTATCCAATTCCGCAATCCCGGGATTTTTATTTAACAAAACAATAAAAAGCCGTTTCCATACTTTGTCTTAAACTAACTTTAGGTAAATATGCATCCGATTATCCGATCTCTAGTTATTATTGTATGTATGTTATGTAATTATTCATATACACCTACCTCTTCAATCACTCTATAGATTAATAAACCGCATCAAAGTCCGTGTAGTTTTAAAGTTTTAAGCGTACATACGGAAATAGAGAAACCGACTTTGTTTTATGCTATGTACCTACCATGATGATCATGTACAAAAAGTGACACAATGAGTGCTCTAGTTGTGACAAAATGAGTGAAGAATCGTCAAACACTTATCGATAACGACTATCGTTTTGTTTATTTTGCATGGGAATCGATATCAAAGTTCGTGGCAGTTACCCGACAGATAAAAAAAAATATTTACTTTCTGTAATTGCTACTCACTTTGATTAAATATGTCACCATCAATTCGAAATTCAAATAAAATGTTACGTGTAGTATTTTAATTAAAACTCACGGCTAGAAGTCTTTGTACGCTGCTCAAGAATATAGTACCTACCACGTCCATTTTGATTTTGGTGCGCACGAGATTTCTGGATCACCATATAAAAAAGTATAGTTTAGATAGTCTATGATCCATTCAAGCCGTTCCATATTTCAATAAATGTCTTAAGTTAGAAAGAGAAAGAACAAGACAAGTCATGAAGGACGTAATACGTAACATAATAACGAAAACAATAATCTATTTTAAAATACAAAGTTTTATATAACAAAGGGGGGTTTCACTTGACGCTGGCACAATTAATAAATGCCATAAGGAAAAAAAAAATCAAAGTTTCACTTATAATCCGCTCGAATAAAAACAAAAAATTATGTTTATATATTTATGTTTAATTACATGATTTTAATTTACAAAGTTGATAAGAAGAATAATAATTTTAAAAAGTATAAAATTAATGTGCTTAATTAATATAATACAAATACAAAACGAGTAATGCCAGTTTTAGATTATGCAATTTATTGTGCAATAAATTTGTATTTTTTATATTGTTGTTGTATTGCTTAAATCAAGTAGGTATGTGATACAATTTATTGTACAGTAAATTGCTTATTTTAGAATGTGGCTTTAGAAACAAAAAGAAAAGTAATGCAATTTATTAATACTATTTAATTAATGAATACTTTTGGCCAATTCTTGGTAGTAGAAAAATAAATACAGTAGTACAAAAAGCAGAAATTGAATAAATTTTAGCGAGAGCCACACATAAATAGAAGAAGAGCCGCACTTGCCCGCCCGTGTTATATAAGTTGGTACCAAAATGACACTACTTAAATTATAAACCTACTTTTTACTACAGCATCTGACTCAGACTACACAGACTACAGACTCTAGTAACTACAGTGTAATGTTCATGGCAACTAACGCCACGTAACATACTACCATCTAAATGATAGTGAAGTACACGCCCCAATACAGGTGGAAGTGTAGTATCTACGGGAAGTACAAGAGAAATTTGCACCTTGCTTGGTTTCAAGTGAGTAAAGGAAAGATCTCAAAGAAAAATTGTAAATAGATTGCAGCCAATATCGCAAGTTACATTAGCAATCTCCAATAGCAAGTTTTAAATTATGTTTCCACAAAAATACCAGTTATTCTCGTTTGTAGAGTTCGTAGTACAAAAATGGAGTCAAGGTTCGCATAGCCAACCAGACGGTGGTTTGCGAAGGTGTTTATTAAACCTCTTTGGTCAAGGTCACAGTTTACAATTCATTACTTGAGTAAGTGTCTTTTTATACATATTTGTGAGAACTGTGTCTATTCTTAACGATACATAATTTTTAATGTTTTCTGTTTAACCCTTAATAACCTAGAGTTTCTATTGTGATACTAATTTTTTTAGCCGAATGTTCATATTGATTTTTTTATAGTTTGACTGTACGTATGTTACTGTTGTATAATATTCTTTCCAACGAACTTAAAAAAAAAATAAAAGGGGAAGACCCAATATCAACAGTCGACAAGATACTACAGTACCTTCTAAAAGACCCCGGAGGGGTGTACAAGTACCACCCTCTACTGACGTGCGTTGCGATTGTATTGGTCATGAAAAAATATTTATGGATTCTAGAAATAAATGTAAAAACTTGCGTCTTGGTCTACGTAAAAAGTTTAAAGTGTTGTAATGCAATAATAAAAAAAAAACAATGTTTCATGCATAGGTATATTTGATTTCTTTATGACTTAATGCCTGAAGTATCAAAATTGATATCTGTTTTTTTTAATAAATATGTAAAATAAATATTGTGTTTTTTTAGCTATTTTTCCCTTCATCTAGACTCTCAAGCAAACACAGTAATATAAAAAAAAAAAACACTTTTCGTAAATCAGGCTACTAAGGGTTATTTGAGCACTATGTCCATTTTAAAAGGTCTTAAAGGTCATATTTTGTGATGTGATTATGATGCTTCTGGCATCCTAGGCTGTTTATTACCAGACAAATCGTAAGTCTTTTTACCACTACAGTGGTATAAATAATAATAATAATTAAAAAATAATAAATATTATTCACGCTTACACTAATATATATATTATATATATAAACCACCGTCTGGTTGGCTATGTGAACCTTGACTCCATTTTTGTACTACGAACTCTACAAACGAGAATAACTGATATTTTTGTGGAAACATAATTTAAAACTTGCTATTGGAGATTGCTAATGTATATATATATAATATATATATATATATATATATATAATATATATATATATATATATATATATATATATATATAATATATATATATATATATATAATATGATATATAATAATAAGGGTGTGCATTCATTACACAAACATCTGCCCCCACCGGACCGGCCTACTCACTAAAACCTCTAAAAAATCGGGGCGCATGGCGGGGTGCGCTTTTGCGATGCTACCGCCACACGCCCAGTCTCTCCTCCCCTGAGGTAATAAAGGAACGATGTTTCGGCCTTAGTTTTTTTTTAAAGACGTTGCCCCACTCTACGATTTTTAATCTATGTCGTGGGCGCAGTTACAAACAGAAATCTCACATGCACAAACACCCAGACCGGAACTAATTTTTTGTAGGTCATACAAAATATCTGTCCCGTGAGGGAATTGAACCCGCGACCCGTTGTGTAGAAGCCGATCACTCGACCACTGCGCTAAACGTTTCGTCATTTGTCGGTTGTCCAGATAGACCCAGCGGGGGTTATATATGTATATTATATATCGCACTAATAATACAATAGTGTATCAACTCAAAACGTCGTACTTGACATAATACTATAAACACACGCAAAATTTGATTCCTCACGCGTGATCAAGACTGTCATTCGATTAGTGCAAAAACAGAATAAGGATAAATTAAAAAACTTATGTGACAGTTATTCAATTTGCAACTATTACATGAAGTGAGTAATAAGTTTTTTGTTGATTCTGAAAAATGTTCGATTTTGAGTTGATACACTATTGTATTATTAGTGCGATATGTATTTGCATTATGCTGTATCATGTTGCAGGATGCTAGAATACAATTATCTTTCAGTTGTTAGCTATATTTATTGTTAACCAAACCTTTAGTTTAGTGATGGCAACAACCAAACTGTCCCTGTATTCTGAACACGAAAAGTCGATAATTATATTGTTGCACTGGTTGCGTCGCGTCTTACAAGTAACTCGAAGCAACACATTAATTAGGTCGTGTGACGATATATTGTTATAATAATAATTTTATTCATTCAAATGGAATGTTAATTTGATTTATTTATTTTTATTTAAAGTTGTAATATTAATTATTTACTTTGCATGCCATTTATTTACACAATTACTGATAATTGTGTAAATAAATCGTACCTAATTATCGCAAATAAAGAATTACAATAATAAGCCATAAAAAAGATAAAAGCGACGACAAACAGATAGATAAATGCACAAACAAAATCAGTCACAAAACTAATGTAAGCAAAGGCAGATTGCCTTTTCTCACATTAGTTTTGACATTTGTTCTTAGTGTTAGATCGCTGAGGGCGATCTCATCCAGGCAACATTTGTAAGGAAATATTAATAAAGGAAAGAAATAAGTGGTAGTGTGACGTCAAATACAAACGAAATCACGACAACAATGTAGGAAAATTTCGAAGCACATACATATACATGTTTTTTAAACACACATTCATTTGTAAATATATTAAACTAAATATAATATATAATTTTTAATATATTTCTACAAGCTATGAAAACTATTGAGCCTTAGATAATTAATATGGTGTCTGTTTTTGGAAATGATTGGTGTTTTCAACTGTAGACTATTACGTGCAAAACCATTCCAGAACTATGCAGCTATATGACATGAGTTTACATTCGATTGGAAACTATATCGAAAGCGTAAATGTTTGTATAAAAGCCTTGTACAACGTCCCTAGCGGTAATTTAATAAACGTATAATAATACTATTATTATACGTTAAACTGACATGACTTTTGTATTTTACTTAAGTTAAGTACCTACTGAAAACGATAGCAAACTCGTGGTAGAGCCACTGAAGAGATAAAATATATCTTCAAAACAGCTATTCATTATACATTAAACATTTTACATGAAAGGTGCGTCGATGTTTTCTATCAAAGATAGTAATAGGCCGGCGGCATAGTGACACGGTAGAGATGTACGACCGCAATGACCCACTTATCTGCAGCATCCGGCTTGACGATAACGCATAGCAGCAACAGACTGTTTTTACTTAATTTCTACTGGGAGATCTTTACCCTTGTTATTATTAACAAAGGTGTTTTGGAGTGAAGGGATGTGGTGGTTAACTGACCAATTATTAACTTATTCGTGCATCAAATTCAAACACATATTTTTCAGTAGTAATTCCGGAATTTAATATTATCTTAGTAACCTAGCAACATAATCATAGAGGAGATATATACTATCTAAGAACTATGGATAAACAATATAAGACTAACGTAGTATCTATATAGTTTATGTAAGACTAAGACAAGTCGCCACATCACCCCCCTACGGAGAATAATATGTTAATATTATTAACAAAACAAGTGAAAATAAAGTGTTAACATATGAGACGTAATATAATATAACAAATACAAAATTCCACTTTTATAAAAAATAAAAACTATCTATACATAACAATTTTACCATACCATTGGATTGAGGATGATAGCTAGTCGTTCGAATCCTTTTGGTTGCACCTAAGTCCATCAAACGATTAAACAACTGGGACTCGAACTGACGTCAACAGGGAAGCCCAGGCCGTTTTTACCGCGTCAATGGCGACGAGGCGTCCTTCTTGGGTACCAGGTGCAATGGTGATGACCAGGAACTCTTTGATGGACGAGCAGTTCCCGCTGCTACCATGTCAGCGAATTCTTTTTCTGCGATTCGCAGTTTGTTGGACGCAAGACGGCGCGGACGTGATGTAACGGGTGGTCCACTCGTTGTCGTAATGTAATGTACAGTGCTGTGCTTTATTTCACGGCCGGGTGCTGGAGGTCGAGTCACCTCAGGGAATTCTAGAAAAATATTACTGAATGATGATGGATGGGATGGCTGTTTGATGGTTTGAATGCTTGGTTGATTAATGTTGCGATTTGATCCAGAAACAGATAAACCTGTTAGTACGTCGCGGAGTGTACCGCTACGACAATCAGGCAACAGATGGAAGAACAATAGGAAATCTGAGCCGATTATTGGAGCGTCAACGTCTGCAATTATGAAATCCCAGCGAAACTGACGTCGAAGTCCAAGATTGAGATTCAAATTTATTTTACCGTAAGTCTGTATCGAACTTCCGTTAGCAGCATTGAGAGAGAGACCGGTGTCTGTATAACGACCCTTTAGCATACGACGAGGAAAACAGCAAATATCCGAGCCTGTATCAATTAAAAAACTGACTCGAGATTGCTGATCAACAATGAAAAGACGTCGGCTTGAAAGTGGGCGGTCGATACCAGCCAATATCGACCGCTGGTCTAGTTTAAACGGTCTTTCTTAATAACGGACCATTTGCAGTCCGGCTCGCATTTCTTGGCCTTGGCACCAAAACGATCGTGGTACCAACAGAGTTCATGATTGCGTGGTCTAGACCGGCTTCGTCTCCGGGATTGGGACTGATGATGGCTATTACTGTAGTCACGATCACACGAACACCTTGACCTTCCACGAAAGTCACCAGCGCTTAAAGCTGTTATCGTGCGCGTGAGCTCCTCGATCTGTTCCTGCATGGTGGTAAGAGTAACAGCGTCCGTATCGTTAGCGTCCATAACAAAAAGTACATAAAATAAAAACTTTAAAATTCGCAGGGATGAAACAAAATTAAAACTAATATTAGAACTAATATTCTTTGAAAATTTTTGTACCACAAAATAATAAATATACAATAAAATAATGGATAAAATTTAAAAAACAAAAATGCGTCGCTTAAGAGCGTACACGTGTGAAAAACAACACCGCACCGAACACCATTGAATCACTCGAAAAAGCAGCATAAAATTGTTAATTGCGTATAGGAATCTTGTTAACACCATTCGCTGTCAATCAAGATAACGTTGCTGGTTGCTGTCGGGAACAAGAGATGTACATATCACGCAGTCCCTGATGTTCTACGACGTTGCTTCCCATGCGGATGCGGTGCAGAACAGGTATTGTAGAGCACGGAACAAATATGCCCAAGCGTATGTGGCAAAATGCAGCAACGGCTTCCGTTTCTTATAAAAAACATATATTTATTTACCATCACATTTATTATATGCAGTTGGATGTCGCACGAAACGTGGCCAGACACTGATTATCCACCATTCCTTCTTCTACAGTCTCGAGGTTGTGAGATAAAGTAAGATACAGCATACCTAAACTTGTCCGTGTAGTCGTCGTAGATTTTCTCAACGCCACGACAAATCCCTCATGCCTGTGGTTGACTATCACGTCGGGGTCACCAATTTGGAGTGAAGGGATGTGGTGGTTAACTGACCAATTATTAACTTATTCGTGCATCAAATTCAAACACATATTTTTCAGTAGTAATTCCGGAATTTAATATTATCTTAGTAACCTAGCAACATAATCATAGAGGAGATATATACTATCTAAGAACTATGGATAAACAATATAAGACTAACGTAGTATCTATATAGTTTATGTAAGACTAAGACAAGTCGCCACAGTGTTATTAATATCAATCTATGATAGATGGAATGAGTTGTAGTCTGCAGTATTTCCAAAGTGCTTTTGTTATAGAATATGAACCCGTAACAAGTAATTCGCGCTTCTGATAAATCAAAATCAAAATAATCTTTATTCAACATAGACCTTTACAGGCACTTATTGACGTCAACAAACAAAACAAAAAAAAGTAAAAAAAAAAAACAAAAACCTTGTCCGTACGTACGAATAAGGAAAAAAAATATATATTGACTCGACACCTGTTCGGAAATTGGGAGAGCCTTCTCGAGAAGAACAGGCAAGAAACTCTGAAGGTCTATTTTTTATCTCCTCTTTTCAATGTTAATAATTATAATAATATAATATAAAAATACAATATAGTATAAGATACAATCATACCTAATACGATTACAGTCGTGTGTATGTTTACATACACATATAAAAATAATACAATATTATAAATAATGTTGTTACCAAACATGGCTCTATGAATAGTGTCCCTATTCCCAAATAGTGTGATCATTTAGATAGTCACGTACTTTATAATAACCTTTACTCATGAGTGTCTTTTTGATATGGATTTAAAATTTATATAAAGGCAAATCAATGACACTTTGCGGAAGTTTGTTAAACATAGATATACATTTCCCCAAGAACGAACAGCTAGTTTTATGGAGTCTGAACATTGGAACGGCAAGTTTATTTTTGTTTCTAGTATTCACATTATGTAGATCACTGATTTTATTGAATTTATTATAGTTTCTATATACAAAAACTAAATTATCATATATATATTGACTAGCTAAAGTTAAAATATTAATTTCTTTGGACAATTCTTTTAGGGATTCTCTAGCCCGTAAACAGTAAATAGCACGAATCGCTCTTTTTTGTAAAAGGAAAATACTCTCAATGTTAGCCGCTGATCAAATAATGATGATGAATGATAATTTACGCACTTCAACATCAGACAAATAGCTTCTATTATCCGGAGGAGAGAAAGAGAAAACCTAATACTAGTTCCATTTTAACAAACGAAAACGGATTAATCCGCACGTGCTATTAAAAATGTCGACGGTATTTCGTCAATCTGTCAGATCGTAAACTCAAATATTTTTGCTATCTGCCACGCACCAATAAGCGTTTTGGTCAAATATTTGCGATGAAGTCCAGGCGAGGCGTTTACGACTTATGGTCAGAAGGCGTGGATACACGGCCATAATCTCCCTACCTCCTGTTGCTGCACGCACTCGTAGGGAGACCAATTTATATGGCTTAGGATATTCCTAATTTCTTTTATGAAAAGAGCGTTGATAGCTGGTTATGTTTTTATTGATAGAAGTAACCCTTTTAAAAAAACGCAGATTTGTGTATAGGTTAACGTTGAAACATCCCTAGGTACAGTGCCACAAACATAATTTACTCAGAGCTAAAACTATTGTCAATAACTGTTTTTGCTTTACTGCAGTCGATGTATGTCAAAATGGATTCGGTTCATGCGTCGTCAACGTTTGCAAGATTCGACACCTGTCATTTACTCTATCATCATCATCACCGCCCATATACGTCTCCACCGATGGGCACAAGCCTACCCGAACTATATTAGCGCGATTGGGCCTTAATCAAGCACGCTAGCCCAGTGCGGTTTGATTGATTATACCATTGGATTTCTTTCCATTTACCCTATAATTCGCCAGAATTTTATCAAGCAGAATCACAAATTTGATTCACAGCGACGTTATCATCGGGTGAGATAAGTTTTGACATTCACATACTGTTCATCTTGATTTTCAGTCAACTTTATCTTAATCCCTCCCAGCGACTTAACACATTCCTTCACATTTCAATTGCTTCAATTCAATTCAATCTTTAAATTGCTTTACATTGTCGGAGGGTCCTAGACTACGCTTTTCAAAATATTGGCTCAGCTACGCTTACTTCTATGTAAGCTTAAATCTTAAGCCTGCGTTTACTTTCTAGTCTTGGTGGTGAACTGGGGGTTATCCCCGAAAAGGATTAAGTAGGGCTAATCCTTCTGGGACACGTGCTATTCCCAAGGTGTGCCGACTTATATAGTAACAGTCCTGTTGTAACGGAGTTCAGTCAAGCCTTATAGGGACGTCTCCTCAACACATGTATGGGTAACATAAATGGTTGTCGGTGGCGCTGTGGTGATGACACTGGTTGATTTGGATGATTCTGGGGGCCTGAGGTCGATCCTGAAACGTACCAATGTGTTTTTCGTTTATCGAATTTCATATGTACATTTATCTGAAGCTCCTATGGTAAACCAAAACATTTGGAAGGTAACCTGCATACATCTGCAAAGAAATTCAGGACCAGGTGCTTGACTAAAGTGTAATCACCCTATCAGTTGGCTGGTGCCTCTCAGTGGAGTCGTATAAGAGCTATGGTGATATGATGAACCTAAACAATAATATCGCTTAAAATGAAGAACACAATACATTTTTTACATTCTTTCCTGGAGAAGAATACTAATAACAAGAAAAAATATCATCATCGGTGTTATCAAAAATTAAAAATGAAAAAGCATTTATTCAAAATAGCACTCAATTTTACAAACAAGTAAATCTGCCAAACTGTGTTCCAGTTTGTTGGCAGATACGTATTGCTCCGAACCGGAGTGCGTCACACAATATACATGTCAATGGACTGATGTTATGGGTATCACAACGGACATTTTACACCTGTCTGTACAATTGAATTGAATGATACACAATCATGATTTACTTAAATAGAATCATAATTGAAATTTAGGTCTAGGCTAAAATGGTATCTCGCCAATCTTCTTTGCATTCCTTTTTGCCTCAACAACGACAGTAATATTGACGTTTTTGTTCCAAAAAGGAATGCTGCCTTTGTGTTAATTAATTTTTTTTGCTTTTCTGGTTCTATCAACTCACCACTTTTGTAGCTACCACCCAAAGATGATGCTAAAACAGCCTTTTGAACTTTTGTTCTATAGCGCCTACCGTAATAATTTCAGCAATTACTTTTTGATGCTACATTGCGCAGGAAGTATATATTACTCTATACAAGAAGTAAATATTATATATTTTGAATCCAAGCATCTATATTTAGGGCAAAATCTTGATAGGTACATTTTAGCGCATTTACAACAGTTTGTAAGCTCCATCTCTTATAAGGTTAACTGCATTTTAACAAGTTAAAACTGAATTTTCCACATCTATGAAGAATTCCCAAACACACGTTAGCCAGATGGGTTGATGTCCGATTGACCAGTGAGTGTGCTTTTATGAAAGTGTGTGTGTGTGTGAGACAGAGAGAGAGACAGGCAAGAGGAATGAGTAAAAAAAGTTGTCACATAATTATCTTATTACAATTTTCATAAATCATGGATAACCTAATCTATCGTAAGTTAAACCATAGCTAAGAGAATAAAGCATTAGGTCAACTCCGAAAGCGTTTGATATTATTGGCAGTAATGGCGATTAGATTAACGCAAGCAACTTTGTATTATTATTGACCTTTATAATTTTTCTTTCACAAATTGTATCGTAGATATTATGATGCATATAGAATTTCTTTTAAAAGTCATATGGTCCGCACTCTGTAGTTTATGACGATTAACTCGTCAGTTTTATATTTCAACTAGCTTTCTGCCCGCGGCTTCGCCCGCGTGGATTTCGGGATTGGGTGTATAGAGGGTTAAGGGTCATAGCTTTTGCCCACGGCTACATATACGCGGAAGTCGGTTTATGGTGCGAAGATTTTATCGCGCTTCCCGTGGGACTATCCGTTTTTCCGAGATAAAAAATGCCGCAAAACTCCTCAAGAATCACTCTATCTATTGATGAAAACCGCATAAAAATCTGTGCAGTAGTTTTTGAGCGAAGCCTTTATTGCGCATCCCGTGGGATCTGTCGATTTTTCCGGGATAAAAAGTAGCCTATGTTACTCGGGGAGAATGTAGCTTTCCAAAGGTGAAAGAATTTTTGAAATCGGTCCAGTAGTTTAAGCGTGAAGAGGTAACAAACAAACAAACAAACAAACAAACAAACAAACACACTTTCGCATTTATAATATTAGTTGGGATATTTCAAATACCCATTCTTTACCATAGTGGAATATGAGAACGCGCTGTTGTGATCAAGAACGAGGTTAAGCTCAGCTATTGTTTAATTTCGAAAAAATGACTTTCTTCTGCTAGTAATTAAGTCGCCTTTTGTTAATTTGGTTTTAAGTTTAATTATTTATATTTTTAACAAAAAATATATCTAAATAAAATAAACTATATCGAAGGCACTTTTCGTGAACTTTTTACTAAAGTTACTTACCCAATGTGGTACCTTGGACAAGCAACTGTGTGACACATATTTTTTTTAACGCCGAAATAAATAATATTTAAAGATCAGTCTTTTTGACGTGAAACGTCTTTAAAATCGCGCCGAAACATACGGGTACCAGATTTAAAAAGTGGACCGTAACGAAAAGGTCTATATCATCGTACCTTAATAATTAAAAAACTATTAGTCTTAGAAACAAAAATGTGGTGTGAATATTTCACTTATATAGTCAGCTCGCTGTTGTGACATTGAGTTTTTTATTAAAATACTTAAACCACCGTCAATCTTGTTTTTATTTTAATATTTTACTTTGAAAGCGATTCCCTAACATAGACGTTTCACGTTAAAACCAACGGCCGTGTGCCCCGGCACAGCCCCAGACGATTTTTTTTTCCTTTGGGGTGGAGAGGCCGAGTATTTATGGGAGAATTATGTGAGACTTCAGATACGAAAGCGCGGTACACCCAAAAGGTTTTTTTTTATATGGATAAGAGAGGCCAGTCTCGAAAAGAAATTAATAATTGCTATTTATTTTTGTTTAGTTCCAGGATCTTTCAGTATGACCCACGTATAGTATGTTATTTTTGGAGAGGAGAGGCTGAGAGTCCTCATGGATAAGAACGAAGTACTACGATGATTATGTCGGTCTACTCCAAATCGATTGAGGCTGTTTGGCCGGAATGTTCTACCGATTAAAATCGGCCTAACCCTTCATTATAAGGTTGGAAAGGTGACCACAATCAGAGAAGGCACGATCAGCAAATCCACGTATAGGTGAGAAGAGGTAGAGCTTAAAAATTAGTTAAACTATACATAAACAACAATAAACAGACAAAAGGTAATTTGTAAAACATATAAAGTAAATTACTGTTAAAGTTACATATAAAAAAAGTAACATCTATCTAGCTGACTACAACTTGATTTGGATATTTTAAGTACTTACACATAATTAATTATTTTATTTAATAACTAAATTTGTGATTTCATTATAGAAATTTTGATTTAATGTTCAAGTAAATAAATTTTTTACCATATCCCGAACATATTTTAAGCTTTGTCACATAAAATGTATTTTTTTTAAATATAAAAAGTATATATATTGACGATCTCCAATGTCGAGTGGTTGGTACACCGGTTTCAAGGTCATCGCTGAGGTCTCGGGTTCGAGTCCCGATGGGGGCAGATGTTCGTGTGATGAATGCGAGCATTTGTGCCTCAGTCATGGTTGTTAATATATATTTTTATCAAATGTATTTATATATGTATGTCTATCCGTTACCCTATATCCCATAACACTAGCCTACTTTGGGTTAGGCTAATTGGGCGGGTGTAAGTGAGCGGCATGTTCCATCGCAGACAGTACAATTTAAATAATAATTCATTTGTTTTTCAAAAATTTTGAGACTGGCAACTTTCTTTATCTGATCCTGATCGTGATTGGCTACCTTAACATATCGGAAGCGCCACTAGCGCCATACCTTGGCCTAGACGTGTGCGCCGTGCAAGAAGCAGTACCAGTCTTTTTCGGGTCTCGTTCGCTGGAGACACCACCGCAAGCGTGTGTGTTTTTCGTTTCGAATTTTCGCTGTTTTCGGAGTTAATTGTGATATATACAAAGTTCGGGACTAGTCAGTACAGCAGAGCTGCCGAACTAGAACCTGTTGAACTATCACGATATACCCACTGTCTGCACGCGGAAGGAGCCTTAAAAGGCCGTCGAGAGGGTGACGGAGATTTAGGGTGTACAAAGTTTTCGGCGATACAAATTAGGCGGTTTTCCTAAATTATGAAATCAATTTGGCATGCAGTATTTTTGAGTGATTTGTGACAACATAGCAAACTTGTCGCTGTATCTTCAAAATTGTACAATATTTCTCAGATAATACGGAACTCTTAATAAACATATAAAAAAAAATTCATCTACCTCATTTCAGACAAATAATTCTTAATAGCCCATTATCTATACATATAATAAGACAGTAAAAATATTTTGTCTGTACATAGTATTTTTGACTGAAATGGATAGAGGGGCACTTAAATAGATTATTAGAAAGCAAAAAAAAATTTTTGGAATTTTTTGTCTGTCTGTCTGTCTGTCTGTATGTTTGTTCACGTTTATCTCCGAAAGTACTGAACCGATTTGCTTGAAACTTTCACTATTTGCTTTGTCGTAAAAAAAAAACGCATTTTTTGCGCTTACATTGCAAACGCTGACTGAATCCTACAAGATAGATCAATACTGCAGTAGCTACCTATAGGCCTGTGATTAGGGCTCTGTAGTGCTTAGTTACCGTATTTCTTACTTATTACTAGACTAGACGGGACGAACCTGAAGTCCACGCGAACGAAGTCGCGGGCAAAAGCTAGTTTATACCATATTTGTGCTATGACTAAATCATGACACAAATATGGTTCAAATAAACATGATCCTGGCGGCCGGCTCCCAATCATACAATATAAATAAACAACCCTTGCCTAGTATTTATTGCATTGCAATGTGCCTAATGTAATTTTGGGAAATAAGTAAAAGCTCGAAGATTTCCCTGGGGTTGGGCCGTGCTTTTTATGGTATCCTTGTATGATTAGTGGACTGAAAAGCGTAAGTTACGACTGGATTGAAAGCTTGATAGACGGAATTCAATGTAGAAAAATATCGCTCAGGTTTATTTACAAAAAAATACTTCACTGAAACGTCATAAATGAGATTGATTATGAATTATGTATTAAAAAAGGGATTTTCCGATTGAGAAATTACAAGTTTTCGAAGCCTATTCATAGATGGTGTATGTTGGAAATGAACTCAAGCCACATTTCATAGGTTAAAAAGAGAGTTACAAAATACCATAGATTATGTACTAAACACATATTTCGTAATATTTAAAAGTCATGGTTGTTTTAGCTACAATGAACTACAAATTCAGCACATATACATACAGTTATATATTATACTAGCGGACCCGACAGACTTCGTCCTGTCAAAAAGATTTGTAAAGTGGCAGTTTTTTTGTTTCTCAAAAATTCTCCTATACAGGACCATCACCCTGGCAGGGCGTTGTGAATAAAAAATAATTAATTGCAAAGGAGGTCCAAATAAACTATTACATTTTGTGACTACTCAATTTTGGAACGTGACATAAAATTCTCCAACGATGTACTCTGTGCTCCAACGCATACACGCAGACTGTTTTGATAGATATGATTGAATTTCAACTTTATATAGCGTTAATAAAGCGCAAATTGACTCTTTGATGTTAGGAACACACCTACATTGCTTCGACAACAGTGAGTGCTTGCAATATGAACTTTATACAATAAGAATAAAGCTCAAATTGACTGTACGTTTTAGTTAGAAAACGTTTGTATGTGGGAAAAAGGGCTGTTTTAGGGTGTTTCCGATAATTATTCGAGTTTTTCTCCAAAAAAAACCATCCTTGAACTTCGTCGAACATTTTATTAAAAGAATTGGCCAAACTGGTCCAGGTGTTATTGAGTTATGCGCTTACCAACACATTTTGCGATTTTTTTTATATATAAGAAGATATAGTGACATTGACGCAGTTTTTGCGTCATTTTGTTGTATGTTTTATGATTGCAGAAAAATTACAGTGTTTGTACACGTACATACATACTATTATATTATTTATATATTAGTTTTGGTTCGCCTTGAAAAGGGTTAGGAACATACAAGGGCTCGTAGACGAATCAGTAACTTCTTCAATGTAAATTTAAAACCAGGCTTGAATTGTCGTCTTAGTCGAGCATTAAGCGGGTTCCACATTCTCGTTGAGACATTTCGGTCTCAGGTGTTGCCGAGACTATATGAGACCGAAAGTAGCTCCACATTCCCGTTTGCGTAATTGTCTGTTCGATGTTCATGCAATATTGAATCGTCCGTCGCTGTAGCATTATACGTACGAGCAATACAATTTTTTTAAATATTTTGTATTTATGGTCTATGGACAAAACTAATTCTTAGGTATTTCTTTTACAATGTAGTTACTGCAGCGGTCTGACGTGTGGAGACAGGAGTGCAGACAGAGGGCACGCCAACCGAAAACTACACGAGACTCCTTTGATTTGGGTAATACGACATAAAATGGAGACCGTACGAATATACTACGACCGTACGGAGGCGAGGTTTAACGAATATGTTCTCTATACTCTCGTATTGGGTTATTCTCGTATTGTTTTAGCGAGAATGTGGAGCGGGCTTTATATGAGGGTTACGGCAATGAAAAGGCATTGTCGAACGTTTTTTCACGTGGAACGATGGGATTGAAAGTGTGTGTCCAAAAGATTAGTTACATCACAATGAATTTTTCATATGCAGAGATGGAGAGTATGGCTTACGAGAATTCTCCTCAATAGCATTGGCCAAAGATCAGAATGACTCACTTTTTGAAAGAAGATGTAAATAAATTATGAATTATTTATAAGTTTTATTTGTTTACTAATTTATTCAATTTTAAGTAAATAACAAACAAATAGCAAACGATTAGTTTCATCACAATGAATCATTTTTCATATGCAGAGATGGAAAGTACGAGTATATAGCCTTGGCCAAAGATCAGAATGACTCAGTTTTTGAAAGAAGACGTAATTAAGTGTTATTTGTTTACTAATTTATTCAATTTTAAGTAAATAACAAATTATTTTATTGTCATACTAGCGACCCGCCCCGGCTTCGCACGGGTGCAGTGAAAAAATGGTTATGGTGGGTTATCCCTAAGAGATAGACATATACCATCGCGGACTTTTTTGTGGATTTTTGTAAGTTGTACAATACTGTAGTACATTATTTTGGTCTATCTCGTAGGGTTCAGCCAGCGTTTGCAATATAAGCGCAAAAAAACGTGCTTATTTACGACATCACATTAGAAACCTTTAAATTTATCAGTGTTTCTCTACTATATTATGCATTTATTATACATACAAACCTTCCTTAAGAATCACTCTATCTATTAAAAAAACCGCGTCAAAATCCGTTGCGTAGTTTTAAAGATCTAAGCATACATACAGACATACAGCGAAAGCGACTTTGTTTTATACTATGTAGTGATTGATATAAAATCCAATGTCTTTCAGATTATTTCCCATATAAATCAATATACTCCTTTTCCCATTAAAAGTTGATGTCAGTTATGATATATAAAATACATACATACGTAAAATATTTAATTATGCTTTCTTAGTTATGCAATAAATAAGGAAAAGTAAGTCTAAAAAAATAATATTCTTAAAACATTTCCTCAAATATAATTATAGCTTTTAAATATTTTCCTCAATATTTTCCTTCATTAGCTGTAACTTCTTCGCTACACTGGCATTAATAAATTCTTGACATCCTTCGAAGCAACGCGCGACTTAATAAGGCCAATATCAAAGTAATACGACACAGGCCAGCCATCTTTACGATGTCATACAAACTTGTGAATTAATATTAAATTCCTCTCGGCGGCATCTTTGGTAGAAATTAAACAGCTGACACCGCTAAGATCGTGTTGGATCGGCGAAATATGGTAACGGATAACATTTGGAGGCAATTTTATCACTAAATTCTTACTAATAGAATAAACGCGAAGTTTGTAAGTATAGATACATGTTTGTTACTCTTTCACGTAAAAACTACTGAATAAATTTTAATGAAACTTTACAATAATATAGATTATACATCAGAATAACACATAGATTACAATTTATAAAGATGTTGTGTGAATTATTTAAAATATGAAGAAAAGTGTGAGACGAAGTAAGACGAAGTCGCGATCACCAGCTACTAAATAATCAAAAATTATCAAAAGTTGTTAAATTTGGTTTGTTAATACAATTCCCATGTATCTAGTTAACAACTGTAAACTACGATTTTTAATTCGAGTCAGTAAAATGACAAGTGCAACTGTCACTGATACAAAAAAGGGTGACCCACTACAACCCACTACAATAGTGATGTTCGGCAATCAATAGATTTATGGCCGTTTTCACCAACCTTGTCTTAGCTTAGGCGACTCCTAAGAGACATGCTGTCTCACTCTTTTCAGTTTATATAAAAAGTGACAGCATGTCACTTAGGAGTCACCTAAGCTAAGACAAGGTTGGTGAAAACGGCCATTAGACATTTAGTCATGCTTTATTTTATTAGGTATATATTTTTTTATTGTAAATATGTAATACATACCATATTAAATAATATGATTTGTGACACATGACACTGGAAATGTCATTTACTGACTCGAATTAAAAATCAAACTTTAGGTACTATTAAATTTTATGATTATGTAAAGAAATTCAGAGTACTTAATGTTATTAGTTTTATTGCTTCAATTATTATAAGTCGTAAGCATACTCGTCTTGCCTTGTATATTATCTGTATAAAATAGTGTCAGCACAGTTACTTCTAAATAAGTTATGACTTAAAGGTCTATGTCACCAGGTCATAAAATCAAAAAAAAGCAGTTACTATAGTTAATGTTGAGTGTCACCACCGACCATAGACACACACACGCAACACGAAAGGAGTTATTGATGCGTTGCCGGCTTATTAAATAGAAATATGTTCTATTTTTAAAGGTTTGGTTGTCGCATCGGTTTGAAAATATCGCGAGGCAGAAAATTCTTGGGAATACGCACTATTGTTGACTACCAAACTTCCAGGAGATGAAGGAAGCAATATCTCTTAGTTCGTTTTCGGTGATAATTTTTACGATCCTGGAACGGACTTTCTATTACTGTCTATTTATTCTAAGAGCTACCGTGATCATACGATAGATGATTCCGATTTTCGTATTGAGGCAGTGCATTAGGATTAAGATTACATCAGATAACTTTAAGAATCAAGAGATTAATTAAGAGGGAGATAAGAAACAGATTTAAGAGCGTTGGCAAAGAATATAAGCGACGGATACAACTTCCAGCAGATAGGCCGTCTATTTTCTGCCACTTAATACAATAATAAAAAACATTTCACGGCGTTAATCCCGCCATCTTTTTCCGTTACCGTGAATGTATTCATAAGCAACTTTATACATTCATCTGATATTACAATAAGAAAAATATAAGCAGAGGCAACGGCGCCAAGTAAACGACGCGTAAGAAGTCAACCAAATAATATATTCGCTCTCGTTTATTTCAGGCACATCATTTAGTATACAACGCAACATCAGCTGTAGGATTGTTTTTGACCTGGTAAATGAGAATATACAAGTTCCTGTGTTGTATTGAGTGTCATAATAATAATCTGTTTTTGTTTTTAGCTGCATTCTTGAATGTCATTTCCATGTCAGTCTTGGAAATTATGAGGAGTCCTATAGGATTGTCTCCCATCATGCCGGCCCATTGCGGTGAGCCTCGTTTGATAGTTAGCAAGGTGCACCTAACACTTAATGTGAACATGTGAGGTTTCTTTCTCTAGTAGAGGTGCGCAAAATACTTCACTGAAGTATAAAGAATGATATACTTCAACTGGACTAGATGAAGTATATCACTTATTTAGTTCACTTAGTTCTTTTAGTTCACATGGCTCAGTACTTCAGTAGTCCATTTGAGTCATCTTATCGCTTAGTTCATTCACGTCACTTCATTCGTATAGGTAGTCCAATTAGTCCATCTGTATCGTAGTTCTTTTAAGTTGGTATGAGACGTTATGTCAATTTGACTACATAACTAAACACATGTATGATACATAATGCAGGAGTACTTAAAAGTTACTAAAAACTATTGAATTTTTTTTCAGATATTACATACGAATTTAAATTAGTATACGCCACACTCGTATATATTATGCACATCGGCCGGTGATTCTAGTTCCTGTATTCCACAAACAAATCACAGGCGAACCGTTACTTTTAAATAGAATGGCATAGATTGTTAGATGATGTGATATTCTAGCGTTCGGATTGGATAAGCAGCATGGTTCGGTTCATTTTGTTAGTGGAATTGACCCACAGGATGCCAAGCCAATCAACTGTCTCGCACTCGCACGCTATGTTTGTAATCTATCCGTTCGCTTTACTCTCCTTCAGTGAAAGAAGTGTTTTGGGAACTAAATGAAGTACTGAGCTAGTTGGGACCAAAATGAATGAGTGAAGGAGATATAATTGCGAAGTGGACTAGTTCAATTGAAGCATTCATTCACGAACGACTCAACTCTATTCTCTAGCTCTCCCCTGATATCAAATTCAGGGACCTTTTTTACGTGGTTTTCATCCTCATTCAGTGTGTGCTCTGCCATGCTTCATACTTATCATTCTTTCATACGTCGCCTTTCATACTTATCTTTACTGTGTGGACTGTTTTATTTTACTTATTTATACATACTTTCGGTTTATTTGTTTACACATATATATGTTTCTGTCTATTATATTAAGTTTTTTGTATACTTCTAGGTACTTATCCTACATACATTTCTAGGGTTACACCGGATACGGCTAGTATGTTTGTTACTCTTTCACGTAAGAACTACTGAATGGATTTTTATGAAACTTCCCAATAATATAGCTTAAATATCAGAATAACATATAGGTTACAATTTATAAAGATATACGCCACGCTATTATAAGTAGAGATCGGATAATCGGATGTATATTTACCTAAAGTTAATTTTTGGCTCACAAATTATGGAAGCGGCTTTTTAAAATACATTTTGTTAAATAAAAATCCCGGGAAAATACGGGACTGCTTTAACGTAGTGATATTGTTTGGAAATTACTAAATTAGCACGTGGTATTTATTCTCAAAAGACCGAGACTCCGGGTTCATTTATACAACTATGCATACGTATTTACATGAAGTTTAGTTTCAGTTCCCCGTGCGATTTATGAATGTACGATTTATTACATGAAGAGGGTTATACGAAAGTAGTGAGCTAGTTTGACTACTCACAAATCACCTACTCACAAATCACACGGGGAACTGAAACTAATCTTCATGTAACGTCGTTTTTAAGCTCATATTACCGACTTGTTTTGCATTACCAAAATGTTCTACAGTACCGAAATTTCGGGATTTTTATTTATGGAAATAAAATAAAAAGACAGTTCTATACTTTGTCAAAAACTAAATTAGGTAAATAAATAAACATCCGGCTATCCAATTCCGCAATCCCGGGATTTTTATATAACAAAACAATAAAAAGCCGTTTCCATACTTTGTCTTAAACTAAGTTTAGGTAAATATGCATCCGATTATCCGATCTCTAATTATAAGCTACTCAAAATAGCATAATCTATCCTAAAATATAGTAATTCTGCGCAGACAAAGTTGTGCCCACAACCAACCAGCACGGCGACTATCGCGACAAAACCAACATCAAAAACCAATTCAGCTATAAATTTAACTTAAAAGTTTCAATACCTCCTGGAAACTTCACTTTCTAGCGAAGCAAAGGACGTCTGCGGCTAGTCAAGAATATTTCCAACTTAAGAAAACTCCCGAGTAATTAATCCTGGCTAGGATCCTAGAACGTGGGAATTTGTGTGCAAATAGAGCGAGGCTCGTTAGCTCAGCTTAACGAACGTTTTTTTTAAAGAGGCGAAAACGGGACTCTTCGACGTCTGACTTTATTTTAACGCAAGTGTATTAACTGTATAACTATAGGTATACTACGTATGCAATCTACTACTTACAATTTATATACAGTGTGTCTGGACATGACTTAGCGATAATTTAAGGACATCAAATATACCTAATTTATCGGAAAAACACCCGAAATAGGGGGTCTAACCTCTTTTTGGATTGGCCGCCTTTTTATTATTTTTTATTTATTTTAGTCTCTACCAAAAAATATTAATTTCTCTGGAGATAAAGATTCTAGAGATATGAAATAAATGACATTTGAAATATAAACCATCACCTTTTAATTAAAATAGAATAATATGAAAAATTTTTACTTAAAAATGTCATAAAAAATATTTTATGCAAATTTTAGTCAAAAATTTACTGATTTTTTTACTTCATCCCCAATACTACAAAAACTAGCATATTAAAATGTTTTTTTTTTCAATGTACTTACACAAAAGGATATGAGCTACAAAATGATACCAACATCTTTTCTCTAAGTTACATAATTTTAGAGATAATGCTGTTTGAACATGACCCTTATGAAAATGGATAAAATAAAAATAAAAACACTACTGTACTATTTATAACTTTTAATGACGAGATCAACAATTTAATTACATCAATTGTAGGCAGGCAGTAGTCCTTATGGCGACTTGTCTTGTGGCCCTGGAAATCATTGCAGTGTCTGCTCTTATTTCATTTGCAACCGACATTATTTTTTGTATCAGTTCTTCTCTGCTAATTAGAGATGTGTTAATCTGCTTAAGTTATATAATGTAGCATAACGTTATGCTACATTTAAATATTATGTTATTTTATCTGCTATAATTATAACACTTACTTTATAAAATAAAGTAGTAGTAAAGAAAATATGTAAGTATTTAATTTTAATACCTATCTAAATTTTATATTTACAACATTAAACTGGCCAATTTACGAATGAAATGTACAATCCCGAGCGCATGAAACTCCGAACGTCAATCCTCGTGATCGAGTCTCGCACATTACTGGGCTTAAATTAAATTATAGCAGAAAAATAACATCTTCATTTAAATTGAATGTTATAAGTTATAACCTGAATTGCTTATTATCTAGTCATTATTAACAATTCAATAAAGTCTATCCAAATAAAGTTTTGGACACACGTAATTCATGGAAATAGAGTTCAATTTTGAATGTCCGTTGTAGCGCCGTCTTGCCAGTCTACGCTAGATTTGGTGTGATTTGGCAGTTCTTCTCATCTATACTAGATGTCGCTAAGTCAAGCATTTGGTTTCATTTATTACTAGATATTTAACAGTAGCAGTAAAAGTTATAATGTTATATTAGGTGTTATCATTTAATTTTTATAACGTTATAATTTATTAGTTATATGTTATAATGAACACCTTGACTGCTAATATATACATATTAGCGATGGGCGATTGTTGCAAAAAAAGCAATCGACTAAATCGAAAATTGTATCACTGCGCATTCGATTGTCGATTTAGTAGTTCCTCATCATGATTATTCGAATAACAATCGACGAACTACTAATTCTATACTACTAACTGGGATTGCGATCCTCAATACATAGTTTGTAAATGTATTGAGTTAGTAGTATAGAATTAGTAGTTGTGCGACGCATGAGGAATTTTTGCGTATATTTTACTACTACTGAATTACTAAACTACTTTCTGATTGGGCATGCGGATGGTGTATTACTTAAAGTATTACTATATTACTTTAACATTTGGTTTTCTCATATAGGTACTTACATTATTAATAATTCAAACTGATATTTAAAGATATAATAAAATCAAGACGGTGCGCTTCTATTGTATTATGATTTCTTTGTATTAACTATTAATATAGAATCTTTTTTTATTATTGATGATATGATTGTGTAATGATTGTGTGTATGTTTGTAAACTCTTTATTGCAAATAATACACAGAAAAAAAATCTATACACTTGAAATGTCATTGTGTTATTATAACAAATGAATATACTATATAATTTTTTTTATTCTATTATCTCCTGCAGTATATACCAACACAGCGCTGAGCGCACCATCTTAGTATTTAAATTACTTATTTAGTAGTATACGAAATTAGTAATACGAGAATCAATAGTAATGGCGATGAACTACTAAATCGACAATCGAACGCGCACAGCGCAGTGGTACAATTTTCAATTCAGTCGATCACTTTTGCAACAATCGCCCATTGCGTGCGGTGTGTGCGCTACAGTTTAGTTACTTTAGTTATTCAGTCAGTTCTCGTCCGCTGCACGGCACGGGCGCACGCCGTTAGTAGATAACAACGGAGCGGCGTCGATTGTTATCGACTAAACTGAACAATCGACTAATTCGATTACTTTTAGTAGTTATCGCCCATCGCTAATACATATACACATACACACACACAACATGTAATAAACTTAAAAATGAGTTTATATAGTTTTCTTGTTAAGAGGTTGTTCGAGGTGGGCGTTAATAACTGCAACAAAGTCTTCGACTAAAGTAGTTGTTACCGTTTTTATAAGAGTTACAAACTCTTAACTTAATTTTATAATTATTAAATAAATTAAAACTCTACTAATATTATTAACGCGAAAGTTTGTATGTTTGTTACTCCTTTACGTAAAAACTACTGAATGGGTTCAATGATACTTCATAATAATATTGCTTATACATCTTAATAGCACATAAGCTAGTTTAAGATTTTGTGTGAATAGGGTAGACGACTACAACTGATTATGGCGTTTTTATACTATAATTATCTGATTTGAGCGATTATATCTAATGAAAGTATGGCAATATAGAAATTTCAGTTTAATTATTAATTTATATTGTTTTAAGATTTCTAAAAATGAGCAATTATTATTCACGTAATTCTAATGAAACGAACACATTTCTAGCATTCTAACATTAAATGTAACATTTTTTTATATAGAAAGTATACCTATAAACGTACAAATAACAAAGTTATTTTAAAATTTGTTTGTACGCTCATACAAATTAGGCGAGTTTACATAGTTATGACGTCACGATTGCAGCGCTTTTAGTATGGAGCGTTTTTGAGCGACTCGCGACAGCGCCGCAAACATGTCGATGTATCTTCAAAAGTAATAGGTGCAGGAGACCTATTTTTGAATTACGAATGCGATTTCGAAATCACCGCTGACTATTATAAATAGTCCGCGGTGACTTTGAGGTCACGGATTCCTAAACATTCAATTTTTGAAAGTCGATCGCAGAGCTGCCAACATAGATAAAGTACACACATAAATGTAAGAGTTCGGTTCCACGCAGAATGTAGCCGCTGCCGGTTATTGCCGGCTTAACCATTATGGTTATTATATATATATTTCAAAAAATAAGAATTATTGAAAATCGGTGATTTATTAGTCACATCGGTGATTTCGAAGTCGCATTCGTAATTCAAAAATAGGTCTCCTGGTGTACTGCTGCTGTTCTACAATATTTCTCACTTAAATGAGTTATCTTATACTAAATCTAATATATAAGCTGAAGAGTTTGTTTGTTTGTTTGTTTGTTTGTTTGTTTGTTTGTTTGAACGCGCTAATCTCCGAAACTACTGGTGCGATTTGAATAATTCTTTTTTTGTTGGATGAGTCCATTTATCGAGGAAGGCTATAGGCTAAATAACATTACGCTATGCTATGACCAATAGGAGCAAAGACAGAGCGGTAAATGTGTAAAAAACTGGGAAAATTATTCATTTTTGAAGGCTTCTTCTGTTTGCTGCGCTGCGAAAACGGTTCAAGATACACAAAAAATATGTATGAAAGAATTATTCCTCTATACATGATCTAAAAAAAAGTCCGCGACGGCATATGTCTATCTTTTAAGTTTAGTCACAATGACCGTTTTTATGGTACCAAATTTGGATATGTCGCGTTGTCAAGATCGGGTAACAGCTGAGGTGCGCAAAATAACTATTCCACGCGGACGAAGTCGCGGGCACAGCTAGTCTTATTATATGTAGAATTTAAACAAATTTTCGTCTACCCAATTATCCATATACGATAAGTGTGAATCAAGTAGGGAAAAATCTACCATCTGTGCAGACGAAGTCGCGGACATCGGGCTAGTATCTTTATAAATTTATTTATTTATTTAAGATAAGGTACACAAACAGATGACAATCCTAACAACAATATATATACATCACAAAACAAATGACTAGACTGCCATCCAAACAAAGTGTACACAGCATGATCTCATGAAACAGTCACAAATAGATATACAAAAAAAAAAATATATACACAATTATACAAACAAAAAAATAGATATACAATTATTACAAAAAAAAAAAAAAGAAAAAAGAAAAAAAAAAAAGAAAAAAATATATATATATATATATATATGTAATAATAAAAAGTATAAAACCGTAATAGCTACAAATCCTGGGATCCAGCCCTGAGTACATCTGAAATGCTTCTTTTAAATGAGATAAAGTTATTATCAAAAATATCGATGTCATTGTTGCTCCTTGCCAACTCATTGTAGGCTCTCGCCATCCTAACTATCGGATTGTAGTAGGAAGTGTTATTAGTGTAAGTCTGACAAGTGAAGGTGTTAGGTCGGCGAGATCTATACAGAGTATTAATAGATACTGAGGAGAGCAGAACTGGTGCATCAATATACGAGTGCAAGATTTTATGCAGACATAAAAGGTCGTATCTTTTGCGTCGGTCCTGCAAGGTAACAACACCAAACTTTGCCAACCTTTCATTATGAGAGTTTAGGCTTCGGCCGAAATTTAATTTATGGGAAATGTATCTCAAACATCGCTTTTGTACACCTTCGATTCTGTCAACATGAACTCCGTAAAAAGGTGACCATACGGGACTGCAATACTCGAGGATGCTTCTTACCGAGGTGAAAATAGATAGAGAGTGCTTTTGATCTTTTTAAAATCTTTTGTTGATCTTATGATAAACCCTAACAATTTATTGCCTCTGCTCACAATATTATCATAATGTGGACGAAAACTCAACTCCTCGTCAAATAGTACACCCAAGTCTCTCACAACCGCTTTCCTAGACAAATTGCTGCCTCGAATATAGTACGTGTGTGTTATTTTATTTTTCTTTTTCCTAGTAAATGTGACAATACAAGATTTCTCAACATTCAGACTCATATTATTACGCGAACACCAGTCTGAAACAGTGTTAAGATCTTTTTGGAGAACTAGACAATCATTAATGCCGGTTACACTCGTAAAAATCTTCAAGTCATCAGCATATAACAGGCGGAGCATGTCAATTGATCAATTAAGTCGTTGATGAAGATGTTAAAAAACAGAGGACCTAAGTGCGATCCTTGTGGAACTCCTGAAGTAATAACCACAGGATTAGAAGAACAAACCCTTGACAGTAACGAGCTGAGTCCTGTTGTCTAGGTAGGATGTAACCCATCTAAGAAGATCACCGTGTATGCCGTAATGAGATAGTTTCAGACATAACCTGCGATGGTCGACCTTATCAAAAGCTTTGCTGAAGTCCAGGTAAAGTGAGTCTACCTGACCACTGACTGCAAACACACGGCAAATAAACCCGTGCTGTTTGGTAGAGAGAAACTTATCAAAATAAGCATAAAGACGATCATAAACAAGAGATTCGAACACTTTTGCAACACATGAGAGCATACTTATTGGGCGGTAGTTAGCACACAGTGATTTGTCCCCTGCCTTATGAATAGGGATAATATGAGCTACCTTCCAACAGACGGGGAAACACCACTACGAAGTGACTTATTAAATAGCAACGTAAGAGGAACAGTGAGCTCCTCTGAACAACGTTTGACGAACCCGTGCGGCAAGCCATCCGGACCCACTCCCTTTTTATTATTCAATCCCTTGATCTTACGCAAGATGTCTTGTTCGGAAATAGTAAATTCATGGAGTGTGGAATTACAAATATTAGACAAGTTCAACGAGGCTGCGCTCTCTAAGCATGAAGGACTGTTAAATACTGAAGCAAAGAATTCCGAACACAACACAACCGAACACAACCCGCAGATGGTTTGACCGTCAGAAGCAACTTTACCGTTAAATGACATACTTTCAGGGAAAGCATTACTGCCCTTTTTACCATTTACAAACTTCCAGAACAAATTACGTGCATTTGAACTCTCATTCAAGGAAACCTCGACTGCAGATAAAAACCTCTTATAACACGCGTCAATAAGTAATTTACTTCTGGTGCGAAGTAAAGCAAAAGTATCGTAGTCCCTGGGATTACCATATCTTCTGTAACGAGTATGGTATTTATTTTTCTCCTTAATACAATTCCTTAAGCCTTCACTGTACCATATTGGGTATTTGTTACGGGTCAACTTAGGAGGCGGCGTATGCCTGTGTATTATCTTGAATACTTCAGTATAAAATTTTGAAACGCAGTCGTCCAAATGTGGTGCCGAAAGCAATTCGTTCCAATCAACTTCTCTCAAGTCCGACTTTAGACCAATGTAATTGCACTTAAAAAAGTTATAGCGTTTTGCCTGTTTAGGTGTCAAAGGCTTACTGGGCTTCATACCAGGAATCTCCACATTCAATGGCAGATGATGATCATCAACATGACACAAGGATTAGCCTGGAACACTTCGATACAAGAAAGACATGATAGAACGAGGTCAAGGTATCGGTCGTTTTTATTAGAAATAGTATTGTACTGAACTAAGTCGCAAGTGCTTATTGTCTCAACGAGCAAACGAGCCCTGCCATCTCTTGGATCCGAAGGTGTACTGCTCACATTTATTTATTTATTGAATATATGTAGTATATTACAATATTATAATTTGTTACATTTAATATAATTATTGGTATGTTTGGCGGCAGTATGTATGCATGTTTATTTATATATTTATTGATATCTATATATACAATATTTTATTATTCATTATTAAGTTGAATATTAAATATAACATATTTAACTTACAATTTATTAATATTATAAGAAAATAAAGATCCAGCCGATCGCTGTCCGCGGGCAATGGAAGCGTGCAAAGAATGTAATTATAAAACCAGTTCGCGACGTAGACTCGGACTGCCTCGCGTCGCGAAACAATAACCAGTCGGAACTTACTCTCGACGCTAAAGCCACGCTAACGTCCACTAGTAGCCGCCGTTCTCATTTACTGTTTTGTGTTACTTGTACGTTTATACTGTATCTCGTGTGTCCCTTCTGTGTTTATTAGTAAAACATTATTGTGTCAAGTGTAGAACTTATTTATTGTGTGTGTGTATCCCTCGGACAATATCCTCGGCGTAAATCGCTAATACGGCACCACCACACCACACTCTCACATTAATCCTAAACTGGTGACCCCGCTGGAAAAGAACTTTGTTTGCATCATGAGTGATAACAGCAGTGATTACACCGAAACAGAAACGGCTAAAACACAACATGGCGCGAACGACAACGTGACTCGTCGAACAAAAAAGGTGCGCGTTTCCACTATGCCATCCGACTTAAAGTCGTGCAACATGAAGGTGCCTCCATTTTCACCAGACGACCCGGAAATTTGGTTCGCCCTTTTAGAAGGACAATTCGCTGTATACGGCATAACGGATGACGTCATAAAATTTACCAACGTCATCACAAACCTTGACATGAATCACGCGAAGGCAGTTAAGGATATAATTGTAAATCCTCCTAGTAGAAACCGCTACGAAACCATAAAATTCGAATTAATCAAGCGACTTACAGCATCCCACGAGAAAAAGGTCAGGCAACTACTAACTCACGAAGAGCTTGGGGACCGAAAAGCTTCGCAGTTTCTCCGCCACTTACAAGATCTGGCCGGACCGAATGTCCCAAAGGAGTTCATCCAGTCCATTTGGACCAGCCGCCTACCACAGCATATACAGACGGTGTTAGCGTCCCAGCCTTCACACTCTCTGCAGCAGCTGGCAGATCTAGCAGATAGAATCCAGGAGATCACTGCACCTGGACAAGTCTCAGAAGCCTCAACCTCATGCGGATCAGGTCAAAGCACTAACAGCAGCATGGCAAAAGAGATCAGCGAGCTTCGTCTGATGGTAGAACGCCTCTCCGCTAAACTAGACCAGCACACGCGATCATCACGGCCCAGTAATCGCTCCAGGTCACATCAACGTCGCACCTCTTCACGTTCTGGTACAAGATCGGCTTCCAGCTACCGACGGTATCCTACCTGCTGGTACCACTCAAAGTTTGGCGAGGACGCTAAGAAGTGTGTGAAGCCTTGCGACTTCGGAAAATCAAAACCGGGAAACGCCGCAGGCAGTCGGTAATGGCGACTGACGATTGCCTCACTTCTCCAGGTCGCCTCTTCGTAACTGACCGCACCACGAAGACACAATTTTTGGTCGACACCGGCAGCGACCTCTGTGTTTTCCCGCGCAGCCAGGTACGAGAGCGTCGTGCAACAACAGGGTACCAACTGACAGCAGCCAACGGGACTTCCATATCTACATATGGTTTCACCCACTTCGACCTGGACCTTGGACTACGCCGACATTCCCTTGGCGTTTCGTAGTAGCAGACATTACTAAGCCCATAATAGGTGTAGACTTTTTATGCTTTTACAACCTTATAGTAGACTGTAAAAATAAAAAGCTTATTGATAGTACTACTACTGTTTCTGCTCCAGCTTCTATAGCTTATAATTGTAAAGATGTCTTGTCGGTGAAAGTTCTGACTGGCCAATCGCGTTACCATGTTCAGCTTGCAGCTGAATTTCCTCAGATCACGCGGCCAGCTGGTACACATAGGATCACACCTCATAAGACACAACATCACATTCGCACGACACCAGGCCCTCCAGTTTCGTCAGCACCCAGGCGCTTAGCTCCGGACAAACTTAAGATCGCGAAGGCCGAATTCAATGCTATGTTAGCAAATGGCACAGCTAGACCATCCGAGAGCTCATGGTCGTCAGCGCTACACCTGGCGCCAAAGAAAGAAAACGGCTGGCGTCCCTGTGGCGACTACAGGCAGCTCAACGCGCGAACCATCCCGGACAGGTATCCAATACGTCATATTCATGACTTCACCCATAACATCACTGGTTGTAAGGTCTTTAGCACGCTTGACCTTGAAAAGGCATACAATCAGATACCGGTCTGCGAAGAGGATATCTCGAAGACAGCCATCACAACACCATTTGGTATGTTCGAGTTTCCTTTTATGACGTTTGGTCTGCGTAATGCAGGCCAAACTTTTCAACGATTTATAGATGAGGTGACACGAGGCCTTGACTTCGTCTTCTGTTATTTGGATGACATCCTGGTCTTCAGCAGAGACCACCACCAGCACGAAGACCACCTGCGACAGGTCTTCACCAGGCTTCGGGACTATGGGTTGGTAATTAACGTTTCCAAATGTGTTTTTGGGGCCACCGAGGTAACCTTTCTTGGTTATTATATCTCGGAGAGCGGAACCAAACCACTGGAGACTAAAGTCCAAGCCATTCGTGACTTCCCTCCGCCCAAGAACATCAGGTCACTTAGGCGATTTCTTGGCATGGCAAATTTTTATAGGCGATTTCTGCCAAATGCTGCCGTAACCCAAGCGCCATTGAACGCCTTACTCATGGGAACAGTAAAAGGCTCCACACCCATTACATTAGCCGGTGACGCTCTGAAGGCTTTCTTAGACACCAAAGAAAGCCTCTCCAACGCAGCTCTCCTGGCACATCCAGATTGCCGAGCCAAGCTAGCGTTAGTTACGGACGCATCAGATCTGGCTATTGGAGCTGTCCTTCAACAGCTAAAGAGTGACGTTTGGGTGCCTCTAGCCTTCTTCTCCCGAAAGCTTAGCCCGTCGCAACAAAAGTACTCACCGTACGATCGCGAGCTTCTCGCAATCTACGAGTCAATCAAGTACTTTCGGCACATGCTTGAGGCGAGGCATTTTACTATTTTCACGGATCACAAGCCGATCAGCTTTGCCTTTCGTGAACGGAAGCACAACTGTTCGCCTAGACAGTTCCGGCATCTGGACTACATTTCTCAATTCACGACCGACATAAGGCACATCTCCGGCAAGAACAATGTTGTTGCCGACACCTTATCTCGCGTTGACGAAATGAGTAGTCCAGTATGTCTCACTAGCCTCGCCCAAGCCCAAGATACCGATTCGGAGCTAGTTGAATATCTTTCGGATAAGTCATCACTTCGTCTGAAAAGGATCGAATACACTGGAAGTCATAAACCCCTGTACTGCGATGTCAGCACATCGACTCCCAGACCATTCGTCACAAAAGACTTCCGTAAGGAGATTTTTAACAGCCTTCACTGTCTAAGCCACCCCGGTGCCACAGCCACTGCACAGCTCGTCGCTGAAAGGTTTGTTTGGCCCGGAGTGAGAAAGGACTGTCGTGAGTGGTCTCGAACATGCTTAGCATGCCAACGCACAAAGGTGAGCCGACATGTATCTGCTCCTTTGGGTACTTTCGACCTACCTCGTGCACGGTTTAAGCACATTCATATCGACCTTATCGGTCCCTTACCAATATGTCAAGGCTATAAATACTGCCTGACAGCCATTGACCGATTTACTCGTTGGCCCGAAGTCATGCCACTTCCAGATATATCCGCGGAAACGGTAGCAAAAGCGTTAATTGCAGGTTGGATTTCACGTTTTGGTTGCCCCATAGATATTGTAACAGATCGCGGCGCACAGTTCGAATCCGCACTGTTTCAATATCTGGCAAAAACTATAGGTTTCCAACACAAACGCACAACCGCTTACCATCCAGCCTGCAATGGTCTTGTTGAGCGCTTTCACAGACAGTTAAAAGCCTCCATTACTTGTCACTGTGATCAAAATTGGATCGATGTTCTACCATTCGTACTTCTTGGCATCCGCAGCTCATTTAAAGAGGATTTACAATCATCCTCGGCGGAATTGCTATACACGGCGAACCCTTAAGGCTACCCGGCGAATTTTTCGACCCAAGCATACCCTGTACTTCTGATTTATCAGATTTTACTGGACGACTTCGCTCATTCGCCGAAGCCCTTAAGCCAGTGCCAGCATCCCGCCACAATAAGCACAAAATATTTGTGTTCAAAGAGCTAGCCACTACCGAACACGTCTTCCTGCGTGAAGACTCTTCGCGTACGACTTTCCAGCCGGCATATTCTGGCCCACATAAGGTGTTAGAAAGAAATGATAAAGTTTTTAAAATTCTTTTAAAAGGAAAACCAGTGACAGTCAGCATCGACCGCCTGAAACCAGCCTTCATACTTTCAGACGAGGGGGGCCTACAACATCACACAAATACATACATAACTCCAAAAACTACTACCACACGTTCATGCATTCATCAAAACAAACCATCTAACACACTTACTCCTTCATCACGTCAAACTCACACGACCACTAGATACGGGAGACATGTCCGATTTCCGGATTACTATCGCCCCTAACCAGGTCTCTGGGGGGAGTGATGTAGGCTATTTACCTCACATTTATTTATTTATTGAATATATGTAGTATATTACAATATTATAATTTGTTACATTTAATATAATTATTGGTATGTTTGGCGGCAGTATGTATGCATGTTTATTTATATATTTATTGATATCTATATATACAATATTTTATTATTCATTATTAAGTTGAATATTAAATATAACATATTTAACTTACAATTTATTAATATTATAAGAAAATATAAGATCCAGCCGATCGCTGTCCGCGGCAATGGAAGCGTGCAAAGAATGTAATTATAAAACCAGTTCGCGACGTAGACTCGGACTGCCTCGCGTCGCGAAACAATAACCAGTCGGAACTTACTCTCGACGCTAAAGCCACGCTAACGTCCACTAGTAGCCGCCGTTCTCATTTACTGTTTTGTGTTACTTGTACGATTATACTGTATCTCGTGTGTCCCTTCTGTGTTTATTAGTAAAATATTATTGTGTCAAGTGTAGAACTTATTTATTGTGTGTGTGTATCCCTCGGACATTATCCTCGGCGTAAATCGCTAATACGGCACCACCACACCACACTCTCACATTAATCCTAAAAGTATTCGCGATTTGCTGCAAGGGTTCCAAGTAATGTTACCAGTATTAAAATCACCCAACAACAAGAACTCATCCTTATGTGTGGAATTTAGAATTAACTTCTGACAGTTTTGATGAAATGTAGTGTATCCATCTAGTGATAAATCAGGAGGCAAGTAGCAAAGACAAATGTTTAGCAACTGATCTGATCTTTGATCTCTGATCTGAAATTGTAGCGTTTGTGTTAATATGATGTAATAATGGCAAAGTATAGGGTGCAGTCAGTGCCTGATTACCCTTAGGCTAATTAGGCTGTAGCCTAGGCGCGAGGATCGGCGGGGCGGACAATTAATTTTGAAATTTAAAAAAACGCGCGTAAAACAAACCCTGACTTGACTCGAATCGGTTCTTTTTAGGCCGACCGTAACACACCTGGCGGGGGCGCGTTCTTACAATTAGCCTAGGGTGGTCAGAACTGGGTGTTGTTCTGGGTGCTGGTGTGTTCACAGTTTTTTTTGTCATTAGACAATACAAGCATGTATTGCTTAGAGGTTACTCTTGACAGCGCGACATATAATTAGCCATGTGAAAAACACTCAACGCTCAAATTTAATCCTGCAACGTTGAAAGTTTGACCATATTCTAATGTTGAAACGGCAAGAATTGTTTATTTCAGCTACTTTCATAGTGTTATGTCCTATGGTCTGCTGCTATGGGGATCAGCGGCTAACATTGAGAGTATTTTCCTTTTACAAAAAAGAGCGATTTGTGCTATTTACTGTTTACGGGCTAGAGAATTTATATTTTAACTTTAGCTAGTCAATATATATTATATATGATAATTTAGTTTTTGTATATAGAAACTATAAAAAATTCAAATAAAAACAGTGATCTATATAATGTGAATACTAGAAACAAAATAAACTTGCCGTTCCAATGTTCAGACTCCATAAAACTAGCTGTTCGTTCTTGGGGAAATGTATATCTATGTTTAACAAACTTCCGCAAAGTGTCATTGATTTGCCTTTATATAAATTTTAAATCCATATCAAAAAGACACTCATGAGTAAAGGTTATTATAAAGTAAGTGACTATCTAAATGATCACACTATTTGGGAATAGGGACACTATTCATAGAGCCATGTTTGGTAACAACATTATTTATAATATTGTATTATTTTTATATGTGTATGTAAACATACATACGACTGTAATCGTATTAGGTATGATTGTATCTTATATTATATTGTATTTTTATATATATTATTATAATTATTAACATTGAAAAGAGGAGATAAAAAATAGACCTTCAGAGTTTCTTGTCTGTTCTTCTCGAGAAGGCTCTCCAATTTCCGAACAGGTGTCGAGTCAATATTTTTTTTCCTTATTCGTACGTACGGACAAGGTTTTTGTTCTAAGCTTTTTTTTTGGTTTTGTTTGTTGACGTCAATAAGTGCCTGTAAAGGTCTATGTTAAATAAAGATTATTTTGAGTTGATTTTTGATTTTCATGTATTAGACATATAAATATTCCTTAAAATTCACTCTATCTATTAAAAAAACCGCATCAAAATCCGTTGCATAGTTTTAAAGATCTAAGCATACATAGGGATATAGGGACAGAGAAAGCGACTTTGTTTTTATACTATGTAGTGATTGAAAAACACAAGTTTGACATTAGTCATATTAAGGATAATAAAATATAATTAACTTGATTAAAATCCAACAGATCAAACGTAGGATCTCTTTGATTACTCAGTAGTACATGAAAACAATAATTAAGTTAGTAGGGCCCGCTCGATCGCTGCCGCTAATATCCTAAACCCTTAATTGCCGTTAAACACCCAACAAATTAACCGTAAACATCCCTGGGCTATTAATCCCCTCATGGCTGGAAGGCATTAATTGTAAGCTTGGCTATTGATCTATAAATAATTAATGAATTACAAACAATAACATAATTTCTACTTATTATCCGTTGCCACTTTTCTGGCACTTTGATGCTATTGCTATATATTTTGCGACCTTTTTTTTTGTTCCCCTGAGGAAAATGCATTAAATTGCATACCCCGGCTGTGGCGAGCCGGCGGTTATGTGGGGCTCTCCTCCCCAGAAGGGGGAGGCCTACCCACTAAAAACCTCATGGATGGCCTTCCTCAGGCATGTAGGGAGCCCCCGGGAACCCCCAGCCTCCGCTCCCCTTCCTAGAGGGGAGTCCTCCTCGGGGGAGGCTACACTACCTCCCCCGGTTTCCTCCACCGACGACGTCCCCCGGCCACGGAAGGGGCGTGGTCCATCCCGGGTCGCCGTAGCGGTCGCGACTTCTTCGCGCCCGCCGGCGACCCGCAGCGGCGCGGCGCCGCGGCTGTGCTACCGTGCCGGCGCCGCCTTCTTTGAGCGGGAGCGGCCATCTCCCGACCCCGCTCGGCGGCCTCCTTCTGGATCATCACTGCTTCACAGAAGGAGGCCACAGCCCTCCAACCTCCCTCGTCCGCCAGCATTGCCGCAATCAATGCCGGCGGAGACAGATCTCGCCCGATCTCTGCGACCAAGACTCGGCGCTCGGAGGCCCACGCGGGGCACTCCGCCAGCGTGTGCTGGGCCGAGTCAAGGTCGGATGCGCAGTGGTGGCAATGTGTCGATCCCTCCCGTCCTATTCGACACAGATACTCACCGAAGCAGCCGTGTCCGGTGAGTATCTGAGTCAATCGGTAGGTGACCTCCTCCTTCCCGTGGAGCCAAGCTTCGAGGTGCGGGAGTACGGCACCGACGGTCCGCTGGCGCGCGCAGATCCATATATTTTACGACCTTAGCAGTCCAGTGGTTAATTACCACAGGTTTCAAGGCGGGTTCGAGTTTCGGTGGGGGCGGATGTTTGTATGAAGAATGCAAGCATTTGTACCTTAGTCATTTTTAAATCATTTAGGTTGTTAATATATATTTCTATCAAAAATATTTATATATGTTTAATATAAGTATGTCTATCTGTTTCTAAATCTCATAACACAAGCCAGATACAGAGCTTACTTTGGGCTAGGCTAATTGGAGTAAGTGTAAGGAATCTATACTAATATATAAAGCTGAAGAGTTTGTTTGTTTGTTTGTTTGTTTGAACGCGCTAATCTCCGAAACTACTGGTGCGATTTGAATAATTCTTTTTTTGTTGGATAGTCCATTTATCGAGGAAGGCTATAGGCTAAATAACATTACGCTATGACCAATAGGAGCAAAGACAGAGCGGTAAATGTGTAAAAAACGGGGAAAATTATTCATTTTTGAAGGCTTTCTTTGCGTGCGCTGCGAGAACGGTTCAAGATACACAAAAAATATGTATGAAAGAATTATTCCTCTATACATGATCTAAAAAAAAGTCCGCGACGGCATATGTCTATCTTTTAAGGTTTAGTCACAATGACCGTTTTTATGGTACCAAATTTGGATATGTCGCGTTGTCAAGATCGGGTAACAGCTGAGGTGCGCAAAATAACTATTCCACGCGGACGAAGTCGCGGGCACAGCTAGTATTTAATATTATTGACGCTTATGTCACGTGGTTTTATAAAACACGCTCCTTTATGAGGCGTGTGCGGGGACACAGATCCAACGCGTAGAGGGCATTTAAGCGAAATTTAATGAAAGCGAGTGCGGAGTGTACCAACTGGGTCCAAGCTCTATCTGCATCATGAAAAATGCAGCCAAAGACTACACCCAGTTAGATGCACAGAAACTATTGTTATTAGTGGCCAAAAAGCCTATGGACTATTGAATTTCAATTCCGGTGGTAATGAGAACCGTAATATGGAAGAGACTCCGGTTACCTGCCTTCTCAAAGTCTCCTAATTGTTATTAATATTATTATTATTACCTTAATCGGCTCTAACGACATGATATGGCTTTGAATTAATGATCTTTGTTGAGATTAGATCATTTGCATCCGGATCAGTACAAAGACTCGTATCAGTTAAGTGCTTCATTTGCATCGATTGTATCATTGATTGAACCAATTAAATCAGTTTAGAGTAACTGATATAAATATTCTGATATCTTATATATGATACAAATACACTGATATAAATATTGATTCATTTCTATCAGTGATTCTGAGTCAATCGTGTAAGCGTCGCTTATCGAAAGAAAACGAGATGCAATTGAGCGCCGCGATCCGAAGCGCTCCGACTCTGAACTATTTACTTATCTCAATCGTGCGTGTACCGCGTGCCTATTTTAAACCGAGATGCAATTGAGCGAATGATTCATTTGAAGCGCTGTTAGATTTGAATCAGTGAATCACTTGGAAGCAACGACTCACTGAGTCGTTTCTGTAAAGATTGACACATCTCTACTTTGAATGGCATGCATATCTATGTATGCTTTTGAAAGATTACCCTGGACATAAGGGTAATTCCCAAACTGGGATATAACAGCGCGCATCAGGAACCAAATCAACTCGTAGTCCTCACCTGGGTGGTCATCAAAGACGGGTGTTTATGCCGTAGAGAATAGGGCTTATTTCCTGCTACCTTCAGCGATATTTACTCTCACCTGCCCTTTTACGATTACTGGTATCAAGAGAAGCTATTTCTTAGGTCTAACAGACAAGTCCACGGGCTCAAGCTAACATACGGTGAAAGCAAGAAATAAGATTATAACAATAATTATATCTGAGAAAGCAAAAAGAATTTCAATTAAACAAAAAACGGGTGAGTGGGTAAGTACCTTTTACACATAACGATATTTTCATTCACTGGTATTCACTGGTAAAGTTGTTTTTATATATATCAATGATTTGATATAATGACAATGATAAAATAAATGACAGATAATACGTCTGTCATTTACTGCACAGTAATAAATAAAGTACAAATGGAGGGTTAACTGCAATAATATCTACAAACTTGTCGCATGTAAAATACCTTTTGATTCTGCATAGTGTTAAATAGAAAGAAAGAAGAAAGAAAGAAAGAAATATTTATTGACTTTCACAGCAACAAAAATGCAAAAACAAATTAATACACTAACATATACAAAAAAAATAACAATAATAAAACACCATTACAAAAAAGTTTAGGGTAGGTGTGCTGCGTGAGGTAACAGGTCACTGTCTCAGCTAAGCTTCTGTGATATAACCACAGAAGCGCTGATTTTCAGACAGCACCTTGAAGTAGAGGTGGCGTACGTTAACCATTAATAAAAAGTAGAATAAAAATTAAATTTTAAATATATAATGAGATTAAAAATATATACACATATAGCCATGGAATACATACATTGAAAAAAAAAGAAGACAGTAAATAATAAAATTCAGTTACACTTCTTCTAACTAAATTAGATATTAACATAAATACAATTGATAAAAACCAAATGAACACTTCTAATAGCTATTTTGGTTTTTGAATTTAGAACATACTAATATATTCGACCTCCTTTTTTTATTTTTCCATTTTTTACTACACTCACACACATATATATATATATATATATATATATATATATAATATATATATATATATATATATATTATATATATATATATATATATATATATATATATATATATATATAATATAGATTATACAACGCTTTTATATAAACAAATCCGGTGTAACTGTCCTACCAACAACGTTATACGAGTACACATATATAAATAACTAAAGTTTTGAAGCTGTAGCTGAGAGGCGATGGTGTACAATTTCCTTAATATTACATTTATTTTATTGCCTTAATCAATGCCATAATCAATATCAATTTATTAATTGTATATATAAACAACGCGCTGGGCTCTATTATAGTTGTTTGTTAAATCAATACATAGTATAAAACAAAGTCGCTTTCGCTGTATGTCCGTATGTATGCTTAGATCTTTAAAACTACGCAACGGATTTTGACGCGGTTTTTTTTAATAGATAGAGTGATTCTTAAGGAAGGTTTGTATGTATAATAAATGCATAATATAGTAGAGAAACACTGATAAATTTAAAGGTTTCTAATGTGATGTCGTAAATAAGCACGTCTTTTTGCGCTTATATTGCAAACGCTGGCTGAACCCTACGAGATAGACCAAAATAATGTACTACAGTATTGTACAACTTACAAAAATCCACAAAAAAGTCCGCGATGGTATATGTCTATCTCTTAGGGATAACCCACCATAACCATTTTTTCACTGCACCCGTGCGAAGCCGGGGCGGGTCGCTAGTGTCATATAAATTAAATGTTGAATTACACAATCAGTTCTTCTCTTCTCTTCAATATTCTCTCTGGCACAGTATAGGTAGACTCACAATAAGTAGGAATAAAAATGTACAGGCGCGGGTCACGTATGGGTCGATCTGTTATTGTCGCATCAGTGCAGCCACCACGTTGCAACACACTAACTACTCGTACTACTTACTAGGCAGTGCGTGCGGGCAACAAGCGGGAAACAGGTTTTTGGCGTAAACACAAATGTATATCGGATAATTTTTTTGTGTTCATATGTAAATAGATGTAATTGTATTATTTTATGATTTTGATAAGAAGCGATAACAAATTACATCTTTTTTCGAAGATTAAGAATTTCTTGCCTGTTCTTCTTTGGAAGGCTCTCCCGATTTCCGAACAGGTGTAGACTAAGCTTTTTTTCCTTGGATACAAGGTTATGTAGCTTTGTGTCCTTAGTTTTTTTATTGTTTGACGTCAACAAGTATTTGTGATGGAATAATGGTCTCGTATGATAATTACTTTTTTCATATTTAATTTAGTCTATGTTCTACGGATGTGGGTCTGTATAAAATAATAAGTAGTAATATTTTAATAACTTTTGCGTCACAATAAATATAAAAAGAAACGAGATTGATAGGTTTCCACCGTCAGGATTAGGTTAGATTTACGTCTCTTATACACATATGACCAATGACTTTATTTTGCTCGCGAGACAGAATCCGGGATTAATGAAACTGGTGTAAGGTTTTGTCGTAATTTTTTTTGCTTAACTACTGTGTCTATTTTTGTACGTTCAATTTTGATCTAGATTTGATTCATAATACTGTTTAAGTTTTGTGACATATGTTATACATATGTGTATACATTTTCACAAACATAATATTTACGATCGTACCACAAATATTTCAATAGAAAATTTTGAAGTCGTGTCGTGTAGTATAAACAGCAATTAGTACAACAAGATTCTGTTCGCAAAAAAACTTTACTTCTATATTTTTTATTGTTATTCAAATGCGCCCTTAACAGGGCAGACATAAAAGGGAAATGCTGTATCTAAACTTGGGCGGAGGCTACGATGCTTTTAAAGAGGGGTATTATTGTATTCCCGTTACTTATGTCTTCGCTTTGCTTATCTTTCCTAACTTCCATAAGACATCTGTTGTGAGGGAACAATGCAAAGTTTCAGAAAGCAAATAAAAGCAACCCCTTTAAGAACTTGTTTCTTTTTGCTATTTCTTTAATTATTACTTAAGCTTTACAGTTTTCTTCAGCAACAAGTTATGGTCCAGTTCAACAGGAAATATATATCGTTCCATAGATGATCATCCTAATAAGGTAAATGACAGAATTACTCTTAATTTTATTAATACTTATATCGTAAAAAATAATCTATTTTCGTTTCATATTTTCTATTTCTTATAGTCATGGTATAAAGTATGGTGAAAAATTTGTTAAAAAGCTTATTACTAAACGCATATTAAGGGCGAAATGTTGTTCTATTTCCAGTACAAGGAAGAATAAAATTTGACTGAAAGAAATAATTTGTTCAGTCAAAAAATTGTCAGATCATCTCGATTCTTATAGGATCTTTGATATCATATAGTATTATAAATCTTTCTTTATACTTAACTCAATTTTGGCATGTGTCTGGAATGCATCCAGTTTGAATAAATCGGTTCCCGTCGCGGGTAGCGATTGAGTGTAAACGATTAGGAACCTTCGTTCGTCGTCGAACAGAGAAACGAAGTGAAAAAAAAAGAGATTGCTATGAAATTTTCGCAGATATTGGATCATTAGCGGTATTGCTTTTCGCCTTTTTACTGTGTCACATGCAGGTAGTTTCAAACTAAATAGTTAATTATCAGATACGGAGTTCTTATTAGCAGCTCAATCTCCGCCGTCCAATAAGGATGCCCTTTGCATTCCCTTCAATTTCCTGCTAGCGATCAACTCTGATGCGGGTAAAAGTTCATGTTACTGAAGCCTTCCATATAGATTCGTCGGAAATGAGTTCGAAGCGTTCTTTATTAAATGCAGCTGCGTTGCACAAAATGTTATTTTGAAGTAATATTTGACATATAATGCATATTTCTCACAAGAGGATCTACCCGATCTGTTAAGTGAGTGACTATCTTTTGAAACTAGTTTTTGTTGTGTTTTTCATATGTTATATGTTAACTAAATAGTTAATCTCTTTTTTTTAAACATACTTGGAAATTTGACCATTATTTTGATAACCTTCTTCGAGATACATCGTAATTAATGTCGTGTAGTTTAAAAATGGAATTGTTAAGATTTTAAGTAAATGCTTAATAAGAAAATACATTTGTTTTTTTTTAACATTTAATTATTTCTGGAGATTTTACGGACCAATGAGGACCAACGCCATGGAGTGCAGAGAAAGCGCACCTTAGATTACAAACACTTAATGTTAGTGCCATGAATTATAGTGATAGCAAATAATATTTTAATAGCGATTTTTACTCCGAAACATGCCAACCAAGGAGGGTAATTTATGACTTTTATTTAAAATTTGAACTGCCATACAAAAAGAAACTTGCTTGATAGTGAAAAAAAAAAAGAAATAACAAATGAACACCTCCGTGTGTGAAAAATGTTGTTCCTTGTTTGTCACTGATTCTGAAAAGTAACTGTGATTTTGAAAAGATATATATAAATATATAGTATAGAGTCTTATCTTAACTTATTATGTTCAATTGAATAATGTTAATCCTATTAGTACAGATATTTTAGTTATAAATCCAATTAATATTATAAACTCTTGCACGTAAAAACTACTCAATGGATTTTAACGAAATTTTACAAAAACTTAGCTTATAAGGTAAACGCTGGTAATGTCGTCAGTGTACCAGTACCCGTCAGTTTGTAGAAAAACACAATATTTTTATACTGCTAATATTAAACTTTAATCTTTTTGTGGCAACATTTTCGCAGTAGTTTGCTGTATAATTTAAATGGCATCATTAAGGTAAGTTAGAAATGGCGTCAGTGTAACACGAAATAGAAAAGTAGTCCTCGCATATTTTTGTATATTTTATAAGTGCAGCGACTGAATTCACGACAGACCACCCCACGTTGGATTACACTTTTACCAGTATCTGTCAGTAGTTTGGTAAGTACGATTATTATCCGAAATAGCTAAGTGTTGAATCTAACAGGTTTTAACCTCAAAGATGATATTATTAATTTTTTGTGCGTGACAGTAATTGGTTCATATAAATCCCGCCGTGACCCAGTGGCCGTCAATAATCGTACTATTTTGACGATAATTGGGACTAGCATGTTACGCTGCACTAATTAACGTCATCATTGCTTTCAAAACATGATATGACTTGAAATATTAGGTTTGGCTGTAACTGCATGGATAAGTTTAAAATTAACAGTAATTTTAAATTACTGGTTATGTTATTAAAGTGCTTCAAATATTATAAGTTTGCTTTTTTAATGTTTTTATGTTGTGTGTCGAGTACTGGGGTGTCGAGTATTGGGACATGGGAATACAAGGAGATTTCGCTAGATATTGTAAAACTCTTTTAAAAATAGTCATTATTATTCAAGTTTTGTATTAAATAGTTCTTAACATTTCGTTTACAATGTTTAAAAGTTTTAAACATTCAACATTCTTAATTCTGGTAAAACTTTTCGGTAATCATAAATTTACATTAGATTTCAGTTGCATTTGAGATAAAAGCAAGTATTGCCTTAATGATGGGATACGGATTAATTAATAATACTACATACTACTCTTTGTTACGGAAGGGCGGAAGGTTCGTCATGATTTGTCGAGTAGTGTATTTTTTCTCTTCTCGTTTTTAACTTTGATATAATAGTGAAAACACATAAAGGACATTATTCTTTAAGAGCGGAAAATTAATGTGCCAGCTAATGAAATCATGACATGTCACTACTGAACAGAAATGCAATTCCAATATTATAATTAATAATTTATTAACTATGTATAATTTTCATACTTCAGATATCAGATGAAGATTGTTCTATATAATTCTATACCACAACAGTAAAAATAACAGCCAAGTGCGAGCCAGACTAGCGTTGCTTTTTATACAGTTACAGTGTAAACTATAGTTTTTTTTCTCTAATTATTAGTAATGAACTTGTAAAGGAAGTTGCGTTCAGACTATCTAATGGCAGTTCCGTAAGAATAAAGGGAGAAAAAATAGCCCTTGATGGCTTTCTTGCTGGTTCTTTCCAGCCCAAGGCTTACTGCCCGTAGACTTGTGAACCTGCGGCATAGCATCTTTGCCATTCAAGAGTGATTTTATAATACATTTATATGGATACATTTTTGAATTGTTAATTTGATCCTTAAAAAACTCTCAAACTAATTTTCTCTTCAGTGGTGACATATTTTCCTTTTTGTTAAATTTTTGGCTTTAATTTTTATTAAATCTAAATCATCTCCTTTAATTAAGCACTTGATCCCGGGTTGTTAAATGAATTTTTGAGTAACATTCTAGTAACTTTTTAGTGTGGCTCTCAAGCAGCTCAAGAACAACAAGGCGCCGGGTGATGATGGAGTTACAGCCGAGCTACTGAAGGCAGGCGGGCTACCAGTTCGAAAGGCCCTTCAGAGACTCTTCAACTCCGTCATACTCGATGGCAAAACGCCTAAAGCATGGCACAGGGGCGTGGTGGCACTGTTCTTTAAAAAGGGGGATAGAACTTGATTAAAGAACTATAGGCCCATCACGCTCCTGAGTCATGTTTATAAGCTGTTCTCGAGAGTCATTACGAATCGTCTCGCGCGCAGGTTTGACGACTTCCAGCCTCCCGAACAAGCCGGATTCTGAAAAGGCTATAGTACCATAGACCACCATACATACGCTGCGGCAGGTTATACAGAAGACCGAAGAGTTTAACCTGCCACTATGCTTGGCGTTTGTGGATTATGAGAAAGCCTTCGATTCCGTCGAGACATTGGCCGTGCTTCAGTCTCTCCAAAGGTGCCGTATAGACTATCGATACATCCAAGTGTTGCAGTCACTGTACAAAAACGCCACAATGTCAGTCCGTCTTCCGGATCAGAATTCGAAACCAATACGCCTCCAGCGAGGTGTCAGACAGGGCGATGTGATTTCGCCGAAACTGTTCACAGCTACGCTGGCGGATGTGTTTAAGCTTTTGGACTGGAGAGGACTGGGCATTAACATCAACGGCGAGAACATGACGCACCTTCGTTTTGCTGATGATATCGTAGTCATGGCTGACACCATAGAAGACTTGGGCATAATGCTCGAAGACCTCAGTAGAGTTTCACAACAAGTGGGTCTTAAAATGAACATGGACCAGACGAAAATCATGTCGAATCACCATGTAGCACCCACTCTTGTGAAGGTTGGAGGCTCTACACTGGAAATTGTTGACGAGTACGTTTACCTGGGACAAATAATCCAACTAGGTAGGTCCAATTTCCAGAAAGAGGTAAATCGGCGGATCCAACTCGGCTGGGCAGCGTTTGGGAAGCTACGCGGCATATTCTCGGCCCATCTACCGCAGTGCCTCAAGACGAAAGTCTTCGATTCGTGCGTGTTGCCAGTGATGACATACGGAACAGAAACCTGGTCACTCACAATGGGCCTTATAAGGCGGCTCAAAGTCACCCAGAGGGCAATGGAGAGGGCTATGCTCGGAGTTTCTCTGTGTGATCGAATCAGAAATGATGAAATCCGCAGAAGAACCAGGGTCACCGACATAGCCCGAAGAATTGCGAACCTTAAGTGGCAATGGGCGGGGCACATTGCTCGCAGGACTGACGGCCGTTGGGGCGGAAAGGTCCTGGAGTGGCAGGCATATGCTGGACACCGCAACGTTGGTAGGCCTCCCACAAGGTGGACCGACGATTTGATGAAGATCGCGGGAAGGCGCTGGACGCTTGCAGCGCAGGACCGATCTGCGTGGAGATCCTTGGGGAGGCCTATGTCCAACAGTGGGCGTCTATTGGCTGAAATGAATTCTAGTAACTCTTAATTTGCATATTAGAGGAACGCAATGCAATACAAATGCAAATGCGAATAAATAGTAACATACGCAGCTAACGTCCAACAATTACTACAGTACTAAAAATATGAATTTAGCTATATTCATTCTTATGGTGGTTGGCTTAGCATAATCGATGTTTGATTTGCAGATTACGATGTCTAAGAAAAATTATTCTGTAGACGCAATTTTGAAGGCTATGGTTGCTGTTGCAAGACGAATGTCAACAAATAAAGATTTTTTATCGTTCCCTCTCCTTTCCTTAACAGGGACATGCGTTACGGTCGTCGCAGTCATCCGTACATAATATCCCCCTTCTCACAATGTATGTACCCCACAGATTGCAACATTCCTTTATCTGCCGTGCATCCTGCAATTGGAATTACCTATGTGCGTATGTTTCTTCATCCTATAACATCCTTCAAAAGAGGCATGAAAAAGTAAGGGCCGGCAGGGGTTGGGCATGTAGGATAGTTGGGGTCACGCTACTGCATTATCTGTCATCTCATTTGGGCGGCTTCACAGCTTAATATTAGGCGAGAGGAAATTTAATCATGTGTTTTACTTGCCAGTATTCTTGGCGGTTGTGTTAAATTACGAGAAAGCCTTCATTGTCGAGATGACTTGGCAGTGCTTCAGTTTCTTCAGAGGTGAGACTATGGGTTGGGTATGTGCATTATAGTGATAGAATATGAAAAGATGAAATCGGCAGGAGAACCAGGGTCACCTACAAAGCCCGAAGAATTGCGAACCTTAAGTAAAGTTAGCTTCCATGGCAGTGTGCAGGGCATATTGCTCGCAGGACTTGGCCGTTTGTGCAGAATAATCCTCGAGTGCAAGACAACATATGCTGGAAACCGCAGAGTTGTTAGGTCTCCTACAAGCTGGACCGATCATTTGGTAAAGACTACAGGTAGGTAATGTTTGCTAATAGACTGATCGGTGTGGATATACTTGAATATGGCCTATGTTCAGCAATAGACATGTATTGGCCTAAATGATGACAAATGAAGATGAAATAATGATTAGGCTTAAATGATAACAAATGAAGATGAAAATATTACTATTGAAAATTATGGTAGATGAAGTTAATTTAGAACTTTATTCTCAGTGACATAGAGTTCAAATTTATCACAGAAAATTGACGAGCTCTCGGACATTTTGACGATAATTGGGACAAATCTGACGGATACTGGTACAAATGGCTCAATTTCAATATAAATATTTATAATAATTTCTTCTTGCCTCACCTACTAAATCGCATATATTAACAAGAAAGAATATTAAATTCTGTACATATTAGTGTAATAGTAATATCCATAATTATAATACTGTCTATGTGACATGATTGCAAACACAGCTTAGTTCAGAAACTGACGAGTATTGGGGGTTTTACCTTACCGTTATTATTATAATTTATACAATTCACACATAATTTTATATCTTTGTAAATTGAAGCCTATGTCTTATCAATCACTACATAGTGTTACGAGCTGGGGTCAGTAAATTAAACGGCGGTCTACCAAAACACTGAACTTTTATTAATTAATACACTAACTTCACTGAAAGCACTGAAAGTCGCTTCTTAGTTCTCCAATATCACTTAGATGTTTTCGCACTGTATCGCAAAACAATAATCTTCCCGGCGGCCGGACACAGCCTTATATAGTCCCTAAGATACTTGCCACTCTTGCCAGAACATTCGCGGACACACTCGAATGTGTAGTCCAATACGTCGCGCGTTCGAGACGTTTCGAGTATAACTGTCTCGATACTCGAATATTCTCGATACACAATACTCGAATATTCCCGTACTATCTTTCTCGAATATTCTGTGTTTGTCTATCTCTTTCTAATGATGTTTTTCTCATTCTAATACTTCTCGAATGTTCTAACTATCTCTGTCTCTTTCTACTATTGCTATCTCTTTCACTCCTATTGAAATTTATGTCCTTTTACTGAAGTAGGCTTAATGGCTCATAAGGGGTCCTGAAAACGCCTGAAAACGGGTTTTCAGGTTATTGCGGCATTGGATAGAGGGTAGCCTGAAACGTACTGAAAACATGTTTCAGGCGCCTGAAAACTACTGTAACTTGGGTGTAATTTAGATTTTTTAGTATGTGAAAGAGCTACTTCTGAAACGGCCTGAAACGACGTTTCAGCCTGCTGAAAACGTTTCTAAGTCACAGAAAATCACTTTTGAAGTTGTACTAAGCCACCGGCGTAACAATAGTATAAAACAAAGTCGCTTTCGCTGTATGTCCGTATGTATGCTTAGATCTTTAAAACTACGCAACGGATTTTGACGCGGTTTTTTTTAATAGATAGAGTGATTCTTAAGGAAGGTTTGTATGTATAATAAATGCATAATATAGTGGAGAAACACTGATAAATTTAAAGGTTTCTAATGTGATGTCGTAAATAAGCACGTTTTTTTGCGCTTATATTGCAAACGCTGGCTGAACCCTACGAGATAGATCAAAATAATGCACTACAGTATTGTACAACTTACAAAAATCCACAAAAAAGTCCGCGATGGTATATGTCTATCTCTTAGGGATAACCCACCATAACCATTTTTTCACTGCACCCGTGCGAAGCCGGGGCGGGTCGCTAGTTATGATATATAAGCAATAACATTGTACTTTCTTAAAATCCATTCAGTAGTTTTTAAGTGAAGGAGTAACAAACATCCATCCATACTCACATACATACATATATACATACATATATGTCATACTTACAAACTTACGTTTATAATATTAGTAGGGTGTGTATGAATTGTCCAAAATATGACGATAAGTGTCAAGTAAGTACGAAAAAATTTGACATATGTGCAGACGAAGTTGCGGGCACCAGCTAGCAAAAATATAATGAATCCATACTAATATTATAAATGGGAAAGTGTGCCTGTCTGTTTGTCCGTCTTTCACGGCAAAATGGAGCGACGAATTGACGTGTTTTTTACATGGAGATAGTTGAAGGGATGGAGAGTAACATAGGCTACTTTTTATCCCGGAAAATTCGACAGATAACACGGGATGCGCAATAAAGGCTTCGCTCAAAAACTACTGCACAGATTTTCATGCGGTTTTCATCAATACATAGAGTGATTCTTGAGCAAGGTTTTGCGGTATTTTTTATATCGGAAAAACGAATAGTCCTACGGGAAGTGCAATAAAAGCATATGTAGCCGTGCTCAAAAGCTATGACCCTTAACTCTCTATAGACCCAATCCCGAAATTAACGCGGGCGAAGCCGCGGGCAGAAAGCTAGTTATACTTAGTTACTAAGCCGAAAGGGAAAGGCTATTAAATTTTAATTAGTAATATTGTAATAATTATAAAAATATTAGCACGCTTAATATTATAAAATATGTGTTATTTTTTATATATTAATATCTTATGCACTTTATTTAAGTAAATAAATTAATTGGTTGATTAATTGTCCATTTTGGTATGCGTTTCTATTAACTTTTTTGATTAGTTTTTTAAGTCCAATTAATAGTTTACTGAAGTTAATTCTGGATCGAGTTAAAAACTCCTTAACCATTTCAATAATCGGGTCCCACAAAGCCCGTATTTCATTGCATCCTCCAACTTGCTCCGGGAATATTATTCGAAGTTGCATCATGCGGGCTGGCGTAGGCTGGGAATTATCGCCTCCAAGTTTCCACGACCAAGTTAAATCGGTTGCAGTTAAGGGTGGCTGCAGATTGTGTTTTGTTTATACTGAAACAGGTTTAGCGAACTGAGCGTAACTGTTGCGCGCTTTTAATTATTAATCGTTTGTTAAGAAGCGCTGAGGTTTCGGCACTGGTCTACTTATCTGATGATTGAAAGCCTGGATTCGACCGTGCCATGTACCAATGTGTTTTAATGTACCAATGCGTATGACACACTAATAAAAAAAAAACATTTGTAGCCTTGCTAACTCAGTACACTTATGCAGTCGTTATAATTACAAGGTCAAAAAAAATACTCTACACTCAAAACATTATATACATTACAAAACTCAAGAAACTCTGGGGATTTTTGACTATTCTTTTCAAAAACATAAAATAATACAATTTTTACAACTCTATAAATAATATTTTCACAATAATGTTTTATTTCGAGAGTGTTATATTTATGAAAGGCTCGACCACGTCTTGAATTATTTGGAATCTAACTTTTCGCCAGACTTACATTAAAAGCAGAGCTTCCATCTGGACATACCAACATGTAGAGAAACTTTGGCACGCTTCGGGTAACCGGATTTTTTGGATCATGATACCAATTGCTAAATATTGCTGTGATTTTTTATCTTTATTTTTATTTATTTATTACCCGTTGTTTTTATTTTTGTTCCCTTATTGACTGAGACGTACCGCAGCCTAGTGCCCTATTTAATCGAATTGTTAAAATTTTCACAGGACAGGATCTTTAATAATCAAATTAATCACATCAGGGGCAATAGCTATAAGTTTTAAAAATAGTATAGATATAGTGACCAATTAGTTATCTATATACAAATAAATAAAATTGGAGTGTCTGTTAGTAATATTAAAATAACCGCTTTTTACTACCTGCATCTGAATGCGTAATGTATATGAGTAAAAAGCGGTACACATACCAAAATACATATTTTTCAAATTTTTGTCTGTCTGTTTGTTCCGGCTAATCTCTGGAACGGCTGGACCGATTTGGGTGAGACTTTCACTGGCAGATAGCTTATGTAATAAGGAGTAACTTAGGCTACTTTTATTTTAGAAAAAATAAATGTTGAAAACAAAAAAAGAAACTAATTTTTTTATTACATTTCACGCGGACGAAGTCGCGGGCACAGCTAGTTATTTATATATGTAATTGCAGATTATTGATGTATCTACGTTACTAATAACTTTATAACGGGATCCACAGGAACTGGCTGAAAAACAGCACTGTGTTCCCGAACTGTGTTTACTTATACCGTTTTAAGTGTATATATTTGTTTTTTTAAATTAAATTATATTTAAAAATACAATTATATGACTGTGGGGGACACGACCATCTGACCCACAAAACGGAGAACAATACCTTTCTCCTGATTGACAAATGATATGTTACTTGTAGAATAAATAATATATATAAATGTAAAAAAAAGACTAACACAAACAAAAGCGGACCAAAGAGTCCGCTGAAAACCACAAAAGAGTTGAATAAATAAAAAAAAATGATTTATGTATAAAAATTATTAGTTTTCCCAGGCAATAGACAAAGATTTATATTATATAAACATAGGATTATTATTAATGTAAAATAGTCTTTCTCGACCAACTTGAAACCTTTGGCTCTTTACTATGGCTAGTCTAAGGACTACCTAATAACCAAAATACAAAATAAGATAATATAGCTATGAAATGAAATGGTTTACTTTGCAAACAATAAAAGTTTGCTCTTACAAGTAGGTAGTTACATAAAAATAATAATACTTACGAGTTTTTTTTTTATTAAAGTACAATAAAAACACATATAGTATGATAGACATATATCCTGAAAGTTGTTTTACATCAATTTATAGTGGCAGTACAAATATAATATTTTCTGTTGATGTTTTATTATACGTTAGAATGGTGTAAAATTTGCAAATGAATACACAGTTCAATTCTTAAGCGTAGAAAGCTTCACTACTCGCCCATCTTTATATAATGACCCAAATACTATTGGTAAGGCGTCTAATCTTTTCCCATCTCAAGTTTCCCATGCATTAACGCGTTCCTCGTGAAGTGCTCTATTGACCAAGTAACTATACCCTCTGGTGTAGGGCTTCGCGATCAGCGATAGTGATCTTCTTGAGAGGCGTGAATTAAAGGAAGCACAAAGGACAAGCCCTCTCGATACTGTAACGGGAATGCTTAAGGGGGAAAAGGAATGGCAATATTATCGAGGTGGATTTACATTGATTATCTATCTATCTATACCAGTGGTTCCCAACCTTTCCTGGACCATTTTTATTTGAATATCATCTGCACACTCCCAATTGATCTGTACTTAGCTTTAACTTCAGTTAGTGTCTAAATTTTATTTTAGAATTTAGAGGAATGATGAAGTAGGTTAAACGACTACCAAATGTACAATAAAATTGTTTATTAAAATTATTAGTATTATTATTAATGCTAATTTAAATCTGCTTATTAACCCTTATTAAATCATTTTTATTTCACCATTCCTCTTTCTTGACTGCTTATCATTTGATTCTGAATCCGCTACAATCCGCAGCGCCCACTGGGGGGCGGTATCGCCCCCGTTGGGAACCACTGATCTGTACATATGAATAAAATTGGAGTGTCGTCTGTCTGTCTGTCTGTTCCGGCTAAACTCTGAAATGGCTGGCCGATTTTGACGGGACTTTTGTTGGTAGGTCGCTAAGGTAATAAGACTACTTTAATTTTAGAAAAAAAAAATATTTTAGAAAAAATAGTTGTTATATATCCCTACTGATACTATATACGCGAAAGTTAGAAAAAAATATTTATTAGCTTAGCCCAAAGTAAACTCTATAAGGCTTCTGTTACGAGAACTACGATAGGTTTTTCATAGAAATATATATTAACAACTAAGGTATAAATTGCTCGCATATTTGCCCCCACCGGGACTCGAACCCGGAACCTCAGAGATGGCGACACCTTGAAACCGGTGTACGGCGCTCGGCTACGGAGGTCGTCAATTATCTTGTTGTAACTTTAAAATATACACCAATTAAATTCGGTAAGTTGTTTCATTTCGACAAAAATAAAACATCAAATTAATAGATAACCAAAGGACTGTTACCTATTTATATAAATTGCCTTGATAGTAGTACTAAATATATATGTACGTACATGACTACACTTTCCAGATTTCATTTTATTCAACGTAATACGTAAATTAATCAGTTTTACAATTTTATTTTGATTCATTTAAAATTCCAGTGGATTATTATGTGCTTTTCAGGAAACAATGATTCCAATCTGTTAATATTTTTTTCGTAGGGTAAAAGTTTTGCAGCTGGGACTTTTAAATTCGTGCCGACCAGAAACGTTAGCTGGAATTGTATTGCATACTTGTATTAAAATACGATATGTGTGAAAAATACCAATAACTGTATACTTTAAACAGTTATTGGTGTTTTTCGCACATATCGTCTCTTTAATAGAATAACGTGGTGTTTTTTAAACTACAAATATATATGAGAGAAATTTAAAACAATTTAGTGTTGATAAATTGTTTAAATATTGATTATTCGTAGGAAAACAATAAAATTGATGCAGTAATTAATATTCTTTCTAAAAATAAATAATGAAACCCCAGTTCAACTAGAAGTAAGTTAAAAAAACTGTTTTAAAGGAAGACTTTGTCATGTTTTTCTTGTAAATAACACTTTTGTAACACTTTTTTTTTTCACTGATTTTAAGTACTATTAAAGACACTTTTTTATTCATATTGATTAAAATCACTTTTACAATTGTATCTCGCATAACCAATGCGAGAACTTTAACGATAACAATTCGACGTAAACAATGTTTACGTCGTATTGTTACTTTGACATTGACAGTTCTGTAGAGTTCTATAGAGTGGACCGCTTATCATGATCCTAACACCATTATCTATGGTGCAAATTAGGCAATCAAATCTAGCCAAGCGTCGTCTACAAAGATAGTTTCTTTATCAATAATACTGAAACGTCACTCCGGAATTCATAGATTAAAAACAGTGTGTATAACTGCCCACAGATTAGTTAGTTAGTTTGGCTGGGCTCCACCGCACTTAGCCTCACGATTGGGCCATTGTGCGTATGATAGAAGGCTCCTGCCTCCTTCCTACTCCATCCATCCCAGTTCCTCCCAGAACGCTAGCAGCCTCTGTGGGCTGCTGCATGCTTCTGGCAGGGACGCCGGGGAATGGAGAAGTTTCTCCCGTTGGTCGGCCACACTTGCACATTCCATAAGAACATGTTGTGGCGTTTCCTCAGCCTCCATGCACCCTCTGCACAGGGGGCTGTCTGTTATACCTATTGTGTACAGGTGTTTGTTTAAAAGGCAATGTCCGGTTATGGTGGCTATGACCTTTCGGATCTTGTCTCTCTTTAGTTTGATAAGGGAACGGGCAAGCTTCTTGGAAGGTACCGGGACTGCTTCCTTCGTTCGCTTGCACCCCTTCTTAGTTGTCCATTCTTTTAGGTGTAGTTCCTCTGTTCTCTTGCGCAGCCAGGCTTTTACTTCTGCCTGTGGAATAGGCATTAGGGGTTCTGGTCCATACACTTTCGTGTTGGAGCCTCTTTTTGCCAACTCATCTGCCGCGTCGTTTCCGAGTGAGTTGCTGTGTCCTTTTATCCACTGCAGGATTACCCGGTTTGTATCTGCAATGGCTTGGAGCGTATTATGACACTCCAGTATGAGGACAGAGTTGATAGTATTGTTTTGGAGGGCCTGTAAGGCCGATGCGCTATCCGAGATTATCTTTATGTTTGAGTTTGTAAGACCTCTGGCCGCAATCGCCTGTGCCGCTCGGGTGATGCCAATGCATTCTGCTTGGAAGATTGTATTTCGTTTATCTAAGGTTATGGATAGTTTGATGTTTAGGTCATTTGAAAAGACGCCGGCCCCGGTTCCAGAAATGGTCTTGGAGCCGTCGGTGTATATCCTAACTTCTTGGATGTTAGAATAATCTTTCCATTCTGCTGTTAGTTGGATATGGTATTTCCTGTCAAATATATGTTGACATGGTATTCTATCCATGGGTGCATCTAGAAGAGGAGTGTCTTTCGTGCTCCAGTCTAGGATTATCGTATGTGTTTTTCCTGTATTGTTTTTCCAAAGTCCCTGCGATCTCAGTCTTAGAGCAGCTGATTTCGCCTCCTCTTGTATTACTAGGTCTAAGGGTCTTAGTTGCAAGAGGTATTCCAGGGAGTCTGATGGTGTGGTCTTCATACATCCAGTAGTGGATATGGTTGCTAAGCGTTGTAGTTTTTGTAGTTTCGCTTTTGCTGTGATTAGTTGTGTTCTGGGCCACCATACTAATGATCCATAAGTTATACAGGGTCTTATTACTGCGGTATATAACCAAAGTGTGATTTTTGGGTTAAGGCCCCATTTGTTGCCGACTAGTCTCCTACATTGGTTAAACGCCTGGCATGCCGTCTTTGTTTTTGATTCCACATGGCTTGCCCAGTTTAGTTTGTCATCTAAAATTAAGCCCAGATATTTGACTTGTGTTGACAGGGCGAGTTTGGTATTGAATAGTTTTGGTAGTTGTAGTTCTGGTAACTTCCTTTTGTTGGTAAAAAGTATAAGTTCTGTTTTCTTTGGATTTACTGATAGTTGGTGTTCATCGCACCATTGTTCTACTAATATTAGGGCTGTGCGCATTTCCTTACATAAAATGTTTTCTGCAGTCCCATTTATCAATATTGTTAGGTCATCTGCATAACCAATAGTAGTGTAGCCTCTGTTGTTTAGTTTCCGTAGGAGGCTATCCACTACTATGTTCCACAGGAGTGGGGATAGGACACCTCCTTGGGGGCATCCTCTTGTCACCTTTGCTCTGATGGTTTTATTCCCCACTACCTGCACCGCCCTCTTGCTTACCAGCTCGGTGGTCCATTTTCTTATAGCTGGTTCTATGTCATATTTTCTAAGGGCGTGGTCTATGCTGTTGTGCATCGTTTTGTCGAAGGCTCCTTCAATGTCTATGAAGACACCTAGGGTTGATGCTTTATTGTGTATGGCCGACTCTATTTTGTGAACCACCATGTGTAGTGCCGACTCTGTTGATCTGCCTTTCCTGTAGGCATGCTGTTGGGGATGTAGAGGTCTCCTTTGGAGTGCTCCGTCCCTGAGGTATCGGTCTACCAATCTTTCTAGTGTCTTGAGAAGGAAAGATGTTAGACTTATTGGTCTGAAGGATTTCGCTGCTGTGTAGTCTTCTTCCCTGGTTTGGGTAGGAATACTACTTTTGCTTCTCTCCATTGTCTGGGTATATACTTAAAGGCAATGCATGCTTTAAATATTGGTTGTAAATGTGTTATTGTTAGTTTAGGTTGCCACTGTAGTAGTGCTGGGAATATTCCGTCCAGTCCTGCGGATTTGTAGGGTCTAAAGCTTTTTATGGCCCATTCCAGTCGGTCCGCAGTTACCACTTTACTAGCGGCTTGCCAGTCTTCACTCGATGGGGTACTGCAATGCACGTCGGACCATTCCCAGTTTGGTGTGATCTGACATCCTGGGAAGTGTGTTTCCAACAGCGCTGTATTGGTTTCTTCTTCCGATTTGGTATAAGTGCCGTCTTCTTTTTTAATATTTCCAAGGAAGTTTGTGCTTGCCTTGGACAGCACTTTCTTTATCCTGGAGGCTTGGTTTGTTGAGTTTATACTGCTGCAGAAATTTTGCCAGGCTTCCGTTCTCCGGAATCTGATTCTTTTTTTATAGTGTTTCTGCGCGTTTTTATATCTGTCCCAGTCATCGGAACATTTTGTGTTTTTGGCTCTATTGAAGAGAGCCCTGAGGTTCTTCCGCAGCCTCTCAAGCTCTGGCCCCCACCAGGAGTTCTTGTTGAGGTCTTTCGGTATCGACATCGGGCATGCCAACTCGTAACTGCCGACAATTGCCGAGGTGAGTATTTTTACTTCCTCTTCAATGCAGTTCGTGTTGAGCATTTGGTCGTTGGTATTCGTTTCTTCTAGTGTATTTGTTAGTATTTTAGTATACCCTGCTATATCTGTTTTGCGGGGTTTGCGATATGGAGCTGGGCTTGGTAGTTCGTAGAGTAGTTCAAAGCACACCGTCGGTGGTCCGCGAAAGAGGGTTCGCTTGATACATGCCAACCTTTTATAAGGTTTGCTGCCGTGTGTGTTGCTAGTGTAATGTCAATTATGGTTTGATACCTAACGTTTACGAATGTTGGTTCTGTGCCTGTATTCATAATATGTAGGTTTGTTTGGAAGAGGTATTCGGTTAGAGACTCGCCTCTTTTGTTGGTGTCCTTACTTCCCCACAGTGGATGATGTGCGTTACAATCCGCCGCAACAATCAATTCCCAGCCGTGGTTCTCGCAGTGTCGTATCAGTTCCGTCACTTCCCTCGGAGGTATGTCCTCTTCGCTCGGCATGTACGCTGAGGCTATTACAAGGGTGGTCTGGTTTTCTGTGAAGAGCTTTACTGCAGTTAAGTCTCTGGAACAGAATTGGTTTAGTACAATTGGTTTAATAGAGTTAGGCATGTAGATGCAAGTTCTCGGTCGTTCCACTGTTGTGTTTAACAGTAACTTACCCCCGATGTTGTTCAGACCGCAAATTCTGTTGTTTCTGATCCAGGGTTCCTGGATCAAGGCGATGGTCTTGTTGTTTTCCTCCAGCACCCTACGCAGCGAAGCCACCGCTATCTGCTTGTGCTGGAGGTTGGTCTGTATGACGTTTAGTTTAGGGGGTCCGCAGAACTCCGTCTTCGTCGCTGGTGTCCCCCTCCCCTGCTGATGGCGGCGAGGCGATCTCCATCTGGCTCGACCCATGTTGGGGAGCCGAGGTGGAGGGCACCGGGGAAGAAGTCTCCCTCGGCTGCGCACACCCTGCCGCTTGATTTGTGGCCGGTGGCTCATCTGGTTCCTTCGTTTCCTCCGGAGCGAAGAAGCGGATGTATCCGCTACCAGACATGTGAGCCACACGGCGGTCCCTGGCCAAGATGTTCTGCTTCTGGTCCTCCGGTATCCCAAGGATCAGGTGCACCACCTTCTCCCTGGAATCCGGTTCTTGCGCCTTGTCGTCCACCGTCATGTCGTAACACTGCCAGGAGTCGACTTTGTACCACGGGTTTTGGGCACAAAGGACTCTCTGCAATGTCACGGCGTCGGTGATGCGCGTATGAACCAGAAGCCCGGCTTTTAGTCGCTTTTTCATTTCTGACTGTCTAATGACAGCCAGACTGGTGTTAGGTATCGGTGAATTAATTTGTTTCACCTCCTTCTCCAGCCAGTTGAGGGCGTTCGTGTCTTCACACCACATCGCTAGGACCCCCTCTAATAGAAAGGGTCGACCGCGGAAAGATGGAGCCCGTGCGCTCGGATGCGGAGGAGACATTATGGCCTGCAGGATCCTATCATCGATAGTTTCCCTCAGCCACTCTGCCTGCTCCGCCGAGAGGTCCCTCGGCGGAACGGTGGTAATTGCTACTCTCAGCTGCGAGTTACTCGCATCCGCGTAGCTCACCGACCGCCGGGTCTTCGGGTCGGTTTTCGCGCGTTTGGCATCCCCTCTGGGCGACTGGGTTTCGTCCAGCCGAGAGCGCTTCGTGGAAGCTGCCCCGTCCGAACTCTGTCCAGCGCCAGGTTTCTCCTTTGCTGGAGCAGGTGGAGCCTCCGCAGCAGTCCGCCGACCTCGACGACCCCTCGGTTTCCGTCTCTGCTGGTTGGGGGGTGGTGGTGATGGTCTTTGTGGTGGTGTTTGTGTCACGGACGACCCCTGTATTTCTACAGGTCCACGCTGTGTTTCCACAGCTGCGGTGGCCGTCGTCGTGCTGGTTATAGGCTGCAGGGCTTCCCTTCTCGCGCGCCTTCCCTTGGGGCGACTGCGTTCCGGTTGGCCCTTTGGCCCTTGTGTGTGTTTTGTGTTTGTCCTGGTGTGGGCGGCAGCATCCGCACTCCTTTTGCAAGGGCGCTTGTGAGCCACAACTGTCCAGGGATTTGCGGTCGAGGTAGTGGCGGTTGTTAACTTGTCAACCGTCTTTATGGCCTCTGATAGGCCAGTTAGGTTTAGGCTATCCTCAGGAGGAGTAGCCGTTGTTTGTGGTGTGGTCGGCGCTGCACTGTGGCTATACGACGCAGGAGCAGCCGACGTGTTTGAGGGCGCTGCACTCGGATTATGCATCCGAGGAGCAACCGTTGTTGCCCACAGATTATATACCGGATACTAATTAACAACAAATGATTTGCACTGCCGATTACAAAAATATCGTTTAGAATTAAACAAAAAAAAAAAAGGTACTGGGAGGTAGTTATACCTGAAAAGCCCGGCCTTACAAATTTATGTAAGAAAAATATATAAAATATTACATTGAAGAAAATTATATAAAACTTAAGAAGAATAAAACTACAATATATTAAAAGAAGAATTAAAATAGAGTGTCTGGACCCAGTCTCAAGGAAAGTATTCAGTACTAACCACCGGGGGATGGGAATCTAGCATAAGAATACATGTTTTTTTTTTAGATTTAAGACTGTTTCTACCGCTATAACCGCGAAATAACGTGTGCTACAAAGTTATTGTAATCGTGTTAAACTATACCGCTGTCTCGGTTGGCTACCTGGTCGAGGCTGGTCCTTCAAACTACCGCATCCATCTTCGAAGGCTGTTGAAGGCGAGTAGGAGAACTGCAGTTCATGGGCCCGGTGCTGTGAATGCTGATGGTGAGTTGCGGTCAATTTCTATAGCTATAGGGTACAGCAATTCCCCATAATTTCTTACTCTTCTTCAACTACATTGTCAAGCGACCTATGGTGTTACCTGTTGGTAGAACCTATTTTCTTTATTGCTATGAAAAGCGCTAACAACATTATTTATAGTATTGTATTATTTTTATATGTGTATGTAAACATACATACGACTGTAATCGCATTAGGTATGATTGTATATTATATTATATTGTATTATTATATTATTTTGATTATCAATATTGAAAAGAGGAGATAAAAAATAGACCTTCAGAGTTTCTTGCCTGTTCTTCTCGAGAAGGCTCTCCCAATTTCCGAACAGGTGTAGAGTCAATATTATTATTTTTTTTCCTTGTTCGTACGTACGGACAAGGTTTTTGTATTTTTAAGCTTTTTTTTTGTTTTGTTTGTTTGGACGTCAATAAGTGCCTGTAAAGGTCTAAAGGTCTAAAGGCCTGTAAAGGTTGAATAAATATTATTTTGATTTTGATTTGATTTTTATGCTTAGCCACGAGTAGTCCTTATCCGTTCAGGCTGGCGCCACCTAGGTATATCTCGTCTTTTTCTAGTGCCATCTCCGTCACCATTTCCGTTCGGTCACCATTCCATCGAAGCTGTAGGTTCCTGTCAGGTTCAGGCTAAGTTTACTTGGTAGGTCATCCTATTGGAGCCGCCTCGATCGGTTTGGAGTCCGACATAAACACTATGGCACTCTGTTGCGGTGGTAGCCATGATGATTCTCCACCTTTCCTCAACCATTCTCCACCAATAGTATATCGCATGATTGCCCGTAACTAATTAATTACATTCTTCTTCTTATGGTGCCGTCTTCTTGCGAAGGTTGGCGATCATAATGGCTATCTCAACCTTGGATGCCGCCGCTCTGAATAATGATCGGGTACTCTTGTTGTACCATTGGCGTAAGTTCTTCATCCATGATGTTTTTCGTCTACCTGGGGGTCTCTTGCCCTGGATTTTGCCCTGGATAATCACCTGCAGCTTATAGCAGATAATCACCTTTTAATTACATTAATAATATATTTCAACATTTATTCAAAAAAACGTCGCCGCACACTAGGATTTTTATCCTGTGTCGTGGGCGCAGTCACTAACATAGAAATCTCACATGCACAAACGCCCAGACCGGAGCATTTTTTTGTAGGTCATACTAAATATCTGTCCCATGCGGGAATTGAACCCGCGACCCGTTGCGTAGAAGCCAATTACTCGACCACTGCGCTAAGCGTGTCGTCAATTAATAGTTATTTATTTATTTGTTGAGAGGTAACAAACAGTTACAATATATAAAGTATACTCGTAATTCAGTTTACTATATCTATGCATGCTAATACTGGAACCAACAACGTTATCCACAAATTAAAAAAAAACAGTGCGCTAGGCTGACCGTGGCACCACACAGCACACACACACACGCACACACACACACACACACTCATATATATACAGGGTGAAAATTTGTAATGCCACCTGGAGGGGAATTACTCTTAATACTGTAGATAGAAAGTTTTACTTAAAGGAAACATTCCTTTCAAATTCAAATTCAAAATCATTTATTCAGTCTGGGCTGTTACAAGCACTTGTGAATGTCGAAAAGCTACGCCATCGGTTCGCAAATCTACGGCGGGAGACCTTGTACTGAGAAGAACCGGCAAGAAACTCAGCAAGGGCTGTTTTTTTTCCCTGTATTAAATAGATACAGAGTCGTCAATTTGGAAAATGACTTCAATATTGATAATTCATGAAGTCACTTTCCATTACATAGTATAATTAATAAAAATTTATTTTGAAAACATGCCTATATTAGGAATGCCGTGTCATACAGTTTTAAAAGAATATATTAAAGTTAAATTAAAATTATAATAAATACGAGTAGTACCCAGTATAGCAAAGAGCAGACTCATCTCCGCTGGCAGCACCCGTTCACGAGCATGACGCATGAACCAGCCATCGCTTCGCTCAACCATGCTTTAGGGAACGTAACGACCCGCCTCACACGACACTGCCGAAGAGATTTTAATGAGAGTATGACTACCCTTAAGCCACAGAAGGATACAAATTACCAAAAACAGGTACCCGTGTAAATTAGCACAACTAAAAAAAAAAAAATCAACCGCAGGACACGCGCATACAATCATTTAAAAACGAGTAATAATGTATTATACAAGTAACAAAAGGTTATTATAATAGGTACAGTTAAATATACATATTATTATGTTACACAGTTACCTAAGAATTTATTATATTTAGCGAGGGTTTTTTAGTCCCAGACACTTCGATCATCCAAGTAATCCTGGACTCGATACTATCCTTTGCTCATCAAAGTTTTTTTTACTCGAGTTTTAAGTTTATTAAAAGGTAGATTAACAATACTGTGTGGTAACTTGTTATAAAAAGTTATACATTTCCCCAAGAATGAGTTTTGTGTTTTACGTAATCTAAAATATGGAACAGCAAGCTTATTTTTATTTCTTGTATTTAATTTATGAACATCGCTATTCTTAATGAAATTATTGTAATATTTGTGTACATAGATTATATTTTCATAGATGTACTGCCCCGCCAATGTTAAAATGTTAATTTCTTTAAACTTATCCCTAAGGGAATCCCTTGGTCTTAAATTATATATAGCTCTAATTGCTCTTTTCTGTAGTATAAAAATACTTTCAATGGTGGCAGCTGATCCCCATAACAAAATGCCATAAGACATTACACACTATGAAAATAACTAAAGTAAACTAACCTTGCTGTTTCAACATCAGCTAGAAGCCTTATTTTTTTAACAGCATACGCAGCTGAGCTAAGTCTGCTTGACAGAGCATCAATATGGGTATACCATTGTAATCTGGAATCTAAGTGTATGCCTAAAAACTTAGTACTCTCAACAAGAGATACCACTTCACCATTAATATTTAAGGGTGTATTAACCTGCCTTACATTTGGTATAGAAAACTTAACAAATTTGGTTTTTCTCGAATTTAATGAAAGATTATTTAATGTAAACCATTGTAGAACTTTTGATAGAGCACTATTTACCTCGTCCGAACAATTGCTGCCTCTGTCAACTTTAAAAACAAGAGAAGTATCATCGGCAAATAGCACTGTTTCACATAAAGTGCTTTTTGCCGATTTTTGAAAAGAAATAAAACTGCATTCAAAGATTTTTGAAAATTCACTTGCCCCACCCGGTAATCGAACCGACTAAAATCTGCAAAAGTTTCACCCTGTATTTTTATTGTACCGATTGATAGGGTCAATTATAAGGATCAAATCTCTCTAACAAACTTCATAAATTAAATGAAAGGAAAACAATGGAAACTTAATTCAAAGAATTAATAATTCTTAATTCTAATATATATATATAATATTATGACAATTTATATATTAGAAACCCAACTCGGCCTTAATTCACCATAACATCGCATCGGTGATGCTGCACATCGATGATGCTGCACGGTTCAGATTTTTGTCAGCGAATACAAACAAGCGGTATAAAAGCTGTACCACAAATCAACCCAGCATCATTATGTCGCTAGCTATGTACATTAATTACAGCGTACACATTTTTGTTTTGCATGTCGCGACCATTAAACGGGAGGCCATTTGTGAAATTAAAGCTCGGCTTAGGATCGCTTTAATGAAAGAAAAAGTGGGTCGAGCCAGCGGAGCAGATCAAATTTTTCTTTTCGCTAGCGTTTAAATATAACAGATGCGTCCGTGTTGCAAGAGGGAGCGGATTTTCAGTTTAAGTAGTTTCATATCCAAAAACAAAAAATGACAAAACATAATTTTGCCATATCATATAAATATAGTCTGAAATCCATCTCATATCACATAATACAAAATAATATTCATAATATCCCTCAGAGAGAAGTACTGCTTGGCTCTGTTATGTTCCAAAAATCAAAATAAACTACAAATTAGTGATATGATTTTATTAGTATGCTTAGATTTTTTAAGAAACAAAAAAACTATAAAACATTATAAAAACTAAAAGCATTATTTGATTAAATGATTATCAAACACAAGAATGATGTTAGTAAATGTTTTATAATTACATACAAGTGGGACTCGAATCATTGTTCAACATGTCGTGTTGTCGCTATTTTGGCAATCGAGTACCAAATATCCTGTCCAATCGAATGTTTTGACTCAAGATGGTGTAGTGTTTTGGTTTTGACTTTTTGCTTTTGCCATCTGTTCTTAAAATTATACTATATTTAAGTCTTTGTAGAAACAAAAAGACCAGTTTCCAATACATAAAAAAACTTGGATTTATTGGCTTCTAAAAAGAACTAATATGGTTTACGGTACGTCAATTACGTTAAAGTACAATGGTTTACGACACGTCAATTGCGTAGAAGTAGAATAGTCTATGATACATCAATTGCGTAAAAGTAGAATCTGAAGGACAAAGTCAGGAACAGTGTGATAAGGGAGCGATGCGGCGTAGTTGAAGATGTAGTGACAAAGATAGAGAAAGGGATGCTTAGTTCGTTCGGCCATGTTGAAAGAATGAATGAAGGAAGATTAACGAAAGAGATAGACAAGGTAAGAATGATAAGACGAATCGGTGCAGGTCGACCTAGGCGGACATACCTCGATCAAATCGAAGATGTCCTAAAGAAAGGCCGGGTCAAGAGTACTCGCAACCGACGAGCATGCATGAAGACGCTCATGAAAGTGGAGAAAGCAAGAGAAGTGTGCCAGGATCGTAGCAAGTGGAGAGAGGTGGTCTCTGCCTACCCCATTGGGAACAAGGCGTGACATATATGTATGTATGTAGAATGGTTTTCGACGCGTCAATTGCGTAGAAGTGCCATGGTTGATGTATTTTAATTTGTGTTCGTGCCTATTTCAGTTATTTCATTAAAAAATCCTAATGACTTATTTTATCTACCGCCTTTCAAATGATTAATTCTATATAACCCCCGCTTTGCTGTACTTAAAGTCTAGTCTACGGATTAACGACAACTCGTCCGGATGCTGAACCCGGAGTCTACTGCTTCTACCGCTATAACCGCGAAATAACGTGTGCTACAAAGTTATTGTAATCGTGTTAAACTATACCGCTGTCTCGGCTGGCTACCTGGTCGAGGCTGGTCCTTCAAACTACCGCATCCATCTTCGAAGGCTGTTGAAGGCGAGTAGGAGAACTGCAGTTCGTGGGCCCGGTGCTGTGACTGCTGATGGTGAGTTGCTGTTAATTTCTGTAGCTATAGGGTACAGCAATTCCCCATAATTTCTTATTCTTCTTCAACTACATTGTCAAGCGACCTATGGTGTTACATTATCTATTCCCGCTAAGCTTTTACGTTGGTAGAACGTATTTTCTTTATTGCAAGGAAAAGCGCTAACAGATATTTTTTTGTCAAACATTTTTTTCACAATATACTTACTCTGCGTGATATTGGGCTATTCGTCCATTTATCGCGCACATACTTCATACATATTTAAAACTTATATGGTTTTCTCATGGATGACATTGTACCAAATTGAAATGGGTCACGAGAAGCACCAGTTGTCAAATAAAAAAAAAACGCATCTTCATTTCGCTTAACCTGGTCAAATGTTCACAAATATAAAAAAATGCAGTCGAATTGAGAACTTGCTTCTTCGAAGTCAGTTAAAAGTCAGTATGTTGTGTCAGATTCAATTATCAGCGAAACTTCTGTTGCAACATACAAATAATTTCACAAAGTGTGTCTCTTGCATACGTGATGCAGAGAAACAAAAATTTGTTTTATATTTTCTTTCCTTTTTTCACTGGTTGATCGCTCATAACTTGAAGCGACGCAGAGGATATGTTCTTCGTGTTTAAATAAAAGATGGGCCTTAATTTTCAGAAGCGGAAAAACGTTTAGAGGTCACGCTTGCTTTAGCACAGCACTGTGGCAATTACACATGCGAATGCTCTGACTTGCTAAGAAACGTGAAGTTGCTTAAAGAACTTTAGCAAAATTACAAAAGGAAACAAAAAATTAGTTTCACCAGGAGCCAACCATGACGTTTTATGGCCGGTGCTAAATAAAAGGTCGACAATGAAATAAGTTATATTCCGTCAATTCTATAAGGGTTTGGCTTTAATCTTGACACAGTTTTTATGTTCTTTTTATACTGCAATTGACTGTCCACAGACTTGTGGTCCTGGGTTTCCTTATTCTATTTGATATGTTACTTTACTTAATAAAATTAGGAATCAGACACATGAGGATAACTTTTTACATATACAAAAAAGTGTGAATATATGTACTTAGCGTGATTTATACAGTGTGAATCTTCATAAAATGCAAGTATTAAACTCTAATGATAATTTTGCAGTAGAAATGGGTAAGACAATCCCCCTTTTTAGGAGCAATATTCATTTCCATCCCTTTCCCAGACTTCAATACCTATACGGAAGTAGACCTAGTCTACCCTTTTTTGGTATTTGTAGCCTTTCGGTATCTCATTTCACGAGGAACTAAAAAAGCGTCGCTGGTGTTGTGTTTTTTACATTAACTTTGTAATAAGTTAGTCTGGGTTTCGATTCTGTCATGTTTATCTGACACTAATGTGTTTTCGCTACTCGAATTCAATATTTATATTTACACGACACTCCCAAGGTGAAAGAAAATATTACAAGATAATCTACAAATACTTGTGAAGAAACTTAGAGGCAGAAAGAATAAGTACACTCAGAGTCACAAGCGACCAACCCGCACTTGACCAGCGTTCTTCAGCAAGCTTTATTCCTAATTCGGTTAGGGTAAGCTTATACCTAAAACCCTGAAGTTCTGGTCGCTTCCTTTTACCGTAATATAACAGTACCTGTATTACTTTGTATACGTATTATAATCTCTTGTCTCAAATTCGTAGCGTACGGAATTCGTAGCGTACGAAATTCGTAGCTAATATTACAGAAGCTACGAGTATATTATACATGTAGCTACGTTACCACTTACTGTCAAGTAAACAATCTGTATATTCAAAATAATTGGTCCGCCATATTGGATACGCCGCCATGTTGGATTTAGAATGACGTCACATTATTTTTCTAGTTATTCTTGGCAAGCCCTTTTGATACCCATATTGTAGGAGTGCATTAAAAATAATTGGTCCGCCATATTGGATACGCCGCCATGTTGGATGTAGAATGACGTCACACAGTTAATCATGTATTGTCATCCGAACTAAACGTGTATACCAAATTTCAGCTCAATCGGAAACCGGGAAGTGGATCAAATTTAAGTTGCAAGATTTGATTACAGAACGACAGACAACGGGACAGGTGAAACTAAATAAAAGCTTGTAAAAATAGGTAAATAATTGAATAATAATGAAATAATAATTGAATATGTATGTTTATTGTAGAATAGAAAGCATTTATATAAATTGTTTAATAAACATAACAATAAAATATATAGTAGGTATATAAAAATAGCTTAGTTCAAAGGCATTTAAAGCGAATGGCAATTTTTAGCTTATGAGCCAGGGTTGCCATCTATTCGGATTTAGCCGGACCTGTCCTTACCCAGTCAAATATTTATACATATGGCAGGCTTTTGATAAGTTAAGTGTATCAAAAGCCGGACTCAAAACCGCTCAGCATTTGTTAACTAACTAGCAACTAAATAGCTGGAGAGAAGTCGCACTGTTAGACCACGTCGCCCGGCCTTTTTTCCTCCATGCCTATTGTATACCCACGTGACTTATCTTCATGGATAATGGCGGATAGTTACTAGTTAATTTTTTCCTAAGCCTAGGGCAATTGGCCTTCTAGGCTTTGCTAGGCGGCGACCTTAAGAGAACTCAAAAATAAAGTACATTTTCACTTGAAGCGGTGCTGAGTTCAATGTGGTTCTGGATGTATCTGGACCGGCTAATTTATAGAAAACAGAAGGTTCCAAAGCAATCAAAGATTGGGGATGGGTGGCTAGGCAGATGCCACCTTTTGCGGGGCTTGAAGATCCTTGAAAGATATGTGCCTTCACTTTAGAAAGAGGTTTGGAATGTTTAAGAATCTATAAGAAGATTATATCTATATATTAATCTTTAAGATGATTAATCTTTGTTATTTTAAAGCCGTACATTTTTGTACGGTTTTTCATAATGATTAGTCCGGGTTTAGTATTTTACGAGATGCGAGCCCTACGCATGGGTCAAAGCTTTGGTACTTAGCGCCTTTAAAAATTCAGTACATGTTTCGCGGCGTTCCGGATTGGGGCGCGTGTGTACTTAGGATTAAAAAAAAGAATGCTTTATGTATGTTTTTTTCTGTTCTGAATACATTTTCAATAGCTTTCGATTTTGATAAAGTATTACGTAGAAAATGATTTTCGCTCAATTAGATTATTTTTCTTGGAAGATTATTACATCCAGCCAATCAGTGCAAACAAATATCGCACTCCAATAAATTTTACCATTGTAGATAAAACCTGAACTCTATTTTTAAGTTGCGTCCATAGAAACCTAAAAAACAATGCATTTGACATTGTAAGTCAAATGCACGCGTGACTTTCTTGCTGCTTAGGTGACATTCACGCAACTCTAATCATTGTTTGCTTTTCATTTGCTCCAAAAATAGTGTTTTACTAAGTATATTGCATTTCTTCGTTAATATTTTGTTCTAAAATAAACTGTATTTGTTAAATTTTATAACATGTATACAAGTAGCCCGTTTGTTATCGATTTCTGATTTTCAATTATATTATATCTGTTTACTTGGACATTAATAAGGAAAAAGAATTCTCAACACAAAAAATACAAGATAAACGATAAAATTAATAAGTAGATATTTATTTTTATTCTTTATAATAACAGGAAAAGAAAGCAAATATTATTATTTGTACTGTATTGTACTATTGATACGAGGATCTGCTATAAGAATGCTGCAAAGAGGTCAACAGCTAAGCATACATACTATTTATATATATATATATATATATATTATATATATATATAAAAATAGTATGTAGTACACACATATGTATGTATACTATACATATTTAAAAATAGAAAATATACAGGTGAACTTTTTAAGTCGGCGTGTATGGCCAAATAAGGAATAGTGAAAAGTACTTAAATAAGTTTCAGTTCCGATTTTGATGAAAACTAAAACTCAATATTTCTAGCCATGAATCGAATCTGTTGATGTTGAAAATATAATGTTTAATGACACCATTCAACAATCTCTAATAACGAACAAATTATGACATTTAGGCAATTATGTTAGATTTATTTAAAAACTGCACCACAATTACGATTTTAATAGAATTCATAACAAGGGAATCTCACTATTTTTCAAGCTTTAAGGTTATGTGTAATAAAAGTTGGTTATTTGTCAAAAAACTTTTTTGTTTTTAGCTATGCTATCTAAGCTTCCTACTTTAACATTCCATCTCAGGAAGCTTGTAATTTTCTGTCATAACATCTTCGGTCCACTTCGAAATCTTATATCCATAACTTAATTCGTCCCGGGGTTCGTTATTAGCCGCTGCTTGTCAAACATGTGGAAACACATATAAAGCAAAAATTATCATTCAAAATGGATTCTTTAGCACGTAAAAAGCAAAGTACACATACAAACATTAACAAATTTTACTAAGCAAATATAAATCAGGCTTAACCCTTGACTCAACTTTTCAATTTCATCCGGTCCCATTTCCTACTTTGATCAACAATACACCCACCTATTGCAAAAAGGGTGTCCATTTAGTATGAAAGTAAAATATTAACTAAAATAGAGTGGTCGATAAGCCTCGTGAATAAGGGTTGACAACTAATTTTAAAGTTCTAGACGTCATTCCGCCTAATTACTTTTGTTTGGAATTGCTAATTAAAATAATGTTGTAATACTAAGCAACAATTTGAATGTCGAAAGCTTGACAAGTCTGAAAAATATGCAATTCAATTTAATTTAATTCATTTTATTGCATAACCACAATGTTACAACAAGATGTTATTTGGTAAAAAAAAAACAGATCATTATGGACCCTGTCGGGCACGCAACAATTAGAAGAGAGGAAGCGCTTCTTAATACCTAATTAAAAGTAACACTTTCCTAATAACTAAAGCCTAATAGCGTAATTGATTAAATATTTGAATGTCAAGTAGTTTTATTAAATTAAAATAAGAATTATTATTTTATTTAAAATTATCATCAAAATTATCACCAAAGAATTCATTTATATCATAATATCATCATTATTCAATTTATTTGTAAATATATCATCATTTACCTCAGAAGTCAATATGTCAGGTAGTTTATTATATAATTTAATGGAAATATTATAAGTATTCGAATTATTGATTTTGAGGCGGGTACTTGGTAATACTAATTTATTTCTACGTTTCGTTCGCAATGAATATTTTGATGGAACTTCTCCGCGCGTTTCATAAAAACACAAAAATATATGCTTTCGATTCGAGGACGTGACTTTGCATCTTGTCACTGACATTAAATGCACAGCTCAATATAATGTTACTTATGCATCGACGCGTAATATCTTCTTGATACGGTCCTTTACATGGCAGACCGTTTAAGCGAAGGTAATAAAAGTATACCCAGAATATACCAATTGGACAATTTAAATTATATTTGCACAATGCGCAGTTCAGCTAAAGACTATACTCAGTTAGACTTTTGTTATTTAAATGAACTGCGATCAGTATTGGTAAATGAATATAAAAAAAAACAGAAAGTCATAGACGCGGTCAATAGGTTAGTGGCGTCAAAAAATTCCATAGTCTCTATTTCACTTTGGAAGCGTCTCTAGCGCAAATTATTCGGTATAGAAAAAAAAATATTACAAACTTTTACCATTCGGTTACGGAACCCTGAAAACGGTAGAAATTTACCATCTGGTAACACTAATCATTAAGCACTATCCCCGCCCAGAACTTTTACTCCAGTCCGAGACCTATCGCTATCTTGGCAAAATCTTGACAAAAGTGCATTTTTTTTCAAAATCAGGGGTTGACGAGAGAAAAAAATCGGCAGTCACGATTTGAAACTGTTTTTTTAATCTAAGATTAATAATTTGAGGTGTTGACGTTTATAAATCCGTAGCCAATAATCGTAAAATATTGTGAAATTTTGGATCAATTGCGATTCATATTATTGTAATTGAAAAGCGATTCCTATCATCGTATTTCAAATGCGATTCATATAAAAGAAGGTGATGGTATTTAAAATAATACGATATAGTTTAAGAACATATATTGAATTCAATAGCATTTCAATCGCTTGCTTAGTATAGTATTAATATATATATATATTAATGAATGACAATTGCAGTCCTGCCAGCTTTTAACAGCTGTATGTCTTAATACAAGATGGCGGCTATATCGCACCATAAATATATTAACATATCTTTTTTCGTTGCTCATGCTGCGGTGGCTGGCATGATTAACTTTGTAAACAAAATGTGGTAATATAATAAAAATAACATTATATAGACAAACTGATTCCATTAAGGGCTTTTTTTTTGCAGCTAACTTATTATTTTGTATTCATAAATCTTTGCTTGTCTAGACAACTTATAATTAATATGCCAGAATTTCGTACTTGTTTCGCGAACAATATTTTCACGCTGTGAATTATAAGTCTGTGGAATTGCTTACCTCGAAAAATACCATGCCTTTTTTACAAATAGTTACTGATAAGCTTAATTTGTCATTTTTAAATAAATATACATACGACGATGAACATTAGATGGTCTGACCGAGTGCGATATATAGACGAACCAAGGTCAGTGGATTCGATGGTTCACGTACTGCGTACGGCAGAGGTATGATTGGCGTAGCGCATCGTTTATTCTGAACTAGAGGATGGTAAGCGGAGACATGGTAGACATCTCCTCCTGTTCAACGATGTTCAAAAGCGTTATATGAATAGATGCAAGTTCATACATCGTCCTAAACGGCACAAGTTGGTACAAGACAAAACACGAAATTTTTTTCCTCGGGAGAGGACAGGCTGAAACTCTTATGGCTACCACCGTAACCAAATGTCACGATGGTTAAGTCGGACTCCAGACGGATTGAGCTAGCTCGACCGATGTGACCCACTGACCAAACTCAGTCTAAAGCCAATGGTCCTACTGACCTTGTGGTTTGAAGTGAAAGCGACCGCTTCTGAGGAGAGGGCGCGGTGCAGTTTCGAGGAGAAACGTTTAGTTGATATCGATCTAAACGGAATGAACTGAAAACTCGCCAAACAACCACCATTCAGAACCACTATGCAACTGGTGTGCTCAGCTGTCGGATACGTCAGTCAGGGTGCAGCAGTATCGCTTAAATTAGGAATTCAAGTGTTTCCAAGGAGAAGAAGTCTCCATAATCGATATCGGGCGGAAGAATCATCATGTTCCATTGTCTCGTTTAATAAAATACATTAACAAATATAAATTTGTAAGCTCGCCTTATTCGAAAGCAATCTTCAAGAAATGAAAGGAAAAAACTTTACTTATCCTAACAAATTATATAAAAATAACATACAATGATACATAATATGTATATATATGATAAAACACTGAATAGGTCTCCAGTCACGTCTGGATATTGAAGAACTGTCAAGACTGGTCTTTTGCGTAAAGCTTGCATTCAAAATAATACAAAATAATTCTACGCCAATTTTAGCTTACAGTAAAATCGCACTCGTACTTTTTTAAGTGTATTCGTTACTAACATATATAACCGAGAAATGATATATATATATATATATATATATATATATATATATATATATATATATATATATATATACCTATATTTTTTTTTCTTGTAATATCAGTATAAATATATATGTTGCATTGTTCAGTTTCTATTTACCCTGCATTGTGTATAATTTTTCTGCCTAATTGTGCCTAATGGTGTACAGTTGCTATATAGTTTTCTAGAATTAAATAAATAAATGAGATGTAATACTTATTTTTGCTCGCTAGTATCAAATTATGGAAAGAATATTTTCCAGTGGTTGCTTTATTTTCACTCACCTAAAATTTGAGGGCGAGAAATGGATTTTAGGCGGAAGCCCATGTTTTTTATGCAAACACTAACAGACAGTGACGGGGATCCCGGGCGAAACGCGCTCTACTAAAATTGAATACGCTAAAGTAGAAAAGTGGTTGATTTACATGAAAAATGTTTTTCCATCGCTCCAGGAGCCGGGGATATTGCCTTGTTGTGCCTAGACACGGGAACACTTTTAACCTGCATTTGTTTATTCAACAGCAGGAATGCTGAGTGGAATCGCTTAGATTGAATAGCGGTGACGACATTTCTGTTTCTAATTTATTAAACTCTCTTTGAAGACTTGGTATATTTATATATATGTAATATTCCCAAGTTCTTATTAATCTCAAAAATGTATCAAAAAGATGAAAGTTACAATTAAGACTTAACTTCGTCAACGAATTGTAAAGATTTGTAAAGAATTGTAAAGCTTTGATGATATTTAGTGATATCGTATATCCCAACTAATCCTTACTTCTTTACTAATATTATAAAAAAGTGAGTTTGTTTGTTTGTGTGTTCCGCTTTCACGCCGTAACTACTGAACCGATTGCTTTGAAATTTTGCAGACGTAAAGATAAAAGTCCGGATTAAATAATAAATTTTTTGTCTCGGAAAAATCGACAGATTCCATGGGATGCGCAATAAAGGCTTCGCTCAAAAACTACTGCACAGATTTCCATACGGTTTTTATTAATAGATAGAGTGATTCTTGAGCCAGGTATTGCGGTATTTCTTATCTCGGAAAAACGGATAGTCCCACGGGAAACGCGATAAAACCTTCGAGCCATAAACCGACTTCCGCGCATATGTAGTCGTGGGCTAAAGCTATGACCCTTAACCCTCTATAGACCCGATACCGAAATCCACGCGGGCGAAGCCGCGGGCAGAAAGGTAGTAATATTTTATACGCGAAAGTTTGATAGATTATACATTAGAATGAAACATAGGCTACAATTTATAAACATATTGTGTGAATTGTTCAAAATATGATGATAAGTGTTCTGGGCTGACTAGCTAGTGACTAGCTAGTTACTCATATTCGTCCCTCTGATAAGTAAGCCTAGGCAAAGTTAATGCAATTAGGCATTAGTCAACTACATTGCCCTACATATACAACATGTTTGAATACCTTCTTACCTTTATGCAGAAACACCACGATTTATTGGATAAAGATTTTGTAATATTCTTATAAAAAAATCCTAAAAAACTTTAAAGTAATATATAAATTTGTGTCTGCTAAGGAGTTATAAAGTATTGATTACCAAAAGGCCAAAATTAAAATTATGAGATGAGGCCTTCGTCAACATTTCTATAAACATATATCACCTTTGAATTCCTTCTCAGATGTATGCAGATTGTCCTTCGATGTTGTCCTTCACTGTAGGAGCATCGAATATATGTCGAACACCAAAAATGTGCACCTTTCCATCTAAGCAATAAGGTCTTTATGGCCAATTCTCAGGCTAAGTGTAGTCGCTAGGTCTTTTCAGTCGAGCCACTTCGATCGATTTGGAGTCCGACATAATCATCGTCACTGTGTACCATGTTAGAATCCTTATGGATTCTAAGCCTATATTCATAGAGGAGAAAAAAACGAAAAAAAAAATCTCTTCAATAGATGGTCAATTGTTCTTGCCTAGACCACAGCTCTGACGGTTTGTGTTGTAATGTGAAGATATAATTTTTTGGGTATTAACATCCCTGGTATCATCAAAAGACATGGGTTAAAATTTCAGTTCGACACAGTATAAACCGCTTTGTGGTATTAGTCGATTAATTTTACAAAAATGTGCTTAAGTTTACAAAAGACTACTCGGAATAAATGAAATCAAATATATACAGTAGTTGAAATAAAAGCCATCAAAGAACAAGTGATTACTTTACCCAAAACCTTTTTCTAGACAGTTATAGAAAACAGACTGGATCACTGGATGTTCTCATCTGTTTGAGTGAGTCTTGAGACCTTTTTGTCTCTGCACCTTTTGACGTAGAAGAGGTGTGCTACGAGGTCCGTAATATACAAGGACTACGATTTTCGTAGCTGACTACGATGCAAAATCTTCGACTACAATGACGCTACGATAGTGGCAGTAGATTGAGCTAAGAGATTGATTCAGTGACGAATTTATCATCAGAACGTAAAGTACATTTGACAACCTTCGTAGCCAAATGGTTCGTATACCGGATGTAAGGTGTCGCGATCACTAAGGCCCGAGTTCGACTATTCTTCTCCGTGGCTCCATGCTCGTACCAAATTGCATCAAAATCCGGCCAGCTATTTTTATCAGATTATCGCACAGGAAACAAATATTTTCACGTGGTAAAAAACTTACATATGTCATTCCTTTTTCGGGCTTTAAGCTATCGTTATATTAAATTTCATTAAAATCGCTTCAGTAGTTTGTGAACCTATTCAAATAAAAAAATATGATTGTACAATTATGGAACTTATTTCTAAGTTTTTTATGATATGTATAAAAAGTTAAGACTAAGAAAATTATAAATGATATGATTTCAGCGGATGTCACTCGCATCATATGAACAGCTTCGGATATGAGGTTAAGATACTTCATATTATTTGCATGAACACCAAAACATGATATGATAAGGCCGTATATTGCATTGAACTGTCAAAACACAATATGTTTTATTCGTTTTTGGGTTTTGTCGTACTTCTTGGGTTTCTAGTTGGTCGAAACATATTATTTTACATTATAGAGTAGAAATGTCTTGTGCATCCTTGACTGCTATACGGAGCTATGCAGATTGGTTGGGTTTTAGATATTTATCGAGATGACTATAGTCACGGTTTCCGTAGACACCAGGAGCCAAATGATATAATAATAATCCCCAATAAACATAACCTCCTATCTACATACACTGCCAAAATAACCAAATACACAGACTTATCGATAGAAATTAAAAAACAATTTAACCTACATTAATATCTTGTTTTTAATATATTAATACTACAATTTCTGAATATTTGTAACTTTGTAAAAGTCTTAGTGTATTTGTGCTTTTAGGCTACTGGAACATACTATTTAAACATGCTGACCCGAAGAGCTGCATCTCTCAACACTGAAGCAAAGTTAAAAGAAACCTTGCTAGAATTGAAAAAGGTAAAGGAGTCTTATGACCAATTATTGCAGAGAGAGAGATGATAGTGAAGTAGAAATAAGCCTAATCATAGGAAAAAACACTGAACTCAAAAGTGAGTTAGGGCTAGTACATGCTCAATACCAAGATGTACTTGATGAAAGGGATCAATTAAAACAAGTATTAGATAACCTTGTTCAATGCAACAACACCTATGAGAAGGCCTTGGATAGAATCGCTGAACTTGAATGTGAGCTTAGAGATGCTAATCGACAAATTTCCTATTACGAAAAGCTGAAACAAAAACAGGAAATGAACCATACACATAGTTTATTTGAAGAACTCGTTCAAACTCCTGATGGTAAAAACCTTGCATGCCACTCACAGATATATCAAAATAAATATGCACTTAATGGACCTTCCAGTAAGAAAAATTGAAGAAATATATAAAAATTGGCAAGTTCATTAAAAAAACTGAACAGCTGATAAAGAAACAAAAATATTTAAAATTAATTTAAAACTCAGAAAGGAGCGTGCTGACTTATTAGATACTATAGATATTTTTGATAGTAAATTAAAACAGAGCAGAGACATGTATAACAGGGATACAAAATGTCTCAATAAAATGATTGAAGATCTCAACATAACTATTGACGCTTTAACTTGCAAGTATGTCAGTTTTCAAAATTCCATTGAGGAGAATAGCCACTCAGTAACTGACTTAGTTCCAACTGTCCATTATAATACATGCCAAGTAGACTCTTTATTAAAAGACATAACCAATAACTCCAGTAGTAATCAGTCATTAGTTGTGTCATCACCTCAAGTTGATGAACCAGTATTGTTGGACAATGTGACCCATTATGCATCCTCTGCTCAGGTTAGACTGTCTTCTCCATTGAAAGAAAGATATGTATTATTTAGTGATGAAATAGGGAAGAATATAGGATATATATTAAGTAACCAGTTAGGTGAACCTGTTATAAACAATTGTATGCCGGGTTTTAACTTTCATAATATTGTCAGCAAAATTTCAGCTTATGAGTTCAATTGTAATGACAGTTTAATTATATTATTAGGAAACGTGAGTGGTGTGAACAAGAATTCACTTAAGCACCTCTACACTGTTTTAAATGATTTAAAAATTAATAGGGTTATTATGTTCTCATTTCCCTATTGTCAAAGTTTAGGCAAAAAGAAAAATAATTTTATATTTAAATTGAATTGCATGTTGGATACCATGACTCAATACATGGAAAATATTCATATTATTGACATTAACCAATTATCAGATATAACAAATAATTTCTTTTTAATTAAGGATAGAATAAGTCTGACTACATTTTACAAAAAACGATTAGCAATGGTGCTAAAATATTACTTTTTAACTTCAGCCAAGAACTTGGCTGCTAATTTACAAAATGACAATGCTTTTATTGAGCAACATATAGAATATAATTTCTTGGAATCTGTTCCAAAGAATTTAAATTAAATAATAAGACAACAGAGATTATCTCTGGCTCTTTAAAGACAATAGAAAAGCCTCATTATCTACGAATTGTACATCAAAATATCCAAGGCTTTTCTGGCAAAGATTTAGAAATTAATTTGTTGTTAACATGTGAAAAAGTTGATATATTGTGTGTTACCGAACATTGGCTTAAGAACTATGAATTAATCACCTTTGATAATAATTATAGTATTGTAAGCTCATATATTAGACAATCTGCAATAAGAGGGGGTCTTTAATCATATTAAACAATGTATTGCATTATAAAGAACGCAAAGATGTTGTATCACTTTCCATTGAAAGAGTTATTGAAATATCGTGTGTGGAGCTTAACAATCTTATTATAGTGTGTATCTATAGGCCCCCATCTGGAAGCTATATAGAGTTTGAATCCACCATGGAGGATGTTTTGCAATTAGTGTGCAGGAAAAATAAGAATGTAATTGTATGTGGAGATTTTAACATTAATATTTTAGATATATCACCTCTATCCCAAAGGTTTATTAATTTATATAAATCATTTGATCTGCATCACGTATTTAACGAGCCAACTAGAATAACACCCACATCAGCTACCTGCTTAGATAATATTTTTTGTAACTGTAAAGTAATTGAATCTGTTGTAATAAACTACATTAACTCTGACCATAGTGGACAACTAGCCTGTATTGAGCACCATCATGTTAGCCCTAAAACTGAATTGATTTGTAGACCTATATCCCAGGGAAGGTTATGTAAATTTAAAAAAAAAAATAACATCTCAGATTACATCTTTGCCTACTGTTGGTGGAGATGCTAATAATTTATATAATAATTTATTTAATTTAGTAAGAATGGAAAGCAACAATATGTTCCCACAAAAGGTTGTAAAATTAAACAACAAAAAGAAATTTAGTGACTGGGCTACTCCAGGCATATATAAAAGCAGGAGAACACTTTTTGAATTATATGCTTTAAAAACTACTTCTGTCGACCCTGCCTTTTTAGATTATGTAAAAAAATACTCAAAGACTTTTAAAAATGTTTGTTTATGTGCTAAATCTTTATACATATCAAATAAAATAAATATGTCAAAGAACAAAGTTAAGACTACATGGACTATAATAAATCAGGAAACGGGAAAAAGTAGAAGCTCTGGGAACTCTTTCTCTTTAGAAATTAATAATAAGACTATCAAGTCGGACGATGCAGTTGCGAATGCATTTGTTGATTATTTTTCTCAAATTCCTGCTATAACTACCAGTAATCTTAACTCATCTCCTAGTTTAGCCGTCACCCTCCTGGAGTCAAGTGTGAATAGGTGCAGTGAATCATTCAAATTTAGCCATATTGATGCTTCTTCAATTAAGAAAACATTCCGTTTACTTAACAAGAAGAAAACTGAAGATCTCTGGGGTATATCAACTCACATAATTCAATCTGTCATCGATGAATTAGCCCCATTGTTAGCACAAATTTTTAATTCTTGTATTGATGAGGGTATCTTTCCTGATCTAATGAAATATAGTAAATTAATACCACTTTTCAAATCGGGTAACAAAAAAGATCCTCAAATTTTAGACCTATATCCATATTACCTACTTTCAGCAAAATCTTCGAGAAAGTTATTTACAATCAACTAATAGGTCACTTGAGAACAAACAGATTCATGCATGAAAGCCAATTCGGCTTTACCAAAGGTAGATCCACTACCGATGCCGGAACTGCACTTATGAAACATATTTTTGACGCATGGGAGGGCAAGCGGGATGTAATTGGAGTGTTTTGCGACCTTTCCAAAGCGTTTGACTGTGTGAGTCATGAAACGCTTTTAAGTAAACTTAGACATTATGGTGTCTCGGATGGAGCTGTTAGCCTTTTAAAATCTTATTTATCAGACAGATTGCAAAAAGTCGTTATTAATAGATCAGAATCTGCTAGCTCGCCTATAACTATGGGGGTTCCCCAGGGATCAATATTGGGTCCTCTACTGTTTCTAATATATATAAATGACCTTCCTTACTACATTACAGAATCGTGTGAGACAGTATTGTTTGCAGATGATACTTCTTTACTATTCAAAGTTGATAGACAAAAAGAATGTTATGACGATGTAAATAGTGCTCTCTCGAGAGTTCTGTATTGGTTCACAACTAATAATTTATCTTTAAATTCTAAGAAAACAAAATGTATCAAATTCTCTTTGCCCAATGTAAGGCAGGTTGATACTAGTTTAAATATGAATGGTGATGTCATTGACTTGGTGAATAATACTAAATTCTTAGGCATTACGTTAGATTCACGACTACAGTGGGATCCACATATTGAAACTTTGGCAATCAAACTTAGTTCAGCGGCGTACGCAGTAAAAAAGATTAGACTTTTAACTAATGTTGAAACGGCAAGAATTGTTTATTTCAGCTACTTTCATAGTGTTATGTCCTATGGACTGCTGCTATGGGGATCAGCGGCTAACATTGAAAGTATTTTCCTTTTACAAAAAAGAGCGATTCGTGCTATTTACTGTTTACGGGCTAGAGAATCCCTAAAAGAATTGTTCAAAGAAATTAATATTTTAACTTTAGCTAGTCATATATATATATGATAATTTAGTTTTTGTATATAGAAACTATAATAAATTCAATAAAAACAGTGATCTACATAATGTGAATACTAGAAACAAAAATAAACTTGCCGTTCCAATGTTCAGACTCCATAAAACTAGCTGTTCGTTCTTGGGGAAATGTATATCTATGTTTAACAAGCTTCCGCAAAGTGTCATTGATTTGCCTTTATATAAATTTAAAATCCATATCAAAAATACACTCATGAGTAAAGGTTATTATAAAGTAAGTGACTATCTAAATGATCACAGTATTTGGGAATAGGGACACTATTCATAGAGCCATGTTTGGTAACATTATTTATAATATTGTATTATTTTATATGTGTATGTAAACATACATACGACTGTAATCGTATTAGGTATGACTGTATCTTATACTATATTGTATTGTTATATTATATTATTATAATTATTAACATTGAAAAGAGGAGATAAAAAATAGACCTTCAGAGTTTCTTGCCTGTTCTTCTCGAGAAGGCTCTCCCAATTTCCGAACAGGTGTCGAGTCAATATATTTTTTTTCTTTTTTTTTCCTTATTCGTACGTACGGACAAGGTTTTTGTTTTTTTTTTTTTTTTTTTATTTAAGTTTTTTTTTTTGTTTTGTTTGTTGACGTCAATAAGTGCCTGTAAAGGTCTATGTTGAATAAATATTATTTTGATTTTGATTTTTGAGTGGAACCTACACATAGTCAAAACCAATCACTCTTTCAATCACTGGAGTCATACCTCGCACTTTCTCACAACAAAACTTGGAGTCATTATGTGTACAAAAATTAACATACATCCTTATGCAGAAAGCTACGAAATTGAACACCTGTAGAATTATGAGTAAATTCCTGTCTTTATAGACAGAAGTTTTCTCACAATAGCCCCAATAAACTCCTCCTATTTCTTACTTGGCACAATGCCCGCAGAAATAGTATATACACCCCATTCACTTGGGAGATAAAGTAAAAAAAATATATATATCTTAATATATATATTTCTTGTGTGCGTGTGTATGTGACTGAACTCCTCCTAAACGACTGGACCAATTTTGATGAAATTTTTTGTGTGTATTCCAGGGGGCTTGAGGATGGTTTAGATTCACAATACGGTCATATAGATATTGTTTTTCAGCTAAATTATTTATTTAAAAACATTTGAGACAACGTGAGACAACGTGACATTTGAGACATTTGACATTTGAGACAGGACAACGTCTGTTGGGCCAGCTAGTATAATAATAATAATCTTTATTTATTCACACATAAGGTAAGGGTATATTGGAACAAGGAGGATATATAATAATAATTTTAACAAATCGTCAACATGCTCAATATATTTAGAGAATTTAATATATTTTCGAACAAAAAGTGTTATCGATTGTGAAGGGTACCATTAACATTACGTTCGTGAATGAAACTTTACATTAATATAACTTTTATATTAGAAAAATACATGGGTTACAATTTATATAGCCATGTTTGGTAACAACATTATTTATAATATTGTATTATTTTATATGTGTATGTAAACATACATACGACTGTAATCGTATTAGGTATGATTGTATCTTATACTATATTGTATTTTTATATTATATTATTATAATTATTAACATTGAAAAGAGGAGATAAAAAATAGAACTTCAGAGTATCTTGCCTGTTCTTCTCGAGAAGGCTCTCCCAATTTCCGAACAGGCGTCGAGTCAATATATTTTTTCTTTTTTTTTCCTTATTCGTACGTACGGACAAGGTTTTTGTTTTTTTTTTAAGCTTTTTTTTGTTTTGTTTGTTGACGTCAATAACTGCCTGTAAAGGTCTATGTTGAATAAATATTATTTTGATTTTGATTTAATTTGATATAAAGATTACGCCACGCTAATATAAGCTACTCGAAATACTAATCCTGTGCAGACGAAGTTGCGGACATCAGCTAGTTAAGTAATATTTCAATATTGAGATATCTTTATCCAACCAATATTTGGTACCTTGTTATTCCTGAAACCATGGTTTATAAAACTCTTTTGGATCAAGACAAACTGTCACCAATTTATAAGTCACTCCGTATCTAGGCAGAAGCTACGTCTACGCGTCACACAATCAAGAGATTCCATTGTAAAATCCAATTGCTCTCGGGCCAAATTTGCATGCAGAGTCGTGACACCGCACTATTCTACTTGTCAGCTGCAGATTCATGTATGTTTGCTTAACTGGTTTAACTGGGAACCGCAGGGAGTTGGGAATGTGCTTCATACCATTTATTATGTAGCGGAAGTATATTTGGTAAAGTGCTGGTTGATTAATTCCTCCATGCTCTAGCTTACCGCATTTGTTTGTAATGTTAAAATGGGGACTTTTTATTTCATCAATATCAATATGAAAATATTATTCTTCAATTTTTTATTACCTCTATGCATTTGTTTGATTGTTCTCATTTATAGTTTAATACTAGCTTTCCGCCCGCGGCTTCGCCCGCGTTATATTCGAATTTCCCACAGGAAGGATATGTTTTAACAATACTGCCATACAACCTTTCACCCCCTCCTTTCATCCTTTTACAACCCTTTTCTGCTTTAAAAGGTAGCCTCTGTCCTTTCTCAGCCTCTAGACTATCTGTGTACCAAATTTCATTTAAATCGGTTCAGTAGTTTTAACAATATTTCCATACAACCAATAATCCCTCCTTTCAACCTTTTACAACCCTTTACAACCTTTTTTGCATGAAAAAGTAGCCTATGTCCTTTTTCAGGCTCCAGACTATCTGTGTACCAAATTTCATTTAAATCGGTTCAGTAGTTTTAACAATATTTCCATACAACCAATAATCCCTCCTTTCAACCTTTTACAACCCTTTACAACCTTTTTTGCATGAAAAAGTAGCCTATGTCCTTTCTCAGGCTCCAGACTATCTGTGTACCAAATTTCATTTAAATCGGTTCAGTAGTTTTGGTGTGAAAGCGGAACAGACAGACAGACAGACAGAGTTACTTTCGCATTTATAATATTAGTATGTATGTATGTATAGTATGGCACAAAACAATGAGCTTTTCCACAAATACTATTTTCACAGTACTTTTGATTAAAATTTCACCGTCTTCAATTTTCACAAATGACACTCCAGTTTTATTTATTTGAGTTCATTAAAATGACGATAACTTTTTTTTTAATGAACCGATTTTGATGAAACAAAGTTTAGATATTATTCTGAGTTAAAACAAAGCAAATAGTGAAAGTTTCAAGCAAATCGGTTCAGTACTTTCGGAGATAAACGTGAACATACATACAGACAGACAGACAAAAAATTCCAAAAAAATTTTTTTGCTTTCTAATAATCTATTTAAGTGCCACTCTATCCATTTCAGTCAAAAATACTAAATGTACAGACAAAATATTTTTACTGTCTTATTATATGTATAGATATTTGGCGAATTACCCAATTGGGGTAATTCGCCAAATATATAAAATTTTGCCTAATTTCCTTGGCATGTGTAAAACTTTAATTTTTCGTATATTTCTGATCCATTTAAGAAAGTTTTCCTTTTTCTCTCTTAAATGGATCAGAAATATATGAAAAAATAAAGTTTTACACATGCCAAGTAAATTAGGCAAAATTTTATATTTTTGGCGAATTACCAATTACCTAGCTAGTTTGTTAAAAAAATGGTATGTATGTGATTTTCTAAGTATTCTTGATCATAATTCTTGATTTAAACTTGACGTAGATGTTATTAACTACATATGCGTTTTAATATTAAAATTCACATACCTGTCTATAAATAATGTAAGGTAGCTGTCGAGAAGGAAATAAATAAATTTACAAATATTTGATTTGAAGACAATTTATCGATTTATCTGATTTCAAGAACTGCTTATTGTCTGTGGTAGTTTGTTATGCACAGAGCACTTCACTATGTGGGCGTTACCCGTCTAGAAAGTATATTATTACTGTAGTACTATAATTTGAAAATAGAAACAATATTTCATACGCGCGATCTGTCAAAAAGAAGATAACATAATGGACAGAGTATAGAAAGCAATAATACATGAAGAGGTAATAAACAAACAAACTTTCGCATTTATCATATTATTTTGATAAAAACTGGTTTCGTTTCATCGTATTTTGGTTCCCTGTTCCATCTCACTGCCCACGAACATGCTAAACGTGGCCTTTGGGGTCTTATAATATGTGGCTCTGTCTACCCCGCAGGGGATAAAGACGTTATCTTATGTATGTATTGTATCATGATGATGAATTGTCTTTAGATTTTAAATTTCCCATGTAACTTATGTAAGAATGGTGTACATTATAATTCGCAATATTATCATGCCTCGAGTTCATTAAAATGACGACAACTTTTTTTTTAATGAACCGATTTTGATGAAACAAAGTTTAGATATTATTCTGAGTTAAAACAAAGCAAATAGTGAAAGTTTCAAGCAAATCGGTTCAGTACTTTCGGAGATAAACGTGAACAAACATACAGACAGACAGACAGACAGACAGACAAAAAATTCCAAAAAATTTTTTTTGCTTTCTAATAATCTATTTAAGTGCCCCTCTATCCATTTCAGTCAAAAATACTAAATGTACAGACAAAATATTTTTACTGTCTTATTATATGTATAGATGAGTTCATTAAAATGACGATAACTTTTTTTTTAATGAACCGATTTTGATGAAACAAAGTTTAGATATTATTCTGAGTTAAAACAAAGCAAATAGTGAAAGTTTCAAGCAAATCGGTTCAGTACTTTCGGAGATAAACGTGAACATACATACAGACAGACAAAAAATTCCAAAAAATTTTTTTTGCTTTCTAATAATCTATTTAAGTGCCCCTCTATCCATTTCAGTCAAAAATACTAAATGTACAGACAAAATATTTTTACTGTCTTATTATATGTATAGATTAATATTACATAACTAGTTGCGCAGCTTTTTTGCTTCCTTTGTACAGACGTTGTTAAGATTCTAGAAGAGAGTTTTTTTTTTCTATAAATAGTCCTGAACAAAATCAAAATTAACTTTATTCAAATTTTACTTAATAGAAAGCTCTTTTGAATCGTCCCAATTTTTTTTTCCTACCACCCCTTTTTTTAAGCTGATAAGAAAAATGGGCGCAAGAAACTTATCAGCTTTATCAAAAGTAATAACATCATTTACAATAAATTATGTCGTTACCATACAACGTACATATGTGTTTACAATTTATACGGGAAAACTAATATTTACACTTTCGAATGTCTTCAAATCAACACCAAGCATTGGTATCATTTAAATAACACTATATGGCACGATAACCTAAACTACTCGTCAATACCGCCTTCAGTGAGCCTATCATTCAGTGTTACCAACTCTCAAAAATATTTATCTCTAAAGTTTGTGTCAAAACCCTTAAAACCGCCTTAATTATTGAGTTGTCCCCCTAAAAAATATTTACAGTATACGCTGCCCTCACGCCGCCATATGCACAGGCTATAAAATATAATATAACCGCCAGTGGCGCCAGTATTGCCGCCAGTCACCACCACAGAGTACCTTTAATAGTAACCACAGAGTGGTTGTAGAATTACGAACTGCATGTTATAAGTCGGTAGGTCAAGAAATAAATATTAATGTTTTTGTTGGCTACATTGATTCACACGAGAGCCATTTGTAAATTTATCTTATAATTTTTTTTAAATATATAAAGAGTCAAAAAATCCCTAAAAATACCCCTAAAAATTTCAAGTCCCTAAAAAAATCACATCTCACTTATTTAGCCCCTAAATCTAGGGGGAAAACCCCTATGTTGGGAACCCTGCTATCATTAAGTAACAGTCAATATCAGCAGAGGTTACGTTGACCGCGACATGTCCTAAGCAATCCCCCTAATCAACTAACGCAGGACCTTCTAGACCTGCAAGCGGCGGCATCTGAGCCGTCGCCTCCTTTGTTATCCCCTAATCGGCAGCCTTCTGCTTAGCCACGAGTAGGTTCTCAGTTAACATAGGTCGATCCCACTTTGGTGTACCGTGCCCCTTCTAGCGCATATGCCCTCTCCATAGTGCAGGGCTAACCGTGCCTCTCCTGAGGTGCGGCTCTCTGTCACTTCAAGCTAGTAGGGTCATTAGGACCACAGGCTCAGGCTGAGTTTAGTCGGTAGGTCTGTCTGCCGCCTCGATTCACCAGGAGTCCGACATAATCAACGCATCTCTACTTGCCGTTGTGGTGGTATCCATGAGGATTCTCAGCCTCCTCCCCTGAGAAAAAAAAACGATAGCCTAAACAGGCTATTTTCTCTCCTATTCTCATCCGTCAACGCAGAAACCTCAGGCTTGTCTGCTGTCTATTTAAAATTTTGTTCAATACTAGAGTTCCAATCCACCTTAGGTCACGGTTCCATTTTTTTGAGTCCAGTCATGATCGTGACCTCCGTTCATCGTATCTCCGTTCATTATATGTATATATATGTGTTTGTATACATATTAGGCCGAGGCCTTCTGACTGATGATGTCTCACTATACATCACTGCATCTTCAAACTAATACTAGTTTGTAATTTCAGTATTACTTTGATTGTGCCGATTCCAATTTTTCCCTTTTAGTTAAATTGAAGCCCTTTACAACACGCCCTGGCAAATTGACAATAATAATTCATAACTCGTCTACTTGTTTACGAGACTTCATTATGCTTTCTGAATATTAATATTGTGTTAGCAGTTTAAATCGGTTCTTGCGAATATTTTGTAATATTACAAACAAATTATAGAGTTAGCTTGTGTCCTCATTTTAGAAACTTAACAATCTGAATTCCAAATTGTCCACAGTACCATAATTACACACATCGCTACGCTATCGCATCGTAGTCATTGACAACGGAAGACTTGAGGATAAGGCTCGAGGAACTCGGTGAAGCTTCCAACAAGTGGATCTAAAATGAACATGGATAAATCGAAAATATAACTGACTTTTCTGTAGCTCGTTGGAGATACAAAGCTATAGGCCCCATGAAGGTAGGTCTAGTTTCAGAAAGAGGTCAGCCTATGGATCCAACTCGGTCGAGCAGTGTTCATGCTGCCAGTGTATTCGCAGCGATGACATATGAAATAGAAACCTAACCACTTGAAATAGGCCAGAAGGATGTTCAAAGTGGTCGTGAGTGTTAAGTTGGATGCTTAATACTCACAATTTTGTTGATCCAAAATTTGAAGAAGAATCGGTGTAGTCCGAAAAATTTTAAAGGCAGGGCTGGCGGTTGTTGGGATGGAAAAGATGTCCTTGGCAAGTATATGCTGGGCACCGCAAAATTGGGAAATGCACCTTATGCACCGTGACACCGCGCTGGCTAGGCGCGGCCGTGTGTGGGGTTCTCCGGTCTGACAGGACCGGCTTACCCACTTAAACCCCCCCGAGTTCTTTAGGCCCATGCGGGGCACATGGCGGGGTGCGCTTTTACCGCCATAAAATTGTAGGCCTAGCGTAACGTGGAGTAACGATTTGGTGAAGACCGTAGGAAAGTTAGCACAAACCTACGCTAGCAGCGTAGGTTCGATTAGCGTGGAGATCCTTGTTAGACGTAGACGTTTATTGAGTGCTCACTTCTCTTTGTCGTGGGAATAAGCACAGATCACAGATTTCCTCTTGCTACGATCCAAACATATTTCCTTTGCTTCCTTGACTTTCATTAATACTTTCATACACTCTTGATCTGCCCTTCCTTGATTATGGGTATGATTACTTCAGTATCATAATGATAATTCTAGTTTTATAAATACTCGAAAATGTACAAAAATTACAATAGGAAAGATTAATTATGATCACCAAGCACGTAGCTACTTTTTGTATGACACCGCCATATTGTCGAACGTTTGACGTTTTCGGATTAATAAAAGACGTGATGTTGTCAGTACTTAATGACCAGCCATCACGAAGTTCATCTAGTATTAAAATTGGCATGTGCTTATATAATACGTTTTATCCACCTAGCGGCAAGCGATAGTCGACCATATAGCTTAGGTATAGAGGTAATATTGATTCTGTTACTTCGATATTACGGGAATCGGGTCAATTGGGCTGCTGGATCATCCGCCTCGGGCGTTGTTTCTTGTTTCTTCTTTACAGTTCTATGGATCTGACTATTGAAAACTAAGAGTTTTCGTTTTGTTTTAGTATACTAATATTTAAAAAAACAGCAATAAAACACGATAGTGAAGTAAGGTTTAATTTAATGGCGTAAATGTATAAATTCAAGTTACGTGAAGAAAAGTGTGAGTCTCCAGCTGAGTCACTAAGCAGAAGTCCCGAGCATGACAGGGTTTGGTAGTAAAGAGACAATGTGGTGGCGCCTGCGCCTACCGTTATAGTTTCAAACTATGCCCCGTCACGTACAAGTAGTCCAGACGACCAACGGACCTTACTACATTCGGAATAACGTTCTATTTTGCGTTTTAGTTCTGTCTATATCAAATATAACTTCTATGCTTGCTGCGAACGGTTTTTCAAAGCAGCTAAGGAACACCCAAACCTTTTCTTGAGCTAGATGGCTGCATATAACTATTCTATCACAAGCTGGTAGTGAACATGGGTATCGTTGTCCCAGGCATGTAATAACTAACCTTGAAAATTCATTAACGCTGGATTTTTAAACCTGCATTCACTCCCTACCAACAAAATTCAGCCTAATAGTACGGCAAGCTTCGAATTGTGGGAGTACGGCACCGCCCGCCGTCGGTGCCGTACTCGCACAATTCGAAGCTTGGCTCTGCGGGAGGGCGCTTGACTCAGATACGCGACCCGGGAGGAAGAGGTCCCTCCCGGGTCCCCCCGGCCATCTGGGGGAACCCGGATGACGTCGTAGAGGTAGGGAGGCGGCGAGATCACTCCTCCCCAAGAAGGGCTCCCCTAGCGTCACTCGATCCTGAGGGCCCCCTACTACGCCAGAGGCCGGCTATCGCTGAAGTTTTTAGTGGGTTAGGCCTCCCCTTTCTGGAGAGGAGAGCTCCACATAACCACCGGCTCTCCGCAGCCTGAGTATTCAATTTAATGCATTTTTCTCAGCGAAACATAAAAAAAAGCTATCTCGGCACGTTTAGTGCTTCTTGTGACGGGTTCTCAGACTCTCCTCTGTAGAGGAAAGAAAATCACATCATACATAGTTATTATCCAGGTAATATAGCATTTATAGCAAAAAATAGCATTCAATTGTTAATTGTCGCACACGGTATACTACTACACAGCCCTTAGAGGGCCTCAGTATATGTATGACGTCGTATAGCCGATTACATGTCACTCAGTATACTTGACTTTGATCTCAAGTGTGGATGCGAAAAACCTCGTTAAATTTTGGACGGGCTATGGATGTGATTGACGTTGTGCGCATGTGAACTCTTCGAAGCATCATTCATATTTATTTATGTAACTAGTATTTATAAAAAGATTATAAATACTAATTCTATATTCCGAGATTAAGATTAACCTGTAGTTTATTCCGAAAAGTCCTCAAGATTCACACGAACAATATATTTCTGTAAGGTACTGAAACTCTTATATTTATATATATTTTCATAGAAAAGTATGACGACCAAGTGCCTATGTCTACAGACGTAGATAGATAAATGTTTAATTTGGTCTACATACACACACACATAACAATTATTACTTAATCACAAGAAAAATTAAGGATACGAACAGGAAAACAGACCTGTCCTCCATACAGAATAATTGAGGTTCATGTGTGCTGCAGTGGCATTAAAAGATCTATAGCTCAACGCCAATATTTGCACAAGAGCAAAAATCGCTGATTTTTAGCTATAGCCCTGGGGCCGTCACTTCGATACTTAGTTGATGTTATAAATATAAATAAATTACAATTGTGAAATGCAACTAGATAATAAATGATGTTTAATAGATCGCATTAATCAACCACACTGGCCCACTACGCATCGGCTTCAGATACACCAATCAAATTTCTTCGTCGTTATACGTCGGTTGCTTCACGATGATTTCCTTCACTATATTAGGAGTGTCAGATATATGAACACGTGAAATTCATAATACAAAAAAAACCTAACAATCTGAATTCTAAATTGTCCACAGTACCATAATAACACACATCGCTACGCTATCGCATCGTAGTCATTGACAACGGAAGACTTGAGGATAAGGCTCGAGGAACTCGGTGAAGCTTCCAACAAGTGGATCTAAAATGAACATGGATAAATCCAAAATATGACTGACTTTTCTGTAGCTCGTTGGAGATACAAAGCTATACGTCCCATGAAGGTAGGTCTAGTTTCAGAAAGAGGTCAGTCTATGGATCCAACTCTGAAAAGACGAATTTGAAGCATTCTGTTGGATAATATTAAAATTTGTATAGATATATTTTTTATTATTATACACGTCTATAGGATGCGGAACATTGAAGGTCGTATAGGGAGAGGAAGACCGAAGAAAACTTGGATAGACTGTGTTGAAGGAGAGAGCCAGTGATAGAGGAGAGTGGTAGAGAAAAGAAAGATGATGAGGGCTGTGGTAGTATATTCGCGAGTCACTTCCAATCCGGCTTGTATTGGTACAGAAAAACGTGGAAACATATACTTACCACGAAATGAGGTATCAAGAAACTACCCGCCGGTGCGTTCCGAATTCTCAAATCCACGGCCGCGTTCATAGAACATTATTTAAGTATTTTATCGCAGTCAGAGCGGCACTAAAGTCCGCGGGCGCGACACATTCGCCGGTTTACGAGCGTTTTACTGCTAACTGAAAGTCGGCCTACACCTTCGGATTGTGTTCCAAATTCAAATTTGAAATCGGAAAGTTTATAGCCGCCTAAGTGGTGGTTGCGCGGTGTTTTAATCGGAAAATGTGGCTATCCGCATGCATTCGATTATTATCGATGCTTTTTAGTGACGCACATGTGGCAATATTTCTCGATTAATAATTCACTTTTTTATCGAGGAAGCTGATATAACAACATAGATATTTCCTTATTGTACATTAATCGTTGAATGTCCAATTGGTTTGTAAAAAAAGATTAAAAAATGTTAAAAATCCCACGATACAAAAACCAAAGTTCCCTTACTTACTTACTTAAGTACCTATATATTAATAATTCTACAAAAAAGGTTGCGTTACGGGCCCGTTCCTAATTAAAGTCATCTATGCTGCTTAGTTTGCTTAGACTATTTGTAATTAAATTGTTAAGTTCGGAGAGCGGTCTTTCAACGCGACGTTAGAATTATTAACGTATACTTAAAAGTACTTTAAGACTGCGTTTCTTTGATTATTTTTTACTTTTTAAAGGGAACTTACATTTTGTATCGTATTTTGTATTTTTTTTTTATTTTAGAGTTTACTACTGTTTACGCCAAAAACCTGTTTCGCGCTTGTTACCCGCAAACGCTCCCTAGTAGATAGCAGTGTGTTGCAAAGTGGTGGCTGGACTGACGCGACAAAAAACAGACCGACCTATACGTGATCCGTGCCTTTACATTTCTATTTCTATTTATTGTGAGTGTACTTAAACTATGCTAGTGAGAATATTGAAGAGAAGAGAAGAACTTTTGTGATTTTTATGGTCGACCTGTTTTTTTCTGACAGAACCGGCCTACCCACTAAAACCTGAGTTCTCTAGGCCCATGCGGGGCACATAGCGGGGTGCGCTTTCGCGATTCTACCGCCATGTGCTCCGGGCCCGGCTCGACCTAGGTCTGGTCAACGCCAAGGGAAGGACTGTCCGAGAACCCCTGAACAGTCCCCCAGACATCACTACGGCGCAGCCTCGCGGTAGTGTTGACATTTAAGAAACACCTCCATAGTCACTCCTTGATGACCTCCATAGTCGAGTGGATAATACACCGGTTTCAAGGTGTCGCCATCTCTGAGGTCCCGGGTTCGAATCCCGGTGGGGGCAGATGTTTGTGTGATGAATGCGAGCGTTTGTGTGATGAATGCGAGCGTTTGTACCTTAGTCATAGTTGTTGATATATATTTCAATAAAAATTATTTATATATGTATTATATATGTATGTCTATCCGTTACCCTAGATCCCATAGCACAAGCCTTATAGAGCTTAGTTTGGGCGAGGCTCATTGGTGTAAGTGTAAAAAAAAAAAAAGAAAAAAAAAAAATGATAACAGGGCCCAGGACGTTGTTTATATATACGATTTTTGCCTAACAATTACGATTAGTAGTTCCATTTTCGTCCATATGATGTGAATACAGTTTAACTGCATAATAAATTTCAAAGAAGATATCTCGGGCTAAACATAACTATAATTTATGTGTAATATGTACCTTATGTCTGAAAGTAATAAATAATCATTTGTTTGCGGTAGATTGGTCCTTAAAAAGCTAATAAGCTAAGGTAACAATTCCTACGACGCACCTGTCCTGCAAGCCCCGCTTTAAGGGGGCCAGAACTAATCTCGACCTTCGTCACAACTTGACCGCAAAATCCTTACTACAAAATGTGACATTCCAGCTGGCCTGCAAATATTTGTGGTTCTAACCGTTTAGTTAGACCATCAAGATATTGTTGGGTTTCAGAATCTAATTAAATACTAGCTGACCCGCGCCCACTTCGTTGGGCATAATATTAATAATCCCCGAAGCGAGCACGAAAGCGAACTGAATTAAACCCGAAGCCATCGCGCGCCGTCCGCTGATGATGATGATGATGATGATATTATGAGATTTAAACTATCCTATCTCTCAAGTTGGATCGAACTGCACATGGTGTGCGAATTTTATTATAATCGGTTAAGTAGTTTAGGAGTTCATTGAGCACAAACATTGTGACATGAGATTTATATATATTAGATTAGCCCCTTAACTATTTCTTTCGAAATTATATTTTTCAATATAATTGAATATAATATTGTGATTTTATATTGCATGATTATTGATTACATTACGTAATTTTTCTTTAATTACATTACAAAAAAATGAGAGACTTTGCATATACATATACATATCGTATAATACTAATAGGTAACAGGTTGATTAGTCCAAAAGCAGACTTGTCTATTAGAGAGATTCATTCCAACCAACCCTATTAGATATTTTATGAGAATTACCAATTAGCGGCGACAAAGGATTAAATAATATAATATTAATATAAAACTGTATTTAAAATATAAATAATAGGAGCGTCATATTTATATACATTTATAAACTAGATATGTTATAAATAAATAGAGAAACAAATCTTTAAATATTTTGTATTTTATTGGTTGTAATTTAGTGAAATAACTTTTGTCCGACATTAGTACGGTTGAAGTTTATGGTATATGCATAAATTACATTAGTTTAGCTTGTTAAATCAATTATAAAATGTTACAACTGGAAAAACAACTTGTATAAAAATCTACACACAGATAATCACAACATAGAAAATAAAGACAAAAAGATAATTATCTACTATATAAAAATAAGTCGGGTTTTCCTTCCTGACGCTATACTCGTAACTCCAGAACGCACGAACTGATTTCCACGGTTTTGCATTCGTTGGAAAGGTCTCGGGCTCCGTGAGGTTCATAGCAGCAGCAGTATGAATCGTTACAAAAAGACCGCATGATGTCATGATGATTCACGATTCAACTCTGAATTGAATTACTGTCTCGAAGTACCAAGAATACTCGTAGATAAAGACTGAATCGTGATAAAAATAAGACTCAATTCTCATTTTTATATAACTAATACACTTAGAATATCAAATTTAAATTCTATTATGTAATAGACAAAACGTTTTATTGATGTAGCGTGTATTCATAAATTGACCCCGTTCCGCAGACTTCGTGAACACGATCTTGAACAAGAGCTGTCTGGAAATTGCATTTGCAGAACAAACTGGGAACTAACCGAGGCACAAAAGAAATTTCTCGAATATCTAGAATTTGAAGCTACAATGGAGGATGTTTTACAGTTAGTATGCAGAAAAAATAAGAATGTAGTTGTATGTGGCGATTTCAATATCAATATCTTAGATTTATCACCTTTGTCCAACAAGTTTATCAATTTATTTAAATCATTTGATTTGCATTATGTATTTAATCAACCAACTAGAGTAACACCCACATCGGCTACTTGCTTAGACAATATCTTCTGTAATTGCAAAGTGTATGAATATGCTATTATAAGTTGTATCAACTCTGACCATAGTAGCCAGTTAGCTTGTATTGAGCACCATCATGTAAATTCTGAAGTGGAAATAGTTTGTAGGCCTATAACTAATGGTAGGTTATGTAAATTTAAAAAGAAAATAACGTCTCAAATCACATCTTTGCCGGCGACAAATGGAGATGCCAATTATCTATATAATAACTTATTTAATTTAGTTAAAAAAGAAAGCAAAGAAATGTTCCCACAAAAAGTTGTAAAATTAAAAAACAAAATGAAATTCTGTGATTGGGCTACACCCGGTATATATAAAAGCAGGCGTAAGCTATTTGAACTTTATGCTTTAAAATCAACTTCTATTGACCCTGCCTTCATTGATTATGTAAGCCAATACTCAAAAACTTTTAAAAAAGTTTGTTTGTCTGCCAAGTCTTTATACATATCAAACAAAATAAATTTCTCTAAAAATAAAGTTAAGACCACGTGGAATATAATAAATCAGGAAGCTGGAAAAGTTCAAACTTCTAGCAACTCTTTTACTTTGGAAATAAATAATAAGGAAATTAAATCTGATGATGCAGTTGCTAATGCATTTGTCGATTATTTTGCTCAAATACCTGTGATAACTACAAGTGGTCTTAGTTCATCTCCTGATATAGCAGTCACCCTACTTGAGTCACGTGTGGATAAGTGCAGTAAACTCTTCCAATTTAGCCATATTGATGCTATCACAGTTGTAAAATCATTCCGTTCTCTTAACAAGAAGAAAACGGAGGATCTCTGGGGTATCTCAATTCACATTATTCAGTCTGTCATAGATGAATTAGCCCCATTATTAGCCCAAATTTTTAACAATTGTGTTGATGAGGGTATCTTCCCTGATTTAATGAAAAACAGTAAACTAATACCCCTTTTCAAATCAGGCGACAAAAAAGACCCCTCAAATTTTAGACCTATTTCTATATTACCAGCTTTTAGTAAAATTTTTGAGAAAATTGTTTATAATCAGCTATTAGGTCACATAAGAACTAACAGGCTATTGCATGAAAAACAGTTTGGTTTCACCAAAGGTAGATCCACTACTGATGCAGGAACTGCACTTCTCAAACATATTTTTGATGCTTGGGAAGCCAAGCAGGATGTGATTGGAGTGTTTTGCGATCTTTCAAAAGCTTTTGACTGTGTGAGTCATGAAACGCTTTTAGCTAAACTTAGACATTATGGTGTCTCAGATGGAGCTGGCTGCCTTATTAAATCGTATTTATCGGACAGACTACAAAAAGTGGTCATAAATAGGTCAGAGTCTGCTAGCGCACCTATTATGATGGGTGTGCCCCAGGGATCAATATTGGGTCCTTTACTGTTTTTAGTATATATAAATGACCTTCCTTATTACGTTACAGACTCATGTGAGACAGTCTTATTTGCAGATGATACTTCTTTGTTATTCAAAGTCGACAGACAAAAGTCATGTTTTGACGATGTGAATAGTGCACTCTCCAGAGTCATGTATTGGTTTGAAATCAATAATTTATCATTAAACTCAAGAAAAACCAAATGTATAAAATTTTCGTTGCCGAATGTTCGGCAGGTTGATACTCATTTAAATATAAATGGTGATGTCATTGACTTAGTAAACAATACAAAATTCTTAGGTATTACATTAGATTCACGTTTACAATGGGACCCACATATTGAAGCCTTGGCAAACAAACTTAGTTCTGCAGCGTACGCAGTAAAAAAGATTAGGCTATTAACTAACGTTGAAACGGCAAGATTAATCTACTTTAGCTATTTTCATAGTGTTATGTCCTATGGACTATTGCTATGGGGATCAGCGGCCAATATTGAAAGCATCTTCGTGCTACAAAAAAGAGCGATTCGTAACATTTACAAATTACGGGCTAGAGATTCGCTTAGAGAATTGTTCAAAGAAATTAATATTTTAACTTTAGCCAGTCAATATATTTTTGACAACTTAATTTATGTATATAGAAACTACCACTCATACAATAAAAATAGTGATTTACATAATGTAAATACAAGAAATAAAAATAAACTTGCAGTCCAATGTCCATAAGACTGGCTGTTCCTTTTTGGGGAAATGTATAAAAATGTTTAATAAGCTTCCACAAAGCATTATTGAGTTGCCTTTGCACAACTTTAAAAATCACATCAAAAAGACACTTATTAGTAAAGCATATTATAAAGTAAGTGATTATTTAAACGATAACACTGTATGGAGCTAGGTGCGGTATCCCAAAAGCCATGCTTGGTAACAACATAATTATTTATTTATTATTTTTTGTCTTTTCCTTTTGACATTTAATGTGTATGTAAATGTACATACGAAAATATTATATTATGTATGTTAGCTTTATTGTAGCTTTAAGTTTATTTTTTTTTTTTTTTTTTATAAATGACTAATTGTATATAACGATTAAAAAAGAGGAGATAAAAAATAAACCCTGAGAGTTTCTTGCCAGTTCTTCTCTAGGGCCTCCCAATTTCCGAACTGGTGGTAGAGTTTGACGTCAATAAGTGCCTGCAAAGGTCTATGTTGAATAAAGAATTTTTGAATTTGAATTATCAGCCGACATTCTGGGTCATGGTGGACGCCGATTTATTTTGTAAGGATTCTAACGAAGATAAGTCGAAGTAATTAAAAAAAAAATCAGTTCAGCAATTTTTAAACGAATCAGAGACTTCATACTCGGCCGTTTGTTTGGGTATCTATTTTTGCCGTAAAGGGTCAAAGGGTATGCTGCAACACATCCATACACACATACTACCAAATACAAATTGAATTATTACGAAGAATCAACATGTTTACTTATTTGAATGTATTGTCATATGTGTCTGTTTAAATACAAATGACTTATAATTTATTTATCTAACTATTTATTATGTTGGCTTTCGGTTAAAATCGTAAGATATGGTAGTAAAATTATTGGTTACCACGACTTTCCACTTTTTGTCACACGTTGGCCTATGTTATGAGTAGAGATCGGATAATCGGATGCATATTTACCTAAAGTTAGTTTAAGACAAAGTACGGAAACGGCTTTTTATTGTTTTGTAAAATAAAAATCCCGGGATTGCGGAATTGGATAGCCGGATGTTTATTTATTTACCTAATTTAGTTTTTGACAAAGTATAGAACTGTCTTTTTATTTTATTTCCATAAATAAAAATCCCGGAATTCCGGTACTATAGAACATTTTGGTAATGCAAAACCAGTCGGTAATATGAGCTTAAAAACGACGTTACATGAAGGTTAAATAAATAAATCGTACATTCATAAATCGCACGGGGAACTGAAACTAGACTTGAATGAACCCGGAGTCTCGGTCTTTTGAAAATAAATACCACGTGCTAATTTAGTAATTTTCAAACAATATCACTACGTTGAATTTGCGGTCCCGTATTTTCCCGGGATTTTTATTTAACAAAATGTATTTTAAAAAGCCGCTTCCATAATTTGTGAGCCAAAATTTACTTTAGGTAAATATGCATCCGATTATCCGATCTCTAGTTATGAGCCATAAATTTATTATACAACCGTTAGATGGGCAACATGAGAGGAATAACTTAGGATACTCATATGTTAGAGCGAGATGGAAAGGCGCGATCATTCACGTGTACATGCTAGCGGCCTGTTTCGACCCAGCGTCACTTGTGAACGAACGGTTCGGTGAACTAACTTCGACAACTTGTCCTAAAGACCAATTGCTGAATCGGGACCAGTGACGAAATACCATTATTTTTATTACACAATTCCTGTTTCGTATAAGATTTTGCGCCTTAATAACTCTACGTAGTGTTAACAAGTATTTATTCATTTCACGACACGTTTGATTGATAGGCGCAGCGGTTGATTGATCGGGCCAGAGCCAACGGGCCGTGGATTCGATTCCCGCACGAGACAAATATTTTTAACAATTACAAAACCTTGTTTCGGTCTATGTATATGTATGGCAAAATCAAATCAAATCAAATCAAATCAAAATAATATTTATTCAACATAGACCTTTACAGGCACTTATTGACGTCAACAAACAAAACAAAAAAAAAGCTTAAATAATAAGAAAGAAAAGAAAAAAAAAAAACAAAAACCTTGTCCGTACGTACGAATAAGGAAAAAAAAAAGAAAAAATATATTGACTCGACACCTGTTCGGAAATTGGGAGAGCCTTCTCGAGAAGAACAGGCAAGAAACTCTGAAGGTCTATTTTTTATCTCCTCTTTTCAATGTTAATAATTATAATAATATAATATAAAAATACAATATAGTATAAGATACAATCATACCTAATACGATTACAGTCGTATGTATGTTTACATACACATATAAAATAATACAATATTATAAATAATGTTACCAAACATGGCTCTATGAATAGTGTCCCTATTCCCAAATACTGTGATCATTTAGATAGTCACTTACTTTATAATAACCTTTACTCATGAGTGTCTTTTTGATATGGATTTTAAATTTATATAAAGGTAAATCAATGACACTTTGCGGAAGCTTGTTAAACATAGATATACATTTCCCCAAGAACGAACAGCTAGTTTTATGGAGTCTGAACATTGGAACGGCAAGTTTATTTTTGTTTCTAGTATTCACATTATGTAGATCACTGTTTTTATTGAATTTATTATAGTTTCGATTCGATGTTATTCGGAGACGTTATTAAAAATATATATTTTTCGTATAACGAACAATGAGGCAGACTTAATGCCAGAGGTAAAAGGTGAGAATAATTGTAAACGGTGTAGTGTTAGTGTATTTTAAGTGGGTACGTAAAATAACAATTTTCTCAATTTCAGACAGAAATCGAATTAATAAAATGCGGGGATGTGATTATTCAACGTAAAAAAGAACCTTTGATTGCTGCGATGGAACAATTTACGAGATTACTCAAGAAGCCGACCAACCATGATACGTCAAAAGTTTGCAGGGCTCCGTAAGGGTTGATTTACACTAACGTGTAGAAAAGTAGTAGAAAAGTCGCTTATGCATGAATTTGTGTTGTTTCTACAGCAAAAGTAGAAGATACTGTTTATATGGCCAAGTGGTTTTCGGGACCCAGGTCTAAATTTTGGATATGCTATTCTCCTTGACGAGCTGATTCAGAATATTCAACTTTTAGAAAAAGTTAAAGACACATTTTCCATTTGATTCTGCTGAAAACCACGATTTTCTAATTCAGACTTCAGAGCCCCCTAGCGGAAAAATGCGTCGTTAACTTTTTTTGCGACCATTACATTTTTTGCTCAGTTTGACCAGGACATACAATTTTTATGTCGTACCGATTAGGTATGACATAAAAATTGTATGTAAAATCAAGTTTTTTTTATTATTATCATAAATCTTGTTAAATTCTAGAGAAATAATAAATGAATGTCAAATCAGTAAGTACATTATTATTCAAATAGTCATCAGTTAAAATTAAATTCGCTCGGCCACTCTCGTTTACAAAATATTTCGGCCTGCGTAAGCGACCGTCAGTCGACTCTCATAGCCTGCGCTCGGCCACTCTCGCTTGCGAAATGTAAAAAGCCTAACAAAAGCCGGACAAGCTGGACACAGTGTATTTGGGCCGGACACGCAATCAAAAAGCCTACCCTATATCCGGTTTTATCCGGACGCCTGGCAACGCTATGCCCAGCTCTAATTCTCATATATAATACGAGTTCTCGTCGATTTAATTTGTTGTCATAAAACCATGGTATATGAGGTGGTTACCACATACCTTTATCTATGGTTTGGTCAAATGATGTTTTCCAGATATTTACATTTTCTTTTTTTTTTACTGTTATAAATGCTGGGACTAGAGTTGATATCAGCTGGTCGAAGTGAGGATGTTCTCACTTCCACCATTAATTATCGAGCCAAACGAATATTCCGTCGAGACTTTACAAGAAAAAGAATGAAAAGAACTTTTGGATTTTGGATTACCGGGTTTGTATTTCGAGTACCACGTAGTTGAAAAGTCTCTGAAGTGTCTTCCGGACTGGTCCATCCGCTTTCAGAAGCCCGACAGTAACTGCACCGTCACTCGGTGCCTTATTGTTTTTGAGTTACTTTTATTTGAGAGCAAAGCTAATATCAGACAGGCTTTAATTTAGCATTACTTTGAACTCAAACATCAGTGGATATTAATGTTGAAACGCCATTTATTTTGAGTCGACTTTCTTTCGAGTGTGCCAGACTCCTTAAGCTGTTCGCGAAACGATAAAAAGAATGCTCTCTGAATAAAAACTTTCCACCTTATCTAAACATCCTGCTCGATTCAGGCTTGTTGATTCCCGACTACCTGAATACCCCGCGATCCGGATTAGTCCCTATTTTCCTTTTTCATTTGGCAACAGCCTTTTTCTTTGCTCGTGTTCTTTGTGCTTAATTAATAAAGTCGACGATCGCTTGTCGACCTTTTTCCTAAGCGACCGGAAGAAACATTCATGTTTCTTAGAGATTCAAAGCTCATTAATTGTTTTGTTTTATCTGTAATTCCCTCAGACATCTCTTTGACTTCCGTGTTTTTAAATAATTGTGCATTGAACATAATTTCCAAACTCTTAAGCTTTCTTAAAAATTGTGCGCCTAATATTCTTTCGTACCGTTAATACTTATGCATTCGCTCCGCAAAATATTTGCGCTTTTTATATTTCTATCGAAATAGTTAGGACAAATGTCATTAAATGTATGTATTTACTTTTTAAATGCTCTACTTAAGGTGGTGGTTATCTTGATGGCTTTACATTTTATATACTCGCTTTTAATGGCATACGATTTTTTTACGAATACCTACTCCCTCACATGTACTCAAATCACCGTAGTGAGGGACAAATAATGCAAAGTCATTGGGATTCCCTTCTTCATTTTGTAAAGAAAAATGTGATTCATCGGGTTGACCGCCTCGTCCTATTTATAAAAAACCGTAACGTGCGAGTTGGACTCGCGCACGTAGGATTCCGTACCGCTATACATAAAAAAAAAATTGCCTTTATTATTATATTGGAGTTGATTGAATAAAAGGTAAAATGCGGTTTACGATTTATAACGTAATTAAAAAAAAACTAATTATTAGATCTCGTTCAAATCAATTTTCGGTGGAAGTTTGCATGGTAATGTATATCATATATCATTTTTACATTTATCATTCCCTTATTTTAGATGTTAGGGGGGGGGGGAGACATTGTTAGCTCTTATAGTTACGATAAAAAGTGGCTGTGACACACGGACAGAGAGACGGAAGGACGGAGAGACATGACGAATACATAGCGTTCCGTTTCTTGCCGTTCGGCAATGGGCCCCTAAAAAAATATATGGAATATAGGAAATGACTATTGTATATGCAGTTTAATTCCTTGTGATAAAAGTTGTTATCCTTGCAATAAAATTGAAATTAAAACGTAAGAGGCAGAGTACCACCACAACTGTATAAGAATTATTGGATGAAACGCAGTCTATGTGTGGAATCTTTTTGTTCACTAGTACTTAACCTTGTTTTAGCTCCAGACGATACAAATGAGGCTGAGACAGATAATATTCTTCAATATATAAAAGAAAATGTATTCATCTCGAGGATTTGTCGAGACTGCTAAAAGAATTTCCCAAACTATTTTATTCGTCCTTACCACGCTACTGGCTTCTTAAAGTTAACATCGAGTGGTCTTGTAAGAGCTTCGTTGCCACGGCCCTCTATACAATTTCACAGCGCGGCTTCACTCATTTGAATATGAATCGGCTGCCATCTGCGCTCATTTCAACTTAACCAACGTTCCTTTGCTTGTAAAAGTGGTAAAGCTGAGCTACTTTAAACTTTGTTCTCTTGACAATAAAGAGTAAAGTGATAATCAAGATGGAATTCTTCCCCTAGCTTGAGATACACCTTCACAAGGTAAAATCTAGTGTGAAATGCGAAGTTTTGGAGAAGTGCTACTGTTACGTAAATATGCTGTATCGCGGAAGTAGATTTTGTAATTTAAAATTTGTTTCATTAAACAAATTTGTAGTCATTACGCTTATTTATTCTATTTTATATTTGAACGTTTGTTGAGTTATGTTCAGTTTATTTATTGCTGTAGGAGGAGGTAAGATAGCGAACTAGGGTAGTGGTAGGTAGGTAGTGCGACTCATATTCACAACCTATTATTTTTATCTAAATATATAAAAGAAGAAACTGACTGACTGACATATCAACGCACAGCCCAAACCGCTGGTCCTAGAGATTACAAATTTGGCACGTAGGTTCCTTATAAGGTGTAGGGGTGCACTAAGGAAGGATTTTTCAAAATTCGTCCCTTAAGGGGGTGAAATGGGCGTCCAAAGTTTGTATGGAGAAACAAGATTTGTTTGAATATTTTATTCGAAACTTCGCAGGAGTACTCCTAACAATAAATGAGTAAACACGTCTTTCAGGATTTTTGAAAATTCAACCCCTAAAAGGGGGAACTGGGGTGTCAAAGTCTGAAAATCGACAATGGGTATTGTTTCTATGGTTTATCGGGTCGCTGATTACGAAAACAACAATGATTTTAAAATCCAACGTGGCGGACGTGAAATAACATCTCCCCTGTCGAAGCCCCTTTATGTAGACGGTTGAAAAATACGATTAGTACGCGGGCGAAGCCGCGGGCACAAGCTAGTAAATCCATATAGCAGTGAGAATACTGAACATTGAACTTCTAATTGACGACACTTAAAAAATACAGGGAGAAAATTGCATTTGCTGGTTTTTTCCAGTACAAGGTCTCCCGCCGTACATTTGTGAACCAACGGCGTAGCATCTTTGACGTGCAAAAGTGATTGTATAACCTATTTGAAGAATAAATTTTTGATTTTGTTTTTTGCTTTTTTCATTACAACGAAGCCAAGTTAAACATCATGAAGGTTATTTTGTATAAGGGCCCTGAATTGCTTGTATTATTTCGTAGCGATACTGATCTATAATAGAAAGAGTAAACAAAGAAATAGAAAGTTCTGGATTGACGGTTAATAGATTTCATTAAGTTTGATCGAAGTTAATTCATCTGTTAACTTATTAACAAGTTGTTAACGAAAATGCTAACTTCGTCTATTAACGACAACGGATCCATGAAGTATGAACACCAATGTAAACGATCCAGTCTGATTCCTTCAGTTGTCAGTTCTGCGACAATGTGTCCGATGAAAGTTGTCAATTTTAAAAAATGTTGTATATCAACTATTCCTACCACATTACAATAATTGACAGAAAAACCATTAGCATTACAAGATACGAGTATATTTTCTTAAAAGTATCAATTCACATTGATTTATTTGGATTAAACAGCTGAAGATTTTTAAACTAACAAGATAACTTTGCGATCGATTTTGTGAGACTTGTATGACCAGTCCTTTGCCGATACAAAATTATTTACTGGGGCAATAAAAATAAAATCTACGTGTCATAAAATTAAATTACGGAACGAGATCTTCAGGGAATCACGACCATAATGGTAAATATCAATATTGAAATTCAGAATTCCGAGATCGAATTATGCGAGTCGACCGCAGCAATTAGCTAATGGATCGTGAGCCGGAGCTGCAAAATCACTGATTGCGGCCATTTTAAAAAATGACACTTCGTTTTCCCGCCAAAATTGTATCAACTGAGCTTTTAGCGGTATTTTTGTCGACCTGTGGATATCCGACAAATAGAATTGGCTTATTAATATGAATTTAAATGTTGCTTTTAATTCGTTTGTTTGCAATGAAACTGGAATGGGATGGCATGTAGGTATTGAGCACATACATTTTTAGCAAGCCTTTCACGGTAGACACATTTTTATTATATCAACGCTGCTAAGTATAAAAGTTTATTGCTGGTAAAGTAACCTTTAATACTTAGCTGTAGCAATGCTTATTGCCCTGCAGATAACAGGCCCGTAACCTTACTTTGGAACATGATGTTGAATCCCGCCAACAAAGCGAATAGTGGTTTAAGAGATTTACTTCAAGAAGCAGGTTGTCCACTCCTTGTGGATGAGATGCTCTGATCTGATTAAGCGGATAGCGGTGGAGTACAATGAGTTTACGTTCTTCTGTGTATCTATGGTATAATGAGTGTACGTTCTTCTGTGTATCTGTGGTACAATGAGTTTACGTTCTTCTGTGTATCTATGGTACAATGAGTGTACGTTCTTCTGTGTATCTATAGTACAATGAGTTTACGTTCGTTTGCAAATGATACCGACAGCATATATTTTTGTATAAAGTCTTTGTATACTCGTAGTGCCCCATGATTATACTATGTTTTCGTATTAATTTAACATGAGTTCTGTAGTTTACTATATATTAAACACCTATAGAAAACGATAGCAAACTAGAGCCACTGACAGTAAGGCCCAGGGTCAATCCACCAATGTGTTTTCTGTTCTTCGTTTCGTCCTCGTTAGGCAACCTGTATACACGTGCGAACAAATTTAAAGGTATACATATGTGAAATCGATCAGCCAGTACCCGGATGAATAGCTGGCAATAATCTAGTTAAATCCGTATCTTCACTGAATTACATCTGGCTGCTGACAGAAGTTGTGTCTTTTTCCATCGTACCGTAACGATACCACCTCTCTAGTGGTTGCAAATGCCATTTTAAACTTGAAAGTATTAAAATAAAATGATTCTGAAATATGCAACCAACAGATGTCGCAGTTGGGCACCGGATGCACGCATTGTCGCAGGTAGTTGCGAAATAAAATGGGCGTAAAACATGTTGCGCCGACCCCAAATAAAATTGGCAACAGGGCAAGAGAAAGAAGAAGTATGGATATTAGTATGGTAGTAGTAAAATTTCGTTGTATTTGTGTTGTAGACTTCAATAAATATGTACTTATCTGAAATCATGATTATATTCATAAGCCATTATCACTACAGATCTATCGTGAGTCGTGCCACAATGTACGGTAGTAAGAGATTTAATAAAAAATCTTCCCTATCTCTACTTATTATCGTCAATTTTATTAATCGCAAATCGGAAATAGGACTTCCAAAGGCAATGGATGTTTTAACGACTAATCACAGGCGAACACCATTAGAACTGAATAGGATGATCTTAATCAAAACGCCATCAATCAAAAATCGTCGCTTTTTGGGGGAAAAAAGTTATATCCGACGAGGAAATCAACTTAGATATCTGAAGTTAGGCGATGGCCTGTGAGAAAGAATGTAGCGGAGTGGGAAGGCAATTTCAAATGTAGTAGAATGTTATGAAAAGCTTTTACCTGCTAAATATCTAAAATTATGTAATATAAATCAATTTCCTTAAGCTTTACATTTACACTGTATAAAAAGACCCATATCGAAGCCTAAAATACCTCCTTTCATTCAAGCCATAGGGCCCTTACGGTGAAGACTCAGGCTGAGTTTAGTCGGTTTGAAGTCCGAAATAATTACCGCCGTATTTTTTTGCGGTGGTATCCATGAGAATTCTCAAGCTTTACTCTCTAGAGGGGAAAAAGCGTATGATAATACATTGGTACGTCAAAACTTCCGAGCGAGGTCGGGAGATGGCCGATCCCGCTCGAAGAAAGCGGCGCCGGGCTCGGTAGCACAGCTGCGGCGCCGCCGCGGGTCGCCGGCGGGCGCGAGAAAGTCGCGACTGCTACGGCGACCCGGGATGGACCACGCCCCTTCCGTGGCCGGGGGGTGTCGTCGGTGGACGAGACCGGGGGAGGTAGTGTAGCCTTCCCCGAGGAGGGCTCCCCTCTACGCAGGGGAGCGGAGGCTGGGGGTTCCCGGAAGTAGCTTGATGTTCCCGGGGGCTCCCTAAATGCCCGAGGAAGGCCATCCCTGAGGGTTTTAGTGGGTAGGCCTCCCCCTTCTCCCCTCTAGACAGGGGAGCGGAGGCTGGGGGTTTCTGGAAGTTGCTTGATGTTCCCGGGGGCCCCCTACATGCCTGAGGAAGGCCATCCCTGAGGTTTTAGTGGGTAGGCCTCCCCCTTCTGGGGAGGAGAGCCCCACATAACCGCCGGCTCGCCACAGCCGGGGTATGCAATTTAATGCATTTTCCTCAGGGGGAAGAAAAAAAAAAAAAAAAAAAAGGCCTCCCCCTTCTGGGGAGGAGAGCCCCACATAAAACCGCCGGCTCGCCTCAGCCGGGGTATGCAACTTAATGCATTTTTCTCAGGGGGAACAAAAAAAAAATGGTACGTCAAAACTAATTATACATTTGTGTATTTGATCATCATTATAATTTCAGCCTAGAGACCTTAAGACTTACTAATTAGGAAACTAATCAGATCTTGGAGCAGTGTTCCTAAGTTTTCTATGGTCTCATTCATGATTACGCAATTATTGTCAAAACGAAGGTGCGTCAACTTCTTACCATTAAACATATTCTCTAGTGAAGTTAAAATCTGATTGGTAAGTCGCTGCCGAGCGACTTCACAAGTTTGCTGAACCACCACATGCCGTTCCTCTATCGGCTTAAGTGTCAGCTGGAGATCTTCCTTCTCTTCTTAATATGAAGAAGTCTGAAAAACTTAGACCCGTTGTAAGAGCTGCTTCTACGACCCTGTCAATATATATATCTATATTCGAGCATTAGAGCACCAGATAATGGAAATGACTTTTTAACTGGGGTTGAAAGAGTTCAGGGTTTTGGATCTAAATGGATCCTAGACTAGTCGATACCGTTCGACTTTGATGTTAAGATTAAACGTTCCTCTTAGCAAATGATGATACTGCCTATGTGATCAGTAGGATATCTTTGAAAAAGAAAGCCTTAAACGACATAATAAAGTTAATCTCATTAATTGTCGCCTTTTTTTTTTTGAAGAATAACTTCATCATATATCGTGTTTCTTTTGAATTAGTATTTCTAGCACTAAAATAGGAAAATGGCTATTTTATAAAAGTGAAACCTCTACAGTTTATGGCTTGATCTGCTATCACAATCGAGGGCGAAGAGACACGGAAATGAAAGACACAATGTGAATGGAAGTGACAAGCAGCAATCGTCCAAATGGTCTGATTACTTAGTGCAAATATGAAATATAACTATAGTCGATATAGGAATAGGTGCCTTTATTAGAAGTACACAGGGCGTCACATCAAGCTTTACATTTGATTACGATTATTCCCTGTATTTCGAGTTGTTCAAAGTCGAAAGTCTAGCCAGTCTCTCACACATAAAACATTCGGCTATTTCGAGCAACACAAAAGTCGTTCAAAAGTCTAACTCGACTCGAAGCTTACACTAATAAATGTTTGTTACTTCGAACGACATAAGAGTCGTTCAAAGGTCAAATAGTCTAGCTTATCTCTAAGCCTACACATATAAATGTTCGATTATTTTGAGTGACATGAGTCAGGCAAAGGTCAAACAGTCTAACTTGACTCGGAGCCTACACAAATAACATTTGCTATTTCGAACGAGGTAAAAATTCTGTAAAGTTCAAATAATCTAACTACATATGTCATCCACATCAACGTAATCATCGTAGAGAAGGTTCGCCTCGTCCAGAGCCAATTTCATACCTATGTATTAACCAGTTAATCCTCACATCCAACGCTTCCCATAATACCGGCTCGTTGCACTTGACCTCGGTCCCTGATCTACGAAGAGCATCTAAATGGCTCTACCACGAGTTAGAGTAGTTGCTAGCATTTTCTTTAGGTATTTGACGTATAGTAAACTACAGAAATCATGTGAGTTTAATGTGAAAGAATAGTACAATTACGTTTCGCTAGGAGCAATATACAATGATGGATGGATGGATGTGTGGTGTGACAAGGATGGATAAGATAAGGAATGAGTACATAAGAGGAAGCCTGAAAGTAGCGCCAGTGGTAGAAAAAGTGAGAGGAAGTAGATTAGCATGGTTTGGACATGTGATGCGGGGGATGAAAGTCATGTCACAAGCGAATGTTGAATATGAAAGTGGAGGGATACACGGCAGAGGAAGGCGAATAAAAGATGGATCGATTGTGGAAGAATGATATAAGAATGAAAGGAGTAAGCATTGGAAATGACGGCTGATAGAGAGGATGGAAGAAAGATCTACTGCGCCGACCCCAGATAATGGGAAATGGCAAGAGGATGATGATGAGGAGCAATGTACAAGGCTGTGTGCGCGACTAGTTATCGCGTACGCCGTGGTGATGTCTCTCCGTTTTAGGGACTGTCCAAGTGTTCTCAGACAGTCCTTCATTTGGCATTGGCTCGATCAGTTCTAGGTCGAGCTGGCCTCGGAGCACATAGCGATTAGCGGTAGAATCACGAAAGCGCACCCCGCCACGTGCTCCGCATAGACCTAGAGAACACTGGGGGGTTTTAGTGGATAGGCCGGTCCAATCAGACCGGAGAGCCCCATACACGGCCGCGCCTTGCCAGCGCGGTGTCACGCTGCATAAGGAGCATTTCCCCTCAAAAAAAAGGGGCAATGTACAGCGTAACACTTTGGTGTTACGCTGTCGATATCATTTGCAAGCGATTGTAAACTCATGGTAGCTATACTGGTCCATTATCTTATTCTTAACTGAGCATGTTGTCGATGTGTAACTTGTCCATGAAATATTACAATACCCTCTAATTGCAGTATTGCAAACTTTCACATCAGAAACGATAGTGACGGCCGCAGCAATGACACCTTAATCTATCTCATACAGTCACTCTGCAGCGTCGTCGATCTCGATCCACTGCTACGTACCGATAAAGAGGCCTGCAGTTGCTCTGCTGGGTATGATATGGCACGTACCCTTATATGAACAGGGGGGCAATCGCACTAACAAATCGCAGCTGAAACGAAACCAAATTGTTCCACTCAACCAATCCGAGAGCTAGAATATCACGTCATCGAACAGATGACGTGATATTGTGGCGTTCGGATTGGTTAAGGCGAACGGTTAGGTTGCGTTTCGCTTGCGATTTATTAGTGCGATCGCCCTCAGTAACCATTACCGGTGACTTAAATAGCAGATATTGTAGCTGCGCAAATGCTGCTGCTGTTTGTTATACGCAGCTTCACCGAATCTCTGCCCTTGCACTGTCCTCAAATCTAATAAAATATAGAAAATACTTCCCAATCAATTGATCTGTTGTTTGTTTGTTACCTTTAAAAGCGCTAGTAATCAGCTTGATCCAGTAGGATAAACACGGGGTAAAGTGACTCTTTTCTTTGATGTGGCGAAAGGTTTTGCAATTGGTTAGATATACAAGCTATATCAACTCAATGTTCCAAATATGATATGTACATTAATATCTCTAGCGACATTGTTAATTTTAATATTAGTAGCTCCTAGTCTTCTCTAGCGAGTTTGTCTTGATGCAAGGGTAAGCGGTAAAGTTGCTGATGTAACAGTTAATTAATTATTTCCTTCAAATATGTCTTGACTTTATCTCTTGTTTTTAGTGATTAACTCTTAACCTGTCGTATATATTCAAATTCATCGTATCAGTATTATAGCTTCTTTGAAAACTCGCGTTTCTCACCAGCTTTTTCCGTAGAAGTCTGCATTCTGAGCTAGTGGTACATAATATTTTTTTGGAATGAGCAGTACACATGCCTTTTAATCAGCCGTCTTATTGAATTAAGAGATTTTCTCTGGCTCCATTTTGGAAGTTCTATAATTTTTTATTACATTCGACGAGCGTCTATCTTATATTTCTTATGTCGTACAATTCCATTCGCGCGAAATATTTAATATCGAAAGAGCGCTAAATATTTACCTCATATTGTGAGAACCAATCTGTTTTCAGTGATCGTAATTTTATTTGGGTTTTCTTCGAATTGTCGTCTTTTATGTTTTTATTGAATTACTTTACTCTTACAATATTAATTTTTGTCACATTCTAATTATAGATATTATTTAGGACTATGTTTTAATAAATTAATATATCAGGTTTTGTTTACAACATAAAAAGCTTGTTATATGCTCCAAAATAGGCAGAATATACGACATTTTTCTTTTGAGTCTTTTGAGGTAACATTGTAGGCTTAAGGTATACAATGTACGCGTAGATCATAACGGAAAGTTGCTAAAGATTTGTAGTTAACCTCTGAAGTATCATATCGCACTAATAATACAATAGTGTATCAACTCAAACGTCGTACTTGACATAATACTATAAACACACGCAAAATTTGATTCCTCACGCGTGATCAAGATTAGTGCAAAAACAGAATAAGGATAAATTAAAAAAACTTATGTGACAGTTATTCAATTTGCAACTATTACATGAAGTGAGTAATAAGTTTTTTGTTGATTCTGAAAAATGTTCGATTTTGAGTTGATACACTATTGTATTATTAGTGCGATATGTACTATGGGAGACTAGACATTAGCCATTAGCCATTTACCGTCAGAATTCAATTCAATTCCTTGCTAATCCAATTGAGGCTAATTAGTCAGGACACTCCCATGAGACAAGCTTCATTACAGTTACAACATTCGATGCCCTAGGGAACTTGTGTTGTAGTCACAACCAACATGAATCAGTTAACACTAGTTTGTTTCAGGACTCATATGAACATTTTGCTTGTTTATATTTTCAGTTGTCAAAACTATAATAATAATTATTGTAATGTTTGCAATCTAATCTAGAGGCCCGTTACGAATAAGATTTTTAAATATTTATTACAATTAAAGGTAAAAATATTTTAATTCATATTCTATTAATTATGAATCAACATATTTTTTACCTGGGGATTGAATTTCTTAACTAGTTGCCTAAAGATATTTCTTTTTTTTTTATTCATAACCTTCGTTATCTGCTGTTGATATGTATCTTGCCAATTTATAAATTTTACTAAAGGACATTGGAATCATATACAAAAGTAATTATAATCAAATTTTATAATGCAGTGCGTGTTGATTGCAAGTTATTTAACAACACTAATTTCATTATTATTTTATTATTAATTAATTTTATTATTATCGCTTACATCACGCGTCTTTATAAGACTTGGTCCTTTATAAGGCGTCCCCGCGCACGCCTTATAACGCCGCCAACGCTTAGAGGCCGTTTAAGCGAATTTTAATGCATGGAGTGTACCGACTGGGTGTAATCTCAACTTGTACCATAAATGCAGCTAAACACCTAGTTAGATGCACACAAACTTTAACTTTAAACATTACTGGTCAAAACGATTGTGGACTATTGCATTTCGATTTTGGTGGTAATGCAAACCGGGCTATGGAAGAGAATCCAGTCACCTTCCTTCTCAAAGCCTCCAAATTTATTTAAATATGGCAGGTCGCCGCCCACTAAATGGATCCCCCAAAAAAGTAGACCAATATTGGTGCGAAGGGAGCAGCATAGGTGTGAACGGCTAAGAGTGTAGAGAGGTGTGTCTGCGACAGCGTTGGAGACGACACGTCGGCGTTATGAGATTATTACACTTTCACCCTTCAAGCATAGGCTCTTGCGACTCGACTCTGTCCGGCCGGCTAAGGCAAGACAGAGGAGGGTGGCATACCCCTCCCTGAAGCACATTAGTGCCCTCGGTGACGCAACTCACCGACAGCTCGCTATTACACATGTGAATACTTTTGGCTTACTTATCTTGCAATTATAGTAAGGATTATTTATATATTTAGGATATATTTATATAGAAAGGAAACGTCTGGAGTCTTTGTTGGTAATTTTATGACAGTTAAATATAATGACAAGCTTCAAAGATACCTCATATAAAAACACACAAAAAGTCAAATTATAAGAAGTTTCTTAACACTCCCAGCAACAAAAAAAAACATTAACTTCGAAGGGGGGTCCTTTAACATTGAAAGAGTCCTCCCAGCAACAACAAAAAAAATATCTTGAAAGCGTTGTCAATCAACATGAATTTTTCTCAACTTTATTGTCATCATAAAGGAATAGATCCATTGCCTTAACTTCACTATTGGTCCTTTTGGGTTATATAGAATTTTCCTATTTCTGATTGATAGGTAGAGGGCATAGACTAATCACGGATCTTCGTATGCAGTTTCCATTTGGTAGCTTAACTTCCACTACCCGAACTTGACCATCTTCACCCGGAATAACAGTTGAAATACGCCCAAGGTGCCATTTGTAAGACATTATATTTTGATCCTTATATAACACGATTTGTCCAACTTCCATATTACTAGTTTTAGTTTTCCATTTATAACGTTTTTGCAACTCTTGTAAATACATGTCTGACCATTGCTTCCAAAAATGTTGCTTCAATTTTATAATCCTTTGATAATTCGAGAGTGTGTTTGTATCAGTGGACGTTAAATCATCTTCTGGTAGTGATGTGTAACTTCGCCCAATAAAAAAATGAGCTGGTGTTAAGACCTCCGAATGCTCTGGGTCCAGCGGAATTAAAGGACGTGAATTTAATATGGCTTCGATCTCATTTAATATAGTATACAATTCTATAAATGTTAACAATGCATTTCCTAATATACGTTTTAAATGATATTTACAATTTCTAATTGCAGATTCCCAAAGCCCTCCCATATGAGGTGAATAAACAGGAATAAATGACCATTTTATACCTTCGTTAACTAAATTATCAGTTATTAATTCATGATTGTTATTAATAAAGCTATATAATTCTTGCAGCTCATTATTTGCACCTACAAAGGTTGAGCCGTTGTCGGAAACAATCTTATTAGGTTTACCCTTACGTGCTATAAGGCGTCGCAAGGCTGATAAAAAACTGTCAACGGTCAAATCCGGTATTAATTCTATATGTACACCCTTTGTGGCAAAACAAATAAATATACATATGTAACATTTTGAGATTTTGTAGCCTCTACTTCTACGATCACGTATTTGAAAGGCTCCTGAATAGTCAACACCGACAACCGAAAATGGTAAAGAAGGAGTAACTCTATCTGTAGGTAAGTCTCCCATTAGGTAATTAGCGGGACGAGGTCTTGCTTTGAAACATTTTACACAATTATGTACTGTTTGTCTTGCCACTTGTTTTCCACGTAAAACCCAATATTTTTCACGAATGTGCGATAATAGTTGTGTTGGTCCCGCATGAAGTAAATGAATATGTTCATATTTAAATAAAATTTTTATGAAATTATGATTATATGGAAGAAGAATTGGGTGTTTTTGATCAAATGACAGTAATGAATTTGTCAATCTACCACCTACTCTTATTATATCATCAATGTCAAGAAATGGATTAAGACAAGCAATTTTGTTTGCGCCTGATAATGGCTCATTATTTTTTAATAATACGTACTCCTTAGTAAATTCTGATCTTTGAACTGTCTTAATAATTAAATTGAGTGACTTTGTCATCTCATTACACGTTAGAGGTCCTGAAATTTTATCTTTATTTCGGTTTATATTATTAATAAATCGCAGAAAGTACGCAACTGTACGAATAACCTTAGTATAATTGGACCATCTTTCAAAATCAAAAACTTTCGATAGTTGACAAATTACGTTACAGATAACACGTTTTTCGGGCAAACGTTCAAGCGGTATTTGTATGAAATATGAAGGCCACTTCTCTTCATTATACTTTAACCATTGTGGTCCATACCACCATAATTTACAATCCGGCAATTTGCTTGGTTGTAATCCTCTGGATAAGTAATCCGCTGGATTGTCTGCAGAGGAAATCCATCTCCAGTTGCTTATATCACTTAAAGTTTGAATTTGATTTACTCTTTTACATATAAATACTTGTAATTTTTCAGTTTTTTGTGTGTGTAACCACGATAAAACCACACTTGAATCGGACCAATAAACTAATTTTATGTTGTCTTCTATACTCCAAGCAATCTTAACCTTAGTCATTAACTTTGCTAAAAGTACGGCAGCACACAATTCTAAGCGTGGTATAGTTTGTTCCTTTAAAGGGCTTACCCTTGATTTGGAAATTAATAAACGTGTGATTATTATACCTGCTTCGTTTTCCGATCTAACGTAAATACAGGCCCCATAGGCACGTTTAGAACTATCACAAAATCCATGTAATTGCACAGAAATAGGTCTTATACAACACACGTGTCTTGGTATTTTCAGATCTTTTATTTTAAATAATTGCTCAGAAAATTCTAACCATTTAGATATAATATCGGCTGGTAATTCATTATCCCAATCAATTTTTTGAAGCCATAGCTCCTGCAATAATAATTTTGGTAATACTATAATCGGACCTAGAAGACCTAATGGGTCAAATATCTTAGAGATGTTTGATAATATGGCACGTTTAGTTTTACCCCTATCCGTTTCATCTAGCGTATAATTAAATATATCATTTTGACTATACCAACACAGCCCAAGAATCTTCCCATAAGTATCCTTACTAAAATGCAAGTTATCTTCATCTGTCTTATTAAGATGAGCTAATTCTTGAATAATTTCCTGGTTGTTACTTTTCCACTTTCTTAATATAAAAGAATGTCTTTGTAACCTAGTATATATCTCCTTTACTATCTCTATTAATTCATTTAAATTCTCAAGACTTAAGAGCAAATCGTCCATATAAAAATCATCGTGAATAATTTTAGAAGTTTGAATTAGCCGTTGAGAATATTTCCCTTTAGATATGTCTTCATTTATTCTGATATCGTCTGCAATTTTTTTTAGACATCTTGTGCTTAAATATGGAGCCGACGACATTCCGTAGGTTACGTATTCAAAGAATAGACATTTAGCTTATTTTTAGGTTTTCACGCCAAAATATTCTTTGTAAATGTCTTTGTTTAGGATCTATTAAAATCATTCGGTACATCTTTTCAATATCAGCATTAACTACGTAAGTATATCTTCTAAAACGAAGTAATATTGAAACAATATCTGGCTGATGGCTTTTTCCGATATATTGAAGATCATTGATAGAAAAACCAGTATCAGTTTTACACGAACCATCGAAAACCACCCTAAGTTTTGTTGTTTCGCGTTTTATATTTAATATGCCATGATGAGGGAAATAGTAAACAGGTCCTATATGTTGTAATATTTCCTTTTCTGACAATTTTGTCATGTGTCCCATCGATTCATATTCTCTCATGAAGTCTGTATACATAACTCTTAGTACGTCATTCTGTTGTAATTTTTTTTCCATACCATAGAACCGGCGCAATGCAATATTTTTCGAATTTCCTAAAAATTCCGGGGATAGCTTAAACGGGGTTGTCAGTATAAAATTGCCATTTTGATTAATATATGCAGTTCTGTTAAATATTTCTTCACATTTTTTCTCGTCATATGAAACAGAGTTTTCTAGTGGTAAAGAACATTCTTCTAATTCCCAAAATTTTGGTAGTAATTCGTTTATAGAATAGCAGTAGCGTGATAGATTATTTTTTGATTTATTATTATTTTGAAACGTAGGTACAGGCCCAGCTAGCACCCATCCTAATTTAGTTTTTTGCATTATTGGCAATCCTGGTCCTAGGGACCTTTGCCCTATACATAGTAAATTATAAAATATTTCAGCACCTAAAATAATATCTACATTACCTGGCTGATAAAAATTGCTATCGGCTAAGTTTAGTTGTGCTGGTATTTTAAGTAATTCTTTATTAATATGCGTATTTTGTAATACTTCACATAACTCAGGCGCTATGAGACAACAAACAGTAATATTGTAATTTTTATTGAATTGGGAATGTATAGCAAGCGAACATGAATAATTAATATCAGTAATACTATGATTAAATCCTACTACTTTCATATTTGTATCACATCTTTGTAACTTCAGAGAGTTAAAAGCTTTTTCGGAAATGAAATTACATTGCGATCCTGAATCGAGTAGTACTCTTAAAGGAATCAACTCATTAGATGCATTTGTCACCAAAACAACAGCCGTTGATAACATTACAGTAGTATAACATGATATAGTATTATTTATATTAAGATGGCTTACTGACTGTATTTGTTCTGTTGCTGGTGTTTCTGTGTCACTCTTTTGCGAGCTAATACCGATCTTCGATTGCAATGTACTATTTTTAAGTGATTCGTGGTGAGAATTGTCAGATGTAGTCGCTACGTGAGATTGTAAAGTAGTTGGTCGATCGAAATGCAATAAGGAATGATGTCTTTTATGGCATATTCGACAAAAACTAGCACGGCACGTGGAAGCGGCATGATTAGGCTTAAGACAATTAGTACATAATTTATTTTCCTTTATAATATTAAATCTGTCGTTTGTATTTAAATTCAGAAAGTTATTACATTGATTCAAGTAATGCTTACCTTTGCATATAATACAGGTAGGTAAGGTTATGGGAGACGTACCTTTTGACATATTCAAATCTATCTTAGATTCCTTACGTATCTCGTTTGCAGGTGATGATGATTCTTGAGTTTGAATATTTTCTAAGAGATTAGCTTGTTGGGAAATAAATGTCTGAAAATCCTGTAAATTAGGTAAATCGTTATTTCTTTTTTCTTCCCATTTTATTTGTATTTTTTTGTCCAATTTAGGTAACATTAAGTATATTATTATAATATCCCATTTATCGACCGGTATTTTTTGTAATTTGAGTGCACGTAGATTTTTTGAAATATTGTCATTAAAAAGCCGTAAGCTCTGACTAGTACTTTTCACATTTGAAAAATTACATAAAGACTTTAAATGATTTTGAATGATTATTTTTGGATTGTTGTATCGGTCACAAAGGGTGTCCCATGCAATTAAGTAATGTTCCGCTGAAAACTGAATAGATTCAACAGTTTCTTTAGCATTACCAAATAATGATTGCCTTAGGTAATGAAATTTTTGAATTTGGGTCAAGCTGTGGTTGTCATGAATTAAAGCTTTAAAGGTATCTCTAAATTCAAGCCAAGTATTTACATTGCCATCAAAATTTGGTAATGTTATTTCGGGCAATTTTATCTGACCTAAAGATTGAGCGGCTGGTTGAATAGCAGTATGAGTACTAAATTCACTAACATGAGACGGGATTTGGTGAAATTTACTATATAATGCCTTCGCTTTTGCCAAAGTTTCAAAGTACAGATTTTCGAAACTTTCACGTTGCGTTTGATTTTCATCAATATTTTCAATTAGCGAGTCTAACTCATTTTGTATTGTTTCGAATTCAGTTAATATATTCGTAGTATTATCTATGCGATCTTTTAAATTAAATATTTGTAATTCAGTAATATTTTCAGTATTAGATATTTTGTGCAAATACTTATCTAAATTTGTAATTTTTGCTTTTAGACTTCCACGTAATACTATTAACTTTTTTACTTCCATCTCAGCCATATTAAATTGACGTATTTTTAAACTCCTTGTGCTTTTTCTTCGTTCGGGGTCACCATGAATACTTTTGGCTTGCTTATCTTGCAATTATAGTAAGGATTATTTATATATTTAGGATATATATATAGAAAGGAAACGTCTGGAGTCTTTGTTGGTAATTTTATGACAGTTAAATATAATGACAAGCTTCAAAGATACCTCATATAAAAACACACAAAAAGTCAAATTATAAGAAGTTTCTTAACACACATGTTCTCGAAGATCTGGACCGTCTTTCTCAATGGTGTGAGGATAATAAATTATTCATGAATATCAGCAAATGCAAACATATTAGATTTACTAGAAGCAAAAATATAGCATCAATTCAATATAATATTAACGGGAAAATTTTGGATGAAGTAGAATCGATCCGCGATCTCGGAATTGTTCTTGACAAAAAACTTCGCTATCACACACACATTGACCACATGGTTAAGAAAAGTTTTAACATGTTAGGTTTTGTCTTACGCAACACTAAAGACTTTAAAAGAGTGTATACTAAAATTCTTTTATTTCAAGCGCTGGTTCGATCAGGTCTTGAATATTGTAGTCAAGTCTGGTCTCCACAATACGATGTCCATATTAAACGCATCGAAAGCATCCAGAGATTACCTACCAAACAACGATTAACCTACTTTAATCTTATCAGTCTGCAAGATCGTAGATTTTTGTTAGATTGTTTGTTCTTGCATAAGATTATTAATGGAGCCATAGATTGCCCATTACTATTACACTCAATCAATCTTAATATTCCCATAAGGTTGCCACGTCTTAGCAGATGCGTCCCTTTTTCGGTGAAGGGCAGTAAGAGTAATCTTGGTCGCCACGCCACCATGAATAGACTCCAGCGTCAATACAATATTCTGGCAAAGAAAATTAAAAGTGATATTTTTGCAGACAAAACAGCAAAATTTAGACGAGAAATAATAAATTGTCTATCGGTCGGGTCCTTACAATATTGAATTTATTTCTGTATAACTTTTAACACTTAAAAAATTCTTGTAACAATGTAAAATTAGTATAATTTGGTATAAGTAAAAGTATAGTTCATGTAAAATTAAGCTAATGATTTATATATTGTAACATCGAGTTCACTTATGCATGCCGTGGCAACCTGTAATTGGGTCTGCACTTAGAAAGAGTAGATTTACACTTAATTTTAAGTTTTTATTAGTGTAAGACTTGTTGGTTGTCCTAAAAATAAATAAATAAATAGTTTCCCTGAGGGAGACTGACTGTACTGATGGGGCATTTATGGCAGTTAAGTTACATTAAAAGCCCCACCAGCGGGCGGTACGGTCGTCACTTCCCTACGCACTTATTATTATTTTAATTGCCACTTACGTTAAATTCAAGCTCAGTAGATTAAGCAAAACCTACTTCGCTCGCACTTAAGGATCGTTGTTTTTCTAATAAATGGGATCAAATGAAACAGTTGCTCCACTTCTCAGGGGATCTCCAACAGCTCCATAGCCTTAACTAGCGCATACCGACACATAAACTATCACTTGTGTCAAGTCCGGCCCTGCACTATTGAATTAGTCACGATGTCAATTTAAGTTGCGGGTTGAGTGAGAACATCTATCCACCAGGGACGGATTCGGGATACGTCCACAGTCTATTTTCGTTCTTTTTGGTCGAATATAGGAATAGTTGATACATTCGTAGTGAATGTTAATCATTTGACAGTTTGTCTCACTTTGTTTTAGGTACATATGTCATTTGATTAATGGATCATTTGATCCTATAAAGAATCCACAATAAATTCACACAACCAACCACTTTGGTTCCAAGTAATATTCGTATGCAATACTATTAAATTTGGATAAATAAGATTGAACTTTATAGTTCTTTATATTAACAAATCTTAATAAATTTTTGACAAATAAGTTAAATTTTAATTAATGAATAGTTTGTAGAGACATCAAACAGCTACTTGAGCCTATCCTTACTTAGATGCAGCTTAATGCTGCAATTAAACACGTGAATTTAATACATGACCAGGTGACGTGTCGTCTCATACTATTATTATGAAATAGAAAGAGTGGATTATTCCAATGAAGGCTTAAAAAATAAATGATATTACTGAGCACGGCACATGTCAGCCCTATGCTTTCAGTATTTTCAAAATTGTTTTCAGGTTTTCTGACGGTTGGATACACCGAAATTCGAAAAATGAATATACTAAGAACGGTTTTCAGAATTGTCCCTACGTATTAAAACCATGTAAGTATTCCTTTCTCCAGTTTTCTTTCAAGCAGCATATTTCCCTTCTCTTATATTTTTTTTATCACTCTAACCATTCTCCTCAAAACTCACTTTCACTGCACAATCCTACTTTTATCCTTCTTTTACCACACATTCATTATTCCTTACCATTCCTTGAAAACTTATATCTCAGATATACAAACTCTTTCATTTATTCTATATATGTGTGGACTGAAAAGAGGAAAGTAGCATTTTTATTTAATTCTTTATTATATTTAATTTCAACTTGAATATTTTTTTTTATTTATTTTACCAAAAAGAAACAATTACAGAAAAGAATCCTATACTAGGCGTGACTAGAGAGGAGTTTAGAGTTTTGCCGCACACCAAAGCCGTCGTATCAATACTTGATAGTAATAAACATTATACAGAAAAAAAAAACAAAAGATGAACCCGTCAGGAACAATACATTTCTACCAACGCAGCTACCTCTCTCACTCTTACATAATGCGCGAATTTTTTGTTATTTTTGAAGTATTTTTTTAATGTATCCTTAATATTTTTGAAGTTAATTTTATTTATCATATATATCCACCGGTATACTATTTATAAGAGATGGGACAATATATTGTAATCTTCGTTTACCATATAAATTATTGTAATTTGGTAAAAAAAATAATAATTTTGTCGCCCCGCGTAGTAATTTTAGTTGGAGAAATTTTTCTGTAGTTTTTTAAGCTATCATTGAAGTATTCTTCTACCAATAATGTGTACTGTACCTTTTTATGGATTGGAAGGACGCTACAAAATTCAAATATGGTATCATCTTCACAGTCAAGTTGTGCTTTAATATTCTCTGGAATAATTGTTTTCAGGATTCGTAGTTGGAGATGATATATTTTATCTAGGTGCGTTCTATACGTTTTGCCATAGCTTGACAGTCCGTAACCTATTACTGAATCAGCCAGAGAATTACATAGCATAAGTGCAGTTTGATAGGGAATTTTACGTTTAATAATGGCAAATTTAGCTAGTATGGCTCTCAGTTTATCACAAACAACATCAATATGGCCTTTCCAATTAATAATTTTAGTTAATGCAGAAACTCTCTAATTTCTAGAGTACAAACGGATCTCTTGCAAAAGGCAGCACAGAAATAGCGCTACCAACATACCATATTTTACATTTTGTTTGAGCATCATCACAGCTTATATTCGTCCCAACCGCGCTGGCTGAAATTTCCCTTTTACCTTCGAATTTATTCGTAGGTAGATTACCTTACGATATTTCTGGAATAATCTACAAATGGAATTCGAAATAAAAAAACGCCGCCTGCCTAATCTTCTGATTCCATTTTCTGAGATCACAGCACCACTGATGCTCATTTTATATAATAAAAGAAAAATATTAATTTTAGTATTAACATTCTTCATATCTGAGGTCTTGTTAAGTTTACCGTGTATCTGAATATCAAATATAACACAAAGCTACAATCACGCGGGCAACGAGCCAGTTGAAAATAACTGCAGTGTTGTAAAAGCACCCTCGAATAAAACACCCCCAAATAAAACATGCATAGTCCAGGCGCGAGCAAGAATAACAAGTACACGCGCACTCAATAACTCGAGCTTATTAAAAACAATGGCGTCCGCGCTCTGCATTAGTCGGCGGTGTTGCCAAACTACTGAATTAGTGAGTGGACATATAGAGCACTGACCAGATTAAACTCGCTCCGTGTTACACCGACATCGGTATTATATTGTTTCTATATCAGTTCATAAGCTGTTGTATAAAAATAGAAGGAGCGTGTTGTTAACATAAAATAAATATGTTATTTCACAATATAGTCTATTTTGAGTACTGTTCACTTAGTCTAACGTTTATCCGATTCTTTTATCTCTTCCGAAGTATATGATTTGTTCAGGTCATCAAAATAGGCATTTATGAGATTGTAGCGTTGTACTTAAACTATATTAAAATAATAGCTTCTTGCTTATTGATAAATATATTTAAATAAAAGTAACACTTATCTAAACTTACAATAAAAAAAATATTTAAAATTTAATTAAACTAAACTACACAACTAATTAAAAATCTATTAAATCTATATACTTACATTCCAATTACATACATTCTAACACTAAAACATAAAATTATAATATTATTCTACGGAACATCAAGTACGCGTGGCCGCAAGGTTACGCGGTGTTTTGCGCTCACGCATTCCTAAAAATCTATCGGAGTATTAGGCGAACGGACAAACTGGTTCTCGTGTTACCGACGCTCAGCGCGCAGTCGCGTACTAAACTATCACCTGACGACGGTGGCATATTAATTTAAAACCTATAATTATATTGACTTCAATATTCACAAATTCTTTTCAATCACAGTTATAAATTCCCGCTGGGGAATTTAATTCTACAATTTAATTCCACTATTTAATAATACAATCCGAAGAGGTTTTGATAAGAGGATTAAAAGAAAAGTTCACCAGCGCTGGTTGGAAGGAAAATCGACCTGGACTACAGCGGCCTACCATCTATCACCGCGACATCAGGCCAGTGTCACTCTCTTTTAGAATTCCGGACTTACAGTCGGGACGTGAGGCGGCCACTTGAATATTTTGGGCTAAATAAATTTAGTACCACCTACTTCGTGGTCTTGATTTGAACCCTACCTACCTACCTGCGGAGGGCTGGTTGCTACTAACCAAGTGCCGCAAGATAATTTCGTCGTTGGAGGTAAATCATTTTCCAAAGCTATCTTTCCAAGCTTTCTCATAGTCTAGCGAACATTCAAAATTGATGACACACTGAGCTATATGCGATGTCTATGGCTTCCACAATCTCTCACCTTCATCTCTGATCGGTTAAAATCATGATGTGACTTTTTTTTTCAATTGTCTCAGATAGAGAGATACAGAGACTGGGCGTATAGAACGTTCAGTATCGTCTGTGCTTGTACAGCCACTGCGAATTTAATAAGCCATTTCCTTGATATGAAAATGTATGGTACATAGTCCTTGTGATATTTATCAAGCTTAGCATTGATTTGAGTGGCGTTTTTTCTTACATAATAATCCTTAAAGAGCTTATGATATTTTTTTTTCATTTTCTTTCTCAAAATGCGAGATTGTCTGCTATCAATGGCTGCCAAACAAACTAAAGACGCAGCTTGTTCAAACTGACTGTTGATTGTTGACAAGAGCATTATTGCCCTTTCAATCAAGAGGCGGGTAATTCAAAAGTTACGTGTTATTGTGCTATTAGGTTTTTATCTATAAATAAATTAATAAATAAATAATAAATATTTGTTACACTTACACCAATTAGTCTAGCCCAAACTAAGCTCTATAAGGCTTGCGCTATGGGATCTAGGGTAACGGATAGTCATACATATATTATACATATATAAATAATTTTTATTGAAATATATATCAACAACCATGACTAAGGTACAAATGCTCGCATTCATCACACAAACATCTGCCCCCACCGGGATTCGAACCCGGGACCTCAGAGATGGCGACACCTTGAAACCGGTGTATTATCCACTCGACTATGGAGGTCGTCAATTAGTTTTCCTTATTTAATAAACCAAACTGTTTGAAACTCCAAAACACATAATCGATATAAATACATACGAGTATATAACACGAGTACTGACACGACAACAAGTAGGTTATATATGATGAGGTTATATCTTTATTTTATTGTTTCAACCAAGTTGCACTGGTTGAGGTCTCATGCGGACTGAAGCTGTGCTCTCACCTCTTCGTAATGCAGCGATTTTCTCGAACTACCGGCATATTTTTGTTATCTAAGTACCGTCACTCATTACATTAGCAGTGTCCGTATTTTACAGTCAGCTTGCAATTTATATTCAGAAACTTTCAATTAATAAATTATAATTACTGATGAAAATGTAAGAGGTGCGAGGAGTGAATAGAAATTTCACTGCAGCTATTAAAATCATATGCAAAAATAAATATTTTAACTAATAAGTTTTAAACTAGATAGGCATAAAGATCATTTATATATAAAGGCAATTATAGCCCATATTAACACGAAGTATAGTGCTAAGAGTAACAATCCAACAATATCAAGTCATAAAGTAAAATAAGTAGGGATCTATTAAAATCATAATTATAAAAGTTTAGCTATCTTGTCATCTGACAAAAACAATCGAATTACTGTAGTCAATTTGAGGGACTTTAAATTGCGTGGAATATATTATTACTTATATAGTATTTCCTTATCTCCTATAATGATGTGAGATGCGTAGCTTCCTTTCCTCCCATAATGATGTGATACGACTTTGAACGTTGAATTCTTTCAGCAATCGTATCTCCGAAAGTACTCACTATAACGAGTCAAATTTTGACTACAATATGGTCAAAACAAATATTGGCAACAAATAAGTGGTAATATGAAATTAATAATGACTATCATTATCTGAATAAAAACCATCTCAAAATTACTAAGTCGTGTAATATTCCTTCGTTAATCTAACATTTATTTAAGATTAATTAAAGCTTACGTACATATTGAAAAATGTTCGGAATATAGATGGATTTGGGTTAGTGTAACTTTCTGATTTTAATATTTAAGATGGATATAATAATAACAAGTGCGCAGGGAAGTGATGAACCGATCATCTGCGGGTGGGGCATTTATTTTAAATTAATTAATTAATTTAATTTACAATTTTCATTACAAGTCTACTGTTAAGAGTACTTGCGGATCTTAATAAACATAACCTTCGTTTTGATTTGTATCTCGCAATTAAGTTACACAACAGTGTGAATGAGGCCAATTTACACTGTATCCGTGGTGTACACGGAAATAAAAATGTTGCACTGCAATTTTGGGACAACTCTATGAGCTCAAATATCGAGGTGTCATGCTATACTATGTTAATTGCATCCAGGTGCCAAGAACGTACAATTTTGGGAAAAGGGGATTAGGGAGAAAACATAAATGTGTAATTAAAGCATGTTAATTTAACTACTCAAGAATATTGTAGTATAGATTATATAATTAAATACAGTTTTTAGTCTTCTTCTATTTAACAAAGTCAATAAACCCTTTTTTTATCTCTCTTCTGGCTTGCACGACTTGTGCATTAGCCACAAACCAGGGAATAAACCCTTTTTCATCATAGGTTTGAATGCACTTTTGACAGCTGTCACTTCCATAGTCAATCTGTCAAAATATCATAGTATTGACTATAAAAATGTCACAGACAAAGAAGAAGAAGCGCAATAAAGATGACATCTTGCAAAATGGATATACTCGTACGTCAAATAAGATAGCTCTACCACTTGACAGACTCTTCTTTCTAGAAGACCCATTTTGAGAAGGCTTGATTTCACATTTCTTTTCATATATTACATTTCAGTGTAACGATGTGAAAGAATATGTAGTGACGAAATCAAGATGTAATTGCTTAGATGGTTTGGATACGTAGAAAGGATAAACAAAGGACGACTGATAAAGATTATGACACAAATACGAATTGATAAGTTGGCAAGATGCGATCAACGCGAAATAAGAAATATACATAGACAAGTGTCTATGAAATATGCTTTTTTATATGATGGCAAGCGATAACCGCTGCCCAGAGACACCCGCAACACCAGAGGAGTCCCAGGTGCGTTGCCGGTCTTTTAAATGCTTAGATCGAAACAAGTGGGAAACTGCCTACCTCCATTGGAAAAAGACCTGATTATATATATGTATGTAACATTACAATAAATTTTCATTCACATCAGTTAGATTTTCAAAAACAATGAAAGACAGCAGTACACAACTAATGTGAATGTGTAATCGTTTTCATCGCCAGTAACTACTACGGTGAGCGGACGAGTGCGTTTCAAATACCACGTTTGATTAATTTGTTGCCTACCTCCATACGTGACGCAATTACTAAAAACAACATTAAACACAAATTGAAAAACTACTTTCTGGAAGAATTAAAGTCCTAATATAGTTATATATGTATATATATATGTGTGTGTGTGTGTGTATGTGTACATATATAATTATATATAATAGATATAAGTACTGACAAAACACTGGTCACTGTCGATTCTTTGGTATTACGCTTAATACTATTAAACTTAAAAATTGTTGATCTGTGTAACATCATTGTTCGATTTTTTGGAATTAGGCTTAAGAATATTGTACGAACCTACATATATGATTTGTAACATTGTTCTCGCTTCATGTTAACGCGAAAGCATAGTTGGTACTACAGACAAACCCGAGAGGTTTTAGTAGTACCATTGTAAGAAAATGTATTGTTTTTTTGGTAATAAATAATAATAAAAATAAAAAAAATAAAAAATTGTTTACCCAATACTTTTAGGTTTAAGCTATAAAATTGATAAGCAAATCTCTTGAATATTACTTGAAACGTACATGAAGATATTTAAAAGAATTATTCAATTATTACCACACGATTGCTGCTTACTTTGAACTTCGCACACTTTTGATATCACGCAGCAGTCCACAAGTAACTTTTTATGTATTATTTTTTTTGTGTATCGTTGTTGTATTTCCATGTATCTATTCAATCCGCCGTCGCACCACTGTAGTGTTATTGTATCTGTGGCAAAATAGTTAAGGTAAGTTGGTCACAAATGCGAAGTTTTCGGATCTTGGAAATGTTTCTGGAGTTTTATCAGATCAGAGAATTCTGGTTAGTTACACAGAAGTTTGAAGTTAGCGCTCGGCGTAGATCAAATTTAACTTACATCCTTTACTGTCTTTCATCAGTTACTTCTTCAGACTTGACGGAATTGATCAATAATTGAAATGTGAAGTTTTGCGTAATGCCTGAAAATAAATGACCGGAAACTTTAGTAACCCTTGTAAACAAATTCCTGTTCCGACCATAAAATGACATCGCGAATCTATCGGTATTTCTCATTCCGATAAGATTAGTTGGTGTTATGGAAATTTCTATCTAAATGTTACGTTCATTTGGACTGGCTTTACATTAGCCACTTTTTCTACGTAACTATAATGTCTATTTTGTAAAGATTTTTTTTGTATTTCTACAAATTTTTTTAATTTGCTTTTTAAGGCACTAACAAAGTTTTAATCTAATTCATTAAAAGTATTTTAATGTCTTTATCAATAGTGAAAATAAAAGCTGCTGATTAATTCTGCTCACCGGTGCTTACGTTTATTTTGTGGCACGATTCACCCTAATTGAAATTGTTTCACCTCGACGAAATCCCACGAAATACCAGTCCGGTGTGAAATTCGTTTTTATTGTTACATTTCGTGTTTGACAAGTTTTTTCATTACCGATCACAATCTTGGTTTGTTCGTGGAACTTATTACTTTAATACATGATTACGTCAAGTCAGTGGCTATTATTTTTTTCCTTAATTTTCGTGAAAGAAAATTATATTAAGTTTTGTGAGCATTATTGGCCATAAATGCTATGCTTTACGGTAATATTTTTATATAACGGAAATTGTAATTCACGATTGGCTCGTTATGTGAAATAGGCTTAATTTTGGTTGTTTTGCTATATGGCATTTCGTGAATAGTATATATAATAGCGTCTATTGTAACTGCAAGGTTAGGTACACGAGTTTATATATTCAACATCAACGCTTCGTGATTTTTATTATCCCGTTGTATTCTCTTTCGGCTCTTACGGAATACACAGGAGGGATAGGATAGCTCGCAGATTTGTTATGTCATTCTTTCTTAAGTAGACAAAGACGACCTCGTAGTCGAGTGCTTAGCACAGCGGTTACGACTTTTTTTCCCTCAGGAGAGAGAAATCAGGCTGAGAATCTTCACGAGGAGCACGAAACGTACCCCTGCAACGGCAAGTGTCACGGAGGTTATGTTGGACTCCACACGACCGGAGCGGTTCGATCTCGTGACCTACCAACTAAACTCAGCCTAAGCCTTGGCTATAAGGGCCCTACGGCTTGAATGGAAGCGGTTAAGAGGTGTCGCTATCTCTGAGGTCCCGGGGAGAGAGATTTGTGTGATGATTGCGAGAATTTGTACCTTTATCATGGTAATCAATATATATTTGTATCAAAACTATTTTTATCTATATCTAAACTTATAATAAATCTGTAGAGGGGTCAATTCTGTACATGAAATATATTTTCAAAATAACTATCAGGCGGTGATTAGGGATCGATACTGATGCCAAAAATGCAATCAGTAATTTTTTTGTCTGTCTGTCTGTATGTATGTTCCTTATAGAAACAAAAACTACTTGACGGATTTTAACGAAACTTGGTATAATTATTCTTTATATTCCTGGGCAGGTTATAGAATACTTTCCATTACGCTATCAATAGGAGCAGAGTAGTGAAGGGAAATTTTAGGTAAACGGGAGAAGTAACTACATTTTTTTAGTTTCCGTCGCGTGTGTAGCCTTAATGGTTAATGTCACATAAAAATCATGTATGACGGAAATATTCTACATAAAATTGTCTAAAAAACATCCTGCAACAGCATATGTCTATCTTTTATGGTTGACTCACAATAAACTAATATTCTGTATAATAATATTTTGCTTTAGGTTAGGTAAGTCGGTTAGCTCATTATTATTTGATTTTAAGTATAATATTTTGTCAGTATATTTTTAAAAAATTATTTGTTAATATGTAAGTATCTTACACCCCCGTCTTTCCAGTTCTTTATATCTCTCCGTCCGTAGGTTGTCTGGAAGAGATCGCTGTTTGAGCGATAAGACCGCCAATTGTACAAGTAATTTTAAGTGTATTTTGTTATTTTCTTCTCTCTGTTTTGTGGTGTATGTACAATAAAGTGTTATCTATCTATCTATCTATCTATACTAATATTATAAAGCTGAAGAGTTTGCTTGTTTGATTGTTTGTTTGTTTGAACGCGCTAAACTCTGGAACTCCTGGTTAGAATTGAAAAATTATTTTTTTATTGAATAGCCCATTAATCGAGGAAGGCTTTAGGCTACATAACATCACGCTGAGACTAATAGGAGCGAAGAAATAATAGAAAATGTGGAAAAAACGGTGAAACTTATTCATCTTTGAAGGCTTCCGTTGCGTGCGCTGCGAAAACGGTTCTATATACCAAAAAAATATGTATGAAAGAATTATTCCTCTTAAAATGATGTAAAAAAATGTCCGCGACAGTATATGTCTATCTTTTAATGTTAACTCCTAGAATCGTTTTTATGGTGATCAAATTTGGATATGTCGCGTTGTCAAGATCGGGTAACAGCTGAGGTGGTTGTTTGCAAAAAAAATTTGATGCTCAAAATAACTATTCCACGCGGACGAAGTCGCTGGCACAGCTAGTATATATAATATATGTATGTCTATCCGTTATCCTAGAAAGAGCTTACATCCGGCTAAGCTAATTGGTGTGAGTGTTAGGAATATTGATTATTATTCATATATTTAATGAATAATCTTAAAGTTTTTTATAATATAGATATATAAAATAAACATAAATACTGTAAAAAACTTGAACCTAGTATGCCGCTAGCAGCGAGGCAAGGCCCAAGCTACAAGTACTTACGCGCCGTATTCAGAAGTACCGCTTTCTGTGTCCGGCCCTTGATCCATCCGGTCAAGCGAGAGCCTCTTATGATGTTCATCAAGACTCTTCGCTATCAAGCTATTCGCAAATACAACTATCGGAATAATGATGGTCGAATCAACATGCCACATGGCGGTCACATCGTGTGCTAAGTCAAGTTACTTGCTAACTTTGTCCTTCTCAGCTTTCCCGAGATTCTCATCGTCATAAGGGATGGTGATATCAATGACCATTGCATGACGTTAGGATCGGTCGACCACCACAAGGTTTATAATATTTATTAATATTAAAACTAATTTATTTTATTAATATTATAGTTAAAATAACTCATTTTAAAATAAACGGATCTCTTTATTTTTTTGATATAAATATTTATAGAAATAAATATTAATACAAGCACTCCTGTCATTTGAGGTGCCTTCACTGAAAAATTTCCTTACTCTTCATCAGGTGGGCTCGGTCTAAAACATCACCTATCATAAACTACTCCTTGGTTTCTATCACCTCAAAACTGTTCCTATGCACCGTTGACTAAATCAGATATACTCGTAGCTTCAAAAGTCATTCACCTTGAAATAAAATTTCAAAAGAAAATTAAACATCAAAATTTAACAGCTCAAGAAGTTAAGCTATTACTCTTATCCACTTATCCACGCTACTTAACACTTAATATCCACGCTACACGTTTCTTTAAAATTTTAAATTTATCTTAAAATAGTCCGCAGCTGTGACCGTAGGCCAACGAACGTATGTAGTTAAGCATCGTAGATTTATCCGTAGCAGATGCTTTTATCGTAGCTTTATCGTAGTATATTCTCTTCGAAAATAGGCATAAGTGATTAACCACTGTCCGCGTATTAAACAAAGTCCTAGCTCAACTTAAAAACGTTTCTATCTTAATTATGAATATTAAATTCGAATTGTTATCTTAGCGTCTTTCAAAATATTGACAGTTACGTCATAAAGTTTATTTTGGCAAAAACATTAGAGTTAAATTTAAAGTGCTTATATGGTCGTACAGTTTTGAACATTTTCTAAATAAAATATAATGTCTTACTTTTCATTCATAACAACCATCTCCGGATAATAACAATCACGAGAAAAATGAACTAACGAAATCGGTACATTGTTCACGCATGATGCCGTCATCAAGGGAAATAGGGATCCATGTTTATATAGTCTGTACTATTATTATTTTCGTAGATGTCATTGAATACATGGAGTACACAGTCTGCGCACATCTGCACATTGTTGTTGGTTAATTTACCAACTGGCGCGAATATCCGATTAGCGTTGTTGATGGTGCCTAGTATCGATAGCAAGAATACAAAAACTTTAGATTTTATTTCATCTAAAGTGCTTTTATATATTTTTGTGCATATGTTGTATTCCGGATCAAGTTTTATAATTGAAACTGTGTTATTTGTATTAGAATATTACCTATATTTTCTATTAAAATATGAATGTTTTTGAAGCTATAATAAAAATTAATTTAATCTTTATATATAGAAAAAAATTGAGAGAACTTTAATGTTTAACTTAACATTCGATACAATACAATGATATTTAATCCTACTACTATTATAAAGGCGAAAGTTTGTAAGTATGGATGTATGGATGTTTGTTACTCTTTCACGTAAAAACTACTGAATGGATTTGAATGAAACTTTACCACAATATAGCTTATACATCAGAATAACACATAGGCTAAAATTTTTGAGGTTTCTAATGTGAGGTCGTAAAAAAAAAACACATTTTTTGCGCTTACAAATCTGCATGTTTATGCTGAAGGAAAAAGATCGTCAAATGTAGTTTATAGGAGCATACTGCAGTAGCTACCTATACGCCTATGATTAGGGCTCTGCAGTGCTTAGTTACCGTATTTCTTACTTATTACTAGACTAGACGGGACGAACCTGAAGTCCACGCGAACGAAGTCGCGGGCAAAAGCTAGTGTGATAATTTTTGAGTTAGTGGAGTGAAGGCAAAATTATTTTATTACTCGTGATAAAGTCAGTAAAACCTGTAATGTAATAAAAATGATAAAGAATGGTTTAAATACGAACCACTGGATGTAGTACCTTGAAATCTTGTAGCAGTAACACGTCGATATCGATGTAGATCTGGCGCATCACTTCGTTCGTTCCGGATTATTGGCTTGGCGGACCATGGCCATTACAAATAGGTATCTTGGTAGCGAGAATGAATTAACGAACCTATTTAGAAGCGAATGAGTGAATAACTGAAGCTTTTATTGTATTTGTCACAAGATGTGATTTATTTGTGATATACTTTCCTGATAATTGATGTCTTGATTCAATTTAAAAGTACAACAAAAATCAAGCTATGTTAGTTATATTATTTCTTAATCTACAATGGTTGAATCGACTCGAATAATCAGCTGTTTGTTAGATTAGTCGGCGTCAAGAATGGCAGAATAACTATGCTATTATTGAACAAAGTAGTGAATAGAATTTATTTATTTCTCGTTATATTTGTATCAGAATTCCTTGATTAAATATTGTATTTGTCGTCGTCGTAAACGGAACGAATGTTTATAGATTTCGCCTTTGCTTTACTGAAGAAGTGGACAATACCGAACTATATAACTGGGTCTAATTTCTATCTGCATCATGAAAAATGCAGCTAAAGACTACACCCAGTTAGATGCACAGAAACTATTCTCATTTGTGGTCATAAAGTTTGTGACCTATTGCATTTCGATTTAGGTGGTAATGAAAACCGGGCTATGGAAGAGACTCCGGTCACCTGCCTTCTCAAAGCCTCCTAATTGATTTAAATATGGCAGGTGGTGACTCGCCGCTCACTAAATGGGCCCCCCATAAAAGCAGACCAATATTGGTGCGAAGAGAGCAACATTGGTGTGAACGGCTCTAAGGGTGTAGGTGTCTGCGACAGCGATCGAGACGCCGTCGGCGTTATGACATTATTACACATCCACCCTTCGAGCATCTGCTCTTGCGACTCCACTCTGTCCGGCTGGTTAAGGCAAGACAGAGGCGGGTGGCACATGCCCCCCTGAAGCACATCGGTACCCTCGGTGACGCAACTCACCGACAGCTCGTCAGAAGCTGCCCTGAGGGAGACTTACTGCACTGATGGGGCTTTTATAGCAGTCAAGGGCCATTAAATTATTAACCTTTATTAAATCATTTTTATTTCACCATCCCTCTTTCTTGACTGCTTATCTTTTGCTTCTGAATCCGCTACCGCCCCCCAAAAAGTCTGCAGCGCCCACTGGGGTGGGCGGGGGTCGGTATCGCCCCGTTTGAACCACTGGTCTAGCCCAAAGTGAGCTCTGTAATGCGATCTAGGATAACGTATAGACATACCTATATTATATATGAATATTTTTGATAGAAATATCATCTGCCGCACCGGAGCCCGAACCCGGGGTCCCAAAGAATGAGGCTGCCGAGCGATGTATATATATATATTAGTGCTAGTAGCTCAAAGTAAGCTCTGTAAGGCTTGTGTTATGGAATCTAGGATATCGGATAGTTATACATATATCAATATTTTTGTTTGAAATAAATATTAACAACTATGACTAAGGCACAAAAGCTCGCATTAATCACATAATCATCTGCTCCACCGGGACCAGAACCCGGGACCTCAGAGATGGCAACAGTTTGAAACCAGTGTACTAACTCGGTTAGCAGGTCGTCAACGTTTGTCACGTCTTTGTTAATTGCAAAACGGTCTATTTGTCTTTGTAGTTTTAAATGATGGTTATTGACATTAACTTGAATGCCGGTAATATAGGGGTGACAGCCTACACCTCACAGCCTCACAGCGAGTGGGACAAATTGTCGCATTATGTTTCTCATAAATCGATCCAGAAGGTTATTAATGGTTGTAAGTTCTTGGTGTTGCCAGGTTCTTAAATAGTCGTGTTTCTGTAACATTACTACAGTAAGTAAAAATTACATGTGGAATAAAACAGTGGCTTGATCAGAGCTGATGTTTCTATAGAAACCTCACATCAAATTCGACTCTTTCTATAATGCTTCAACATGAAACTTCACAACTATGCCACAAGTTAGCAACATGCAGTGCTTCTTGTGAGGAATTCAAAGTCTCACAAGAAACAGTTATACTAAAATTCGAACGATTCTAATGGCCTATTATTATGGTAGTTTTTTGTTGGCGGTAAAAAAGTAGCATATACACTGGAGCCTGATACACTGGAGGAATCAAAAATGCTTTGCCGAGTTTTAAATACCTATTTATTTGCGATATTTGAGAATCCCAGTTATAGTTAAGTGTGCCAGCGTCGTGCACCATAATAAATGCAAATACCAACAATCAGATTATTTGTTGTTGAACCAAAAAACAACGAAGGATTGTAGCACAGATTGTAACGTCTATACTATTAGAATATTCTGCATTCTGGAAATTTCTCGGAACTTGCAATTATATGTAGAGTTTTAATCTTCTAACGGAATGTTCTAGAATTTTCTCAGGTCTCGAAATTATAAGTAAATTGTTATCTTTTAATACAAATCTGCCCATCTGCTAGTTTTCAAGCTACGCTCATGCAATCTACGCATCTGCATTTCTATAATTAATCGTGTCATGCATGTATAGAGTTCAAGTATGGGAATATTGAACACCTCTAGATAGTCGGCACGGATTGCCCTAGGAAAGTGCTCGCTACACCCAACTTGTATGTAGGATACACTGGGGGTACTCCCCCACAGCACTGCCGTTAGTGTTAAGCGAGCTGGACAGAGGTGATCTATTAACACCCAAGCCCAACACAACTTTCTGTTGATTCCATTGGGAATCGCGTATAGTATTACTGTATGTGCAAATGGGTTGTATTCTGTCTGTAATGTGTACTGTAGGAGTACTGTAAGTGTTATGTTTGATATGCTGAGGGCTACGCATATGCTATTAGCTATAAATGATAATCTACTAGAAAACTAATAGATGGACAGATATATTTATTACTTTATAGACTGAATTATATGTATCATTGACTTCTCTATTGCTACCTACCTATGTAATGTTTAAATATGAGTCTTTGGTGTAACTACAAATAAGAATGTCTCAACTTTACCTTGGAATAATATATTATTTTCAATTTAACTGTGTACAAATACGTTTAACACTTATAAATCATTTTATATTATGTTGTATCACTAAATTGCACTGTTTTGGCTTATATCTTTCACTTTTAACACTTTTATTGTACTGAATACTTGTAATTTACTTTTCTCTTTACTTTTTGCTGTATATTTGTTATAATTTCTTAATAATTTTTATTATTTTCAACAATTTCTCTTGGTTTGTTAGGAACATTCTAGAATTTGACAATGTATGACAACAGTCCGACGTGACGTCACATAATTCCAAATTTCTAAATTTAAATATATTTATTATTTTTCATGCCATGTTAGACTCCTTTTTATGAATTTTATGTCATCATTTTAAATTTTTGTATTTAGTTTCGAACACCATATCTGGCTATTATATAAGGCGGTCCAGGGTCTCTGGAGGACATTCTACTTCCACTTCTGAAGCTACAAACAACCTTCAATACTACCTGAAGCTCTCTGTGAAGAAAAGTCTTCAATTCTAAAAGTACTGTGGAAACTCTGCTGCACACTTCACCATAAGAACCACGTACTATTGCTGCCACATCGAGCCTCCAACGTTCTCTGCCTACCTGCCTGCTACTGCATCCCTGCCTGCTGCTGCATCCCTGCCTGTCGGCTGCGGGGTACTGGCCAGCCTGCTGCAAAATACCAACCAGCCTGCCGGTGAATACCTACCAGCTCGCCGCTGCACACCTGCCAACCTGTTGCTGTGTGTCTGCCAGCCTCCCGCTGAATACCTGCCAGCCTGCTGCCGTAAACTGCCAGCCTACCGATACTTGGTCTACCTAGATCCTGGTACCGCCTTCCTTTCTTTTCCCTTCCCTATCATCTTATTATTGTTATTTTGTATTTTTAATTTATTTTTTTAGTTTCGGCCGTGCTATCTTAATAATTATTTTAATATATTAGTCTCTTGTTCTTATCTTTTTTTAATATCCTTCACCTATTTTGCTCCGTAGCCTTCCGCTACGTGACAAGATTATAAAAAATGTACACCTCCTACAACTCGCGATGCTTCTTAATCTGTGCCGTTAAGAGATGGTGTAACGTTAGACTCCATACTCGAAATGGTATGGTTTCTCATCTTGTTTTTCCAAAAACCATCTATAACAATAATAATAATATGTGCGTAGGGTGACCCCATCGCCCGCTGGTGGGGCATTTAATGCCCCTTAACTGCCATAAATGCCCCATCAGTGCAGTTAGTCTCTCTCAGGGCAGCTTGTGGCGAGCTGTCGGTGAGATGCGTCACCGAGGGTATCGATGTGCTTCAGGGGGGCGTATGCCACCCGCCTCTATCTTGCCTTAACCGGCCGGACAGAGTGGAGTCGCAAGAGCAGATGCTCGAAGGGTGGAAGTGTAATATTGTCATAACGCCGACGGCGCCGGCGTGTCGATCGCTGTCGCAGACACACCTCTCTACACCCTTAGCCGTTCATACCAATGTTGCTCTCTTCGCACCAATATTGGTCTACTTTTTTGAGGGACCCATTTAGTGAGCAATTAGGAGGCTTTGAGAAGGCAGGTGACCGGAGTCTCATCCATAGTCCGGGTCTCATTACCACCGAAATCGAAATGCAATAGTCCACAAACATTTTGACCACTAATGACAATAGTTTCTGTGCATCTAACTGGGTGTAGTCTTTGGCTGCATTTTTCATGATGTAGATAGAGATTAGACCCAGTTGGTATACTCCACGCACACTTTCATTAAATTTTGCTTAAATGGCCTCTACGCGTTTGATCTGTGTCCCCGCGTACGCCTTATAAAGGTCCGTGTCTTATAAAGACGCGTGACTTAAGCTACAATAATAATATTAATAATATGATTACTACTTGACTATTAATTCTATATATTATGTATACCTGGTACATATAGCGGAAGTATAATCACCTAAAGTTATTACTATGTACATATTCAATCATCATTTTATGTATTTATTATTAATATATGTTTGTGTATTCTTTCTTTTTCGGTCGCCTTACTAAAGTCTTCAAATTCCTTTCCGGTTTAGTTGGAAATTCGATGTGGTATTATGTGCGCCATTTGCAATATAATTCGCAGGCAAAGGCAGATATATATAAATATCCTACAGTAATATCGTGGCGAATGCTCGGACAGAATTTCTTAAATTTGTAACAAGTTAATTTGTTGACAGCGCGAAACGAGACACCGCGCGTGTCCCGACTGTGTATGACATATATGCCACAAATAAGTCCACAGTATTTCTTACTACATAGCTGTTAACACGAGCTTTCGGAATTCAGTTATGATTATCACTAGGTAAACGTTATCTTTGAAACATATATAATATTATATATTTAAATAACGGAGCTGAGCAGTAAGAAAAACAAAGTTAAGGATTATTTAAATTATAACAATGCTTGGGTTTAATTTTAATAACACAATAATTACGTTGCCAGATATTTTGACTATAGTAAATAACAAAATATAAATGATAGATTTTATACATATAATGTGCATTTGTTTAAACTTATAAAAGTTGGAAGGGCAGCTTCTAATTGACGACTCTCAAGAAGAAGAAAAAATAAGTCTTGCTGGTTTTCTTACTGGTTCTTTCCTGTTCTCTTCCGTTCTTTATGTTTCGTATAAGGTATCCCGCTTCGGACTTGTGAACCAATGGTGTAGCATCTTTAACGTGTAAAAGTAATTGTAAATATCATATTTAAAGAGTAAATTTTCTATTTTGATTCATAGTCACCATGCCACATCGAATCAACGCCATCGTCAAGACAACATTTTAACAAAATTAACATTGATATATTTACAAACAAATCAACAAGATTTCGACAAAAATGAAATTATAAATTTGGACAGACCTTTGCAAACTTTAATATTTTGTACTTGTCTTTAATAGTTTAATTTGTATGTTGATGGATGTGTAGCATCGGCTCCATTTACGCAATCTGTAATTAAGTTTGCACTTAGAACCATTAGGTCTGTAAATAATTCTAAGATTTTATTTAAGGTCATAGAGTTGCTAGACCGCGATCGCTATAGTTTAATATCATTGACTGGCGACAGGACTTAATACTCCCACGATCGCATTAGACGGATGCCTCAAGCTGAGATTCCAACCGAGTTAGATTTAGTCAGTGGAAAAGTTTTAGACATGTTTGCTGTCCTAAAAAATAAAATAAACAAAATGCACAGTATTTCAGGACCGACGTAGTAGAGAATAGAGAGGTAAAAATGAGTGTTTTGTGTACAATAGGTTGATTGATCTCATTAGATTATGTATTAATTTATTTAATTTATATGAATAATTAATAACTTTGGAAATATATAAGCTGTGCCCGCGACTTCGTCCGCGTGGACGAACCCGATCTTGACAACGCGATATATCCAAATTTGATTACCATAAAAACGATTCTAGTGAGTTAATCTTAAAAGATAGACATATACTGTCGCGGACATTTTTTTAGATCATTTCAAGAGGAATAATTCTTTCGTACATATTTTTTTTGGTATCTTGAACCATTTTCGCAGCGCACGCGACGGAAGCCCTCAAAGATGAATAATTTTCTCCGTTTCTTCCACATTTTCCATTATTTCTACGCTCCTATTAGTCGCAGCGTGATGTTATGTAGCCTTTTTTTCCCCCCTGAGGAAAATGCATTAAGTTGCATACCACGGCTGTGGCGAGCCGGCGGTTGTGTGGGGCACTCCTCCCCAGAAGGGGGAGGCCTACCCACTAAAAACCTCAGGGATGGCCTTCCTCAGGCATGTAGGGAGCCCCCGGGAACACCAAGCTACTTCCAGGAACCCCCAGCCTCCGCTCCCCCGCCGATACAATACCTCCCCCGATCTCCACCACCGACGACGCCCCCGGCCACGGAAGGGGCGTGGTCCCTCCCGGGTCGCCGTATCCGGGGCGCGATTTCCTTGCGCCCGCCGGCGACCCGCGGCAGCGCTCTTTCGAGCGGGATCGGCCATCTTCCGACCCCGCTCGGCGGCCTCCTTCTGGAGCATCACTGCTTCACAGAAGGAGGCTACAGCCCTCCAACCTCCCTCGTCCGCCAGCATTGCCGCAATCAATGCCGGCGAAGACAGATCTCGCCCGATCTCTGCGACCAAGACTCGGCGCTCGGAGGCCCACGCGGGGCACTCCGCCAGCGTGTGCTGGGCCGAGTCGAGGTCGGATGCGCAGTGGTGGCAATGTGTCGATCCCTCCCGTCCTATTCGACACAGATACTCACCGAAGCAGCTGTGCCCGGTGAGTATCTGAGTCAATCGGTAGGTGACCTCCTTCTTTCCGCGGAGCCAAGCTTCGAGGTGCGGGAGTACGGCACCGACGGCCCACTGGTGCGCGTAGATCCGTAATTCGAGCTGCGCACGCCGCAGCGCACAATCCGTCGGTGCCACTCCCGCTTAGTCACTTCGCGCGCGGGTTCCAGGGCGCTCCCTCCATCGCTCCCCCGGTCGACACGCCGCGACGCATACGTCACCGCGTACATGTCGGCCAGGATGCCAAATGGGGAGGAGCGTCCCAGAACCGTCGCCGCCTCGTACGAGATTGTACGGTAGCCTCGTACTATCCGTATGGCTATTATCCGCTGCGGGCTCCGTAGCAGAGCTCTGCAGCGGGGGGACCTCGCGCAGTCTTGCGACCACACGGGAGCCCCATACATGGCCACGGATCGCACGACGCCCTCGTACAGGCGGCGAACTCCATCCCTCGGTGATGTTATGTAGCCTAAAGCCTTCTTCGATAAATGGTCTGTTTAATAGAAAAATAATTGTTCAATTCAAACCAGGAGTTCCTAAGATTAGCGCGTTCAAACAAACAAACAAACTCTTCAGCTTTATAATATTAGTATAGATTTAGCAGTAAGTATATGTACGAGTATGGCACTATGTCATGAATTTTCTATTAATATTTTCTAACATGTTCAACATTTTGTATTCAAGTATGGATTATTTTGATACCTCATTTTTAACTTCGGCTCGAATAAATCGTTCTGAGCTGCTAACCTAAAGCTAGCCTAAAGCTAAAGCAACACAATACAAATCTGAATATTGGTAAAGCTCTTAGCATTTCATGGACTCATCGTTTTCTTGACCTTCGGCAGAGGAAAGGTAAAGAATTCTTACAAGGAGTGGGAAGCCCACCCAAGATACGTTCGGAGCTAAGTGCTGCGAGGATTATGTTGGCCTATCATCTAAACTGGGCACTCGATACCTTAAATGGAGGGCGACCGCTTTGGTGAATCCATAGTGTTTCAGAGTGGAGAGGCGGTACCAGCACCTAAAATTTGTGATCCAGATATAGGTTTAGGGGACCTTCATGAAACATCATCACTCACCATCAGCACTCTGACTCTTCTTACCTAGACATATCCGACATGATTCTGTGACAGCCACCTTTGCGCGCGGAAATACTACCATTATATTCGAAAAAAGAACACGCGAAGAATTATATTTACATACACAAATAAGCCAAGCACATTGCTGGCGTGATTTTTGAATTTCGAACAAAAAACGTACCGCGAAATTTATATGAAAAATTCATTCGGCGTATTGTGGTAGCATTTGAATTTAGATCACTTTTATCAATCATGTTACAATTTATCTTCATGTGACTGTATAGCTTTAGATGCGTTTGCTTTACGGCACAGACGTAAAAATAAAATTGTAAACAAAGTAGTGATATAAAGAAGTACATTTTTACTTAATGTTGTACTTATTAGTTTGTTATGTGATTGTGACTATAACCTATATATAAAAGTACTCTATGACTATAACTATTGACTATAAGGATTGACAAAATCATTATATATGTCTCAACGGAAATAACAATTGCCTATCTCATATAATTAAAGTATACGCTTCGTCGTTCAAATTTATACTTGACCTTTTTTTTTTAATTTCCGCATTATAGGTTTACATTTCTAAAAGAATATTTATTCTCGCCAAACATTATGTTTATGGGTGATGCAATTATCTATTTCGCCAGGTTCAATTTTTAAAACCAGTTTTTGTCAAATATTTTGTTCGTTTCGTCGCCATTATGTTGCTTCAATGTACCAACATAATAATACGTTTTCAATAAAGATAATTTTATTGTGTTTATTATGTGTTGCGATTAGAATAGGTATAGAAATGGACACAAGATGTGTTAAAAAAAAAACATGATGACTGGAAATGAATTTGACTTATTCGATCAATATGAAAAAGAGTTGTGTTAGCGAAAAACGAAAAGTGATAATATTTCGCGCGCATTAAGCCTGAGTATCCATAAAGTGCGTGCAAAACAGTCATTAAGTTATTAATGAGCATTTCACACGCATCCAAAGCTTACAAACTTGCATCAAATCGACAACATTAAAGACGTCGTTTTGGGCACTTCTATTCCAAACATCGAACTTTAACGCTGTAAATATTTATATACTGCTAATATGTAAAACGTTATTTAACTTTTTGACTTACAATAAAATATATTTAGTCTTGCCATAAGTATTGTAAGAAATTCTTTTTCTTTCCATTATAATATTAACAGTAAAATATTGGAACTCACTGAGGTTGGTTATTAAATCGTCAACCAAAAAATATATATTTAAAAAACATTTTTTGCATAGTAGTAATTAGATAATTCTATTAATCATCATCAATATACTTTAATATGTATGTATGTATCTGAGAATCTGTATAAAATATCGCTATCTTTTCTTTTTGTATATATATTACATTTATATTGAATAATTATTGTTGTACGATTACTAGTACTGGAAGAGAATCATGTTAGTTGTTAAGTCTACCATATGTACCCTCAGTAATAGACATTTATTTCTTTAATTTGTGTAAGTCAATCGTCGAGCATGTATGAGGAATGTTATGAAAGTAGATGAAGCGAAAGAGATATGTAAGGACCGTAGCAAGTGGAAGGACGTAATCTCTGCCTACCCCCGTGGGAAAAAGGCGTGAGTGTATGTATGTATGTATGTATGTACGATTACTAGTACTGGAAGAGAATCATGTTAGTTGTTAAGTCTACCATATGAACCCTTAGTAATAGACATTTATTTCTTTAATTTGTGTAAGTCAATACATTAATATAAAAACATTAAAAATATATGAAGCGTATTGTAAGTCTAAATGATCTCCATTGGCTGCAATACAGTCGTTTGAACTTTGAAGCCCGTTGTAACAAGAAGCACGCCCTCTTTTCAAGGGGAAATTATTCATTTACAATCTTATGGATTACTTTAGAGACACCAAATTATCATAGAGTTTAGAGCAATGATTCCCAAAGTGATCTATATCGACCCTTAAGGGGGTCCATGACAACCTGAAAGGGGTCTACGCCAGCGAAACAAAAATTTGGGGGTCCATGAAATGAAAACGGGGGTCCACGATAATGGATCTCAACAAACACAGATAGGACCTATTTACTTACATTATACTATCTTCTTATATAAAGACAAAATTATTTATAACACTACCTATGTAGTAAAAAAATATTATTTAAGGTAAGTAGGGGGTCTACCGATAACTAAAAAACATAGCAAAGGGTCTACGACACAAAAAAGTTTGAGAACCAAGCTTAGAACAAGTTATACTCTCTAACTGTCCATAAATTAATCCAGCAGATTAAGATTGGTATTGATAACTGAAGACTGCCTTCAGTTTGATGAAGTCCGGAACCAACGTCACTACCAATTTTGGGTGGATCGAGTATATATTACTTGTAAAAAAAAACTTATTATATATATATATATATATATATATATATATAATAACGAAATTGAAATGCAATAGTCCACAGGCTTTTTGACCACTAATAACAATAGTTTCTGTGGATCTAACTGGGTGTGTAGTCTTTAGCTGCATTTTTCATGATGCAGATAGAGATTGGACCCAGTTGGTACACTCCACGCACACTTTCATTAAATTTTGCTTAAATGGCCTCTACGCGTTGGATCTGTATCCCCGCGCACGCCTTATAAAGGACCGTGTCTTATAAAGACGCGTGCTTTAAGCTATAATAATAATAATTATTAACACATTATACTATGACAGCTACACTTTATTTCGCGCTTGACGGTTTTGCAACGAATACAGGACTATTTTGTAAATTGAACATTTTCTAAACATATTTTCACACTTCGTCATCTTTTCTTTTTTTTCAAATATTTTGACTTTATTTTGATTAAGCTCCTCAATAGATCTATTTAACCCTGATATTAACACCTTAATGTCGGTTAGTTAATTTTGTTTGTTGCTTTTCCGTCTTATCTATTTCTGCAGTAAAATAGTAAATTACTGTTGTCTGAACCATTCGACCACTGAGTACTATGCGTCTCAATACAAACTTTAACTGTTTTCTTAATTTTTTACTTTGACATGCAAAAGTCTCCCTCAAAGATTAGATATAATTTAAAAATAATAATGAAATTATTTAGCACAAAATGTTTAAAGTTTTGAGTAATAACTAATTACGCGTGTTCTCAAAAATGTGGCATCGTTTGTCAACTCACGGCCTCCATCATCAATTCAAGCCCTTTTCTTCAAACAAAGTCCAGGCTCCCATTAAACGGCGCGACTTAAAAAAGAAGATTAATGAATACGTAACACTTTTTTAACTTGTTTTACGCGAAATCTTTATGTAGATTCATTCACATTACATGTGGGGTGACCATGCGAGGAATTGGAAGGAAACAAATGTACGATGTTTGTGTGGTTAGCAGGTTTTCACTTATTTACGTGTCTAACAGGCAGACTGACCACTTGATGGTAACTTGTTACAGTCGTCTAGACATGTGGTTCTTATGAGATTCGCAGCAAATCTGTAACCCTTTTTTAAATTGAGGGGGGAAATGCGACCTTATGCACCATGACACCGCGCTGCCAAGGCGCGGCCGTGTGTGGGGCTCTCCGGTTAAGAGGACCGGCCTACCCACTAAAACCCCCCGAGTTCTCTGGGCCCATACGGGGCACATGGCGGGGTGCGCTCTTGCGATTCGACCGTCATGTGTCCCGGGGCCGGCTCGACCAAGCTGGTCAAGCCACCGCCAAAGGAGGGACTGTCCGAGAACCCCTGGATAGTCCCCCAGACAGAGAGACTTCACCACGACGTGCGCGCTTAGCCGGACGCGCACGCAGCCTCACGGAGCAAAACTGTAACCCTAACAAATACCATAGCCGTAAAAAGTAGAAGTAAAAATTGAGACAAAGGAGACATTCCTTGTATGATGAGAAGAGAGAATGATCATGGTCTTAAGTTTGTGAAGAGAGGAAAACCGAAGAATAGATGCTGTATGACTGATGATATGTTGAAAAGTGAGTGTCGTAATAGCAAGTGAGCAAGCAAGACATGTTTGTTGCTCCGACCCCAAATAAGATTGGGAACAGGGCAGAATAAAGATAGTGTTAAAAAACTAATTAAGTTGATCCACGTCAATACAGGCACAGCGAAGTTCGCGGACAAGAAGTCAGACGTGAAGACACCAGAATACAGCATTGCGAACACTGTTATTTTAGGTATGTCGCAAAATAGCAGCATTCGTACCGCCATTTTTAGTAAATAATAATGTTTACAATTATACCACAAACATTAATCATTATTGTTTCTGCTGTCAAATAGCATTAGTCTTCAAGGCATCGGGAACTTTTTGTTCCGCTGCAAAATAAATTTGCGAAACGACTGCTCTAACAGTTTGTTCTTGTTCTAATTTAACCCTGTTTCAGTGGTTTTTTATTGATTGAACTCTTAATTTAATTATTGAATATTATTTCTTTCTTTTTCTATTATTCATATTAGAATTATAGCAAATATATTAGCAATCCCCCAGTTTCTAGCTCGTTTCGCCTTGCATTTCGCCAAATATTGCTGACTGTCCAAAGGCCAAGCACGAATGACCAATAAATGTACTATACCGTCAACAATGTTTGTAAAAAAACCCCAGTTTTTACCAATTTAGTCAGTCTTTGTTCTGATTTGTCAATTTGCTGACCAACTACAGACCCGGTTTCTGCCTGCCGGTTGGCCTCAGCGAGGAGACTCTGAAAGTTCAGGTCCTTGTCACGATTTTATAACCGATCCTGATTATATTCGAATTCTTAAAGAGACTTAGTAGTTGAGTGCAGTAAAAGTGATTATTGAATTGTCATAATAAAAAAAATGTTAAATAAAATTCAGTGTACTTAAACATAGTTTTTTTTAATTAACTCAAGTGCGCCGTGTCGTCAATTGTTATCAATTAATACAATTTAGTCGTTTCTTTTCAAAAGTCCTAGATTATCACGTACGACGGTAGTATCCAAGCAGCCAACGTTGGTTTCAAGTCTCGAGTTTTATATTCCAGACATTTTTTAATATTTCATTACTATTTTTTTTAAACGTAACCCCACACTAGGAAATGTATCCTATGTCGTGGATGCAGCCACAAACATAGAATCTTATGGGCATGTACTTGGCTAAAATAAAAACAATATGGTAGTACAATTTTTGAAAACCCCGCTATCCACACTATATCTACTACTACTCTATCTATGACGATAAAAATTGACGATTAATAATCAATAGGTATAAATTATTGAATATCGCATAATCGTAAATCGTATAATCGTCAATTTTTATCGTCATCATTCGCTTTTTAATAAAAATATTTTAAAAATGAACACTATGAAATTTCTTCTTTATGCTTTGACTAAGACGACTATATTGTTTAAACTTTTATCAACGGGCGGTATGAGTTATTACAGGAGTCAATCCAAAGGGACTAAATATATTTTAATAAATCAAAACACATTTCGTTTATATTAAATGACAATAAATTTCTTGTTATTGATAACATGTCAATAAAATTCAAGACCATGATAAAGTTATCATTGAATTATATTTGGCTTGGCGTTGTGGCTACTTGAACTTAGACCGAAGAGACCCCGACAACTCGCCTGCTCCATAATTTATGGGTGGGAAATTGAGCAACTGAGGGGACTGTTTGATTTATTAGCTTCGTCGATCCTTATTGAAGTATATTTTGTTATAACAGTTACCATACTGTGTTATAGTTATAGAATGAAGAGTTGTCCTCATTCGTAGTCCTGGAGATATGTACTTCCATTGGAGTTCAATTCTCCATGGAGCGAAACTTTTCGTTTGATTTACTTGAAGGTTACTTCTGGGCGTTTCAGTTTACTAACAAATAAGATGGATAATTGTAAAAAATATAATAAATCACAAAAGGAAATACAATATCATTGCTAGGACTTTTGAAAGTACACAGAAGAATTTTGTACAAAAATAATTCTTAAGATGATAGGTAATTTCTATCATCAATCGTTTCTTGTTCCGATCATTCAAAATTTACCAAATTTGACTCACCATCACGTTGTCTAGTTACATAAATTATTTCCAGGGATGAAAAATGTTTAAATTGTTAAAAAGACTCATAAAAATTTGGGGTTGTAAAAATTTTGGGTCGTATGTATTCTTAATGTAAATGTAACGTTTAAATAAAGAAGATATTAAAATGTTGACAATTTCTTCTCTGTTCTTCTTTAGAAGTCTCCTCCTATTTCCAGCAGTTAGTAAAATCAGATTGTATTTGAAATCAATACGTGCCTGCAAAGACCTAAGTTGAAAAAGATATTTAGTCAGGATCTTAGATTTTAGATCAAGGTTGTTTCCTCCTTCAGCCGTGTGGTCACTAACAATTGATGAAAGCAAGCTTTGACCTTGAGACCTTGCCTATTACTTTAGGGTTTCACCTCGGAATTTGAGATAAGCTGGAAACTCGTGTACAGCTTCATTTTAGCATTATAAAAGTTGTCTCAAAAGTCTCATATTATCTCGTGACTGCATTTTAAGTGATAAAATTGTTTTATTTCTTTTTTTGTAATTGACTCCATTTCTATGGTTCCAAATACCTCCTACCACCTATTATGAAAATTAAAGATAAAAATATTTGCCACAACTTTTGTCAATTTTTATTAAGGTCATCCGTGATTCTCTGTGAATAAGTCTTGTATACAGTTATTAAACTAAATTTTCAACCCTAACCTAACCTAACCTAACCAATCATTCTAGGTCCTTAGTGGAGAATTCATATCGTCTTAAAAAACGTACTTAATTACCTAATATCAAGCTGTCAATTAGTGTTATGGAATAGTCCTTCAATCCTCAAACGCATGGGAGCCCTAACAACCCTTTAAATGTAATGGAGGGAGGTCGCGTGACGCTGGAACAATTCCGGTAGAGGAAGTGTCGTGATGAATGGCTGGCCGTTTACATGACTCCATATTTATGGACCAGCCGTTGCATGTTTGCGTTATTGTAATTATCTGACACTTTGGGACCTCGCTGCGATTTCTTGAGGTCTTTTCTTATTGCCATTAATGTTATTAACATTATCAAAGGTTGAGTTAGAGCGGTGCCCCGAACCCGCCATCCCCTCTAAATAACACATGTCTAATTGTTAAAGCGCATATGTGAATTCGTGTTAGACAAATAAATCATTCTTAGAACATTGTTTCGTTTTAAGGTGGATTTAGACTAAAAGAACATAGAGCTAGAGCTAGAACTAGAGCATCTTTCGTTAATATCTAGTGTAAACTAAAGCTTGACGTATCTATTTACATCAAACGAACACCGAACTAGAACTAGAACAAGAATGTTCTTTCTTAATATTTTGGTGTAAACAAGAGCTAGATCGAATGTTCTTTGCTCATTCGAGTCAATTCTTTTGTTGGTATTGGTAGTGCTTTGTTATGTCTGAGTCATTGTTATGACAGTGAAATCATTATTGCAGACTCATTTATTATTTTGAAGCAAAAACTCAAAAATAAAAGACGGAAGAGACGTTGGTGGGTTACAAATTTAATGCAACGAAGGACACTGGATAATGTAGGTGAAACAATGAAACAAAGTTGTTTTTTTATAGTGTTCATATGTCGGATCCCATAGACATCTGGCATTTTGGTAGGCTTCTATGATTTATAAACATTTCTCTTGAGACCAATCCATAATTTAATCGATACGATACGTAAACAATCGCTAGAACACAAGAACACTTTGATGAGACCGCTCAGTGGAGCGAGCGCGTCCGAACACGCTAGAATGTTCTAAACAACTGTTCACGCGCTCTTGCGCTGTTTACATAGAGCGAGCGAGCATTTTTAGAATATTCTATAGAATCTTTGCGAACGCACTAAGAACAACGAAAGAATGCTCTACGCCTGTTTACACTAGAAGAATTTGACGTAGTGGGGATAGAATGAGCATTCGCTCGTTTGGTGTAAATCCACCTTTACAATGCCGATGACGCCCTCTAGACCCTAGACACACTTCACATATTTGTGAAGAAGACATAGGCCGTTATTCTCCGTCATGATCAGAGATTAGATTTAAAGGGGGCTAATTGAATACTGTTCGTCTACATAAAACTATTATTACCTAATTGCTAAGCGCATACGCGAAGTTGAGTTAGATAAATAATTCTTAGAATATTGTTTCGTTTTGTGCTCGCATACAATCCTACCCTACCCTAGAATATTTGTGAAGAAGACATAGGCGGTTATTCTCCATCATGAGATTAGATTTCAGAGGGACTAATTGAATACTGCTCGTCTATATAAAACTATTATTGCCTAATTGCGAAGCGCATACGCGAAGTTGAGTTAGACAAATAAATAATTCTTAGAATATTGTTCCGTTTTGTGCTCGCATACCATCCCAATGACGCCCACTAGACCTTGAGAATATTTCTGAAGAAGACAGGCGGTTTTTCTCCGTCATACTCAGAGAATAGATTGAAAGGGGGCTAGGAAGACACTCGTCTAGTATTATCAATCATAATACTAGTACTAATTGTTAATGTTACAGCCTAATTAAGAAATTAATAAAAAAAAACAAATTGTTAACCCATGTCCCCTGACGAGACTATTAACAATGAAACAGCGGTAAGTTATTGTCATTTTATCAGCGTATAAAGCATTTACGACGCGTCCACAGCTGTATAAATTTTACTACGGCAAAATTGTCCTCGTAAAAGAACTGGTCGGCCTTACCGGTTACACATTTCTACCGACGACTAAATTCTGGTTAGTGCGTCCTATAAAAAACACCCAAATTTAGCCAAGTTGTAAATTTACTAAGTTGGTGTCGTTCAATGTTTTTATTTTGGTAACTATTCGCTTCACGCTTTTTATTTGTTGCTTTATATACGAGTACATATTGTTTACTAGCTTTCTGCCCGCGGCTTCGCCCGCGTGGATTTCGGGATTGGGTGTTGTATAGAGTTAAGGGTCATAGCTTTTGCCCACGGCTACATATACGCGGAAGTCGGTTTATGGTGCGAAGATTTTATCGCGCTTCCCGTGGGACTATCCGTTTTTCCGAGATAAAAAATGCCGCAAAACTCCTCAAGAATCACTCTATCTATTGATGAAAACCGCATAAAAATCTGTGCAGTAGTTTTTGAGCGAAGCCTTTATTGCGCATCCCGTGGGATCTGTCGATTTTTCCGGATAAAAAGTAGCCTATGTTACTCGGGGAGAATGTAGCTTTCCAAAGGTGAAAGATTTTTGAAATCGGTCCAGTAGTTTAAGCGTGAAGAGGTAACAAACAAACAAACAAACACACTTTCGCATTTATAATATTAGTTGGGATTTGAAAGGTCATCTCTACAACTTTCTACGAAAGAAGAAGCTAGGAAAATATATATAGTTAATACTAGCTTTCTGCCCGCGGCTTCGCCTGCGTGGAATTCGGATTGGGTCTATAGAGGGTTAGGGTCATAGCTTCTGCTCACGGCTACATATGCGCGGAAGTCGGTTATGGTGCGAAGGTTTTATCGCGCTTCCCGTGGGACTCTCCGTTTTTCCGAGATAAAAATACTGCAAAACCTTGCTCAAGAATCACTATGTCTATTGATGAAAACCGCATGAAGATCTGTGCAGTAGTTTTTGAGCGAAGCCTTTATTGCGCATCCCGTGGGATCTGTCGCTTTTTCCGGGATAAAAAGTAGCCTATGTTACTCCCCGTACCACAGACTATGTGTATGCAAATTTTCGTGATGATCGGTGCAGTAGTTTAAGCGTGAGAGGTAACAAACAAACAAACAAACAAACAAACAAACAAACACACTTTCGCATTTATAATATTAGTTGGGATATATTTTCCTAGTTTCCTCGACTTTCATTAATAAGTACTTTTATTCACGCTCGTCGGTTCCGTGTAGGTTGTCGTCTTACGTCCATCCTTTCATTAGTCGTCTTTCGTCCATCCTTTTGATAAGTCGTCATTCGTCCCTCCTTTCAATAGTCGTCATTCGTCCATCCTTTCATTAGTCGTCATTCGTCCATCCTTTCATTAGTCGTCATTCGTCCATCCTTTCATTAGTCGTCATTCGTCCATCCTTTCATTAGTTGACTAACTGAATGAAAATGGTTCTACAGATTATATAAAATATCCGGTAATTGAATTTCAAATATGGAATACTACCATAAAAAGCGTTAATGTAGTATTTTAAAATTAGAAGGTCTAACACCTACAGAAATTACTTACTTTAGTTCCTCTTTCGTTTTATTTTGGTTCATAAGCAACCGTTACATCAAGGAGGTATGACCGATTCCAGCAAAGCACTTAATGCTTTCTTTAGAGTCCTTATAATCATAGCAGTAAAGTTGGTTATTTCGTGTGAACTAAAATAGTACCTCGGTTTGATATTTCACGTAGCCATTTCGTATTCATCGGTGATTCGGAAAACATTTTTTCTTCGACGTGTTCGCTCAAGTACCGTTTATATGTCGGGCTGAAACAACTTATTACTAAAAAAACATGGGCGTTTCGAAATGTACTCGTCAATTGGGTTATACTTGACTATTTTTTGGAGTATTTTTCTTATTTGTGACTTTGGATTATAAGCATGCCAAATAAACACGTGAATATAAAAATAAATGAAAAAAAAAAGAAAAGTTTGAGTGAGAATAAAATACGTGTTAATTTTAGTTATATATTAGACCACAGTCTTTTATTAATAAGTCTGATTTTATATACAAATCCCGCGCAGACGAAGTCGCTACTTTCGTCGTCTTGACTCGTCGTTTTTCGTCGTCGGTTCAGTGTTCAATCAAATTAAAATAACATGTAATCAATATACAAGTAGCTGTGAATTCATCTCAAGCAGCACCAGACACCCCCGCAACGGCAAGTGTCACGGAGGTTATGTTTCCACGGGTATGCCACCTCCCCCGGGTATGTCACATGTCTCCGGCGGGTATTGTAGCCTCCCCAGAGGAGGGCTCCCCTGTATCGGCGGGGGAGCGGAGGCTGGGGTTCCCTGGGGCTCCCTACATGCCTGAGGAAGGCTATCCCTGAGGTTTTTATTGGATAGGCCTCCCCCTTCTGGGGAGGAGAGCCCCACATAACCGCCGGCTCGCCACAGCCGGGGTATGCAACTTAATGCATTTTCCTGAGGAAAAAAAAAAAGGCACTGACTGTCATATATATCTGTCACATTCGATTCGTTATCAGTGTTTCTTGCCTGTTTAGAGTCATACGTTTATTTTTATTTGTTTCTTGTACGTATGAAGATACAAAAGACACGGATTATTAGTTCATTTTATTATATTACTACAGTACAGCGTCGATTATCCGAACTGTTTGGGGACAAGGGTGATCGGGAAAACCGGTATTTTTCGGATAATCGAATTGTACCTATGACCTGTATGTACCTACATATATTGATATTTACGTGCAGGTTAATAAAAACCATATTTACATTTATATCTTTAATAACAAATGGGAAAAACAAGGTTCATACAATTTTATAGTACCACTTTATTAATCTTGTATTTATCTTTCATAGAAAGGATAACACGTTTATGTTTAGGCATTTTAAATAAAGAGTTTCACGCGACGAAATTTAGTTTAACAACGACGAGTTGACAAGCGCGCGACAATGGCGGCGCGGCGCGGCGGCGCGGAGAATCGACGCTCTACTGTATTTATATATTTGTTTACAAAATAATAAGTGGTTGTAAAATCCTACGTAAATCAATATTATTTATATTTTTTGATTTTGACGAGCTCCTCACATGTTGGGATTTAAATAGTTTCTAAGGCTTATTCTTTCGTGCTTTCGTCCTTTCTCCCTCATATAATATGGTTCAATATTTACCTTTCTCTCTAATTCCATAAGGACTATCAGGCGGTCACACGGACCGCTTGTTTATGACCTTGGTCGTATAAAAAATAATCTCATAGTTTATCTAAATAGAAAACGTATATTTAAGCTATATCTTCAAAATCATTACGCACTTATCTAATAAGGGTATTAAATAAAAACCATCAAATCAATAATGAATTTTTATTTCTAATTAAATTTAAGTGGAAACATGAATTCTTATAACATGAATCTAAAGAAGGAAACGCTATTATATTCTTAATTATGAAATACTTATCAAATTAACAAATGTCTTTCATGTAGTCATCTTTCAAATTATTACACAGATTAACGAGTGTAACATACAAGCCGTGGCTACGACACATAACCGTGTCCAACTTTGAGACGCATAAGATACTGGTAGGTATATAAACACTCAAAATATTACGCAAAACATTGGAAAACACTCAATTTGCAGACTTGTGCCAGATACGTGCTTAATCAAAGGGCGATCAGAGGACTTCATCTAAACATGCAAAAAGTTTCCATCACTGTCGTTCTGCTTTTTGCAATAGCATAACATGTTAAAAAACGATAACCTGCTTCAAAATTTGCTCCAAAGTGAAACTGCGTTGAGAACGTCACTAGTAAAAAAACTATCAGATGACTCCTCTATCCCCACTCCATTCTATTAAGCTCGTTGGTGCCGAATATAACCCTACTTATGTTAAAAACTTGTAACAATTTCTGGTAATCAAAAACACACTTTTAAAATTTTATCTTTAGTTTTCATTTAATATATTGAGAAGGCACATGGATATCCTTACAAACAAACGAATAAGCCGTGCTGTTGATCGATTAGCTTCAACTAAAAAGCAGTTTAGTGAGCGGCGAACGAAGAGAGCGTTATTGATGCAAACGATTTGTTTTCATTAAAATTCGCTAGATTCGCGCATGGACAACAATATCGTAGTACCAAATACTCGGCGAACCTATCAGTCATCATACCAAGAGTCCGCGCTTACAACATGCTTGTGTATCACACAAGAAACAGATATTTATTTCTATATAAAATACAACAACATACGTCAAATGAAGACTTTACATTCGAAATGTTATAAACGTCGTAGGGGTACCTAGGTGATATGCCACATATTAATATATTGTACACGCTAAAATTTATAACCATTTACAATTTTTAAAATGTTCCGAATACAACAGTTACATAGAATGCTATAACGTTAGTCGATTAACGAACTATTCGCCAACGAACGGTTGACTTCACTATTCGCGTCAACTACGTTTTCAATAATTTTGATCCCAAATCAGATAACTCTTAGATTCAGCATGCATTTTCTAATGATTTCGAAATAATTAATAAGATTAACGCTGACATATTACTTGAATATATTAAGCCAATAATGTGACATATAGATATGTTCCAAAACAAGCATTATACATTTACCCCGTGAGTTACATTTTCAACTAATCACATTTTATTATATATGTGAACAATATTAAAGATTAACGTACTTGTTTTGAAACATGATTAATTAGAAACACACAACTGAAACAATGCGTATGACTGCACGCTACGTCTACATACACTACTAGTAAGAAAAATATATAATTTCATATCGAACTAATTTATGAAAGCTCGTGAAAATATTACACATATAAATATATATATAAGTAGTAGTCACATGAAATTGTCTTTTATATTTTTATAACACTACAATAAATACTAGTTGATCAAACTAACAATTATACTGTTTCAAATGATAGATAAAGTCAATGTTGAAACAATCCAAACAATATCAGCACATTATTGAATGAACTTAACACTATAACACGCAAACTTATGAAATATAAATAACAAAAAAAAAAACACTTTAATCATGTCTTTAGAACCTGCTGCTTGTGTGGTCTCGAATAGTTTATTTCACAATACAAGACATTAATGACTTAGGAGGACTCCTCTCTTCTGCTTTGGTTTGCTTACTGATAAACGAACACGCGGAAGTTAGCAAAATTTTGGTACTGTTAAAATTTATGAAGTTCTAATTGATGGTATAATAGAACAAGTATTTCAAGTTAAATCCCTTGACAAAGTTACCAGGTTCAACGTTTGAATGCTGCCAAAAACACAACTAACTTCCAAGGATTCGTACATGAGAAAAACCTAAGTTGTCTTTCAAAGGGTCTTTCGAAGTGGAAAATCACTAAATGCATATGATAACTGGCCTCGAATGACGTCTAAGGCGAACAAAAAAGAATATAACAAGCGACGTATAAGCGAAGTCGTATATTTAAAGTACAAAATTCCAATAATTTATCGCGCTCTTAAATATTCTCTTCAAAACATGTCTACTCCAAACTATGGAAGCCAAATATGACGACGAACCTAGCGTCGTCCACAAAAATGCGATACATTATAATATTTTCCATTAACCATAACCTATGCATCATTGTAAACATTATGCAATCTAATTTTACCAAGATCGTTTTACAATACAAACAGTTTTAATACAGTGGTCCTATTATTTCTCAAGTCAAGAAAATATAGCAGTGGTCCAAGATTTAGAGAAATTAATTTTAAGTGCCAGTAGTTACTTTAACATCGACCTTTGCAATTCATTATGCGAAGAAGTCACTCGACTGTTTGAAGTAACTACAACACGACTAAAAATTTCTGTTCATAATTCGATTCCAAAACCCAGCAAAGTTATCCCAATCACTTTGTCAAAAAAAGGTTTTCGCTTCATTTATACCATTATTCTGTTGTTTGTGGTTTTGACCCTGCCTCGATAAAGCAATACATCTATTTTATCTGCTACCAATATCATTACAAATTGTTACATTCTTAGAGTAATACTAGTCTACAAGCTTGACAAAACATCCTAGGCCGATAGGAACTGAAGAGTGGCGACCGAAAACCCAGTCAACACGCTAATAGGACAAATAAAGAAAGGATAAACCGATGTTTATTACGTACACTAGAAACTAAAACAGAAAGAGTACCTAACAGTGCTGCAACCGAATTACTGAAGTAATATATATACCTCTACACTTAACCTAACTCTCACTTATTTTATAAAACTTACGTCAGCATTGATGACTACAGCGCCTCGCGTAACAACTGATCTAGTTGTCACATTAAAACCATTAGCTGTCAATATAACATCACTTACTTTAAAGATTCTTAATGCTGCATTGTCTTCATTACTATGAGTATCAATTTTTATTAATAGCGCTTTGTCAATGAAAATCTTCAATGCAGCATTATTATCAAACACAGATGGTTTTATTTCTTACACATTATTACATTTAATGAAAACGCTTGATGTACGATTTTCTTTATTAGACTAGTAGAAATCAGTAGTTTCACTTGAGGGTACTGAAGGACAGCGTGGCTGCGAGGCGCTTCCCCAGTGGTGTCATTTCTTGCGACTATGAATTCTCTGACTCGTCCCAATCGATATTTGCCCACAGCGGCAACTCTGTCTCATATTCCCAGCCGGGTCCCTGGTAGAGATAAGGAAAAATAAAAACAATATTCTATAATTATACAGGGTGGCTCAGAGCCGGCTGACACATTTCAAACAAGCATACACTAAAGCGGGAGCAAGGAAATAAAAAAAATAACATTTTTAGATAGAGGCAAGTATGCCATTTAAGTTACATAAATTACAAGTTTATTTTTTAAAAATTACATCAGGTAAATGGCCTCCGTTTACATCAATACATTCTTGCAAACGCTTCTGGAAGTTGGCGTACACGCGCCTCCGCAGGTCCCCATCGATAGCTGCAACTTCGTCAACAATGGCTTGCTTGAGTTCTTGAAGATCCATGATGCGCCTCTGGAACACACGCTCTTTCAAGAGCCCCCATAAAAAAAAGTCTGGCACACTCAGGTCGGGTGATCGAGCTGGCCAAGTTATTTCACCAAAACGAGAGATGACCGTTCCAAACATTTCCACCCGACCTGAGTGTGCCAGACTTTTTTTTATGGGGGCTCTTGAAAGAGCGTGTGTTCCAGAGGGGCATCATGAATCTTCAAGAACTCAAGCAAGCCATTGTTAACGAAGTTGCAGCTATCGATGGGGACCTGCGGAGGCGCGTGTACGCCAACTTCCAGAAGCGTTTGCAAGAATGTATTGATGTAAACGGACGCCATTTACCTGATGTAATTTTTAAAAAATAAACTTGTAATTTATGTAACTTAAATGGCATACTTGCCTCTATCTAAAAATGTTATTTTTTTTTATTTCCTTGCTCCCGCTTATAGTGTATGCTTGTTTGAAATGTGTCAGCCGGCTCTGAGCCACCCTGTACAATACTAGCTTTCTGCCTGCGTGGATTTTGGGATTGGGTCTATAGACGGTTAAGGGTCATAGCTTTTGCCCACGGCTACATATGCGCGAAAGTCGGTTTATGGCGCGAAGGCTTTAACGCGCTTCCCGTGGGTCTATCCGTTTTTCCGAGATAAAAAATACCGCAAAACCTTGCTCAAGAATCACTATCTATTGATGAAAACCACATGAAAATCTGTGCAGTAGTTTTTGAGCGAAGCCTTTATTGCGCATTCCGTGGGATCTGACGATTTTTTCGGGATAAAAAGTACCCTATTATTTAATCCGAACTTTTATTATTGCGTCTGCAAAATTTCAAAGCAATCGGTTCAGTAGTTACGGCGTGAAAGCGGAACAAACAAACAAACTCACTTTCCGATTTATAATATTAGTAAGGATACGGTATACGGTACACCACACGGCATTTGGAACTGTATACCACAATGAGATAATGTGTCCGTAGATATTGATAATGTATGTTATCAATAAGAAACAGATATTTTCAGCATTTATAGCGCCACAATTGGATTCTTGTAAAACAGGTGGAAATTTCTAAGCCTCAGTTAACCATGAGTTAGTAGGTAGCACACAGCTACTGCGCTTTTTACGCTTGGAGGTACCATGCGTTCACTTGACGAAAGCAGTGAGTCAGTCACAGACTAGCCCTCTGATTATGTAACCTTGTTCTCTTTGATTGCTTGAATCTGATTGATTGCTGATTTATTAAGTGAAGTAAAGCGTGAGAGAATTACTCACGCCTTATAATTTGCTGTACGATATATCATATTTTAAATTCTTTTGCCTCAAAACACAGAACCCAGCAGAATATGCCGAAAACCATGTTTTTTTAAATCAGCTCGTCAAGAGCTATCCAAAAATCAGCTAATTCTGCCGAAAACCACGATTTCTAACGGGACGAATCTAGTGGGAAAATGAGTCGTTAACTTTTTGTGGCACCAGTAACTTTTTTGCTCAGCTCGACTAGGAGAACAACATTTATACCTGGGTTCCGAAAACTACTTGGCCATTTAAACAATATCATCTACTTTGTTAGCAACAGAGTGAAAGTTTGATACTTGGAGTTACTCAGGAGGTTGATATGTCACCAATGTAATGTAAATGTCACTTTGTTAAATATTGTAAAATATATTGTAGATATATTTATAATATTAAAATAATGCATGATTAATACAAAATTGGATTTACTTTATTAAAAAAATGAATATTCCAAAAAATATTTTTGACAGATTGCAGCGATAAAAATATCATAACTTTTCAATTGACTGAAATCTCGAACTGGGAGTTGACAATATCTTTTTTCTTTATTGATGTCTGTATCAATGGGAGATACTACGTACCTTGTACTTCCAAGCATGCAGGTACATGACAAGGTCGCGCGGCCGCGGGTCGCGGTACCGCACGCGGCACTCGTAGCAGTGCGGGTCGGGCTGTAGCGCGTCCGTAGCGCCCGTAGACGCAGAGGCAGCCGTAGGCGTGCATCCAGTTTGCGTGGCCACTGTCACTTTATCGGACTACGGACAAACATTAATTTATTAATTTGACTTTTCTCGTACAATAACGAATGAATTAACGGTTTAAAAAGTAAATTTATTATAAAAAATCCTTTTTTTTTGTTTCAATATTAACTTTCTACCCGCGGCTTCGTCCGCTTTGTATCGGTTTATCTGATAGTAAATGAATATATTATGTCTTTTCTCTGGTCACCTAATGTCTCCATACCAAATTAAATCAAAATCCTTTAACTTGTTTTAAATTAAATGATCTCTTCGTAAACATTACAGGCAGTGGACTGGGATAGCTAAGGCAGCCCACCTATTTCGGCTTGCTAGGAGACGAGAGGACTGGACGAAGCTGATCGCTGACCTTCACTAGTTGGAGAGGCACCTTAAGAAGAAGAATAGGGAAAATATATTTTCTCATGGCAAAAATTACCCTATGACCTTTCCCAGATATTAAACTATAATGTATACAAACTATTATCAAAATTGACTGAGTTATCGAAGCCTATTCAATTTTCTCGTAGAAAAAAGAGATGCTACCGTCTTAAAAATATTTCACCCTTTGTTCTTCTACGGCACTCAAGTTACCCTTATATTAACTCTCATCAAAACTACAAAAATACAAACAAATAATCAAATCTTTCCTCTTTATAATATATAGAAAAGTGATATTAATTCGCCCATGTTTTAATGGATGAGTCGTGATGAGCGACACATAGCGAAAAACTACATTCGGATATAAAAAACAATGAGTTTACATTGCACAAGAAAATTTGCAATCAATTAAGCAGTGTTTTTAAATCGCATTTAGAATTAATATCATTTTGGCAATCCGCCATTTTGCGCGGTTGACAGCTCAGGTCTATGCATTCTCTATGCTACCTTGAAACCGGTGTACTAACCAATCGAGGACGGTGCTCGTAAAACATATTACATTTTTCCTAATCTAGCGAGTGCAACATTAGTATCAGGTAGAATCAAATCTGCATAGAAACTGCTAGTGGTTTTTTGAGCACTCCGAATAATAATTGTAATGAACATCAGCCTTTGCTAAGGCTTTGTAAAAAGGCTAAGCGATAACACTGAAGTTCGTGGAATAAATAAAAGGAGATCGTATTAAATTTACGGACTTTACTTACGAAGACGTCTGAAGTCTTTTTTAGGATTTAGGCTCGATCGCTATTCGGTATACTTGAAAGTTTTCAGCCATTAATATTTTAACGTTACACGAAATGTAATTCAGTCACGTTTATACTTAGAAGAAAAATATTTGAATAGGTCGTTATTGAATTTTTATCATAAAGCTGTAGCTATTAAAAAGTTTAGTAATAACAATTTAGTTGCTTCTTGTTTTTATAGACTCAAGATCTTATATGGAATCCGTGACTTGCTGGATGAAATAGTCCGAGTCCTTCTATGCGTATCACTGGTTCTGTCTGAAAGCTGAATTACGGGGATCTAATATATATCTAATAATATGGCCCACGACTTCAATCAAGGAGTCGTCGTCTTATTCAAGGTGTTCAAAACGCTTGCTGCCGTTTTTGCTATAAAATACCTCCCAGGACTCATATCTCACCGTGCCTAAACAAAAGCCTTGATGCTCAATATGACTTCCAGAAGACATCTACACCTGGCGAGTCTTTTATTTGATATAATTAATTAAAAAACTCCAGCATACCTCTTTTCAAAAATAAAAATAACACCATTTCATAACAGATATGGAACCAGATCTACCAGGAAATGTCTACTAGAGATCCACGTCTTTCAACGGTAGTTTCCGCTATCTAGCTACCAAGTGTTGGAACAATATACCCCCTCCAATGAGACTAATTGCCTCTGAATCTACATTTAAAAAACAACTTAAATTATTTCTTTTGGAAAAGCAATGTGTGGGTGATTCCCCTCGTCGACCCCTAGGGATCATGTTTGTGTCATGACATGTTTGTGTCATGACATATTTGTGTCATGACATGTTTGTGTTATGACATGTTTGTGATTGTTACGTTTATGTAACTTATGTATTTAACAGTGGTTAAAGTTGCCGACAGACATACATACATGTAATTCCACTGAGATTCCCAGCAAATCTGTAAACCCCACAAGTATGTATGTGTTGCCAACTTATGACATAGATGCAAAATCAACGTTGGACACGTTAATTATCATGTAATTTCTATCTTATTTCTTTCTTGCGTCGAAAAACGTCGCCCCACACTAGAATTTTTATTCTGTATCTATATATTATGTGGGTGCACTCACAAACATAGAAATTTCACATGCATATACCGGAATACATTTTTGTAGGTCATACAAAATATCTGTCCCGTGCGGGAATCGAACCCGCGACCCGTTCGACTCGATCACTACGCTAAGCGTGTCGCTGCATCTCCTACATTACTCTTTACATCTGCCACAGAAATAAGTAAGACGAACGTATTGACTCCACGACCCTTATACAAGTCCCCCTTCGATTGACCAATTGTTAAAATTTCCTAAAGCCGACACCTACTTTCGAGTCGGCGTAGAAATGTGAATTGGCGGGTAGCGGTCCCATGGGCATAGATAAAGTAATAGTTGATGGAACCTTCCTTCCAGCGATTTAGCATCAATCTATTTTAATAAAAATGTATACTCAAAGCATCAATATGTTACAATTAGCGTACAGCGTTCGTAGTAGCAACAGCAAAGCGATATGATAGAGGGATTTACAGTGACACCTTGAACCACGGTTGATATGCCCTAGGCACAGTACTGCAGCATTTCGTGGCAGCTTTCGTTATGCTGCTACCAAGTGCTGGAACAATATACCCCCACCAATAAGAAGTTGTGTAAGTTTGGGAGCCTTTCGTACTAATTATAAAAAGTACCTAATGGAGCAACAAAAACAAAATTTTTGTAAATAGTGCCTGGGTCTGTCGCCGTATGCGCGACAACCTTAGAATAGTGTTTTACTTGTATCCCATTAAGTCCACATTAAGGCATAGCATTCTGTTTCCTAGTGTTCTAGTTCTTAGTGTGAAGTAGACTGTGTATGGATTGTTAATTGTGAATGTATGCATGTTTGTGTGCGGGTGTGTGTGTGTGTGTGTGTGTATGTATGTATGTATTTTTTCTATTATGTAGTAAGTGTTTATAATTACAGTTAAGTGTAGATAGTTATAGTGTATAGATAGTTATAGTTAAGTGTTTACAATAGTAGTCGCTCTTGAGGGATATCTACGGAAGACCAGCGTTGGGAGGTCTGTGACCTCTCGGCAATATGCTGAGTAGATATCCCTTTCCGTGACACATATTTTATTTATTTATTTTTTGTTATTAAGTAGAGTAGTATGTATTTTATGTGTTACTGGAATAAACAGTTTTTTCTTTCTTTCTTTCTTTCTAAACCGGTGTACTAACCATTCGACATCGGAATAAATGTTTAAGAGAAATTGTAGGTCCTTCGGGCCCTCCCTGAAATTGGGGGCCTGGGCACGGGCCCCGTGTGCCCGTATAGTAAAGACTGAGTATTGAGAGTAGGTTACCTTGGCGTCGCTGGAGTCGTCGTTGAGGGGCGAGGCGGCGGGCGACGGCGCCAGCGGGCACGGAGACGCCGCGCGCACCGGCGCCTCCGCTCCGCTCGACGGGCTGGCCAGAGTGGCTGTACAAATGAACACGAATTATGTTTCAAACAAGATTTCACAATCACTTTTTCTCGTTTTTTTTTTCTCGTTTTTTGACGTGAAACGTCTTTAAAATCGCGCCGAAACATACGGGTACCAGGTTTAAAAAGTGGACCGTAACGAAAAGGTCTATATCATCGAACCTCAATTATTAAAAAAAATATTAGTCTTAGAAACAACAAACAAAAATGTGGTGTGAATAATTCACTTATATAGTCAGTTCGTTGTTGTGACATTGAGTTTTTTATAAAAATACATAGAAACACCGTCAATCTTGTTTTTTTTTATTTCAATCTTTAAAAGCGATTCCCTAACATAGACGTTTCACGTTAAAACCAACGGCCGTGTGCCCCGGCACAGCCCCACCCGTTTTTTTTTATAAGATAGGGCAGCAAACGAGCAAACGGATCACCTGATGGTAAGCGATAACCGTTGCCCATGGACACCCGCAACACCAGAGGAGTCGCAGATGCGTTGCCGGCCTTTTAAAAGGGAATAAGGGGGGAAGGGGGGGTTGCGCCTCCGGTACCCTCACTCACTCGGCGAAACACAGCGCAAGCGCTATTTTACGTCGGTTTTCTGTGAGGCCGTGGTGTCACTCCGGTCGAGCCGGCCCAATTCGTGCCGAAGCATGGCTCTCCCACGGTAAAAACAACGTCAACGTCAATGTACAACTTTGAGAACCAACGATCACTTTTGTGCTTTGGGGTTGTCCATTAATCACGTGAGGCTTAAAAGGGGGGGGGGGGGGGGGCTTGATAAAAATCACGAAAATAACACAAGGCGCGATTTTTAAACAGATGAGCAACGCGGCGTATAGTGTTGTATCATGATTTGCCATGATGACGATGACGGTAAAACATTTATAAATTTATTCAATATTTTTTTTTATCATTTTTTTGATAATAGGAATCCACGTATACCGAGCTTAATTTATTCCTATACTTATGTACTATTTATTTAAAAAATATTTTATGATGGGACTTTCAGTGTTACCGGCTCTTTGTGGGGACTAAAAATATACGTGGTAATGTGGGGGAGGCGGGGGGGGGGGTTAGTAGTAAATCTCACTACGTATCACCAAGGGGGAGGGGGGGCTTAAAAAATGCTAAAAAAGATCACGTGGTTATTGGACGGCCCTTTTTGGGATTTTTTGTCCCCCCCTATTCGTGTTTGAAGTCGATTTCGATAGAGAACGATATGCATAGTTATCTACTTCACGGAATGCGATAGTATTTTGCCACAAAAATGTTTCTAACAGTAAACAATCGCTTGTAGATGTGTTTTGATGCCGCCCACTTTTGACGCCAGACTACAGGCGAAGTCAATTTATCTAACTTGGCTGTAGCGCGTTCGGAGTACACACAATAAATCGACATTACATAAGTTCACAAAAGACAATAGTTTGTGTTATTATACATATAATTTAAATATGCAGTAAGCTTTGATACATTGTTCCTTCTTTTTATAATCTAAAATATTTACAGGGGCCTTACGATTTCGTTGAAAATGCATACGTCTTAAACTAGGCAAAAATTGCTCATAACTTCAAAAGTCATAGCTTCAGTTCGTACGCATGTCTCAATCATTGCTCGAGGTCGTATGATGAAAACCGTAGAAAGTTCATCCGTCTTAGACTTGTTCGAAATTACTATGATCTCAATAAAATAAATATTTTTTACACTTACACCAACTAGCCTAGCCCAAAGTAAACTCTGTAAGGCTTGTGTTATGGGATCTATGGTAATGGATAGACATACATATATTAGACATATATAAATATTTTTCATACAAATACACATATAACCACGACTAAGGTACAAATGCTTGCATTCATCACACAAACCTGCCCCCACCGGGATTCGAACCCGGGACCTTAGAGATGGTGACACCTTGACACCGGTGTACTAATCACTCTACTATATAGGTCATTAAAGAACAATGTGATATATACTAGAACTAATATCTTAATCATAGTTTTAGGTCAGCACATTGAGAGAAACTCTTTATACAGCCGTTGGCATTCAAGTGACATTGAGTTTCCTTATAAGGCCCATAGCAAGCGGTCATGTGTCTGTGTCGTATGTATTATGTCATTAACAAACGCACAAATCAAAATCGGTGTAATAACGAAAAAAAATATGCTTGTTAAAATAGCACGCTATCATTTCCCTACAATACAGATCTTTGTATGTGCGTTATACGGCGAGCGCGCATAGTCACGGTACATATCGTATCTCTATGTCTAACCGACAACATAAAAACTTTATGGCTCTTGCAGATATAAAAATAAATATTAGTGTTGTTTGTCGTCTAATATTCTTTATTGGAAATGGTTATTTTAATAATAATAAATAATAGCGATGTGTAGGAGACTCAAACGCGTGACTTACGCGTTAACACTGTGGAAGGAGTCAAGCCAGGAGCAGGTGACTCCAGGCGAGGGGAGGACTCCCTCGAAACTGGCCCAGTGTCGCAGTCATCTTCGCCGACTGAAACAAATGTTTTATTATCATTAAAATGTTAACACTGTGTTAATTCTTCTGTCGCACAGCACGTAGTGCGCCTCCTCCGTTTGGTCGAAGGAGTCTGGATCTGTCCGAGATGGACAGATTAAAACCGCGGGTTATGGTTGTATACAAACCTTATTTTTACACACACACACACACACCCTATTCCTTGAAGATCCGTTCTTCACTACGGATCCACAATCAGTGTAAAACAAATACTTTTTTTTCCTCAGGAGAGGAACGCTGAGAATCCACACAAGGAGCACGAAACGTACCCAGGATACCCCCGCAACGGCAAGTGTCACGGAGGTTATGTTGGATTCCACGCGATCGTAGCGGTCCAGCCACGTGACCTACCGACTAAACTCAACCTGGCCTAGGTTCTAATAACGATATAGGCAAATCGTGAGGGCGACGTAACAAATACAGTGATATGGACAATTTATAACTAACTAACTGGACTTCCATCCCTGCCTTCTTGCGGACAGGGGAGACTGGTTGGGGCTCTTTGGCCCCCTGCAGTGGCTTCTTCGCCGACAGTTGGTACTGTCGGGGCGTTGGGGCGACGGGAATTGTCCTCCGTCCTGGTGTCAGAGCTCGATAGAGCAGTTTATTTTTGAGCCTCAATCGTTCTTCAATCGTCGTCACTCTCTGGGAGGACGAGGTTCCTCGGCTGAGCTCTTCTATCGGGAGGGCGGGCATGGTACGGGGCTATGTTCACTAGATGGTGCAACTGTGAACTGGCAACCCTGCGGAACATGCTGGTTGCGAGTGTCCTAATATGGTCATGCAGGCTGGTTATCCTGAGGTCCCTGGCTATCACTGCATTCCTTAGATATCTGGGCGCAGGGACCGCTGTTCTTAGGGACTGGGACTGCTGGACTGCCAGTTTCTGTCTGGCGGTTTTTCCCGTTAGCGCGTATCATGCCGGCGCCGCGTATGTGATGCGTGGCCTGATGTACAATTTATAAATTGTGGTCTTCATATTTAGAGGCAGCTTTGATGTTAAAATTGGCCTTGATAGTGCTCTGGCTGTTTTCGCCTGGGCGACTGCGTACTCTACATGGGGCGTCATGGACAGCTTTCTGTCGATTGTCAGTCCGAGGTATTTCACCCTGGGTGACCAGGGGATGTGATGTCCAAGGAGTGACAGGCTGTCGCTGACAATTTATACTCGGTGATTTCTTCTCGACTCCCTTTTGTGGGGGGGTCGGGGTAACCGTACAGGGCATAGCCCTTCTCGGTAGTTTCAGACACCACCCGCGACTACGGGTGGGTCCCTGGGTTGGCACTTTATTGACAATTTATAATTATTTCAAAGCCCTATATATATAACAACTACAATGTCACTGAGATACAGAATAGAATCACTGCCATCTATTGACGCGTGCTTGAATCATTACAACACATAACTGTGCTTTATTAACACACTGAGAGTTATTAAAAATGAGGTTTCATAATAAAAATAACACGCGTGTTTTAATACCTAATGAAGTAAAGTTGCATACATTATTTTTTACTTTATCTACGCACATATAATTACCGGTCTATACGAAGGTCGTTTGCTTTTGTACTTAGTGGTTGATTGTGCCTAATCACTCTATAAGAGTTTAGTCTTATTATTAACTATTCGCGACCGTTCATCCGTGGATGTTTTCAAGAGAGTACTTAAAGATCATTTGGTTTCTACTTGGGGATTGCAATCCGGAAAAACGGATCCGGTAATCCGGCGGTTCCGGCATCATTTAATGGTTACCGGATCCGGTGCTAGCAGTTAGTAATCATGATTGTATTTGTCATAATCATAAATACCTATAAGACTTGTTTGTTAGCATTCTCAAATACTTTAATAATGATTTTGATCTCATTTCAGTTAATTACGTAAGGCTTATTGTATCTATTAGATATTATAGTTACTTGATAATTAATATTGTTACTTATAAATTGATCTATCTGTGAAAGTGAAATCTAGAAAGACTGAGCTACTCGTTACGTCGTAAAATTATTACCAGTTACCTACACTACTAAATTTTAATTGTTTTCTTGTTGTATATTTGTCTCAACACTGGTTAGGAAATAAAGTCGATTTTATATATTTGAGATTTATTTTGTATAAACTACTTACATATAAGTGCAGTGACACTTGATTGACTCACTTATTTTGTACTAAAAAGCGAAAATCATCTTGATTTAATCAAACCGGCCGGATTGATTCGAATCCGGTCGTATCCGGCCGGACTGAAAATGACGCCGGATTGCAATCACTATTTCTACTCTCCCATAATCATAATGTGTTTATATATATATTAAAAGCATGTATAGCACTGTTATTATGTATTTATTATTTTATAAGTAAAATATTATTAAATTATAATAAAAGATGCACATAAAGTTTTCCTGCACTTTTCTCTCAGGACGTCCGTTTTGGTTGGCTGCAAAAGATCTCTATTAGAGATAAGTCCAACATTGTATATATTATTTTTTGTATATTTTACATTATGTCTAATTGTGCAATAAAATGTTATATATATTATATAAGTAGGCAGCCTAGCCAATATTTCTTTTATCCCCGTCCAAATACAAGCTGAGCGTATTGTTGACTATTTGAGCCATTAAATCCTCAGACCACGGACAGGTGAGACTTTTTAATGTGTTTTCTACCGTTGGTACAACGGGTTATGTTCGGAAGAATTGTTTGGACGTGATGCCAACGGCCACATTCCATCATTGCACTACTTGCCATCGCCAGAATCTAAGTCACGCAGTTTGACGTTTCTGAGGAATTTCTTCCCGCGCTCTGGCTGTGGAATGAACTCTCTGCCGAGGTTTCCGAGGGGTACAGTATGGGGTTCTATAAAAATGTAGTAAATAAGTTTTTGAAGGATCGGCAATGCGTTTGTGATGCTAGATAAATACCTTCTGGTAGAGATTGTACGAGTTTAAAGTTATTTTACAGAAAGTATTGTCGAGACCTTTGAAATTAACGATTTCATTATAAATTTTATTTCTTTTATTAATTTTATCGCACCATTGTCATCAACTCATCGGTTAGAAAAACACCACGTCACCTTCCTTTGTAATTTCATTATTCTTTTATCGTTTTACTTCTATCCTACATTTCATATGTGTCCTAAATTTGTCATATTGTCTGTCCTACCTTTGTCATCAGCCGCCGGTTTTGAAAACAACAGGTCATCATCGGCCGCGTCCACGCCCAGCCAGTTCTCCGCGTTGTGTATGGCGATGAGGTCCCTCACCAGGTGCTCGTCACTCTTGCCTCCCGTATCGCCGCCTTTCCCACGCAGGGGGCCGAATACGGCGTGGTTGTACAGTGGGTCGTTCACCACAGGGTAGCCTGATCACCAGACAATTAACAATTAAAATAGATCATTTGTAGATGAAAGTAAGGTGACAATTTAATTGTGGTTCTAATAAGTCAAAAGTTTCCTATGTCTGCTGATGTCATTAAAATGGTGAAATCAACTCCGTTATATTAATGAGCTCATTGCCTAGGTGAATTGCTGAAGGAAACTACAAATTTATTTTTGGTAATACACAGTGAATACATTCTATAGCTGGACCAGGTTATGCTAAAAAATATATTTCATCTTTGAACAAAATCTATTCAATAATTATATTGTTACCATTATATTATGTATTTTTAGGCCCGTACAACTCAACCTACAACTCAACATCCTACAACTTACAATTTTTTATACATACATACACTCACGCCTTTTTCCCATAGGGGTAGGCAGAGATTACGTCTTTCCACTTGCTACGGTCTTTACATATCTCTTTCGCTTCATCTACTTTCATAACATTCCTCATACATGCTCGACGATTGCGGGTACTTCTGACCTGGCCTTTTTTGAGGACACTTTCGATTTGTTCGAAATATGTTCGCCTAGGTCTTCCTCGTCCCGTATCCCCACTCACTCCAGCTTCATAAATCATTTTGGTTAGTCTACTTTCATCCATCCGTTCCACATGCCCAAACCACCCAAGCATCCCTTTCTCTATTCTTGTCACCATATCCTCTTTCAAACCACATTTCTTTCTAATCACTTCATTATACAATCTGTCACTCAGTTTTACTCCTGCCATACTCCGCAAAGCTCTCATTTCTACTGCATTTATTCAGCTTTCATGTCGTTTCTCCCATACCCAACTTTCACTTCCGTACATTAATTTTTATAAATATTTATAATTATTTTTTTACTTTATAGATACTTTTATTAATAATTTTATGTCTTTATATCAGAAGATATTATAATGTAAATAAATAGGTACTATCAGTATATGCTGAGATCCATTATCTTGGACTCCCATTTTCATGTCGTGGACCCCCAAATTTTTGTTTCGTTGACGTTTGTCATAGACCCCTAAGGGTCGATATTAGACATGAGCGTTAAATAGACCGACCAGTTATATCAACCGTCGAAGTGCATTCAACGCTTCGACGGTCTATCGTTGTCTGATCTACTAGTTAAATTCGTAAACGACTAAACGAGTAGTTCCCTCCTACGAGTCCCACGTTCTTATCAACGCGCAATGCAATCCAACATCGATTTCTTAACGTGGCCGCTACTTACGTTACTTTACGTTGAATCAAATTAAAATAAACTCAAACGTACGTTTTATCTCAAAATGGGTCGTCGCGACGGGTCAGGTCAACGTAACAAACAGTTGTCACAATCTAAAGTAAGCTCTAAATATAGGTGAGTAAGATCTTAATTATTAAAATAAACGCTCTAAGATGTTACGCCTTTTACTCCCGCGTTAATGAGAAATACGGTAATGTAGCGGATGCGAAAGAGAGGGAATGCGTTGGCTCAACGCAACGTGTCATCTACTCGTAAGTTAATCGTTAAGTCTATCGTTTAATACAACGATAATAGCCGCCTAGACGACCCGTTAACTAGTCGACGAATTTAACTAGTAAATCGATCCGTCCATGAATAAAATTTAATGGTCTAGTTTCGTCGACTGTAAAGACATCGACGACCCATCTCTAGTCAATATAGACCATTTTGGGAATCACCAAGTTAGGCGGTGGATGTATAGAATCGGGTCCTATCCACTGTAAAATAGGGGGTACCACTTATAATTGTGATTGTATAATTGACACATGAATAACGACGATAATTCATTTAAAACCTTCCAACAAGATATTATACAGCATCCAGTACAGTTTGTTAGCTACAGTATTTTGATAAAGCAATTTCCATTTCTAACATCACATACCCAAGTATTGAAGGTGCACTCTGATTTGGTGCATTCTTCCTGTCTTCGGTTTGCAAAGAACGACACTGGTGTTCGTGTTGGCGTTATAACCGAGCCTCATGAACACGGTGGAACAGTCCTTCCCCTTGGGCGACACTTTGCACACGCCGATCTTGTAGCTGACGACCTCGATAGGCTCTTGGCACTCGATCTCCTCCCTGCGATAGCAAACTTAATTGTTGAACTACCATACGCAACAGCTGATAAAGAAGCACCTACCATTGTATGTAAATCGGACGATAACTCAGACGTTATGGAAATATACAATTGGAATGTGTACAACGGGAGCGAGCAAGCAGGTATCAGATTTATCCATATCTGCCATGGCATCCGTTTGTTTATTGTAAGCAACTGTGTTATCAGCTGGTTCTGTTTTATGCGAATTTATAAGTATGATAGAAAGTAACTTCGTAAAAGTATCCGATATGAGTATACATTGGATAAAATTCTACGATTAAATAAACATCTTTAAGATCTTTTTTCTATTCACTTCAGTTTTGAAATGATGAGTAGCGTGACAACCGGAAATACTGATGGTCAAATATCACCATCGTCCAATCGATAAAGTAAATTAGTTCCTAAGTGTAATATAGCAGAACTTTTTATTGCAAACCAAATACATAAGTATTAAAAAAATACAACAAATAACGAAAGAACAGTAATCTCGAAAACGAGATTTAAATAAGGAAAGGGCTATCTAAGGAATTATGGACAGGCAGTGAACAAGGAATTAATTCTTTAAGAACTGCAATATTCACGCTATCTTAATACTCTCAGGGAGTCAGTTCTATAGCCGGACGGCATAAGCTGAAAAAGAGTTTGAAAGGAAATTGGTACTGCAGGGCGGTCTATGAAGAGTAACATTGAAATTAGAACGAATCACTTGAAGAATAAGTTCGGAAAGAGAACAAAGACTTAAGGTAGGACGTGGAAATTGGTAGAAACAAAATATTGTACAAAATTGTGGTTGTAAATTGATTCTATGTGAAATTAAATATGGCATAATTTGTAAAAATATGTTAATTGATGAAATATTATCCGTTTAGCAGCAACAACACACTAAAATCAAACGCACGTTACGATATCAACTGAAGAGAAAACAACGCTAAGAGCGCGCTGGTGGCGTGAGCATCATCTGAACGGTGACAAGGTCACGTGTATTTTGACGTCGAGTGAGATATTATGTTATTTAGATCTAAACGATAAAAACAGCGAAAGATATAAAAACAAAAGTATATTGTGAATATTGTCAGATAGTTTGCTTACAATTATCGAGAACAAACTATTGTAATAAAAACTCTGCGGATAAAGAAGACCGGATGAACATTATTTTAAAGTGACGATGTTGATATATTCAATAAATATCCATACAGAGCTGCTTATACAAGAAATAGACAAGGCGATTTCAAACATATAATGTCGACAAACCATCTGGAACCGGTCTAAACTTATGTTAAAGGAAAATTATACGCTATTGGATATAAAACTAAATAAAATTCAAGACGGCAGCGCACCGACTGAAAATTTTAATATCCAAAGTGTGTTTGCGGAATCGAATGAAGTATATTGGGACGGGCTTTCTGTTGTAAATCGCCGGCGTGCAGAGTTGCAGATATGCAACGGACCCGTTCAAATATTATCTTAATCACCAGAGTTTATTGTTTATTTATACGATGGCGAAATAGCCTTTGATCGTGAATATTGTTTATGCAGTTTTTATGATGCAACTGAGCTTGTATTACACTGGAAAATAAACATTAAGTCAGTCAATATTCCGCGTTATAACAAAACAACAATTTTTTACTTGTGTGGCGTGTGTAATAAGTTCCTCCATTTGTATATCTACATATATTTTAGTTTCTTGTATTTTTTAATATAAAGAACTAAAATAGCTGTTAAATAAATAAATAATATTTAAATTTTACTTCAAGGAGAAAGCTTAGTGTAACTGATTTATTATATACTAGCGTGCCCGCGACTTCGTCCGCGTGGAATAGTTATTTTGAGCATCATATTTATTTTTGCAAACAACCATCTCAGCTGTTACCCACGACTTATTCCGTGGCAATTTCTGCTATTATCTTAGACAATTTAGTTTTAAGCATTTAAAAGAACATAATTATTTTAAAGTCCTCTGCGTAAATTATATTTTTAGTTTTATTTTCTTGTGGCAGAAGAACATAGGTATTGGTTTTCTCCGCAACCCGATCTTGACAACGCGACATATCCAAATTTGATTACCATAAAAACGATTCTAGTGAGTTAACCTTAAAAGATAGACTGTTGTGGACATTTTTTTAGATCATTTCAAGAGGAATAATTCTTTCATACATATTTTTTGATATCTTGAACCGTTTTCGCAGCGCACGAAACGGAAGCCCTCAAAGATGAATAAGTTTCTCCGTTTTTTCCACATTTTCCATTATTTCTTCGCTCCTATGAATCGCATCGTGATGTTATGTAGCCTAAAGCCTTCCTTGATAAATGGTCTATTCAATAAAAAAAAGAGATCCTGAGATTAGCGCGTTCAAACAAACAAACTCTTGAGCTTTATAATATTAGTATATATGTACACACCACACACCTTTACTGGGTTACTTAATATTGTTTCATCCATAAATAAACAACATACGGACACATAGACACGCAAGATATAGAAGTGATGGTCAATATTGTCAAATATTAAATAAACTTAATATCTGTTGTCTTTTTTTTTGTACATTTTTTTTGTTAATTAGTTTATCATTTTATCGTCGAACTTGGAAAGGTTTTGAAGTCTTCTTGTCTAGTTAGCATAACGATAGTGTAAAACAGCTGCAAGATTCAAGATACAGGATTTGTGTAGTTCGTGTTCCGCTGATACTTGATTTAAGACCTATTCTTCTGTAGTATTGACTTAATTGGGAAATGTGTTGGGCCATATTATAATTAATTTTAATCAAATGTAAAAACTTACTCAGGAAACTCTCCATCGACGCGACAAACATATTCCTTTTGCACCTGACGATTCCTAATTTGATGTTCCATTTGTCTCGCTTTCTTCGGGCTGCGACCGAACAGGAGCAGTCCTAGTGTCATTACAAAATGTATTAAAAATAGTTTCCTTAGATACAGATTTCGGATAAGATGTAATTAAAATTAACGACTTTATTGTGTTAAATGTTGATTTGAATTATATTATTAATACATTTGTGAGCGGTGTCGCAGTTGCAGTGAGCAAGATTATAAGACTAGAAGCGGGTAGGTAACATAATGTTTTAAGTAGAACTTACCTGACGTTAATCTATCCAACCTGTGAATCGTTCTTAGGTTTTTCAGGTTATATTCTTTAGCGAGAATGAACACGACAGTATTGTGTCGGTACCGGCCGCAGGGGTGCACCTGTGAATATATGCCACTCAATAATAACATCTACACAAAAGTTTATTGCTAACGGTTCTCGTTCTATAACCTTCTAAGTCATAAAACTCATTTTACTAAAGCCTGTATAATCAAATTTAACGTTGAGGATTATTTTGAAATCATTTCAAGATTTTGAGCTGCCGTTTATGAATTTCATTATAACATTAAGAATTGTGTTAAGTTTTATCATCTGCTAAGCGCACTTGAAATTTATCAAGAATTAATAATTTGTTCATACCTATGAATTGTACCTAGTTTCAAATAATTTAATAATAACTTTTAAACGGAGAATATAAATATATGTAACGTACTAAATGAAAAAGGCGGATAGCTACTTAGTGACAACAATAACATGCATCTAATAAATTTAAAAAGGTGACAGTTTAGTGTACATATAAGTTAAATTATGGAATAAAACAGTAATTATTATTAAATTTAAAAATAATAAAGAGAACGTTGTTATGACTTTAACAATAAATACTTCTAATAATACGTTTAACCATAATACGTTACCAATATTAAGTAATAAAGTATCGTAACAACTTTCTCAAATAGTTAATAGGAACAATTTAAGGATAAAAATTCTCAAAGCTCCCGCAGAGGAATTGGAAGTTCAACATGTTTGGGACACAATTTAATCAGAATATTTATTTGCAACTTATACGGAAATAAGTATTCGATTGAAAAACAATAAAATCGACATGGATACAGTTAGAGAAAAAGCAATGAGTCCTCATCATAGTATTCGTGTTAATCAGGTGGTTTCAAACGCATATACTCCACTTTCAAGTGGCATTCGTCGAGACTGCACAATTCCTTACTGCATTTACAGTCTCCGATTTCAGTGCAGACCACAATTTCGTGTCAGACTCTGATGGCGAACTTTGTCCGGAGTTACTTTGAACCGAGAAATCTGAAGTTGTTAAAGTGAAATTGCCTCTTGCGTTGTGTAAGCCAAATACCTTTGTTATAGTTTCGTTGCCAGTTAAAGATATACTTTCCTTGTTCTTGATTCTTATGCTGCGGTTTTTAATGATTTTTAAGAACCATTTTGCGCATTAAATAAAATAAATACTCAAGAACAATAACAATTTGATGTTAAATCTACGTTTTCTATTATCCCAATGTTAAAGAATGATTTTAAAATAGCATGGTCGATTTTAAGGTATGAAAGGAATTTCATTTAGATTCTCGGTTCAAGGGCCAAGCAGAGTTTGTCACCTGGTAACCAGTCGGACTCACCGGCAGCGAGCAAGGCTTGTCTAACACGAGCAGCTCTTCGTCCACGTGAATGATGCGCAAGGGGTTAGCGAGCACTGGAGTTTCGTGCCTGGCCGCCATCATAAGTACATCACATTACATTGCTGTCGAACGCCGTCAAAGTATCGACACACGAGCTCAACGTGGATGATGTCGTCAGATTGAGGATTGACTACCAAGAGCCACAGATCGATCAGGACCCCTTTTTAATATTCTCGCGGCTTGAATTAATTATTTGAAAATGGAAAACGATAATGCTGTCTAGCGAGATTTGATACTAAAACAGAGTTCGCATATTCAAATTAATCTAAGTAGCGAATTTTCATCTCTACACTCTCTTAAGATTAAGCGCGAACATTTTATGATATTGACAATTTCACGATTACAAGATTGGATTTTATCGATGAAGAAGAACTTATTAAATGAAATGTAGAACAAATAGAAATATGAATAATGCCAGCGCTTAATATATTTCATACGTTTCCCGATCTGTAATATTTTTAAATGTTACTTTCATAATACTCGTATGTAATGTTCGTTGAATAAATTATTCAATTCAAGACATCCATAAAATTACGTGTAAAGGTAAATGCTACTATAATAGTCAAATATTTATTTACAATCCAAACATAATTCAACATGTAAATTTTTATGGTAAACCTAGATATGAAATGAACCATACTTGCCAACAACAAAATTATGTTTAGATAATAAACTAAAGCGAGATATATAAAAACTTTATGTCAGAATGCTATTTGAGGTTTGTATTTTTGTGGTTTGAATTGCTCATGTATTGTGCTGTAGAAAAAGGTCAAGAGCTGTGTTGAACACTTTTAAAATATAATATTTGTCATTATTGAACATGATTGATTGATGATTGATTTTTTGTCATTATTGAGCACTTAGGAAAATAAGTCGTAATATAAAAGAATAAGTAAATGTTCAAGTAAATGTTCTGAAGTCACAAAAGCACGTTAACAAAATGAAGAAATTTGCAAAACCCAGCGGAAAAGCGACAAATTTGTGTACACCGTGTCAAGTTTAGATATGAAATGTTAAAAACCGTGTAATTTCATTTTAGACCACTGGAAATAAAAAAAGGTCTGTCGTGACAAATTGATGCTATAATTCTTTTTGCGTTTTCATTGGTCACTTTTGGCCCTTCAATTGGCAAACATCAATAAACCTAATGGGTCACAGTCGTTCACTTGGACTTTTCAAAGAATGGAAACGAAACGCTTTTGTTGAGCATATCTGAAAATTGATGAAGTAATTTCGTGTGAGTAATCGCTATGAAGGTATTTGTGGTAATTTTCACCAATGTGAAAATTTCCCAAATTCACATGACTTGTGAATTTGGGAAATAGGTTTTTATAGCCAGTAAAACTCACTTCCCAAACGCTTTACGTTTTTTTTAGGTATATATAATATAAAGTATTAAGAACAGTTCGCGCAATATATAAATTAAAACAAAGGGATTCTCTGAAGGACTTATTTTGGAAAATTTGTATATTGACCTTGCAGGGATTAGGAACATTTTTGAAAATTTAATTAATGTTCATAAGAACTATAATAATTATGATAAACATTTCCAAATTCGTAAATTACACACGAATAATAAAAATAAGCTTGCCGTTCCAACGTACAGGCTGCAAAAAACTACAGGTCTTTGAAAACATAGTTCCACAAGATGTTACTGATTTGTATTGTCACAAATTAAAACCATTTGTCAAAAATATTGTTATGAAAAGTGGTTATGATACTGTTAAAGATTACTTATGTGATGGCAATACTTGGATTTAATTTTAATAACTCAATAATTACGTTGCCAAATACTTTGACTATAGTAAATAACACAATGAAACTATAGCTTTTACAGATACAATGTGAACTTGTTTAAACTTGTGAAGAAAGTTGGGTTCGACTATTTAACTGCGGCCATTTTCTAACTGACGACTCTGTAAAAATACAGGGAGAAAACAAAAATGCTGTTGTGGTTCTTTCCAGTAGTGGTTAGTTCCAGTCTCCCGCCGTAGATTCGTGAACTAATGGCGACGGTGTAGCATCTTTGACGTACAAGTGCTTTTAAAAATCCTATTTGAAGAAGAATTTTCTGATTTGATATAATTTAATTTATTAATCTATCATCCTTTGTTGTTTGTATTGGATATTTGTAGACGCTATTAAATTGCACAAACAACCAACTTTTGATTTCATAACTTGCGACGTCTACGTGCAATGGGTTAGAATTATTCAAAACACCATTTACGACACTAACAGAGTTCCAAGTTTCGAGAGATAACGACTACGTTGCCGCGAAATAAGGGCAAGCTACCATTGACACAGTTGGGACTGCAATATAAGCTGTCGTTTTGTTAATGTAATATTCCTATTTATGTAAAATTTGTTGAAAAGTTTGGGCCAGCTGTCTTTATGATCTCATTGTCGCAGTGTGTCAGTGGTCTGCTTCTTTTACTCAGAGGTCCTTTCCGAAACTTTTTTTTTACTATCTATAATACAGATTACTAACAATCGAAAATTACTGATCAATGCTTAAGACCCCGTACTTTTATAATCGATCATACGATGATCCGTCGTCGCTTCGTCGCATATCTCGCTTGAACTTCATTGTGTTTATAGTATATGATGAAGCAGGACATGACAGCGATAAACCAATTTGTGTGTACTGAGTACAGAGCCGGTTAATGGCCACGATCATTTGTACGAACGTATTTGAACGTATTTTTGTTTTATATATTTATTAGTAATTTAATAAATAATGTGAATCGTTGAATCTATTTGCCTATATTTTAATTACGAACTAATTAAATAAATGAAATACAGCTAGAAAGGGCTACATTGGCTCAATAGCGCCATCCCTTTCTAACTGTACTCGAGCAAATATTTGAGTTTGAGTTTCATTTTAGAATACGAACCTAAGTATGGTTCTGTTGAAAGCTATGTTCGAAGTAAACATTTTTGTCGTATCAATTTATTGAAATTATATAGGCTCAATAACGCCATCCCTTTCTAACTGTACTCGAGCAAATATTTGAGTTTGAGTACCGTTCAAAGATTTGTTCGAACTTAAAATTTTTGATATTGTATTGAATCAATTTGTTTTACATGGGATTATCTGCCATACAATTCTAAGCCAGTTGTAGAAAGGCACTACATTCTGTTATCAATTTATTGGATGACTACGTTTATAATATATTTACTGAATATATTCAGTAATAATAATCGGTTAATAATGTTTACTATACAGAACCGATTCAATTTGATACTAGAGACATAAATGTTATCTATCTTTCAGACCCGACATAATGCTATTTCGTATATAAGATATTTGAAAGTCAATAATTCTACCTTTTCACTTAGCTCTGAGTAAAAAATGTTCACTTTATTAGATATTGGAACCCTCCATCATATCGTACGACGTTCCGAACATTCAGCAGCTAAAGGAATCATTTGCGTAAGTGGTAAAGGACTTCGAAGAGTAATTTCCAATTTGGAAATCATGCTCCTAGAAGTTTGACGGGACTTGAACTTCGATCATTTTACTCTAAGCTCTTTAATACTTTTTATGACCTTAGCTTTAATACGTTTTTCATTGAACTTTAGTAAATGTTACCAATTCGTCTTTTCACAGATTTTAATCAATTGTCGAAAAAAACTATGATGAAAAAGGAACAATGCTTGGGTTGAATTTTAATTACGCAAAAGTTATCATAATAGACATATTTTAACAATATTAGTTAATGTCGTAGTCTTGCGGAATCAACAATGTAGCATCTTTGATGTTCATTGTAAATTCTTATTTGAAGAACAAATTTTTGATTTTAAACTACTATGCGAGTTTATTATAAAAGTCGAATATACTATTTTCTCCTTACTAAGTCCATTTGTAATCTATGCTAATTTTATATCAGTCGCAAGTAATTATCATAACACTGGAGCGATATGATTTTTATGGTAATAGCTGTATTACCATGAGAAAGCCATTCCTTATTCGTAAGGGCATAATTAAGTGATTAACATATTTACAGGCTGTCAGGAAATTGCTATTTAAATTGTACACATCTTAAATTGCTTAATTTCGTCGTTACAATTAAATAAAGTGACTTCGTTATAATAAGTATTATTTCGTTCAAATAAGTTCATTATGTTAAAGTGATTTCGTCGTTGCTGTTAAATTACTATTAAAATAAATGAATAATAAAAAGCATAGGGTTAGGGTGTGCTATGTTAATCTTATATACAACGAACTACAAATTAAGATAAAGCATGCAACAGTGAAAATTATTGACAAGTAAAAGATATAAGACGTGAAATAGAAGCGAACACATAACATGGCTGTCTCAATTGCCACTTACGGGGATAGAGGCCGGTTTGTTGACAACCACAATGTCCTCGTCGATATGGACGAGGGTGATGGGTTGGCTGGTGACCGGTACTTCGTGCCTGCAACCATACATACGTCAGGCATTTGGCGCGAGAGCCGTGGACGTTGAGCAAACGGTCAACTTAACAAATCACACTCGACGATGTGATGATTCTCCTCGACGTGCTCTCCAAACTGAGTGTTCTTATCGTAATCACATGCCACAAGATCATCATCAACCAGAATCCCCTCTCCTGTTGCTCGAGTTTAAGGAGAGATAACAGATTTAGATGAAGTGTCATCATCACCAGTCAACATGTAATGCAGATCATCACATTAATGTTTACCATTCCACATAGACAAAACGTTCACATTTGTGTTAATAAGTGCAAAACTTGCTCAATGTCCATTAGTTGGCTGTTTTCACGAAAATGAAATACAGTTCGAAAAACAAAAGACAACAGCGAGTGACCATGCGATAGACACACTGTGTAAACAATAAAAAAGAAACTGACTCAACAAATTCGCAATTTAATCAAGGTTTAATTTATCATTATCACATTTGCATGCTCTCTCATTGTTGATTTTCGATCATTGACAGATTTGTTACAATTATCTACGTACAATTAGATTTAATATGAACAAGCTCCTGCTACTTTCCATTGTCTAATACATAAAAGATGTAAGATAGTGTCTGATTATACAGTTCCACACAACCATTAAGGGCGAACCACAGCGAGTTGAGACCATATCAACTGTTGAAGAAGTAGATAGCGAGGTAGTTAACTAAACAGAGCGGTTAATATTCTTTATATTTACATGAATTGTTGTTGCCGTGTCTGTGACCCGTGTTGTGTGTGTTTGTACATAAGCGTCGGTGTTTACCATGTGTAAATCTATGATGACACCTAGGTCTATTCTTGAACAATCTACAGACGTGTGGTCGATTGTTGAAATGGCATTACCTGTGGACGACGTTGGCGAGCAGATCGTTGTGCTTAAGCCTGTAGTCGGGATCCACTCTCTCATAGTTGACGGTGAGGGTGCCGGCCCTGATACACCTCTCGTACTCGGCGGCCGGGTGAGCCCTGAACTCACGGGCGAACACGTCCAAAATTTTCTCCCCGACCCACCTGCCTTTCGTGAACGTTGTAAATGTGAAGTAGTATGGGAACACTTTTCTGAGACCTGTGGGATAAAATTGTAGTAAGTTTCAGCGTTTACTATTTTTTATGTGCTCGATATGGAAATTAACAGAATGTACGAGTACATAATGTGGACGTGGAAAATTTATATTGCTCCTATCCTATAATCAGTTCATGAGTTCATAGGTAATATTATTTTAACAAACCTTTGGAAAATACTCTCCAGAAAGGAATCCGAGCGTTGTAATCTTCTATACTTGGCCTTATAAAAACAAAAGATTCTCGGCAGCGAACAAAAAGCTCTCTTAATAATATAAAAAAATTCTTGTTAAAGCGAAATGACTGCATAACTGAAATAGGCGGCGGTGTGGTTAAATTAAATTGAAGAAAAACCGGCAATGCGACTTGATGACTCAGTCCATTAGCCAATAGTGGCGCAGGGCTGATAGTTTAATGCTAACTTGTTATGTCAAGTAAGTGGTATTTTGTGGCTCAAGATTTATGGCACATTAGCCTTTTAAGGTAATGAAATGACTGATGGCAACACTTGATAATATAGGGAGTAACTGACACCAAAATAGATTGTATATTATAACCAGAGGTCGGAATTAGGTAGAGTTATTTATGTACTTGCATCGAAATATAGATATTAATGTGGACCTTCCCGGATTTTTAATGGACAATCCCGTGTGGCCAACAACATTACAAATAAACAATAATAAAAACCTCAGAGATAGACAAATAAAACAAAGATAATTAACATACAATTTTTATTAGTTTACATTAATTCACAATACAAATTATTGATAATCTTAAACAAATTCTCATACGCATATTTCGACTTTTTTTTTTTTTATTGCTAAAGTTGACAAACAAGCAGGCTGCCCACCTGATGGTAAGTGGTAACAGTCGCCTATAGTACATGTGGTTCCCACGAGATTCGCAGCAAATCTGCAAACCTCATAAGAACCACAGTGTACGTTGCCAACTTGTGACATAAGATGTAAAGTCACAGTACCCAGTAATTTCACTGCCTATCTTACCCTTCACGCCGGAACACAGCAAAGCGAACCCTGCTGTTTGGCGGCGGAAATAGGTAAGACGGAGGTACCCATGCAGACGACCCTGGTACAGAGTCTACCTCCTAGAAAACCTAGACTTTTTATAAATACGAGCGAATATTTTTGCTTCTAGCCTAGACTCGGGAGGTTACCCATCAAAATCATTTTCCTTGTCTGATTCATTACCAGTAAGATTTGAAGTGTTCGCTTCCGACATTACTGTAGGTATAACTTTTGTGAGAATTAAAATATATAACCATTAGCTTTTCAATATTTCTGGCTTCAATGAATTTCTCAAAACGTTTAAAATAACTTTTTATTTAGAAAATCATGGGATTTTTCTGCTCTTTAAAATTTATCTCGGGATTTGAGGCATATCTATTTTATTCTTTCGTTGTATGAAATCAGTGTAAGTACATGAATAACTCTACCTAATTCCGACCTCTGATTATAACTTTTACATTACCCATTAACAAATAAGTATCCAAATAAGAAATATGAATATAAAGTAACTAACGTAAATTCATCTAAAAAAAGGAACATATGTGAAGCAAAATACCTAGACACAAGCTAAAGGATACAATTACTCTATAAATTGAAATTATATAGGGCAAGGACAATCGCAGACAGGAATGATTGATAGCTCCGAAAAGCAATAACGGCAGCCAGACAAGCCAATATCCTAGGAAATGATACGAAAATAAAATTATCGATAAAGTTTTGGATCCTAATGTAATCCTAGTTACTATAGACTTAACGTTTCTGAGGGGATACAGATGAAAGAAAGATAGAGATCAAAACTTGCCAAGCAAGAAAGCTGCTAGAAATGAATGAGAAAGTAGTGAAAATTTTATTCCTTTAATAAATACTTCTTCCGTACTTGTAAAATACTAATTGAAAATGGTTCTGCAAGATGTGGTATTGATGTGAAACAGCAAATTATTAAACGTGTTGCCACACGATAAAATAAATCGACTAATGATCTGACTAAGCTGTTTTCTATAATTTATTAAGACCGCGTAATGTGTGAAGATCATATTTGTCTACATCGGGAGTTACTGTCATTGACCTTCAAAATAAAAACAATATTTATCAAAATTATATTTCAATGAAACAAATTACAGAAACTACAAATATTCCCCAAACACTATCACGTCCCTACTCTCTAGTCGCGGGGAGTATCTGGACCACGTCACATTCATTCGCTGACACAATACACTCATACATATCATATCTCTAGAGAGTGATCGTTATAGACTTTTTCGGTTACAATATTTTACATTACATTTCGAAAACATTTGAAAGCATTCATTAATCATATATTATTTATTTTATTTTATTTTATTTTATTTGGGTAGCTAACAGCTTGCAATAACAATGTAGTAATAAGAAGCTACAAGCTAATAATAAGCTACCACATGTAAAACTACTTACTATCTATCAACAACAAGGAGAACAATACAAAATAATCACAAATTAAACCAATCGAATCAATTCTGTATCTGAGAAATTGCAGACAGAATCGGTATCAGTGCATTTTTTATCTTTTTTAAACTATCACTAAATATGTCGACTTCGCCACTTATACTATTTATAAGATTAATCACTCTAATGAAATAGCTATTACGTCTATAGTTAGTGCTCGCAAAGGGCACATTAAAAAGATTATATAAATTATTACGTCTCATGCGCATTGGGACATTAAATGAAATTTTCTCTAGAAGCTGCGGACAATCAACCAACCCCCTAATCAATTTCACAAAAAATAAAATATCTGAAATATTACGCCTCACGGTTAAAGGTAGTAAATGATATTTAGAGCATCGTTGTTCATAGGGACATTTAGGGATTTTAAATTTAAAATTTAAATAACGTTAACGTTATACTTAATGTTGCACTCATCAACATCAAAACCAATGCCATTGAACCGATGTGATTCTACAAACAGTTCTATCGAGAGATCTAGTAATTCATTTGCTCCAAATATAGTTCTGTCTAGGGTGTGATTAGGTCCAGTGATGAATTCACGGCACCGATGTCCCGACTGATTATTCCCCGGGGAGATGCACATCTTCATCATATTTTATAGAGTTCGCGCGACGCCCGGGGCTCTCCATGAAATAGTAAACAATAAATGGTATTATTTATGATTCCATTGCCATTACATTACATTTATTACTGCGTCCTTCATTTTTTTACGACTGCTACCAATAGACGAGATTTGCTTTTACTGTTAATTAGTTCTGTTTGGTGCTTCCTCATTCGACAGACATTCTAAAAACATAAGTGCTTTCATTATGGTATATCTCTTAGAAGATAGACAGATAAAACGTTTATTCAGGCAAAAACACACTAAACATAATGTATACACATAAATAAAAATCTAATAAAAAACGGTAAGAATTAGATGTGCATGTGTGTTGCAGTGCCTGAAAGGGCCAACGCTCTGTGGGGATTTTTACCTTAGAACGGCAAAACACTGATTTTCAGCCATCACCCTATGAGGAGAGTAGAGGGCTACGAAGTTACAAATAGCATTCTACAAGAAGATGAGACTAAGAAAAGAGGAATAAAAAATCAAAAGAAAATATCTATCATGATTGTAATAACATTTGTTTGGCATTGCTACTTGACGTAAAATAACACGCAGTGACATCGCCTGTTACGTATAATAATAATTAATATACATAACCTATATTTCAAAAGTATACACTCGAGAAACATAAAAAAAAAAACATATACAAATAAAACTATCTACCTACGAATAATGGGCAGTTGTTTCCTTCAAGCAAATTAAGCTTTTGGTGCTCCAGTAATATATTTCCTTATTTGAAGATATTCAGGTTTTTGATATCTTATGACATCAAAAACAAGACACAACAAATGCAGTCGTCTTCTCTCTAGAAGTTATATGCTGTTACTGAATTTTTGACAGAAGACGAGAGATATAGCCAATTAATAGTGGATTACGACATCTGTTCCATTTTCGAAATTGCGAAATGACAAGAGGTTTCATCCGAAGAACATTTATAAAATGAATACGATGCTATTATATATAAGTGAATAACTGAAAGAGCGTAAAATTATACACATCAAAATTTATACACGCAATATAATTTACGTAACACCGTCACAAAAATTAATAAGCCGTTAGCTTCCAGGCGCCGAGGAGCAATATTTGTGTTTGGGATTTCCCGTGAAATGGATGTGCGAGTATAATAAGTAAGCGGAGTGAAGCATGTGGTGGCGTCGCATATTAAATTTTGAGCGTATAGCGTGTAACGACAAAATAAAAAAGTTTGATTCGCTCAGAGAAGTTTTAGTTGTTTATTAAATTAGTTCTACTAAAAGGAAATCCAGACCCTACTTAAGCATAAGCAGTTATGTCTGGGTAACAAATTCATTAATACGCTGAACTATCATAGAATTAAGATCTTTCTCATCTGCTATTGGAGGTAGGTCTTCCACAAGTTCTATCGGTTCTAGGGTGCTAGCATCTATAGCTTTCTTGCAGTGCTCATCAAATCGTTAGTTCATTCTGAGGGAGGCTTGTTACTCAAGGACCTTTTTTACTAAGGGTAGTTGCTCGTTTGCTCGTGCCACAATGCATTGTTCCACTGCAATTCTTCGCTGTCATGAGTTTTGGTTGCGATTTTATAATATATATATCGTACCCACACCCGCCTCGAGTCTGAATAAGACCTTATAAGACTCATTGTACGCGGCCAGGATTACGAGTCATGACTGGCCACATGTATCCTTCTCATACGAATCAGAAATAACCTTCTCCGCTTTTTATGATATCACAAAAAGAAACAAAAAACTGTACAACAGACTCGATTAATAACAAATTATGATATTCAGGTTTTCAAGTCCCGAGTTACTGTGGATTAATAGTCAGGTAATCTCTATAGAATCTAGATGCGAATAATAATGGAAAAATGTACATTTTATTAAATGTGTTTTATATTTTATATAATGTACGCGGTCTTGATGAGACATCAAATTCAAATAGTTTTCGCAATGCTCATTATAGATTGCAATAATTATTGCCTAAAAGAGTATTATGTTATATTAAAGTTTCTGATGAATGATGTCGTAACTATAGTCGAAAATAATCAAAATGATAACAATTATGTCCTAAGATGTCAATAAAGACCATATTATCTTGTTCCCCAAAGAAGTATTACAATGAATGAGTTTGACATTGCTTTACAGGAAGTGTCAAATAATTACACGAAAGTCATTTGTAATAAAACAATTTTTGAAATTGTAACAAAGTTATTCTCTTACGACGGGTACTATTAAATATCGGGTACTATTAATATCTATTAAATATAATATAAATATCACTTAGCGAGCACACAACGAAGAGAAAAGTTCCAATTTCCAGTTTACTATTAAACTTGAGAGGCGCTGATAGACAAATGAACAACTTCTGTAGGTTTTCTCTAATTAGAGGCAAAGTTTATGTGGTCGGTTTGAAGTGTTTGTTATGTAAACGTATTCTGGGAAAACGTTGCTCCTTTCCTCAGTCTCCAACTGTATTGTGTGCAACTGTTCCCGTGTGGCTACGAATATTTGGTCTTAGTATGTCGTCCAGCATTAGATATGAAGAATAAATCTAGTCCAATGTTAATATTGCTGCAAAAAGCGATAGATCACACCTCTACAATAAGGGGGTTTTGATTTTGAACGACAGACTAAAAGATACAACATAGATGATAAAAATTATATCAAAATTTTTGCAACAAGAGTTGGATTTAAGTAAATTTCTCACACCGCCTTGTAACAATAGGGAGAAAAAAATAGCCCTTGCTTGCTCTTGATGGTTCTTTCCTGTACAAGGTCTCCCGCCGTAGACTTGAGAACCAATAGACCAGATTTATATTTGTTTTATCGGGAACTATATTGTGCAAATCTACGAAGGAAAATCTGTTAGCCTCATTTGTATGTGTCGCCTGTGCAGCACATAACAAAGGCCAGCGGTAACCATATGTACTGTAGCGCAAACATCCTGGGTAACACTCACCATTTTCGACGTAATACGATGTCTCGTTGTACCGGTCGTCCGTGAAGCCGGGTCTTTTTGCCTTCAGTGCCTTTGTTTCGAGTTTCGCCTGGAACAAAATGGAACTGATTAGTTGCAAAATAGAAATAGAGGCTCGACCAAAATTAGGCAGACTGTGGAAAAAATTGGAAAACTGCAATAATATATAATGAATGATAAGCGAAATTGACTCCAATGTTGAAGATAGCAAGTGTCAAAGAATTACGCGCCGCACTAAATAAGGTGCCTCTTCATAACTCTTTTAATGGACCCATAAGATTGAAAAAGGGGATAAAATACGTAAGCAAGAATTCCATTTCTGTCAAAGCGTCATATATAAATGAATTGCCAAATTTCTATTTTCGTACTAGAATGATAGCTACTTGTTATGTCGTCTGTCTGTCGTGACCAAAATTAGGCAGACTGTGGGCTGTGTTGAAAAAATTTGGAAAACTGCAATAATATATAAGCGATAAGCGAAATTGACTCCAATGTTGAAGATAGCAAGTTTCAAAGAATTACGCGCCGCACTAAATAAGGTGCCTCTTCATAACTCTTTTAATGGACCCATAAGATTGAAAAAGGGGATAAAATACGTAAGCAAGAATTCCATTTCTGTCAAAGCGTCATATATAAATGAATTGCCAAATTTCTATTTTCGTACTAGAATGATAGCTACTTTGTTATGTCGTCTATCTGTCGTGACCAAAATTAGGCAGACTGTGGGCTGTGTTGAAAAAATTTGGAAAACTGCAATACTATATAAGCGATAAGCGAAATTGACTCCAATGTTGAAGATAGCAAGTGTCAAAGAATTACGCGCCGCACTAAATAAGGTGCCTCTTCATAACTCTTTTAATGGACCCATAAGATTGAAAAAGGGGATAAAATACGTAAGCAAGAATTCCATTTCTGTCAAAGCGTCATATATAAATGAATTGCCAAATTTCTATTTTCGTACTAGAATGATAGCTACTTTGTTATGTCGTCTGTCTGTCGTGACCAAAATTAGGCAGACTGTGGGCTGTGTTGAAAAAATTTGGAAAACTGCAATACTATATAAGCGATAAGCGAAATTGACTCCAATGTTGAAGATAGCAAGTGTCAAAGAATTACGCGCCGCACTAAATAAGGTGCCTCTTCATAACTCTTTTAATGGACCCATAAGATTGAAAAAGGGGATAAAATACGTAAGCAAGAATTCCATTTCTGTCAAAGCGTCATATATAAATGAATTGCCAAATTTCTATTTTCGTACTAGAATGATAGCCACTTTGTTATGTCGTCTGTCTGTCGTGTCTGTGCTAGTTTACAAACATTGAAATGAGATTTTCTTTTTTATTTACACTTTTGAACAATTTCAAAACTTTTCAATCAAACTTACATTCAATAAAAGCAAAAGAAAAAAAATATACGGAATTTTAAAAAAGAACTGAAAACGTTTAAGCGAGGAACAATGCACAGCAATATTTCGACAAATAGCAAAGTATCGGGCGTTCGTTCGACGTAAACTGAAATCGCGAACGGCTCGTCGCTGTCTGCGAAATGAGAAAAGTTTTTAAAATGAAACAATTCACCAGGTGCTTACGAGGGCACCGCTCGACTTTGATATATGTTGATAGATTCTTATATTTTAGCATCTAGATTCTTTATATGTATTAGTTTGTGTATGATGAATTAAACGTATTACTGAATTTTGTCATATAAAGATTTGTAACTTTTAATAGCCATAATATGGAAGTGCATTTACCATTGATGTCATGTAATTTATTAATGATGATTGCTAGAAAAACTTTACTTTTTTTATATCATAGTTGAATAAATTGAATGTTTATTGATTTAATGCATTTAACATCTGTTTCAAATATCAGCAACAAAAAGGCAATTCGATTTAATTGTTGCGATCCATTCATTAGAGATGAGCTTATCAAATACTCAGTCATCATCATTATTATCACAGATTATATTCATCCCCATAGAGGAATATGAGCCTACCCTAACTAAGTAAGGTATTAGTGCCACTAACACTCCAACTTTTCAAAATCGATTTTTCTTTAATATTGTGATGATAACTTGTGATAACACTTGTGATAACTATTGGACTAAATCTGTACAAAAATTTTCATAGACATATAATACGGCGTATTCATATGTATGGCGTAGTACGTTACGAAAATGAGAGAAGATATAATATTATACAGTATGTCCTATGTTAGAGTTTTCCATTCAGAGCAATGTAAGCTTAGCTTCACGGCAGTAGTAAGTTTGACGGGCTCCTTAGTCGTACATTTTTATTAGTGCATTTTTCGAACGCACCAGCATAAAACCTCTTTGATTTCGAAATAGCGATGATTTTTCATTACATCGAAATATTCGAAACACTATAGCTCGAATGAAAATTTTAATTGACAACATACAGTCGCCGCTGATATTGCACGCGGATATCAAAGTACCTATATATTTTTTAACATCTGTTTCGATACGATACAAAGATTGTTTTGATCCAGTAATCCGGGGGATTCTGTGAGCTAATTGGGGGCGGTTTTATGTGCAACATTTCGATATTCAACAACGCCAACGCAGCGTTGCGGAATTCCAATTAAATGTTTCGGCCGCATATTTCATTTTATCAATGCAATTAATTCGCAATAAAATGTCGGCTACAAATTTAACATATTGATGTTTATACACTGGGCATAGGCGAGATTGTTAAATGTGATTTGGCACTTAATGTTTTCACAGTATTCAGTCGAACTTGGCGGCTTGGCGTGCGCAGCTCGAATTACGGATCTGCGCACGCCAGCGGGCCGTCGGTGCCGTACTCCCGCACCTCGAAGCTTGGCTCCACGGGAAGGAGGAGGTCACCTACCGATTGACTCAGATGCTCACCGGGTACGGCTGCTTCGGTGAGTATCTGTGTCGAATAGGACGGGAGGGATCGACACATTGCCGCCACTGCGCATCCGACCTCGACTCGGCCCAGCACACGCTGGCGGAGTGCCCCGCGTGGGCCTCCGAGCGCCGAGTCTTGGTCGCAGAGATCGGGTGAGACCGCAATCAATGCTAGCGGACGAGGGAGGTTGGAGGGCTGTGGCCTCCTTCTGTGAAGCAGTGATGCTCCAGAAGGAGGCCGCCGAGTGGGGTCGGGAGATGGCCGATCCCGCTCGAAGAAGGCGGAGCAGGGCGAGTAGCACAGCTGCGGCGCCGTCGCGGGTCGCCGACGGGCGCGACATAGTCGCACCCGCGGATACGGCGACCCGGCATGGACCACGCCCCTTCGGCCCAGATCGGGGGAGGTAGTGTAGCCTCCCCCAAGGAGGGCTCCCCTGTAGGCAGGGGAGCGGAGGCTGGAGGTTCCCGGAAGTCGCTTCGCGTTCCCGGGGGCTCCTGCCTGAGGAAGGCCATCCCTGAGGTTTTTAGTGGATAGGCTTACCCCTTCTGGGGAGGAGAGCCCCACATAACCGCCGGCTCGCCACAGCCGGGGTATGCAATTTAATGCATTTTCCTCAGGGGAACAAAAAAAAAATATTCAGTCGAACTAACTTTATAGTAGTATGAATGAATTCCCTCACAGTTACTCTTTACTCTTTAACGTAAAAACTACTAGATGGATTTTAATCCAACTTTACAAAGAGGTAGCCTATACATTAAAATAACATATAGGCTACAATTTATAAAGATGCTGCATGAAATATCCACAATATGATATGATAAGTATTAAGTAGTAAAAATTTACTATTTGTGCAGACAAAATCGCAGGCACCAGTCAGTATTTTTACAAATCGTAGCCTACGTGTATTCTGATGTATTAGCTATAATTGTAAAGTTTCATGAAATTCATTCAGTAGCTTTTACGTGAGAGAGTGTCAAAATTCCATCCATACAACGTTTCGCGTCAATATTAGTGGGGATGAACAAAAAGTTTTCTGAAAATCATGGGAGTTGTCGACAGAGCGCCTGATTTATATAAAAAGAGGCGCTCAGTAACGATGTATCATATAAATCCTCAAAAATTTACATTTACATTTAAAAATGCAGTCGAGTAATTCTAAAAGCGCGCGAGTCAGTACAGTCGGACATATATTTAGTTCCGTTGTTGCATTAAGACACCGAACCCGTCAATACCACCAACTGTGAGCCAATCTCAAGGCAACACTAGTCACTACCGGCAGAGGATACGTAGACCACGACATGTCCTTAGCGACCCCCCTAACCAACTCACGCAGGAACTTCTAGACCTGCAAGCGGCGGCGTCTGAGCCGTCGCCCCCCTTGTCATCCCCTAATCGGCAGCCTTCTGCTTAGCCACGTGTAGGTTCCCGTCAATACAGGCCGGTCCCACTTTGGAGATTCGTGCCTTCTTCTAGCGCATATGCCCTCACCATGGGGCAGCGCTAACCGTGCCTCTCCTGAGGTGCGGCTCCCTCGTCAATAAAGCCAGTAGGGTCAATAGGACCAAAGGCTAGGCTGAGTTTAGTCGGTAGGTCTGTGTAGTCGAGCCGCCTCGACAGTACCAGGAGTCCGACATAATCAACGCATCCCTGCTTGCCTGTTGCGTTGGTATCCATGATGGATTCTCAGCCTCCTCTCTAGATAAAAAAAAAAAAGAAGACACCGAACTGCTCGCTAACAGCAAATTTAGTATCGACATATCCAAAATTAATCTTAGGCATAAAAAACAGATTTTACATACAACAAACAGAATACTAATACAACTAAATGAGCACATTATTAGCAATTTTACTTCACACAGCCTCACGTGTCGATCACAACATGCTCCATGCGCTTCTATTCACGTCATAAATAACTTAGCCCCGGAACTCAATCCGCGCTCTACATCGCCGAGCATAATTCCCGCAAGTTTTCACCGAAGACATTTTCCGTAAGACCCGCCAAGCTTCAGATTAATCTGAAGTTAAACATCATAGTTTTAGTCTTAGAAGTTCGTATTTAGTACGAAGTCAATTTCGGATTAAGGTAAAGGTACGAAGTACTTGATCTGGTATTAAGACATTATGGACCGCGCTCTTATAGCTTTATGCAGTGTTGATTATTTACTTTTGTTTTTATTAATGTTTATTAAAATTGTTCTAGTAAATATATAGAAGACCAGCTTCTCTGCATTTGATTGTGATGAAAAAATTATACCTAATAGTATCTATAGAAAAACGCAAGTGTGTCTTGTTACGTTACGTAGAATGTTTTGAAATACAAAACCTGGTCCAAACCAACCAATGGCTGAATTCATCTTAATAATCTTATATATAAAAATGAATCGCAAAATGTGTTGGTAAGCTCATAACTCAACAACGCCTGGACCAATTAGGCCAATTCTTTTTTGTTAATGTTCGTTGAAGTTCAAGGAGGGTTTTTACAATGAGGAAAATTCGAATAATTATCGGAAATACCCTAAAAACAGCCCTTTCATTTTCCCATGCAAACGTTTTCTAACTAAAACGTACAGTCGAATTGAGCTTTATTGTTATTGTGTAACGTTCATATTGCAAGCACTCACTATTGTCTAAGCAATGGTGTGTTCCTAACATCAAAGAGTCAATTTGCGCTTTATTAACGCTACATATAGTTGAAATTCAATCATATCTATCAAAACAGTGTGCGTGCGTGCGTTGGAGCACAGAATACATCGTTGGAGGATTTAATGTCACGTTTCAAAATTGAATAGCCACAAAATGTAATAGGTCATTTAGATTTTTTTGCAATTTGGTTGGCTATGCGACATTATCTATAAAATAATTAAGAACAAAAAACTGCCACTGTACAAATCTTTTTGACAGGACGAAGTCTGTCGGTCCGCTAGTAATTGAATATTTTTTACACTTACACCAATTAGTCTATCCCTGCTCTGAAAGGCATGTGGTATGAGATTTAGAGTAACGAATAGACATACATATATTATTAACCTATTATTTATTAACAACCACGACTAAGGTAGAAATGCTAGCATTTATCACACAAACATCTGACCCCACCGGGATTCGAACCCGGCACCTCAGAGATGGCGACACTTTGAAACCGATGTACTAACCACTGGACTACGGAGGTCGTCAATTAATGAAACTTTGTAACATTAAAAATAGTTTATCTATTTACCGTCATACATCTGTCCAAGTAAAAACCACCGTAAATTTTACTTACACGTAAATCTGAAAAAATCTTTAGATTCAATGATAATCTAAAGTATATTCCTTTTATTGTTCTTTTTTATCTTCTATATACAGTTGATTGACTAAGAGATGAATGATGTATCAATAATGTACTCGTAGAACCCAAATCATTAGTGCTAGAAGCTTAAAGTTCTGTATAGATTTTATTGGCTTTTATATAGATGATTATTAAGATATGATTTTTTCAAAATTCTGAGAGTATGCGAAAATTTTTGAAAGAGAACGTTGTAGACATGTCTGGTTATTACAAAATCATCTGCGTTAATGTTTCAAAAGAAATACTTTGCAAGTCCGCAAGGCGAGGGTGGCTAGTATAAGGTTATATTTATTCTTATATATCAGCTAATTTCGCATTCAACTCCTGACTATGGTGGATATTCATAATATCATAATAAAAATATTTTATTACAGGAATTCATTTATTCCGTTTTGAGATTCAACTGCGTCTTTTCAGTTTTGTAGCAATCTTATATTATTAGGCTGCTGCAAACACTGGAACGAATCAGTAAGGATTTTTTGTATAAATGTAAATTTTTGCTCGGCATTTGACAAATAATGGTATTTGTCAAATGCCGAGCGAGATGACAGTTATTAAATGCCAAAGTAGCAGTTTTTTTTTGATAATTCTTTTAATTTTTAATAAAACCATAATCTGAAATAATTGCTCTTCCTCAATCTTTCTATCCTTGATAATGTTTTCTCCAGTTTTTCAAATTTGACAAAAGAAATACAAAATAAACTTGCACTATTTCAAACACTGGTTTTTAGCAAATATTAAATAGAACGTTTCGGAATTTCGTGTTAACCACAAGTGGTTATCCGACCGCTTTCGTCGGTATGTACACATTTCATCCCTTCTGTACACCACCTAGTTCCATCTCAATACTCCGTTTTACTTTAACAATTATATTTGTCCATGACACTTATTCCCAGGTTTTGAGATTGTCGGAAAACTTAACATTATATCTTCGTATTTCACCTAGAAAAGCGTTTTTTATTATAATAAGGTCGCTATGTGTGATTAATTTTAAAGTCATAATATTTAATGTCACTTTTGGTTTCAATGAATATATATTCTATTCTATTCTGCTCTGTAATCTGAAGTTACCATCTGCATGGAACGTGGTAGTTCGTGGTTGAGATACGCGCTTACAAAAGTGCTCAGTTTATTTCTATAGGCGCCAACGACATTGAACGATTTAAAATAAGTATAGCATTGTGTGAAATTATTATTTTAATAATATACAAATGAAAATTGTTCTCCATCATTTTTATTATATGACTAGCGGACCCTAGACTATGTCCTGTCAAAAAGATTTGTAAATTGGCAGTTTTATGTGCCTACTTATTTAGCCTAAAACATCGCATAGCCAACCAAATTGCATAAAAGATCCAAATGAACTATTACATTTTGTGACTATTCAATTTTAGAACGTGACATTAAATCCTGCAACGATGTATTCTGTGCTCCAACGCACATACGCACACTGTTTTGATAGATATGATTGAATTTTAACTTTATATAGCGTTGATAAAGCTCAAATTGACTATTTGGTGTTGGGAACACACCTACATGGCTTACAATTAGACAAAAATGAGTGCTTGCAATATCAACTTTGTACAATAACAATAAAACTCAAATTGACTGTACGTTTTAGTTAGAAAACGTTTGTATGGGAAAAAAGGGCTGTTTTTAGGGTTTTTCCGATATTTATTCGAATTTAAAAAAAAGAATTGGTCAAATTGGTCCATGCGTTGTTGAGTTATGCGCTTACCAACACATTTTGCGATTCATTTTTATAAAGGGTTTTTCAATAAGGGCGGGTAGATTTTGGCGGCCCGTGGCGGCCATTTTGTTTTGGTGACACATGTCAAATCTTTTGCTTATTATTCAGTTGCTTATGCCAAATCACCATGGCAGGTTACACGATTGAACAGCGCGTACAAATGATAAAACTTTATTATCAAAATGAGTATTCGTTAGTGCAAACGTTGCGTGCATTGCGCCCATTTTACGGTAGACGTGGTGGCCCTTCACAGTCGACTCTTCAGCGTTTGGTGGCAAAATTTGAAACAACCGGTTCGTTAATCGATCAACCCACACCTGTACGTTCAAGAAACGCAAGATCAGCCGAGAACATCGCGGCGGTCCGTCAAAGTGTACAGCAGAACCCGAGGCAGTCGATTCCTCGCCGTGCACAAGAACTCAGCCTTTCGCAAACTTCAACTTGGCGAATTTTGCGACGGGACTTAGGGTTACACCCGTATAAGATTCAACTGACCCAGGAGCTCAAAATTCATGACCATAGACAACGTCGTTTGTTCGCTGCCTGGGCCTCGAATCGTTTGGAAGATGATCCCTATTTCGGGCAAAAAATCATCTTTAGCGACGAGGCGCATTTTTGGATGAATGGCTTTGAAACAAACAAAATTGCCGTATATGGAACAACACAAACCCACACGAGGTTCACCAGGTGGTAATGCATCCTCAAAAAGTTACGGTTTGGTGTGGATTTTGGGCCGGCGGCGTCATTGGTCCGTATTTTTTTTCGAAAACGACGTTGGTGAGGCGGTCACTGTCAACGGCGAGCGCTACAGAACGATGATATCCAATTTTTTATGGCCCACGTTGAACCATATGGACCTAGACGACATGTGGTTCCAGCAGGATGGCGCTACGTGCCACACAGCGGACGCCACGATTGACATTCTGCATGAGCGATTTGAGACTAAGGTTATCTCTCGCAGGGGTGATGTGAATTGGCCACCAAGGTCATGCGATTTAACCCCGCTAGACTTTTTCTTGTGGGGTTTTTTGAAGTCGCAGGTCTATGCAAATAAACCACAATCCACCGATGCCCTAAAGGCGAACATAACACATGCCATCGCTCAAATTCAGGCGGATCTATGCGGAAGAGTTATTGAAAATTGGACCACTCGGATCCGTGCCACTGTGAGAAGCCGAGGCGGGCATTTGAATGATGTCATCTTCCATACTTAATGGCATATATGTGCCTTTTAAATAAAAAAAAAATTTGTTGATACCTCTAACGCAGCTTGTTTAATTTCGTTTCAAAATCTACCCGCCCTTATTGAAAAACCCTTTATATAAAATAACTTCTTCATGTACACTATGCATTACAAGGGCTTGTATTTCATTTATTAACGCAACACTAGGTACAAAACCTTTCGTTACAGTATGATCAAAGTAGAATAGCGTTACTGCCTCTGAACTAACCGAAACTGCCAAATTGTAACTAACTACTATTTTGAAATTGGCTGTGTCTGCGGTCTCACCGTCAGCCCGATGTCTGGTTTGACATTCGAGATTCTAACAAGAATGCGTAGCGTTTCACTATCAATGTTCTATTGCAGAGAAGTTAGAGATGTAATATTAATGAAAGTTGCGAATGCAAATACCTTGGATACGAATGTTGGAATGCAAATGTTTGGATAAATATAATGTAATACAAAATATAAAATAACGGTGAACAGTAATTGGTTTATCACATGTAAAAAAAAGGATATAAATTTAGAACGCAACTGAAATAGCTTCCTATTCGACTTCAGCGTATTGTGCATATCCTTACTACCCTATACAAAATCCTGAAAGTGCTCTAGATTCCTGCTTATCTCCGCTCACGATTCCAATTGTTACCACCTTCTAATCGTCCTAAACGTTCATGTAATATAAGAATGCTGTAACTTTCCATAACCAAGTCTCGCTTTTTTTTCACTCATTCTCTTTTCGCGCCGCTCTAATTTGGAATAAATTGCCAACATATATACAAAACTGTCCGTCCGTTCAAGCGTCAGCTTAAGAGGTTCTCTTACAAAGCCACACATCATTTTTCTCATTTTCATAGGTTCATTATATTGTATCAATAAAGTAATTTATTTATATTATCTTCGAATAATTCCATTTATTTAATTAATACATATGTAAGTTAGTTTAAGACAAAGTATGGAAACGGCTTTTTATTGTTTTGTTAAATAAAAATCCCGGGATTGAGGAATTGGATAGCCGGGTGTTCATTTATTTACCTAATTTTGTTTTAGTCAAACTAGCTCACTATATTCGTATTCTACTTTTCACACTTCATGTAAAAAAACCGTACATTCATAAATCGCACGGGGAGCTGAAACTAAACTTCATGTAAATACGTATGCATAGTTGTATAAATGAACCCGGAGTCTCGGTCTTTTGAAAATAAATACCACGTGCTAATTTAGTAATTTTCAAACAATATCACTACGTTAAATTTGCAGTCCCGTATTTTCCCGGGATTTTTATTTAACAAAATGTATTTTAAAAAGCCGCTTCCATAATTTGTGAACCAAAAATTAACTTTAGGTAAATATGCATCCGATTATCCAATCTCTAACTATAATATATAATTTATTATTTTTTATAGTTTTCTATTACACTTTAGCGTCACCTCACTATCTACTTACACTGCCATGGGTAGACTGGAAAAAATCCCTGTTGGAGATAAGCCCACCATTTCTAAACCTAATTTAGTTTTAAGTTCTTCTTACCTTTATATACAGTAAAACGCATATAAATTAATAAATAAATTCGAAAAATGGCAGTGTTAAGATGATGTGTCAAAGATGAATAGAATAGAATAGAATAGAAGCATCCGTGTTGCGTGAACGTCACTTCAGAATAGAATTGTGCAAGATAAGATAACTGAAAAGATGGCGGCTGGGTAATTTTTTTTTATGTATTATGGACAGGCATTTGGCCTCGATCTCACCTGATGGTAAGTGACGATGAGGCCGAAGATGGTCCATGCCTGTTCAGATAGTGCCTATTCACTCTTGCCTTGAAAAGGCCTAGATTGTATTTATCAGGGAAAATATCCGGCGGGAGGGAATTCCACTCCTTTGCTGTGCGCATTATGAAAGTAGAAGCGAAACGCTTAGTGCGTATAGGTGGTATAGCAACAACATAAGGGTGGAAGCCCAACCGCCGTCTAGTTCCCCTGAGGCTTATTATTAAAATGGTTTAGTTTACTACACTGGAAAAAATTGACATTTGACATTTTCAAGATGGCGCCGGCGCTGGCGGCCATTTTGTAATGGTTAATATACTCTTTTTTCTATATTCTCTCGGTTTTCAATCCCGATGCGGTGATATGGGTATCGAATGAAAGGATTTTTTCAGTGCTATCGAAGCCTATTAGTGCCAACGTTAAAAAAACAATATGGCCGCCGGTCCAAAAAGGCCAAGTATCATTTGTATTGTAATCCCTACTGTATTGGGTGTATTGGGTATCAAATGAAAGGGTTTTGCAAGTCTAATACAGCCACGTTAGAGACATCGAAAAAAATTCAAAATGGCCGCAGCTCTCAAAATGGCGGACCGCTTTTGTTTTCCAACACATGCTTCATGGGTATCAAATAAAAGGCCTCGACAAGTAAAACACGACGCCATAAGTGTCGTTTTGAAAATTTCAATATGGCCGCCGATCCAACATGGCGACTGACTTTTTTTTGCGAATTTCACTATATGGGTATCAAATGAAAGGACTTTAAGAGTAGAAAGGACCCAAATGTGCGGTATAGTAAAATGACAATTTCTTTTTTTTTTTACTTACCTCGATATGTCAAATAATGGCTACATACAAAGGAATAAATTTTATGTTTTGCAACTTTTTGTATGCATGATAATTGGCAAAACGTTGTGAACTGGACGTTATATATCACGCAAACATTAATATACCATGTTTTGTAATTGGAACTAACATAATCATTTTTAACGTCGAAGATGATGGTGACGATGCGTTAAATTTAATAAATAATCATAATCAAAATTAACTGTATTCAAATATCATCACAGCCCCACCGAGGGGCTCGAGCCTACCCTAACTACGTTAGGGCGATTAGGCCTTAGTCAACCACGCTGGCCCAGTGCGGGTTGGTTGACTACGTACATCTTTGAATCGCTTTGCAGATGTACGCAGGTTTTTTCCTCACGATGTTTTCCTTCACCGTAGGAGCGTCGGATAAATGTACATATGAAATTCGGAACGAAAAAGACATTGGTACACGGGGGGAATTAGATCGCGGGCCTCCCGATTCTATGCGGCGCACAAACCAGTGCCGAGACCACAGCGCCACCGACGCTCGTATTTAAATGACTTTATAGAAAGCTCTTTTGAATCGTCAAAATATTTTTTTTCCTACCACCCACTCAGGACGTATTTTTTAACCGATAAGAAATGGGCGCAAGAAACTTATCAGCTTTATCAAAGGTAATAACAGCATTTACAATAAATTATGCCGTTACCATACAACGTACCATATGTGTTTACAATTTATACAAGAAAACAAATATTTACACTTTAGAATGTAATGTCTTCGAATCAATACCAAGCATTGGCATCATTTAAATAATCATTGACTGTAATAGCCCTTACTCATGAACGTCTTTTTAACATGTACCTTGAACTTGTGAAAAGGTAATTCAGCTGCACTATGTGGAATCTTGTTATAAAAATTTATACATTTTTTGTAGCCTGTACGTTGGAACGGCAAGTTTATTTTTATTTCTTGTGTTTAAATTATGCATTTTAAAATTAGTATGAAATGTGTTACAATTTTTATAAACATAAATCAGATTTTCATAAATATACTGGCCCGCTAAAGTCATTATATTAATCTATTTAAACAATAGTTTACTTATATTTCGGTTAGAAGAAAAAGGTCCCAAAGGATCAGATGAATCGTCACTGAAGAATTGTTCCATAGGTACGCTGACCGGAGAAGCATTAACATATTTGTACGCAAGATATTATAATTATTCAATAATAAATTGTAATATCTTATTTTTATTATCTATCAGTTCAATACGGTTTCTCCTATTAGATACCTGTCACTGCATAGAACAAAACAAAGTCGCGTGTCCCTATATCCCTATGTATGCTTAAATCTTTAAAACTAGGCTATTTTGATGCGGTTTTTTTAATAGATAGAGTGATAGAAGAGGAAGATTTATATAATATAATATATTGTATACATTCATTAAATAGTGGAGAAATACTGTTATTTTTGAGGTGATGTGATGTCGTATGTTATTACATTTTTCTTGCTTTTTTTTCCACAGGAGAGGTAGGCTGAGAATCCAGCACAAGGAGCACAAAACGTGCCCAGGATACCCCCACAACGGCAAGTGTCACGGAGGTTATGTCGGACTCCACGCGACCAGAGCGCTCTCACCACGTGACCTACCGACTCAACTCAGCCTGTGCCTAAGTTCCTTAGAACTTAGGCACAGGCTGAGTTGAGTCGGTAAGAACCATATAGGCAAATCGTGAGGGCGTTTTGATTTTTCCGCTTCCATTGCAAAAACAGGCTAAACGCTACGAAGGTTGTGACCTCCTTCTGTGAAGCAGTGATGCTCCAGAAGGAGATCCGGCTCGAAGAAGGCGGCGCCGGGCTCGGTAGCACAGCTGCGGCGCCGACGTGGGTCGCCGGCGGGCGCGAGGAAGTCGCGACTGCTACAGCGACCCGGGATGGACCACGCCCCTTCCGTGGCCGCGGGGCGTCGTCGGTGGAGGAGACCGGGGGAGGTAGTGTAGCCTCCCCCGAGGAGGGCTCCCCTCTAGGCAGGGGAGCGGAGGCTGGGGGTTCCCGGAAGTAGCTTGATGTTCCCGGGGGCTCCCTAAATGCCTGAGGAAGGCCATCCCTGAGGTTTTTAGTGGGTAGGCCTCCCCCTTCTGGGGAGGAGAGCCCCACGTAACCGCCGGCTCGCCACAGCCGGGGTATGCAATTTAATGCATTTTCCTCAGGGGAACAAAAAAAAAAAAAAAGGCTAAAAGCGACGAGATTTATCAAAATAATGTACTGAATAACGTTCACAGTTTTTCTGTAGTTTATTTAGTATCGGCATGCACCCGTGCGAAGCCGGGGCGGGTCGCTAGTTATATTACAACTCGGGTGTTTAAGCAATTAAAATAACACAAAATTACAATTAAGGTAATATAATACTATTTTCAATGTTACAATATCTTACCCACTTATGTTACTTTTGTGTAATTATTATAATGTAACGTACGCAGTAAACTAAGTTGTGAGGTATCCATAATATAAGAAAAGAAAGACGTATCTACTTTATCAAATCAAAACTAAATTTTATTGCGTCCCATAAAGATAATCATAGTAGCCGCAGTCTATTAAAATCCCAAAAAGTTATTCTCATGTTAAATTCGTCAGCATTCATAATATTTGGGCAATCAAAATTCGATTTCCAAGTTTTGCTGGGGAATTCTTATGGATTCACGGAGCTTGAACACTGGAGGAGTTCTGATTGCTGTCAACATTCCGAGCCGAAAATCTGATGTTACATTATGGAAGTGCATTTAATTCATTTTAATATTTTATCTTTAGAGTATTTTGAAATCATTTATTTATTCTTGTTAAAGCTGCACAAAAATATATAGCACTTGGATTATATGTATGTGTCGCGTGAAATTTCACAACAAGCAAGAAATTAAGTAATGTATGTATGTATTGTATGTAGTATAAATATGACGCTTCTATTTTTTATATTTTAAAAACCAATTATATTATATACAAAAATGAATCGCAAAATGTGTTGGTAAGCTCATAACTCAACAACGCCTGGACGAATTTGGCAAATTTTTTTTGTTAATGATCGGTGAAGTTCAAGGAGGGTTTTTACAATGAGGAAAATTCGAATAATTATCGGAAATACCCTAAAAACATCCCTTTTATTTTCCCATGCAAACGTTTTCTAACTAAAACGTACAGTCGAATTGAGCTTTATTGTTATTGTATAAAGCTCATATTGCAAGCACTCACTGTTGTCTAAGCAATGAAGGTGTGTTCCTAACATCAAAGAGTCAATTTGCGCTTTATTAACGCTACATATAGTTGAAATTCAATCATATCTATCAAAATAGTGTGCGTTTTAACGTCTATCAAAACGTTGGAGCACAGAATACATCGTTGGAGGATTTAATGTCACGTTCAAAAATTGATTAGCCTCAAAATGTAATAGGTCATTTAGACTTTTTTTGCGATTTGGTTGGCTATGCGACATTATCTATAAAATAGTTAGGAACAAAAAACTGCCACTGTACAAATCTTTTTGACAGGACGAAGTCTGTCGGGTCCGCTAGTATATAAATAAATACATTGTGCCCGCAGAATTTTCCTTAAAATTTTACAAAACTATCTAGGGTTGGCTGAATGAAATCTCTCTGAGAGATAAGTCCGCCTTTGGACCAATTAACTTAGTACCTCCTATTATTTATATGTATGTTTTATTTTTTATTGGAATATTGTTTAATTGTGTACAATAAAGAAAAACCGTCAAAAAGTAATAGAGAGAGAGAGAGAGAGAACTATTTAATTTTGCAACTGAAATTACCTACGAATACGATACCCATGATAGGATAGTTGCTAAAACTGATAATCCTCCATCAGATAGGAACGAATTTCAATTAGCATCTCCAGCATTACAGGTCCGCATCTAGTCATCAGTAGTCATTAGGGCGGCAGCTGAGTCAGCCCTGCTTCGTTATCTTGTCACGGCCAAAGGTGAGAATCATTATTATTTAATATCCTCACGTATGAGACGGGCGTTTTCCAGTGAAAGCAATTTCTTGGCCAATGGCATTTTCTTTAATATCTTTGGGCGATTTGATTATTTATTTAACGATATTTCTCAAATCACCAAATTTACCATCTTGCCAATGAACAATTTAGCACCATTATCAGTATGGATACTATATGCTGTACTATCAATTTGAGGGTGCTTACGAAGTTTAGCTTCCAAGAATTCAGCTCACAGATTATGAAGATTAGCTGGAACTTTTTGACTAATACTAAACTAATTTTATGATAATCAAAACAACTTTTGCTTCGAACCTCGCCGTAAAATGACGACTTTATAACTAAACGATGATTTTTTATTAACTAGCGACCCGTCCCGGCTTCGCACGGGTGCAATGTTGATACTACTGTGAACGTTGTATAATAATATATATATAATCGTTTGATACTATGTAGTGATTTCAATATTTTTGCATCAATATACTTAAAGTATTAAAAAGTGAAAAGACCGTCTTTGATGCTAAACCTGACAAAAAGTCATATTTGGACCGGCCATAGAAGAGTTTAATCCTGTGGGTTCTTTCCTACTTTCCAGCGGTGGTCAAATATATTTTTAATATATAGTAGGTATTTGTGAATTTGCTTACAACCATTTTATCAACAGCGTCCAAATGATGCCAGCTCAAAGCATCCAAATCTATAAACATATTTCATTTAGAAATTGGTTTTCCTGTACCCCAACCCAACCCTACAAACATTTGACGAAGAAATAATGCGTCCAACTAATTCCGACATTCCTTTCCGCCATGAGTGAACGTAAATTAATTAGCCATCGCGTCCCTAGAAAGGTTTCCTGTTACTTCGCCGCGCACATCCCCAGAACTCGTTGTAAACTCAACTAGTGCCATAAAACAACATCTGTTCGCAATTTCGTTTGATTTATTTAAGCGGAGCAAAACTGGCGCGACCGATGCAGTGTTTACAAGGAATATTTACAGCTTTGTATTTGCATTCAATAAGCCGTCCCGTGGAACAGATATCAAGTGAACGGGGAAATCCGTACCGTAGGCTTATAATATGACTCAGTAATCAATCGCGATGGCGTCGCAACCCAGTCGTACACCAACCATCGCTCATTTTCTTCGTCCCATACAAAAAAGATTGCTTGCAAGCAGACGGCGGTTGACGCGCAAATGTCAAATGAAGCGATAGCACCGCGATGGCGGTTAGTTGCTGAGTTACTTAATAAGTTTACAGATGTAAATGTGAGCTTTGATAAAAAGATGGTTGAAATTAAACAACTTTTCGGAATTTTCTCGTATATGTTTTGATGTTATGCTTAGATAACAAGGGAAGGAGAGATCTCTGCGAGAAAGAGTTGTGAGAATATGTATTTATTTCGGTAGCCCGACATTTCAAATGCTTTCCAGCATTCGTAGATACAGAGTGACAGAAGATGTTGGGTTACACACAACATCTTCAGAGCGAAGATAAGAAAACATACTACCATCTTATTTATGTGGTCCGTTGCACGAAAACTTCATGTCTTTAGCTTTAGCAGTCTGTGGACGAAGTTTTTATTATTTTTACGATAGGGTCCCAAGCAGGTAGCATGCACCAACCATTATTTCTATAGAAATTAGTATATTTCTGTATTTTAGTAGCCTTGCGTAGCGTTATAGGAATGAAGTGATGTTCTTTCGTGGGAATTTACGGTTTAAGTCATGGCTGGTTATAAAAAAATCCATTCAACGACTAAGACTTGGTTGCTATATTTCTTGAACGAAAAGATTTATTCATTCTAATCAACAAATCAAAATCAAAGTAATTTTTATTCAACATAAACCTTTATATGCACTTATTGAAGTCCTATTGAAGTTTAAGTGCTACATAATCTTGTACGCGAATCCTGTTTTGTAACTCTCCCGATATCCGAACAGGTACTGTATGATAATTGGGAGAGCCTTTCATAGAAGAACAGGCAAGAAAGTCTATAGGTCAAATTATTTATCTTCTCTTTTCTTTTTTCCGTCTACATTGCAAATGATTATATACAACGTTCACAACGTTTTTCTGTAGTGTATTTAGTATCACAATTGCACCCGTGCGAAGCCGGGGCGGGTCGCTAGTTTCTCATAAGGCAAAGCTGTGATACTTTCTGGAAGTGTTTTGTAAAAAGTTACACATTTCCCCATGCATTTATTGTAATGTCTTATTTATTGTTATGAGTCGTCGATTATGCGTTACTTTAGTCGCGTGTTCTATGCTAGTTCATAGCTAAGTGTTGTTAATTATTTTATAATATTGTGTACATATAATATATTGTTTTAATATATCAAATTAAATACCATGTAGTGTTTACGATTATTTAAGCCATGACTATATGTAGGACCTACAATTGCCTATCTATTACAAAACTTTAAAACGCTACAAAATAGATGCTCCATCTTCCTTATAATTAAATAAATAACTAGGAGTTAGGGCAAACTGAAATCGTATATTTTAAATTGTTATATATTTTTGTTTGTTTCTTTCTTTATTAGCCATATAATTTGTAATTTTCAGACTGTCTCTACATAAGCCTAATACATACATACAATCATATTTGAGTCTAATTTCAACATAAAATCGGCCTGAAACACGAAACAAACGTCTCTGGTACTTTCGTCTGATTTATTATCATCGTGACATTTAAGAGAATATTTTCCCTTTGTATATGCGAGTAGGCATTTGAAAACATGTATTATGGATACCTCGGTAAATGAGATAAATTGGATCTCGTACGGGCGTCACAAATTTTCCGCTGGGCAAATTCCTCCTTAAATGCCAAGGTCGTGCGTTTGGCACGCACGTTCGACTTACTTCCATTTAGATGGTTTTTGTGTTACATATACAGGACTTAAATACTACTACTACTGAAATATATAAAAAAAATGTGATCATACGTTAAAAAAGCTAAAATAAAATAATGCATAATAAGAAGATGGTGATCTTTAACCATAATTGTCAATTTCATATTTGATCCTAATGTTGGTTCTTGGTGAACCCCAACAGTTTTTATAAAGAGTACCTCGCACACCCAAATATCCATTCTACTTCGTTCAGATAAGCTCCATAATCACCCGCAAGATCTCATTAAGTCCTTCGGGCCACTATAATACTAACGCCCCTGTACATTTGCCAGAAATATAAATGCCCGACGTTTCCGCCTGAAATTACGGACGGGGTGGATAGCTAATTTTAAATTCAAATTTTTCAAGCCCACCGACGACTTTAACGAAAATTGATGTGACCTGGTCTGTGCAAAGTTAACACAAAAATAGCTCGAAATTTCAAGTAGTAGTGCAAATCGATAATATTTTATAAAGGTAGTTTAAATTTTAATAGATTCACATTACCAACTCTATGTTTCTATCTTTAAGCGTGTTTATTATGTTCCAGAGTGTGCACGTGCGCGGAAGTAATAATACCAGATCGGTTTCAACTGAAGGCATGATTGCAAACAGTTCCTTAGAGCATTCTTTGTTAAAAAACCGATGAACACAAAGAATCAAGTTATCTTCGCTGCATCAAGGTTTCTGTTGATTTCGTAATTTTGAGTTAAAATTTAGCAAGCCTTAACACGGGATCAAGAAGGTCTAGCTCAGAGCTACTGCATGTCTGGCCGTGACGTAGTACCCAAAAACATTTTCTTGTAGACAACTCCGATAAGTGCAACATAACAACCTGGGTAAGGGTATACGATAATTTTCGCTTTAAAAAATCACACGAAGCCGGTAGGAAAAAATAAATAAAGTGGCAATATATCTGGACTTCGTTTAACAGCAGTGGTGATAAGAAAATCGGCGTGTGGCAGCAAAATAACAAACCTAATAATATTTCATTTTATGTTTCCTTAATAGAGATCGTATCATATTCAACGCAAATAAAGTTACGAGTTAGTCGCGTTTAATAGGCGCTTTCCACGCTATTCCAAGTCATCATCTTCTGGCCTAGTCACATCGCGTTCCATTCATGCAACAGATTCATAGCAATAGTACCAAAGTTCATTACTCGCATAGCATCATGAAATCACTTTGTTTATAACATATTTGGTTTCAATGTAAAAAGGGAATTCTTTAATTTTTCATCTTCATCATCGTCATCACAGGTAACATACGTCTCCACCGAGGGGTTAAACCTACTCTATGTAAGGACCTAATTAGTAATTAGTCCGAATTGTTTCATTTACCGTCAAATAAAAAGTACATACAACATTTGACAATTGATAAGCACATACATGAAAGCTCTACGAATCTTCCGATTCCTGAGTCGAGACCGCAGCGCTACCAAATTTGTGTCTTCGTCTTTATCATTATTCTTGGAGAAGAAGCATGATATGACGAAAGTGCACCGTTATTGTCTATCGTAAAGTAAATCGTGAGAGAATCTAAAGTTGCATGGGGAGAAACACCACATAATACATATTTAAATAAAGGTATCCTCAAACCACTCAGTGAGGTCTAGTGAATATGATATTATGGGGTGGCAGAGTTAATTATCTTTTCGCTATTGTAATGTAAAGTTTATTCTAGATGCATTAAATTTACAAATCGTGGTAACAGCCCAACACTTCGACATGCAAGATAAAGAACCTTACCTTCTTGAGATCTTTGTTCAGGTCAGTGTCGTCCGCTTTCCTCTTTTCGCACGACAGTATGCAGTTCTTGCCGCTGTCCTTTTCACCCTGCGACAAAAAAGACAAAGATATAAGAATATATAGGGTTCTTTTGTGACTGTTGTGAAATTTATGGGGTCACCAGTAGATAGTGGAGTTGGAACGTGAGGACAACTTTTACATTGTTAGAAAGTTGTGTAACAATGGTGTTAGGGTTAGGTTATATGTTGTAGTGAGCGTATGTTGACATGGCGACTCAAGAATCAATACTGAATCAAAATATTTGTATAGGTACGAAATAATTGTACGATCCGTGCGAATTTCGTACCGTTATTAAGCATTACAAGTATTTATTAATGAATGACGTGAGCTGTCAACTGCGCAAAATCAAAATTACTATTATATAAAATACTTATTTTTCATAAGAAACGTGTCTAATCAATACTTAATCAATTTATTTAGATAAGCCGTTGAACTGAATAAAATAATTGAGTTAACACTGTTTAAAATTGATATTAACAGACTTATGAATGTAGATGATTATTTGTCTATGATCCAAAAAGAAAGTGATAAAACCAGTGCGTATAAAATATTTGTTAAGAATATATTTTTTTATACTATACTATGATGCGGTTGCAACTACTCTGATTCTGGAGCCGTTTCAAGTTAATTTGCGTCTTATTTTATGTATGGTGCTACATTGTCCGCTCTTCCAAGGAGACAATTATGTATCATTAGCCAACATGGGGTTTGGATAGAGTTTAGTCGGTAGGTATTGTTTAACACACGCGGTTGACTGTGGGTGGTACTCTAGTGAATCTCTGTCAAATAACAGTAATTCTTTGAATGACCACCACCAAGCGCAGTGTGGGACGGCCACCTGACCAGATGGACCGACGACCTAGTAAAAATCGCTGGGTCTCATTGGATGCAGGTGCCAATAGACCGGTCGCGCTGGAATTCGATTGGAGAGGCCTATGCCCAGCAGTGGACGGCGATAGGCTGTGATGATGATGATGATGATGACACAACTCAGAGTCACTTCTATTTTACATAACTAAATATTAACATTTATAAATAAAGTTTATTGGTTACCCTAGTGCTTTGTGACACCAGCGTTTTAATTCTACATACATATTGTATATAGGTCAGATAAAAAACAACGAGCATTTCATATGAGCACTCATAAAAACTGACAAAAAGCTACCCTCAAATACCGAACTCAAAAATAAGCATGATATTGACGATTCGAATCAGATATCGAGGACTCAAAGGAATTCCATTCAATAACTATTCCCTTCCGCCGCATATTCCAATATTTATTCTCAATAAAAGCACTGGATGAATAAAGCAGGCAAAAAGTTATATTGCATTTCAACGTTCGTTTGAGCGTTTGGCAAAAGCGCATCTTTTTTGTTTTCCCCTCGAGCTGTAGGTGAGTAAGTACAGTCGGCAGGATTAATTGGAGCAGGCCATGTACTTATGTATATATACGATATATATACATATATACATAAGTACATGGCCTGCTGCAGAGGATAAGAAGTAACAGATTAGTGGGATATATGAAGTGGCAGGCATGTTATCAGAAGAGTTCTGAATATGATTATGGAGAATAAGAATAGGAGTGAGCCTAAGATAGTACGATTGGATTGCGTAAATATAGATATACTTTTTGGTTAAGTTCTGGCGTGGTCACCTTAATGCTTCTGCCCGGCCTTGGGTCGTCTGCAAATGATTCCCTTCCTTGTTTAAATAAATGACATCTCATTCAGTATGGTCGGAACTGATTTTCTTTGCTTGATAAGGAACTTTATTACGGCACGATATTCGATTTTTTCCATATTTCACTTTTCGCTCCCGATTATTTTGCTTGGATGACGATAACTCAATGATTCATTATGTAATAGCAATGAAACCTCGTATTTATACTAATTATGAGTCACTGAACACGTTAGGACTCTAATTATCCTCCAACTCCCTCATTCCGCGAACATAAAAACGCATATGCAATCGATGCATCAAACGATATGTACGTTTGATAGAATGTTGATGATTTATTCACTGTTACACTATACACCGTTGTCGAGGAGCGTTGATAGCGATCTGAACTGACCCCCAGTGGGTCTATTTCGAAAGTCCGATGAGAGTCAAATGCATTATATATGACTGTGTCTTATTGTTTTTCGAATTACATTTATTTGACGACGTTACGGAGAAGGAATACGTCGTGAATTTTATATTATTTTTAATGGCGTATTGTTACTGATATTTATTATGCATGTCGTTATACGCGTCATCTTTTATGAGACTTATCACTTTTGACAGTTTTGACACATTTAAAAGAAATATATTGTCTACGGAACATATGGCTCACTTAGTTATTTATGAATATATATTGCTGACTGTACAGTTGGCAAAATCTAAAGGCTGGGGATTAATTTGAAAAATTTTGCACTGCGGTTAAATGTATGCTATTTTTCGCTGCAATTTCACGTGCTGCAGTTGTTGCCACATTTTGACAGTTAAAATTGCCTCCATTCAGTCCTCGTGGCGCGGGATAATATTCGTGAAAAGATCTCTTTAATATTGTGAAAACAAACGATTACGAAGTCTTCGAATTGAGTAAAATTTTTCATAGAACTTTATGAAACTAATAAAGCTACTTTTATCAAGAAATTTTGATAAAATTACATCCAAATGATCGTGAGATTACCTTTCATTTAAGTCACTTTTAGCAAAACGGAATTCATAAAATAAATGTTTAAAAAAATTAACATTATCTATGTTGCGTGTGGAAAATAAGAATCAAGATACAGAAAAATAAGAAGAATATTTTCAAGCTTTGACTGGTAAACTTCGGCTTGTTACAGGTAAGCACATGTTAAGTATACAAATTTCAAATTCTTTCGTTACTACTTACTGGAATTCAAACATTTAATGACACCTTTCATAAATAAAAAAGCAATACAGGAAATATATTCAAGTAGAACGGTTAGATTTAAACCCGTTTGAATCCCAATTTATTTTTAAAGATTCTAGTTGATCTTAAAAAAATAAATTGGGGTCTCTCGCACTCGCTGTCTATAATAATCGTTTGAGAACGCCAAAATCTCTGAAAACATTCAAAGCAGCTTGAAAGCGAACCTAGTTATGTGTCCATATGTGAACTGCAGAATTAACCACAACCTAAATACACTCACTAAATTTCAATCAGGCGACAGTTCTTTCCATTCACATAACGTCAATTTTCATCAGAGCATTACGAAAAATTGCGTACGAATATGTTGGTGCCGAAAATACAATATTCCTTTTACATGACAAAATCACTTGAAACATATCGACACCGTCTCTTAGGAGGATATTGTGTTGTCTTATACACAAAAGATATTGTGTTTACCACCGCGTTTAGACTACGTGCTATATCTAAACTAAGCATGTTTCAGACGCTGGCAAGAATTCTATGCTCTTTTGGAATCATCAGCCAAAATTTGTCACTATATCGCTTTGTATTTTACGTAGATGGCGTCGTATTTTATCTTTACTTTGATTAAAACAAATTGTTTTTATAGCGACAAATTTAGATAATACGTCGTTAGCTAATCGCGCTCAGAAGACCTGTCACCGTACGATATGGTAGTAAGATAGATGTCTATGTAAGAGTAGTATCTCAAACTAAAGCTAAGTTAGTCTTTGGGCCTTAGTCAAACATACTTGCGCGGTACGCTTTGGTCGAATTCACACACACGTTTGGCACGCAACGCACGTCTTTCGCTGTCTTATAATAAATTCGAATATAAAAATCGAACCTTGGGATAAGCCTATTTAATTAGCCCATTTTTTCCGGTGCCTCGTCTGTGATTAAGCTCTTGATATGCACCAACTGTTTTAGCCGCGATTCCGACAAATGGTCCCACTATAGTATTTCTTATCCAATTTTACCAGAAAATCCGCCTTTTCGTTCCTGTCACAGAAACCACTCGGCTACCGACGCTTAACATAAAACCAAAAAGACGATAACAACGAAACACGACACAATGAAATGTATGCCTTATTTGGCTGAACGAATAATACAATATGAAATAATCGACATAAAGGAAAATAGCCAAATAACTTCCGTAATATAAAAGCCACAAACTAAAATACACGAAAGAATTCTATTAAATGTAATTGTGCCTGAGGATATCGGATTAATATAGAATTTCATTTATCCCGGTGCTCCCTGCTCGCGAGGGCACATTCCTACGCCGACTCCTGTCCCTTTCACCTCCGATTTCGATAAGGTCCAAGCATAATTTAATTTATTCCCCCTTCATTCATTCAAATTGCTTTTGTGTCTCTCGCTCTATCTATTTGAAGGAGGACGATGGGGCTATTTTTACCAAAACCCCTTCAACCCCTAAATTTATCAAGATCATAAATTTGTTTTTGAGTGACTGTTGAAAACTTATTGATTGATAGCTCTGCTCAGCTCTGATGCAAAAATATCTATTATCGAAATTACATCGAAAAATATGTAAAATAAAACTGACTATAACTAAAATAATGATTATTTAGAAGTCTAAACTTTTGTTTTATGAAAGGATAAATATCATACTTGGATTGATTAATTAAATGTTTGCGTGCGAAGCAGAACATTAAAATTATCCTATCAAGGAATAAGGTAGTAAGGCTTGCAGAATAATAATTATTTTGATATTTAAAAATTGATGTTTACACCGTCATCAATTAACTAATAAATTGTTTTATTAATATTTTGTGTTGATACAAAATTTATGTTTATAATAATTATGAAAACAATAAATATTTAGTCATTGGTTGATATCGGTCCATCATCATCACCTTAAAATCACTTTTAGAAATCAAAGTTACAATAAGTTAAATGGAGTATATTAATGATTGTTTGCGTCACCATTATACAGTATAACATGAAATGTCAAAAAAGTAAATAAGTTATAAATCTAAGACGCTAATAATACCAGCTAGTAGAACGTTTCAAATCTTACAGATATTTTTTTGGTTCGGGTCATGATACCAAAACCTGCTGGAAAGTTTTCCTATTTCTAGCTACGTAAGCCTTTATAGTCAAATTAACCGAGTTGCTTCTAAAAAGGGTGTAATTTTACTTGAAAACTTGTCGTGAAAAAAAAAAAGAAATTGCCACTTTTGTAATTGACACAATTCTCATGAAATACCTTACAAAGTAAGTCCAAAATTATATATTTCAACATACTTAAATATCTCCTAGCTTTATCCTTAGAATATTACAACATTAAAGAACTTTTGGAGCCCGTATTATAGATATGGGAGATAGTATTGTACCAGTGAATATCTATGGATAGTATTGTGAAGTTCGAGTGGAAAAATAACACAGTATTGTATTCTTTTTCTCTTCTTTATATGTATACATAGTATAACAAATACTGGATTGAGCGAGGTTAATCTTAAATGAAGTTAAAACTAAGGCTGAAAATACTTGTTCTATCTATTAATATTTATAGAAAGCACGTAAGCACTAGAGCTCGCATTGACGTCATTTCCTAGCTAACAACAGTTCAACATAGTTAGCTTGATCTCATAAAAACTAAACGAACTTCACCCGCGAACCGAGCTTTAAGACTCTGAACTAGTTGCAAAGCCATCAAAAGAGTTCATCCTGTTTTACCGCCGTGCAAATATAGACTCCATGAGCATTAGGACAAGCTAAACGTTCCATTGTTTAAACTAGGACATCCATTAAGGCGAAGAGCGAAAAACAGCTCCAGTCACGCAAGCAATCAACTAAATGCAGTAACCAAATCGGTGGACGTAGTTTGATTGAGCCGGTCTGTTGACGGGCTGACGTTTGTGTTCGGGGCCTATTCATCAGAACTGGGCTAAGCGGATTGTGCTTTCATGATTGTACAGTTATACATCAATCAATGGACAGTCCTTAAAATGTCATAAATTAGAAAAGGTTGATGTGTATTTTTTGTGGTTAACGCAATAACAGTTTTAATTGCAAAAATCTAAATTCATCAAATTCATCATTACCATAATGGTATACTATTAAATATCTTTTCATAACAATAAAGATTTAAGTCATATTACACCTGGCCAGTTTGCTAGAGTCCAGACCGCTGAGGTTGAGATAGCTTTCGTAATTATAATATGTAACCCCTTAAACCTCAGAACTGATAATCTGAAAAAGATAAGATCGTAAAATGAAAGTTGATGCTTATCTATTCCTAAGGTTTCTTTCGAAAATTCTGTGGTATAATGGAAAACCCGGTATCAAATTTGCTTCTGATAAACAATCACGGAAGTAAATTGATTAAGTCGGCGTAATGATACGATAAGATCCTCGTATTCAGTAACAAGTATCGCTACAGACCTTTAAACCAAGCGTATTTGTAGAGATTCAAAATATATAGCGACACGATATAATTAATTTATAATTAACACTTATATATTTAAGTAACGTGTTCATAATATATAAACTTCAAAAATCTCGTGTCACACATTGTAAAGTATATTTCATATCACGACATTTTGCATGTATGATATTTTTTTTATTATATAGTACAATACAATAAATAATCCAGGGGTACCAACGCAACGTGAAATATTTGATGTTAATAGTAACAGACTCGGTTGCCCGACTCTGTCTGATCTAACCTTTCCAAACAATACAATATTTAATACACATTGTCAGCGAACTGCGAATCGATCTCAACGACAAACAGAATGCTTACTCTCTATTGCAATCCGTCAAGCTCTTTAAGCGATGTTCTATTCTAAGTTAAGTTAAATGTAATTAAAGTAGGTCCAAGTGTGTTTCATTAGTGAGCTGTCCTACCAGCAGCACTTTACCGCAAATATTTGCTTGTAGTTTGTACTTGAAAAAGTTATTAAATAATTACTAATGTTCTTTGAGCAAAGAGGAATACTGTTGATAGTGTGGGAACTTAGATCAACAAATTAAGCTAAATGTAATAAAAGTAGGTCCAAGTGTGTTTCATTAGTGAGCTCTCTCACCAGCAGCACTTTACTGCAAATAAACAGCTTGTAGGTTGTACTCGAAAAAGTTAAAATATTCATTAATGTTCTTTGAGGAGAGAAGAATACTGCTGATAGCGTGGGAACTTAGATCAACTATGTGCATGTGGTGATATTGAAGATGGCAGTACCGCTATGGTAAAATATCATCAGATGTATATAATTCACTAAAATGTATTTGGCAACTTTGAAGATAAAAAAATAAAGAAAAAGAAAATAAAGGAAATTCAGTGTATAAAAATTGAACTGAAAAAAATATTTTTACATAACTCTTTGAGTTAGTAGTGCCAACAGAAAAACTATTGAACAAAATGTCTCAGATCTTATAAACATAAAGCAACATACAGAAAAATAAGTAACAATATAAAATAGATTTTGGCTAGCGAAAATTGAGGCTTTTTGTTTTAGAGCGTGCGCCATATTCCAGTTGACGTCTGATTTATCACGGCTGATTCCGAGTGTGAGTCCGTCGGCGTCCGTCGGCCTGAGGTACGAGACAACGAAGACACGTCGATGTAACTGTCTGTGTTAATAACGAAATCATCCTCCCAACGGCTCTGCTGTCGGTTCTAGATGATCTGTTCATATCAGCCTTGGATTTGTTTACTCGTGGCATTTATGGAAAATACGGATTATAGTATATTGCCTTTAAGGACGCGCGACATTTTCTTTTTACTCTTGATGTAGATACTGGTATCAGCTGTCTCGTGGGACTTGTAACCTTACCATTCAACCTCTAGTATGTTATTTGAATGATATTAAGCTTTTATATATGAATTTGGTGTTTTGTTTGGAGATTTTCTTTCAATCTACAAAACCGTATTCTTACTTATTTAACGATAATTAAAGCTAAGTTTACATAGACGATTACAATTGTTAACAAAAATTAACGTCTTCATTAAATGCAGCTAATAAAGTACAAAATTCAGAAGATATTTTACAAGTTAGATACGACAGAGATTGATCTACTCAATTTAATGTTTCCATTTAATTTTATCGATGCTATTTCTAATCAATACTTATTCATCTCGGGTCTATTAATTAAAACAGAACCTACGCAATTGGACTAAATATACAGAAAAAAAATTCCATAGGTAAAAATCCAACATCAATAGTATTATACATAGCGTAGGCCGTGCTTTATAAAATATTAATCTGTTATTGAGAGTTATTGTGTACTGAACATATTTTCTAGAGCTCAGATTTGATTTCGTTTATTTACTAGATTACTAATAGAATTATTTTGTATAAAAGCACGGACGTGATGTTAGCACGTGAGAGAATGAGGGAGATACATTTGTGAGCAGTGCGGTGAGCATCAATTAAGAGCAACAAGAGGAACGATAATAAAACATTTTACCGATATTACCAATATGTCAAGAGTACTAGTTAGTTTCAGCAAAAATCTGTGCCCCAACCAAACTATTCCCAACCTCTTGCGCAAAACATTTATCATGTGTGCGAAACAAAGGTAAGCGTACCGTGTTTTTGATGGCGCCAATACACATTAATATGGCGGGCTCGCACGATTATAACAAATTGTTTCTACCCGCAGTGTTCTGCGGCATTCATTATTTATTGACGCGCTCCCTTTTCTTTAATCGTAAATCTCTTTTTCTCGGGTTATTCGTAAACAATGTCGCGTTTTCGCGATAAAACACAGCCGCGCTGGGAAAGTGCGGAACAAGGGTGTTCTTATTGTGCACTGGACTATCTACACGTAAGTCTACATGGTTAAGATTTAATCCAGTTGTCTCTAAAGAAACCTTTAGGTATATTGTTTTCAATCTTTTCCTGAATGGATATTTGTTGTTATTCTTTGATATTTGACCTTCTTTGACGATTGTAAGCAAACTTAAGTTAAGAGTTTCGTACGATAAATATACCAGTCTAATAGTTAGTACTGGTGCTGGGTTGTTCTATCCTATAATTAGAGGTAAGGTCAGTTTTTATGTTGCTGACTACCAGCATACTTATTTTCACTTACTATCATGCAAGTTGAACATCTAGGGTTTTCCGGACATATATAAATACAGAAATCATCTATTTCTTTTTCAATCTAAAAGAGGGTATTATTGAAAACAGGTTTTATATCAGACGGCCTTGATGGACGGCAACACCCTAATTCAATAATGATCTGACAAAATATGGCCACGCTTGAGTGTTCGTTTACGAAACAGATAAAAGTCTTGGCGTGAGTCCAAGTAGTTAATGACGTTTCAATGAATTAAGGAATGGCTATAGAGAAGATTTTTACGAAAGAGCTTGCAAATTTCGCAATACCATGATAAGTTGGGACCGAACAAGATGATGGCGGTCTGACGTTATTTAAGCTTGTGGTTTTAAGCTAATCTTTCGTCACCCGACATGCTCGTATAATTGAAGATCTTGATAATACTGTATCATGTTTATATCTAGTTTACCTTAAATTTGGCGAACAATCTTATAAAGAACATTACTATTAACGTACATACTGAAATGTCTAGTCGCGATGATGTTCACGATTGCTTTAGTTTTCCATACCCATCATTCATCATCATTAATCTAGCGTCTATATAGACATGACTATATAAGTAAATGTATATAGATTATTGAAGTTAAAAGCAATTATAGACACTGAGTGTCAAATACAATGAAGGGTTGACATCGTTAGATGTGGCCATATAAGGTAATACAGTTCCAAACTATTGGAAGTACTGTTTGCATCTATAATAGTGAAACAATAAGGACTAATATTACTTGTTGATATATCAAATTAATGACAGGTGAAAACGCTGGCACGAAATTCAACCTGATCACTCATAGGCATCATTGCGGAAAACGTTCAGCGTAAACTTTTCGTATTATCATTGAAGTAGGTAGGTACAAATAATAAAGCTGCCGGCTGAGTTACGGGGTTTCGGATTATAATAACGATACACGCTCACAATAGGCCCGGCACTCATTAAACTTTGCCAATTTGTCGCAGCCCGGTTCAAGAGAGGCGCGTCTAAATATGTTTTGTTTGGACTTATATTACTATCTTCAAGTTATTTACTTTGTAGCGCAAAGAAGAAAATTGGATTATGGGCTAAAAAATGTAGGCTTCGTTTTTCTTTAAACCAGCATGAAGTTGAGGTTGATTCGATAGTGACCTTCAGAATAGAATTATATAACGGGAGGATCTTATATCAATATCTGTGGAAAATCCCATAACGTTAGCCTGCTTCACAGTGGTGTCTCGATCGAGCTAACTTCATACTTCGCGGGTATAGTAATTGTATAAAACATAATTTTGATCAAGTGTTAACAGATTAACGATTAACGTTACCGTTGAAACATATATTTTATTAATAAATATTTTCTCCTGCCGACTATGGTGCTTTGTTAGTTGTTTTTTTTTTCAAGTCTAATGCTTCGCGATTACTACTCGCTGTGTGTATCTTAGTATTATTCGCTTATTCTACTTTAATTGATTACGGTTTGCAATAAACTTAATAATAACTTATTATATTTATTTTTTATATAAAACGGTTTTATTGTGTTTTAACCTTCACACCTTGATTGTATTTTTCTTATTCTCTTATTATTATTATTTACTTTTATTGAAATAAAATTCATGTAAAACATAATATTATTATATGCATATATAGATAAAAATAGAAAAAAAAAGATAGATAAATAAAATTTTAATTACGAAACATCTTCATCATACACAAATAAAGGAACACAATGAAACTAAAATAACATTTTCTTAAAACAAAAAACTCAGTACAAACCAAGAGATGTGTGTGCTGTAGAAGTGCAAAAGGGGCGTAGCTCAGTGTTTAAAATTTATATGTAATGTACATAATAAATGTACAATGTACATAATAAGGTCTGGACAATAATTTTCTTTTTGAGGAGGCAGACAAGACAAATTTAAAGAAACAATTTTCTTTTTAAAATTACGAATCACTCCTCTCCGAGAAGGGCTCCATTAGCGCACCCAGGGGAGCAAAGGCCAGGGGTCCTCAGATGCGACACTCGATCCTGAGGGCCCCCTACAACGCCTGAGGACGGCCATCGCTGAGGTTTTTAGTGGGTAGGCCTCCCCCTTCTGGGGAGGAGAGCCCCACATAACCACCGGCTCTCCGCAGCCGGGGTATGCAAATCAATGCTCAGCGGAACAAAAAAAAGAGGAGAATGTAATAGGTAGACATGTTACGCCAACCCCAAATAAAATTGAGAACAGGACAAGAGAGCAAGGAGAGTACGCTTTAGTAACGAATTTGACTTTTTAGTAACGAATCCACGTTTAACGAAGTAAAACCTCCTTAAAATTAGAACTAATAGACTGAAACAAACTCCAATGCTAAGCAACACAATCCTATCAAGAACGAGGCTGCCAAGCGAATCTTCGATCCGGCATTAACTTCATTATTTTTAACAACTCATTAGCCAGGGTAGTGATCCAGGGATACATCGATGAGTCCATTAACTCGGTTTAGATCCCGAATTGCCGCGACCTGGGGCCACTGAAAAAGCGTATTCGTTTCGATGTCTGCTAGAAATAATTAACGAAATGGCCTTTTAAGAGCGGTCCCGATACATTCCGATGCGGGGTTACGTACGCTTTTATTGGGAAACGGTTGGCTATAGGTATGATGTTTTCATACATGTTTACCCTGGAAACTTAAAACGAACACTGGGCACAGTGGCAGATCCAGGGGGGTCATGGGGATCATGCCCCCCCCCCCCAAGCAGGTTCCAGGACTTAGGTGAAGCAATAATTGAATAATGATTTTATTTATATATTTTGTCATCATACAGAAAACCGGCGTAAAATAGCGCTTGCGCTGTGTTTAAAAAACGGATTTTATGTAACTTGCGTCATATCCCATGGCAATATGTACGTGTACATGTACAAGTTATTATGTGTTAAGTTTTTCAAGTGTACAATAAATATTTTTAAGTACAGTACTTACGTACATTAATAAAATACCTACTATTTATTGGTATCTATTGTTATCAAAACTAAATTATAAGTTCTTGCTGGATCCGCCCTTGACTGGGCAAAGATATCCGAATATCTGTAACTAATATAGAAACTACTCTATCATGTCTTACAAAGGATATTGGTTATACTCTCGCTCGTGAGACACCGAGTCGCTCGTGAGACACCGAGCGGGCAACAGATCCTGAAGATGTCTCGCTGAGAGACGAAACACGTGTCGACCTTGTCTGCTTGTTGGACAAGTCATCATCAACTGCGCGGAATCAGCAAACGTAACCAATATCCTTTGTAATACAATGGACTTCCGCAAAATAACACCTGCGACAATAGAGTACTCTATCATGTCTATTGATATGATACAGTAGATTAATGATGATGATTGGATTTTACCTTAGACACATATTAATTATTATAAATTATTACTAATATTATAAGCGCGAAAGTTTGTAGGTATGGATGCATGTTTGTTGCTCTTTCACGTAAAAATTACTAAATATATTTTAATGAAACTTTACAATAATATAGCTTATACATCAGAATAACACATAGGGTACAACTTATAAATATATTGTGTTAATTAATTGTCAAACTGATATATTTTTCAAATTCGCCAAAAAAATTATTTATGTGATAATTTTAATGTCATATTGTTAGTTCTTTTCTATGCCGCGTTAATATAAGCTACTCGAAATACTAATACTACACAGACAAAGTCGCGGGCAGCAGTTAGTTTATTTATATTGCAAAGGGATGCACGATTGCGACTGGCAATCAATCTGATTTAATGCATTATCAAGTGACGCATAGTTTTATACCTTTATTAAACATTAAACAGAAAGAAATAGAGTTCGTATACAATAAAAAGTTAAAAAATACAAGTTAAATAACATGTTAAAGATAGCAGTTTATCAATTTATTCATTAAAATTGTCATCTATAAGTTTATTTTGGTACAGTTTTAAGGAGCACCGAACGAATTTGATATATAAGTATAAATGGAAAAGTACAATTAAATGCAAAAGATAATGTAGTATTCAACATGTTTCACTTTTATTAGTATAGAGATATTCAATTCAAAAAATTTAATTCAGGCCAGTCCATATAATGTAATCATTTTTTTCCTACTTTGTATTGGCAAATAATTTTTTTTTAATTTTTATTATATTAATGTGTGATTACACACTCACAGAACACGGACAGTATACACTGGATTAATACGAATGCGAAATTGGCCAACTCTTTAATGCTGGACAGCAACATAACGAACGAAACAAATTTAGTTCCGTTACGCGCATAGATCTAAAACTCGAAATCTTTATAAATAGTAGAAACAAAACGCCACGGCTTGTTCAGTCTGTCGATGGTGAGATTCTTGTATTTTTTTACGTTCGCATTCATTGTCGTCGAATGGCGGCCAGTCAGTTGTTTCTTGTTTTTCTCTTCGACGACAATCTAAGCGGACTTGCGTTTCTCATCGTCAAGTTCGCATTGTTCGGCGGGATGAAAGATAAACTACCGAACGAACTCCTGAATTACGGGCCGCTCTGGTAGTATTCTCTGGCAATCATTGAACACTTTTTTTTACACTAGCATGTGTGTTGCTTGCTACGTAGTCAAGGTTAAATGAATATTGATTACAACTTCCCACAATAAGTGATGCAAACCTCACTAACACTAAAAACAGACACAAGTGTAATTCCTGTAATACTCTTGTATAGTTTATTTATTTAACACTTTACAATGTTTGTGGTTAAGAGATGACTGAAGATGTTGACCGTCATAGATAAAATTAGCATCACTTTTACTACACCCGTCTCATATAACCACTATTTGTGTGGTCTGTTATACGCTTACGGAACTCATTCTGTTTTGAGGTTTAGCAGACTATGATAGAAATAGAATTTTGCGTGTGTGGTTACTGGACCATTGAAGATGGTCACCATCATATATAACATTAGCATTTCTTTTACTACAGTCGTCTCATTTACATGAAACCACTATTTGTGTGGTCCGTTTTATGCTTACGGTAGTCATTCTTTTTAGAGGTTTCGCAGTCTGTATAGCTATTGAAATATATAAATGCTACAACTATATATTTAATTAATAAACTTTAAAAAAGCAGAAAAGTCCAATGGTCACTGACATAAATCGAAGAATTGTGAACCTTAAATGGCAGAGGACAAAGCACATTGGTCGCAGAACTGACGGCTGTTGAGAGATAAGCTCTCGAATGGTACGCATATGGCAAGAAATTCTGTGGAAACCTCCTTCCAAATAGTTGGATGCTAGTAGGGGGTGTGGAGGTTCTTGGGAGAGATCTACGTTTTGGATTCTCTCGGGTGATGTAAATGATCTAGTAATCGACGATATAGGTTTTAAAGTAGAGCTTAAACGGGTCCAAACTGATTTATGGCGGACTCTCATAAAGCTTCAAATCAACCAAATGAAGTTGGCTGACACAGCTGATCCATTATACGAAGATTATCTGTCGTTTGAATCACCAAACTCAAGCAAATATTATTCATTAGTCACGTCGCGTGTCAACGTCAGCCATTTTGTTTTCGGCACTTCTAACATCAATCCACATTATCACGCATTTATTGGAGGTTCACGCAACATTTCTTTACTGACACAGATATCAAAAGCTCCACGAAGTCGAATGAAAACTAAAATCATGAAAACACAATAAATAACAACGAAGTTACAGAATTAATGGGAATATCGAATAAAAAATAGCAGGAACTTAATTTATTTAGACGACGTTTATTACTGTGATCTGTTAAGTGGAAATTTAATTCATAATTGACTTTAATGGAATCGCGATCTAAATTATTGCGAACAAATTTTTTCAGCGTAATCTTGTAAAGACACCGCTCTTGTTGTAAGCTAAAGCGATGTTTGATTAAATATGAAACAATATGGCGGGATTTGAACCAAAGTCTACCACAAGCCTTGATGCTTCGACCAGACTGTTACAGACTGATTATCCGACAAAATTTAAAATCCAACTGCATTATCCATTAGCCAAAATAGACTATTTTAGTAAGCACTGGCCTTGGCACTGGACTACCAATCGGATGATTCCGGTGGCCCGGGGTCGATTCTAGGATGTGTCAATACCACCGCGGGCCGCCGGCGCGGGCGCGAGGAAATCGCGCCCGCGGATACGGCGACCCGGGAGGGACCACGCCCCTTCCGTGTCCGGGGGACGTCGTCGGTGGTGGAGATCGGGGGAGGTATTGTAGCCTCTCCCGAGGAGGGCTCCCCTGTAACGGCGGGGGAGCGGAGGCTGGAGGGATTAACAGCGAACAAATATATATGTATAATCCATACTAATATTATAAATGGGAAAGTGTGTCTGTCTGTCTTTCACTGCAAAACAGAGCGACGAGTTGACGTGATTTTTACGTGGAGATAGTTGAAGGGATGGAGAGTAACATAGGCTACTTTTTATCCCAGAAAAATCAACAGATCCCACGGGATGCGCAATAAATGCTTCGCTCAAAACTGGTGCACAGATTTTCATGCGGTTTTCATCAATAGATAGAGTGATTCTTGAGCAAGGTTTTGCGGTATTTTTTATCTCGGAAAAACGGATAGTCCCACGGGAAGCGCGATAAAACCTTCGCGCCATAAACCGACTTCCGCGCATATGTAGCCGTGGGCAAAAGCTATGACCCTTAACCCTCTATAGACCCAATCCCGAAATCCACGCGGGCAGAAAGCTAGTTTAAACATAAAAATAAAAGTAGTTCGCAAAAACTACGTGCATTTGTCATTCGTAAACATCATCATCCTCTTGCCCATTTCCCATTATCTGGGGTCGGCGCAGTAGATCTTTTCCTTCCATTCCTCTCTATCAGCCGTCATTTCCATGCTTACTCCTTTCATTCTTATATCATTCTTCACACAATCGATCCATCTTTTATTCGGCCTTCCTCTGCCCGTGTATCCTCCACTTTCATATTCAACACTCGTTTTGTGACATGACTCTCATCCCTCCGCATCACATGTCCAAACCATGCTAATCTACTTCCTCTCACTTTTTCTACCACTGGCGCTACTTTCAGGCTTCCTCTTATTAATCGAATGAAATTCGATCGAATTCAAACTCGAATGAAATTTGTCATTCGTAAACATAAACATATTCAGATTTCAGATTTTTATTTGCTAAACATGAGCGCATATACATTTGGAGAATATATATTGGTTGTTATAATAATATAGGTAAAGTTCATCATGTTTTACATATGTCATACATACATACATACATACATACACTCACGCCTTTTTCCCACGGGGGTAGGCAGAGATTACGTCCTTCCACTTGCTACGGTCCTTACATATCTCTTTCGCTTCATCTACTTTCATAACATTCCTCATACATGCTCGACGATTGCGGGTACATATGTCAGCATGCAAATATTGTTTTCATGAGTTACAAAATTAATTTCGAGATAAATGAGAATGTCAATTAGGTACTAATGTCAATTAATATACAGAATGTCAATTTCTTAAGATCGATGTCAAATTTAATAATAATATCTAATTAGGTACATGCACTTACTTTTAATTGAATTACATAATGGAATAACGATGTCAGATTTATTAATAATTTCTAATAACCTAATCTGAATTAGTATTATCTGAACATAGTAAACCAATTTGCGACGTGAGTGCAAATAGTAGATATTACAGTTTCCAATCTCCCGCGAAGCATTGACACGTCCTTAAGTCATAGTTCTCATATAAAACGAACCTATCCATATAAAAATTTTTGCATACACTTTATATGCAGCCGTTAAATTCGAAGCCGAGCGCAATAAACAATACTTCCAAATGGCAATTCATATTTTTAAGGATTATGCAAATGACTTTAGGAATAACATGGACGTGATATACAAATTCAATAGAACAGAAATTTATTAGGGTCGTAATACAAAAAAGTCATAAACTAAAGACCAACTGGTTTAAGCCGGATATGCTTTTTTTCTATACTAATGTTAAAGACCCTTCATTTATATTAAACTAGCTGACCCGAAAGACGTTGTCCTGTCCAACGCATTAACATTACGATTTGATTTGCTTTACATTACGCGTTCGTCGGCCTGTTTGGTGGTTGGTCGTCTTGCTAGTGGCATTTTACCTTTACTCAACAACTCAACAATATTTTGGAGAATATGAACACAAAGCAATAACTGCAACAGCATTTTGGAAAATATAAACACAACAAAGCAATAATTATCACCGATAAAATGAAATGACATATGATGACATTAAATTTGTTTGACAGAACTAACGCCACTTTTTTTGGCGATTTTGTTCGATTGTTTTGCCAAAGGTTCAAATTGGCTTTTAAATATTAATACAAATTGTTATAATATTAATAAAAATTAATATAAATTGTTAAATACAAGTTGTTTGTATATTGGAGAGATTATCTTTTCTTTTTCAAGATTTTTTAAAATTTTCTCTACGTACAAACCTTCTCTGGAGATCCACAAATAAATTCAAGACCAAAATTAGCCAAATCGGTAAAGGCATTGTTGAGGTATAACATTACGAGTACAACGAAAAGTGGCATTGATTTTTATATATATATATATATATATATATATATATATATATACCGGGTGTCTCATTCAAATCGGTCAGTATGGGAAAGTCTGAAACTATAAGACATACGAAGATCTGTTCTGAGGAACCATGTCATCGATTTTAATAACAAAAAAAACTGCATTCATACATTTAAAAATCATCTGTACTCCGTTCGGGAATCGAACCCGATTGTTTTGAAAAAAAAACCTACACTATTTCTATTTAGATATCGATTGTGTAGGTCTTAAGCAGTAAATGTCTCTATGAAACATGATGTCTAAAATGAATAAAATGCATTGTTGCCAAGAGACATTGCCATTTTTGCCCTACCAAATGGCCCGCAAGGTCGCCCGATTTAACGCCTCTGGACTATTTCATGTGGGGATACGTTAAGGATGAAGTATACAAACAAGTTATGATACCGTTGAAGACCTAAAAGTTGCCATAGAGACAATTTTAACGCAAATTCACCACATGAAGATACAAAATGCAATCATAAGATCGTTAACTAAACGTGTTGAATATTGTATTGAAAAAGGCGGCGGTCACTTCGAGCACCTACTAAAATAAAATAAAGTATGTGAAAACAATGCATTCACAGATCTTCGTATGTCTTATAGTTTCAGACTTACCCATACTGACCGATTTGAATGAGACACCCTGTATATATAATTGTTTTGATCTATCTTGTAGGATTCAGTCAGCGTTTGCAATGTAAGCGCAAAAAATGTGTTTTTTTTACGACCTCACATTAGAAACCTCAAAAATTGTAGCCTATGTGTTATTCTGATGTATAAGCTATATTGTGGTAAAGTTTCATCCAAATCCATTCAGTAGTTTTTACGTGAAAGAGTAACAAACATCCATACATCCATACTTACAAACTTTCGCCTTTATCATAGTAGTAGGATGTACTTAACTTTTTAAGTGACAATAATGCGTTATGCGAATGTAAATCTTGTTGTCATTGCAATTATATTTAGTTCTTTTTTATTTTACTTTTCCTTCTGGAGAGGTGAGGCTGACAATCCTCATTAACACTACCGCAACAAAATTGAGCCTGAGCCGTTGATCCTAATGACGCTATGGCTTAACGTGACAAGGAAGACCACACCCTCAGGAGAAGGCGCGATCAGCGCTGCCTACGAAAGAGAGTTACGCCCAAATGGCTCCGGTCTATATTGAATGAGAATATGTTTATAAAAGTCATATTTTTATGTAGATACTTACCAACGGCTCACTGGTAACCGGAATATATATATATATATATATATATATATATATATATATAAAAGCAACGATATTATATATATATATATATAATATCGTTGCTTTAAAAAGTAATTGTATTAGTAAAAGTTCTTTAAAGAGTTGTAATTGTATTAGTTCTATAAAGAGTTTATGTGGTAGTTCTAAACAATTAGTTGTATAAGTAATAGTTCTCTAATGATTTGTAATTGTATTAGTAATAGTTCTTTAAAGAGTTGTAATTGTATTAGTTCTATAAACAGTTTATGTGGTAGTTCTAAACAATTAGTTGTATAAGTAATAGTTCTCTAAAGATTTGTAATTGTATTAGTAATAGTTCTTTAAAGAGTTGTAATTCTATTAGTTCTATAAAGAGTTTATGTGGTAGTTCTTAATAATTAGTTGCATAAGTAATAGTTCTCTAAAGATTTGTAATTGTATTAGTAATAGTTCTTTAAAGAGTTGTAATTCTATTAGTTCTATAAAGAGTTTATGTGGTGGTTCTAAACAATTAGTTGTATAAGTAATAGTTCTCTAAAGATTTGTAATTGTATTAGTAATAGTTCTTTAAAGAGTTGTAATTCTATTAGTTCTATAAAGAGTTTATGTGGTAGTTCTTAATAATTTGTTGCACAAGTAATAGTTCTCTAAAGATTTGTAATTGTATTAGTAATAGTTCTTTAAAGAGTTGTAATTCTATTAGTTCTACGAGTATAAAGAGTTTATGTGGTAGTTCTAAACAATTAGTTGTATAAGTAATAGTTCTCTAAAGATTTGTAATTGTATTAGTAATAGTTCTTTAAAGAGTTGTAATTCTATTAGTTCTATAAAGAGTTTGTGTGGTAGTTCTAAACAATTAGTTGTATAAGTAATAGTTCTCTAAAGATTTGTAATTGTATTAGTAATAGTTCTTTAAAGAGTTGTAATTCTATTAGTTCTATAAAGAGTTTATGTGGTAGTTCTAAACAATTAGTTGTATAAGTAATAGTTCTCTAAAGATTTGTAATTGTATTAGTAATAGTTCTTTAAAGAGTTGTAATTGTATTAGTTCTATAAAGAGTTTATGTGGTAGTTCTAAACAATTAGTTGTATTAGTAATACTTCTCTAAAATGTTTATATTAAATCATTACTTGTGTTGAGATTTTGTAAAATAAAAGATTAAATTTAAAACAGTTTTGTTAAGAGTCACAACAAATATTCGGAAACGGGAGAACGTAACTGGAGAGCGCAAGTTACAACTTCAACTCTTTGTTGAAGTTCCGAGCCAATGCGTCCACCAAAGTGCAGTCCCACGGGACACGGCACACACAAACAAGTTCGCAGGAAACTGACGATAAAAACTGCTATAAATGCAAATTGAATTAATAAAATAATAAATATTGTCCATAAAACTGCACGTTTCATTCCTTGTGCAAAGGTTATGGGTTACCGCGACATCTAATGCACGTTATTATTGAAAATTAATATGAAGCATTTGAATTAGAATTAAGCTGGGCGGAGAACCAAGTTCTTGGCGTTTTGCAGTTATATTCTACCAGATTTTTGCGTTGCCAGATTTTTGATTTTGGAAGTTTTTGAATGATAAAAAAGGGATTCTTTTGTCGAAAGCGGGACAAAGTAAAAAATATTTATATTTTGATTTGAGTTCAAATTATGTTTACGAGTTGAACGAGAGCAAATGTTCAATAAACAACCGTTGTGTCATCACCGCAAATTATTTATATACCAAGATATATTTCATAGGACTAATAGTATCTACATATCAGTGGAATCTTTCCAGTCAACTCGGACACATTAATTTGACCACATCAAATCTTATTTGCGGCTACGTCAAAGTGCGCTGATAAAAGAAAATCTTGTTTAAACAAGAGTACGTGACTCACGTCTATTTGAATAACAAATAACGATTCATTTATTTCAATGATTTTTATTGTCTATTTATGTATAATAATGATTTATATCATTCTGACGGATAAATTGGTTATGCATTTTGTAGTCATTATCATAATTTTTTAGTTATTAGAGATTCATTATCATCATAACAGACTGACTACAACTGAACATGCCTATTTTTATTATATAATTATCAAAGTTAAGCAATATATCTCATAAACGTAAGACGTATAATTTCACCTACTTCCACGGATGGAGGCATGATGTCACCATTAAAACAACCCCTCTACCCACAAACAATGTTGACGTCACTCTACCCAAGCTTTACACTGTCTCTGATACAACAAAATAATATAAGGCTTTTGTATATTTATCGAACAAACGTCCGTATATTCTTCACCACAATGCTCAAATTACATTGAATGGTACTTAAGTAATAATTAAGTCACAATAACGCAAGCAGCCAACCGTGACATCAGAACCAGTTCCGACAAGTCCCAATTGGATATACGGGTCATTAAAAATCGGTAAGAAATCTATAATGCGAGCAAGCGAATACGTTCTCTGCGGTAAAGGTGGCTTCAGACAAAATTATTCTGTTTTTTCATGCAAATATGTAAAATTTCACAAATGTTATACTAGGTACTATATTTGTTATAATAACGTGGAATCAATGACTTATATCTAAATTGAGTCAAAATCAAAAAATTGATGCAATTTTATACCATAACATTACAAAACGTGAAGGCGTCGTACTTTGCGGCGGTTATTGTCACTTTCTGTACGACTTCTTTTTTTAATTTGCTTTGTGGTTTAGTATGGGATATGCGTTATTTACTTGTTAAAGTATCATTGTGCGCTTCGTCGAATCAATTCCTGACTTAAAAAAATATATCGGTCCAGCGCAGCGTTTTGAAACTGTTCCAAACGTCTGCGGCAGAACCTAAGCGGGGTTTTCTATCTTGTTTCGATTGATAAATTATGTTTCCGTTTACTCACTCAAGACCATTGACGGCATATGCACGACTTTAAAAACACCCAATGTAGAACATTTTCATTTTCATCCATACTAATATTATAAATGCGAAAGTAACTCTGTCTGTCTGTCTGTCTGTTCCGCTTTCACGCCAAAACTACTGAACCGATTTAAATAAAATTTGGTACACAGATAGTCTAGAGCCCGAGAAAGGACACAAGCTACTTTTTTATACAAAAAAGGTTATAAAGGGTTGTAAAAGGTTGAAAGGAGGGATAATAGATTGTATGAAAATATTGTTAAAACCACTGAACCGATTTAATTGAAATTTGGTACACAGATAGTCTAGAGGCTGAGAAAGGACAGAGGCTACCTTTTAAAGCAGAAATGGATTGTAAAAGGTTGAAAGGAGGGGGTGAAAGGTTGTATGGCAGTATTGTTAAAACATATCCTTCCTGTGGAAAGTTCGAACATAACGCGGGCGAAGCCGCGGGCGGAAAGCTAGTATATATATATATATATATATATATAATATATATATATATATATATATATATATATATATATATTATATATATATTATATATATATATATATATATATAGTTAAATTACGAGCACTACCACGCACAGGAGTGGTGAATCGTTTTAAATGTTCATTTCACAAGATAGTTGTTCTAACAACACGCGCTGACGGCCATTTGATATCTGCTCGAAGTTCAAAGACACCTGAACATACAAAATCGCGTGACTTAAATCCCTTAAGGTGAGATTTTACCAGAAATGGCGTGGTCCAATCTATAAACAATCTTGATTTTCACTTGATATTAGAGAGATACTATGCATAATATGGAAGTGACACCTTATAGATGATGATGATGAGATAGATGAAATAGAGAATGATGTTCTAGAAATTTTCAGTAATATTTATATAAAAATCGTTTCAACACCTTGTTGTAATCTGATAAAAAGAGTGGTTGTGTCATTAAGAGAAATACCACTATAAGTAATGGCTATATATATACTCATTAATTATCTTGAGATCGTTTGTGATGATGATATCGATTGGTGACGGTTAATAAGGCTTTATATGTATTTTTGTGGAGTTCTAAATTTGTCTGATTACATTTTATTTATCTGTACAAAGATTTATGTTTTTATATATTATAAATGAAACTGAAACTAATATTGGAGCAATCTAATTTTAATAGTTCTTTCACAACTAAAACGTCAGCAACGTCATTATTTATCATATTCGTCGCTGTGTTAACAAACTAGCCAACATGAATATTAAGATGTGAATCTAATTTTATAGCTGTTAAATAAATAATATCGCTTGTTCCTATCACATGGTCCATAACTCAAGCAAACCGTGATAGTCTCTCATTAAATACAGAAAGAGGCAATTCTGACATCCGAGCGAGCAATTTCGGGCGCTTGAGTAATCCGAGCTCATCGGTTTATATCGGCATAAAGCCATTGATCCACCGATGCTTCACCGAGAACACGCACGGACAGCCGCGACTATTGTGCTGTTGAATAAACACTCGGTGGCGTGAAAGCCTCGTTGATGGGTGGCTTTGGCTTCTGGCTGAGTAAATACTTGGGAACAAGCGTCAAGGGGTTTAAATTTAATTGATAGCTGTTCGAAATGCAATCAGTGTTAAAGTCATTTAGTTGGATGTGGTTAAAGCATATTATGACGAGCTGATGAGTCTGAAATGACAGCGCCACAAATTCCACTTTGTTCACAGCGTATTTCATTCAGGTGAACATAGTAGTATAAAAAGTTTTGACAGTTATCCAAGCAAAAATAAGATCGAGAACATTTCAACACTGATCTTCTAAGTTGGATCGCTATTGTGTTTTGGATTTTGTAATTTGCAATGGAGACACAACGCATTACATTACATATTGTCTTTAAGACACCTTTATGTCACTTGTAATCGTAGTTTTTTGTAGTGTAAGTTTAAAGTTTGACGTGTTGTTAACTGTATGTTTACCTGACGTTCTTACGGTAGACAAAATTGTGATGGAATCTGTAGACACCTGTGAAGAAACACAAAGGTGTATGTGAAGTCACCAGTCTTCATTGAGCAAGCATATTTGACACAAGTTTGACTTGGGCTGTTGATGAATACAAAAAAGAAATAGTTTCAGGGCTTGACTTGATTGCTAATAATCGCCTACAGCGATTAAAGTAGTTTATTGAGCAAAATTAAGGGTTTATGTCTATTTATCGATGATATGGCCAAGGTACCAAAAATTTTCTACGAAAATTTAAATTAATTTCAATCAAAAACATGATCTAATGAAGTATGAAATTAGATGTGATATTTCATCGTATTATACATGGTCATAATTGTATCCATTATAACATAAAAAGACTATTATTGTGTCAAAATTAGCAGGTATCATTTATTTATCTTGTAAGAGACGGTAACAAATAAACGATACTGAAATTCGGCAATCAAGTTTAACTGTGAATAATTAAAACTCTGTCTAAAGTTGAAGAAAGTTCTGGCGACGAGCCAAAGAGGTTTGTGGATCTTGATTGTTTAAGAGTGACAATAGTCGTTGGTGCTCAAAATAAATGGTAACAGCTAAAGTAACTCGTTTTTGAAAGAAAATTTAAACAATAGAAATTGCTTTAGGTGATGATGCTATTAAAAACGTACATATACAGTTGTCGTTAGATAAAGCTCTTGTCCATTATCTTATAAAACATAAATTTATTTTAATAATAAATAGCAGTAAAGATAACGAAATTGAAGTAAATTTACATTAGCAAATGGAAAATTTTGTATCCGAATTCAATATGGATAATTAACAGTGGGCAAATAAAAGACAACAGGAAAACCAAGATCACGACAGTGCAATAAGGACATACACAAGGAACAAGGAAAAGAATATTACGAATTTGAAAGAATAAAGCAATAAACTGGCCGAAATTAAATCAAAATATAAACGGAGCTCAGTATCAAAGAAACAATAAAAAGTTTACAAGTGGCTTTATTGAACTAAATTACCCTACCGATTAGCTATGCTCCACAGCTGTACATAGTTGTAAGTGATTAAAGAAGTAATAAATTTCATCAAACCCACTGATTAAACACACGAAAAGAATGTTAAGTAACTAGTACAGCATAAATGTAAAGCTTTCGTGTTTTTGGACGGCGCAGCTCATTAATTCAATTATAACAAACACTTGAAAAACATTTCGTTATTTTGAGAAAGAAGGATAAGTGCGTAAATAGAATGGAAATTGAATACGTTTACGGTTTAACGGGTAATTATTTATAGTGTCTCTATGTCTGCCTGAATTTATTTTGGTGAAATTCTATAATAAAAATAAGAGAACGCTCGTCATGATATATTTTTGAGGTTCTATATTTCTCTACTTTATTCTCGGAAAAAAATTTACTATCACTAACCCTGCACCAAAATTCATTCTGAATTTGTACCAGCGTATAATTTATATAAGTTACCATACCGTACAGTACCATATAAGTTGCCGTAAATATGTTTATAATATGTAGAAAACAATAAATATAATATTTGATTCATCATTACAAGAGAAACTCGCGCCCACCAAACTGGCCTTCGTCAACTACGCTGGCCCAGTGCGGATTGATTAGCTACACATTGAATACATAATAATAGAATCCAAATAAATCTTTACCAAATCAGTAACAAAGTGTGCGACTGATCTAACACTTCATATAACTCCAAACCTCATGACAGTAGTACGTCCATGCATCTAAATTAAACTGGCGAAACTTCGAGCCGATCATTCAGACACTGTTAATTTTGTTGCGAGAACAAATCGATCCTATTTTGTTTTTCAGGAAAGCTCTTCTGCCACCATCAATCTTCCGATCAGCAATTCGGAATCGATCAGGTTCACGTTTTGATTAATTATGCCGTGACGGCGTCGCTAACGTTTGACGGCCAGGAATGGCCATTACGAAGATATCTGTGCCATCTATTCTGATTGGATTGACAAAGGGACCACAGTGCTCACCAGCTAAGAATTTGACCTATAGGCTTGGATGGATGCCAGTGGCATTCTTGATCGATAGATTACCCTTACATCTAACTTTATTACTACGTCCACATAGGCAATTAAACGGTTAGTGGACTATTAATGTGATCTATTTCGACTTATTTGTCTTGCCTATAGGCTTATACAAATAAGTCGAAATCGAAATCGGTAGTTCTAACCACAGTTTGAAGTAATTGTTGAAATTACTGATTAACGAAGCTGCAGAATGTTTACATCGCATAAATAATTCAAATTCCGATCAATTCAAAATAGGTTCCTAAGCTTCATCGTATTATTTCGTGTCACCATCATCATCCGAATTTCATACTTTTCTTGCATTGGTCCAAAATTTCCAATAACTATTTTTGACATTAATATTTAAAAATCATATTAAGTTCACAAACCAAACAAATATCATAAATGGCGCCTTAGTACAAAGAAAAGATTTAACTATGACCTAAATTGAGGTCTTAAATTGAATTGTGAATAAAAATGATAGTGAAGCTCCTCATAGGCGCTATTATGTAATATTTTCAACAAGCTATCAATATTAAAATAATATTTAATTAAGATAGGCCTTTACAGGCACTTATTGATATCAAAACCTTAAGGCCTATTCAAATAAAAACAAAAAGAGCTACTTAAATTTGCACGTGAGTAATTACAAGGAAAAAAATACTTTACACCTTTTCAGAAATTGGAAGAGCAATCACAAGAACAGGAAAACGTCTCTGAAGCTCTGTTTTTAATTACCTCATTTTAATCGCCATGTACAATTTTTTAATTAGAACAATCAAATATTAAATGCTATAAAGGAATACAGTTTTTATATAACTTATCTTGCAAATTATCAATGAATCTAAGACAATCTATATATATAGTGGTTCACAAATCTACAGCAGGAGAATTTGTAATGGAAAGTTGGTTCTTCCCAATTAAGGCCTTAATATCGATTAAGGATTTATATTTTTGCAGTAACTTCATAATAATTCGTTTAAATACAAAGCAAGGTTTTAACGTTGTGGCTTTGACACATCAATGTGTAATCGTGGCACTGAAGAAGGCACTACTACAGATCGCATGTTATTTAATTGTTCTAGTAATTCACTTTCTTAGCATGATATCTTCGGGGAAAGATAACATACCAGAACTGGATTTGGACCAAGACTTTCGACTCCAAACCTATCGATTATTTATACATATATAGATTTTTGGGAATGGATTGAATTATATTGATCGGAATGTTGGAATGAATATATCAAGGTAAGTATGAAAGAAATTGGGGGAAATTACATTTTCCAGGTATGGTTATGTATTAAGAAGATAATGACCATGTTACTAGGAAAGTTATGGATATAAAAGTGAATGGGCGTGTAGAGAGAGGAAGACCGAAAAAAAGATCGATGGACTATATGAATGATGATATGTTGAAGAAGGGAGTGAGTGTCGAAATAGCGAATGATAGAGTATATTGGAAGACTTGTTGTGCCAATCCCAAATAAAATCGGGAACAACAAAAAAAAAAATTGGGAAGATAGATTTTTGAGATTTGTTGTATAGTGCCTGTGGATTTTAAATGTCAAAATTTAATCTCAAATAACCAAATAAAGTTTGCGTATCTGAGAACCAACTAACCTAACTAAATATACATGTTATAGAAAACGGTCGATATTCTATATTAAATTCTTATTCGTAAATCCAATTAGAATAATAACATATTGACAGATTAGGCATTATAAGATCCGACCTCGACTCGGCCCAGCACACGCTGGCGGAGTGCCCGCGTGGGCCTCCGAACGCCAAGTCTTGGTCGCAGAGATCGGGCGAGATCCGTCTCCGCCGGCATTGATTGCGGCAATGCTGGCGGACGAGGGAGGTTGGAGGGCTGTAGCCTCCTTCTGTGAAGCAGTGATGCTCCAGAAGGAGGCCGCCGAGCGGGGTCGGGAGATGGCCGATCTCGCTCGAAGGAGGCGGTGCCGGGCTCGGTAGCACAGCTGCGGCGCTGCCGCGGGTCGCCGCGGGCGCGAGGGAGTCGCGCCCGCGTATACGTCGACCCGGGATGGACCACGCCCCTTCCGTGGCCGGGGGGGCGTCGTCGGTGGAGGAGACCGGGGGAGGTAGTGTAGCCTCCCACGAGGAGGGCTCCCCTGAGGCTGGGGGTTCCCGGAAGTAGCTTGGTGTTCCCGGGGGCTCCCTACATGCCTGAGGAAGGCCATCCCTGAGGTTTTTAGTGGGTAGGCCCCACATAACCGCCGGCTCGCCACAGCCGGGGATGCAATTTAATGCATTTTCCTCAGGGGGAACAAAAAAAAAGGCGTTATAAGATAGAAGCTATTCAGCTAATGAAGACGACTGAAGCTAAATTGATAATAACAATAGTAATATTATTGTTATTGGCGTATGAAGGTCCTAATTGCCTATAGATGCGGAGGAAATGGAGATAGCGTTAAAATCTAATGTAATCAAATTACCGCGTCTGTAGCTTAGCCAAATTCACGGATTGGATCTAATATGTGGTTATCTTATCAAGATATGTTACTTGAACTTGTTCAAGTAATAATTTCTGATTCACTAATTAAATTGAGAACAGTTAAAATTTTTATGTTGCCTAAAGTTTTAATTTTTCATCATTGATTTTTGCTTTTTTCTTGTGTTTCTTGACATAAATTTGTTTTGTTTAATAAGTGCATGTAAGGAGCTATGCTGATTAAACTGCTTTGATTCTGGCTAGGTTCTAATTGTTATTAGAACTAGACAAAGAAATCACGAAAACTTTCATTTTCTACGTTTGAAAATATTATAATCTCCATACATTCTTCTTATGTATTATTTTATTACTAATTTCCTTCAAAAAAGAAACATTTGTTGACGTTTTACATTGGTTTGATGTTTCTTATGATATGACCTTACATTAATGGCATTTTGATAAATATCTCATAATTTATCGTTTCTCTTACTAGGAGTTTCGTAAAGTATGCAATTCAAAAAAAGAGATTCAAGAAAAGACATTGTTTCATTAAATTGTTAAATTATTTTTATATTAACAATAAAATTTTGAATTCATCAAAATACTGCTTCCAGTACCAGAAAATGAAACGAATATTTTTGTTTAGTATTTGTGATTACATTTTTCTGTATGGTGTTGTGATGCGGTAATAAAACGATTCTCTACTCTCAAATAGACCGAATATAATATAATAATTATAACAAGAATAATATATCTAATTATACAAATATTTTAAATAATAATAATATCCATAAAATTAATATAATTCCGCAATACAATTCAATTTGTAATGATCATATTTATTTTATTTAAATGACATTCCATGCTACTGAATGACAATAATTTCATAATTAACAAAATTAAATGTCAACAACAAATTGTTAAATTCATTGTAAGGACCAAAGAGCTTTGAGACTTTGATGTACACTTAATTTGTAAATAAATAAATTTGAACTACAAATACTACCGGCACGTCATTTCCGTAACAACTAAGGCTCTGATTCCACGACAAAAATACAGTCGCAATGGCGTAGTGTATACACAATTTGATATATCGCTGCGGCGTCAATACAAGTTTTTGTTCCGAGTATTTATTGAAAAACAGGAATGGATAAATTCTAACTGTCAAATTTACAAGCCATATTGACACAGACGGCGAGGGAATGAATCACAATTTGTTCAGCAGTTGTCAAATTCTTTATCAAAGGTTCAGACTTTTGATAGTGTTGGAGATGGTGATAAGATCGAAACATGGTATTTCTTACAAATATTCTCATTCCGAATCAGATTAAAAAGTACGTGCACCACTGTAATGGATTCTGTGTTGTTGAATAGATAAATAATTATTTTAAGCAGTAAAAAGAAAACGGTAGGTCAGGTCTGAGGAAGTGGGTAGGCCTCCCCCTTCTGAGGAGGAGAGCCCCACATAACCGCCGGCTCGCCACAGCCGGGGTATGCAATTTAATGCATTTTCCTCAGGGAAACAAAAAAAAAAAATAAAAGGTCAAGTGTACCAATAACTCATGGGTTCATGAAAATAATAATGAAAGTAGGGAAGCTATGTAAGTTTGGATCGTACGAGTGGCAAGTGGTAACCTGTGGTTTCTACCTACTCCCATGGGGCAGAGGCGTGAGTAAATGTATGTATGTAAAAAGAAAAATGAAGGTTTTCCGTATATATGGTATAGGGTATTACATGGTTGGTTCTATTGCATATTTGTGGTTGGCAAACGTTTAACCTTCGCCAAAAGATTAACGTATAAAGGTCAAAAGACGTGAACACCTATCTTATTTATAAGGCAGCAAGATGTTCGTATGATATTAAAGAAATCCGTAATTCGATTATTTTTGCTGCGCGAGCGTTGTGTAATAAATTCAAATCAAAATCTTTATTAGGGATCAATTTTAAATGCTTATTACATAAATTATGTACGATAATAACTGCTTTAGTTTAGTACCTAACTGTGTTGCAGTTATTAGCGCCCACTTGCGGGAGCTTTGAAAAATACAAATAAAGGCAATTGTAACAAGATCTCAAAAATATAAAATAGTATTAAAGTATGTATATGTGTGAGTGCGTGTGTTTGCGTGCGTGTGTGTGTGCGAGAGTGATAGCTGTATTCGGTTTATATAAACTTAGGCTGAAATCAATTTCTCGGTGTTCTTATATGAGAGGGTCAACAACCATTTAGTGACCAATAACTTGCACTCACGATAAGTGCAGGAGTATATACTAATAATTTTATTAAAGATAAATGCGAGGAGCAAGAAAGCAAAAATGTTGGCTTGAGAGAACAGTTCTGCACGTTTCCATGTGACAAACTAAATCAGTTCTTCGTTGAGATAAAGAAGTATAAGGTAATTGTAGATGTTTACGAAGAATACATTGAAGAATGAAAATTTGACTTACAGTTAACACCACTGCCAGGGAATAAAGTTCAACAGTAGGAAACAGTATTGGTTTATAAAGCATAACCTTTAGTATGGCTCTTTGTGCTTTTCCAGTGTTATTAATTAATAAACATCGTACACTGCGCCATATATTTTAGCAATTCACCTCACAGCTTAGAAACTCTCTCTTAATTTGTGTGGCTGTGACATGATAATAAACATAATCAAAACATTCGCTAAGCTCCTGGGTAAGCTTCCCGAGTCTCGCCCGATATAGTTAATCCTCTTACATTTGCGTTGGTACCTTTATTGTGTCAAAGGAGTGTGTATATTCGGAAATATGAATACATGAATGGCCTATAATTCAAGACGTTTCGTGTTTACGTATTCATTTATAACGTTACTCACGCGACGACCTCCATAGTCGAGTGGATAGTACACCGGTTTCAAGGTGTCGCCATCTCTGAGGTCCCGGGTTCGAATCCCGGTGGGGGCAGATGTTTGTGTGATGAATGCCAGCATCTGTACCTTAGTCATGGTTGTTGATATATATTTCAATAAAAAATATTTATATATGTGTAATATATGTATGTCTATCCGTTACCCTAGATCCCATAGCACAAGCCTTACAGAGCTTACCTTGGGCTAGGCTAATTGGTGTAAGTGTAACAAATATTATTATTATTATGTAGCTTAAATCACGTATCTTTATAAGACACGGTCCTTTATAAGGCTTGCGCGGGGATACAGAACCAACGCGTAGAGGCCATTTAAGCGAAATTTGATGAAAGTGTGCGTGGAGTGTACCAACTGGGTGCAATCTCTATCTGCACCATGAAAAATGCAGCCAAAGACTATACCTAGTTAGATGCACAGAAACTATTGTCATTAGTGGTCAAAGCGTTTGTGGCCTATTGCATTTCGATTTAGGTGGTAATGAAAACCGGGCTATGGAAGAGACTCCAGTCACCTGCCTTCTCAAAGCCTCCTAATTGATTTAAATATGGCAGGTGGTGACTCGCCGCTCACTAAATGGGCCCTCCAAAAAAGCAGACCAATATTGGTGCGAAGAGAGCAACATTGGTGTGAACGGCTAAGGGTGTAGAGAGGTGTGTCTGCGACAGCGATCGAGACGCCGTCGGCGTTATGACATTATTACTATTATTATTTAGATTCAGTAGATTGTTATCGCAAAGATGAAGGCACCTAGGAGTCATAGGTAGGGGGTTGGAAGACGACCAGATATGGCGGTTAGCTCGAGTAATTGAAAAGACAATTTTTTTACGTATTGTTTATCAGTCTCAGAAAAAACATAACTATATTTTTTGTATATAAGTTTAAATATAATTTTACTCAAAACTACCATCTTTGGCTTTGATGGACCATTAACTGATAAATCGAAATTGCCATTCGCTTTCGTTTGATTAGAGAGGAATATATGCGAATGATTCCGTAATTTAGGTTCTTTTTCATGATCGAACAGATTCCGATAACGAATCGAACGCTGTTGATACGTGGTGTAGGGAATCTGTGCCGAGAGCACAGCTGACGCTCAAACCAAAATAAATATAATCAATGTAGGATAAAATGTATCATACAAACAATGAAAATAATTGTGCTAGAAAATGGATAAAGAGTCTGTATTTAAAAATGCTTCGTGTCTTCGGCTGTCGGATATTTCATTATAACTGACAAAATTTCATTGCGATCGATTTTACAAGCTTTTATTTACTTTCACCTGTCCCGTTGTCTGTCTGTAATCAAATCTTGCAACTTAAATTTGATCCACTTCCCGGTTTCCGATTGAGCTGAAATTTAGTATACACGTTTAGTTCGGGTGACAATGCATGATTAACTGTGTGACGTCATTCTAAATGCAACATGGCGGCGTATCCAATATGGCGGACCAATTATTTTTAATGCACTCCTACAATATGGGTATCAAATAAAAGGGCTTGCCAAGAATAACTAGAAAAATAATGTGACGTCATTCTAAATCCAACATGGCGGCGTATCCAATATGGCGGACCAATTATTTTTAATGCACTCCTACAATATGGGTATCAAATAAAAGGGCTTGCCAAGAATAACTAGAAAAAAATAATGTTACGTCACTCTTAATCCAATACGGCGGAACACCAAAAATGGCGGATAATTTTCTTTTATTCGTTCCTACAATATGGGTATCAAATTAAAGGGCTTGTTCTCAGCAAGCCTGTAGAGGTACTAAAAAGTTAAAAATTAAAATTGAAGAAAAAAAAACCTTTTTTTAAAAACATTGTGATAGCTTGAGGATAATGTTATGTTGTATTAAATGTAACACGCTTTTATTTATAAATGGGGACTATGATAAAGAGGGGGGACGAGATTGAATAATTATGTATGGTGAAAAGTTTTAGTGTTAATAATTTATTTTTAACTTTTTAGTTCAGTTTATAAACAAATAATAAAAGCTTGTTTTTAAAAAGGTTTTTTTTTTAATATATCCCTACAATATTATAGACTCAAATGATTGTACATATAGATGTTTGTTACTCGTTCACGTAAAAACTATTGAATAGATTTTAATGAAACTATACAATAATATAGATTATACATCAGAATAACACATAGGCTATAATTTATAAATATATACACTATGCTAATACAAGCTACTCGAGATACTAAGCCTGCGCAGACAAAGCTGTCAACGTACAAAGTGCATTTTATCACAATTTAATATCATTATCATATCATTAACGCGCGGCGTTAGGCGTGTACTCATTTTCGAAGCATCAGCATTTGAGCAGTCAATCAATTTATACAATATATCAATCAATTGCAATTAAATCTGTAATTTGTATCATTTACAAGCTGTGTGCATTGCATACTATAAATTGACATAGTTGGTTCATTTCTATAACGTCTAACTCTCGTCTCGTCTAATACAAAAATATACAGGTATATGTAAACACAGACGTAAAAACATATTGATAGTTGAACAAAATTTATAAACAAAAAAGTAACATTAAACCAATTTTTTGAGGAGATATCCCAAATTTCCACTTTCCCGTACTTAACATTATTCTTTAACAGAAGGTTCATTACGCGAGACTCTCCTGAAATTCTAATAAACGCAGGATAGAAAAATGGGGTCTCTAAATGCTTTTATCGGGGAAGTGAATTTTTAAGTGTCGTAAGAAATGAGTAACTTTTGAGAAACAATAAGAAGCAAAATGTAACACAAGCGGTTTGGGTGCGGGTGTGTTCGGGGGAAGGCCAAGTCAAGATTGTTTGCTCTAAGTCAAGGGAGGACGCGACTGTTCAAAAATTTGAATTGATTTAATATTAAAAATACTACAATACTTCATTGAATACACAATATATGCTGTATATATCTGCCTATAATATACAAATATTGTATTAGGCCAAAATGGCTATTAGTAAATATCTAGTCAATTGGTCCTTCGAAATAGAAGTCAACGCAAAACAGTACTTGATTACTTAGGCTATTGGTGTGAACTAGATAATTAACTTAAGCCAGGTAATGAAATTACTAGATACTGTGATTAGGCGAGGGATAAATACCACGCTTTGTAATAAATTTTCCAATATTTAATTATGGAAATTAAATAATTCTTTTCCACTTTTATAAAAAAAAATTGTATTACTTGACATATAGTAGGTATTTTATATCACATAACATTTGGAACATAACTCGCGAATTATAATTATAACATGCCCAGAGATTTTATATATTTAAATTAAAAAAAAAGCAATGAATGAAAAGAAATGAATGGAACACCAATTTGTCGTTTTCGGGGCTTTGTACTTTTCCATCTATAAATTTCTGTAAACAATTTTTCAATTACATTTTAAGTTAGTTTAATAAAACTCTATCTCGATTTATAAATAAATCGGGAATACATGGAACAAGCAAATTAAAAATCTGCATACAAATTGACAGTTTCACAGACTTACTCGTATATACGATTATTAAAGATAAACGTTAAAGAAATTATTAAAAAATGATCAAAGTATGTTAGAAAGTACAATAAAGTAGTTAAACCATTCTTTTAAATAACGGAAATGCTGAAGGTCATTGCGTGATGTTATACCCTTAAAACTATGTACGTATTTGTAGGTACTATACATTCCTGTCTTACTATCAATAGAGTATTGATAATATTGATGGTTTCGTTTTTTTTTCAAAATACACACAAGCTTTTAGTTTGTTACTTAACACAGAAAATTCCTGACTAAAAAAGGTGCCTCCATTTAAGGAACAATGTGATATTAAACGAAAATCATTACAGTGAAGGTTCGTGGTTCGCTGTCGGCCTTCGAACAATGGTCCCCAACGGTCCCCGGTCAGCGGAGACCGAGCCTTCGCTTCCTGTTGAAGCATTTACGAGCGCACTTCATTTAAACAATTTTTCAAGGTGAAACGCCGTTGTCGAAAAATTGTACAAAGATGGACGCTATGTATGATTCAATTATCTACACACAACTTAAAAATACTAAATTGTTCCGTAGATATATTTTTTTCTTCTATACATATATAACGCCGGCTGTACATGGCCAAGTGTTGGGCCAAGGTTTATTTTATTTTATTCATATATTATATTTGGTTTACATAACACTAAATACATAATATATCTAATCATTTACCGGTAAAGTTGCCACTTAATTATTGAAACATATTATGTGGGTAAGGAATAAAATATACTATATTGCATAGTATAATCTATGTTTGATGTCCATGTGTTTTGTACGTTGTGGCTGCCATAAAAAATGTTATGTTATAGGTAAGGATTCTTATTATATAAATATAATAACGTAAAAATTCCTAGTGCTCCTACGTTACAATAAATAAACAAAAAAAGAAATTACTTCAAAGCCTCAGCCAGTTAGTTAGCAGCCTCAACAATCAGTTCATCATTGTGGTACCCTAAATAAGTCCAGCCAGCCGAGCCGCGGCAAACAAAAGACCATAACTCAAGAAAACCGAGAAATCAGTTTTAAGGTTCGTGTGAAACGGAGTTATAGCTTAAGGGAACAAGAACAAAAATTCGCTTTATCGCCTTTCAGAGCTCAACACACCAACACTTTAGTATAATTTCCATCTACGCCAGGCTGTTGTTGAAGTTCATTTTGAAATCAATAATCCTTAAGTTAAACACGTAAAACATTGTTACTTCATTCTTAGTTTTTTTATTTGATTTGTGTACTAAAAATATGCGGTGCAATGAATGATTTTTGCTTAGATTTATGATTAGATATGAGACAGTATTCAACTCTTAATGAGCTATTTACGTAGGTCTTTACAGGCATTTATTGACGCCACACAAATATAAAATCAAAAGGACACAATAAGCTTAAGGAAAAGAAATACTGAACCTATTCACATATTAGGCACCTTCTCGAAAAGAAAGTGTGAACATCTATTTTAAGATTAATTTGTTTATTCCGTCTTGATCATTATTTTATTAAGGTTATTCATTTAAATTAGTTCATCACTTTTAGATAATAAATCACAATTTAGTTAACTTAATTCTTACACAATTTTATCAGCGGCTATCTCTTCAGGAGCTGCCCCCTTTCCATTGATTCCGAAATTCGATATCCGATATGATATAGCGATTTATCACTTTGAATTCGTAGGCCAGTGCCGAGACCATAGCGCCACTGATTCTATGCGTAGGCCAGTACCGAGATCGTAGCGCTACTGATGCTCTCTATGCGAAGGCCAGTGCCGAGACCGTAGCGCTACTGATGCTCTCTATGCGTAGGCCAATGCCGAGACCGTAGCGCTACTGATGGTCTCTATGCGTAGGCTAGTGTCGAGACCGTAGCGCCACAGATGGTCTCTGTGCGTAGACCAGTGCCGAGACCCTAACGTCACTGTTGCTCTCTTTACACACCCATTTATATCAGATCCCAGCTACAATTACTAGCCTCTGTCGCTACCCTAATTAAAAATATATTAATGTAATATAGTACATAGATAATCAATTACAAGTCTCATGCAGTCAATATTATCCGGCGACTGCCCATCAACATAGTTTGGCATTGTATTTGATACACAACCTTAAAGCTTAAGGGCCAAAGACTAAATAAGGACAATATACTTAAGTGATCAAAAATGTTAGTTACTTTAAAAGGGCAGGACTAGACTAAGTTGTATGTGTTGTGATCGACGGTCACGACGATTATGGTTAGAAGCCTAAACAGGCCTTGAAATTTACTTTAAGTGTGTCACAGGTGCAGCGAACAACAAATGATAAGTAATGATATTATTGATAAATGCAATATATGCAAATATAAATTATATTAATGATGATAGCAGTCAATTGGTTCAATCAGTATCAATCAAACGTTACAATAAAAGTGACATAGTTGATTCATTTTTTAATTTATTAACAACAATTTATAATGATATACGCCACGCTAATATAAGCTATTTGAAATACTAATCCTGCGCAGATGAAGTCGCAGGCACGACTTAATATATAATAAATACGAAGATTCGTACATAAACCAGAAGCAAGGCAAGGCAAAACAGAGAACACACTCGTGTTGGACAAGGAAGGAGGTCGAAAAAAGTCAACAATGCTAAACTGTGACGGCGGCTGGTTTCGGAATAAGCCTGAGTTTTTGTACACAAAGGGCCAGTCGTCGCGATATGTTTCCAAGAAACGCTGATGTCACTCCAGCGGGAGCGATAATGGCGGCGGCGAACTTATGTAAAATTCACGATATTCTACAAACCGAAACTTATTAATACATCTAATGGATTCCAGACTATAAGTAGTAATAAATGTCTGATCAACAAGCGTTGTCTTGAAAATGCAAACTTAATATTTTAACAATAGACGAAAGTTTATGAGGAAGAAAGAAGAATAGCTTGGTATACGGTTGTAGGAGAATTATTGTCGCTAATATTAAATTGAGTGGTTGCGCCAATAGGAGCGATCAGGATGATGACGATAAAACTAATGTTTATAAATAGTTCGAACTGACAGTTGTCAATTTCGCATTTTCCCATCACAACGCCCATTATGTTACATGTTGATACAAGTTTGTCAATTATGTTCTAATGGTTTGGACTACTTTACAGTTTTTCTGTAAAAAAATCTGAATATAGCCATTGTTATATAATATTAAAGCCTCATTTCATCCAAAAGAATCAGACCAGAGTTCCACAAAACATCACAGTCGTAATGAATCTGAATTGCTGATTTTGACCAATGAGAAAGCCAGATTACCACATCATTGAACAATATACGCTCTCCTAATGCTCAAACGCAACCGTTCAGTTTAGATTCGTTGCGTTTTATTAGCAGAATCGCGCACAGTTATTCGGAATTCAAGAGAAGTAAATCACCATTCAATTATCAAGATACAACATTACAAAACAAAATATCTTGAAGATAAAAAAATCCCATTATTCACACCGAATATTTACAATACAATAGCGCAACTTGCTCGTTGCGATAAAATTGTACATAATTTTTGAATTGGCGCTGTAATTTTTTTATGCGATCGTTCGTAGATTACCACGCGAGAATCTGTTTAATAGCATCATTGTTCCATTAATAAGCATCGTTCGGATTTGATTGTCAGCACAATAAAACTACGCGTATACAACAAAAACGTGTTCGAGCACATTGTATAAAATTAATACTGTTCATAACTTGACAAATGTTTATTATACATTGTTATAGAATTTATTGTAGTCTATAACACTTGTTAATAAAACTTGTAATGCTCAGTAAATAATGGCAAAGCTTGTGCGCTTTTTATTGTAATGGAACTTCAAACCTTAACGGCAGTTTGTACATAATCAATACTTCCCTCTATATAAGAAAAGATCTAAAAGCATATAACTATGATAGCTTATGCATTAAATAGTCGGAATCGTCATGTTTAAGTACATAAAATAACAAAAATAATATCAAAATTAGTTTCAAAGTATTCACTTTTTTAATCTATACGTAAAACAAGAGCGAAACATAGGCCGCCATGTCGTGACGTCATAAGGTACTGTAAACGTATGCGTGTCAATGTCATTATGAATCATAGTACGTATAAAGCCGCAAAACAATAAAAAAAGAAGTTTGTAGGTTGCTTTTTTAATGTAAGAGAACGTTATAAATACGTAAGTTAAATTGGAATCGCACGTGAATCACACTATGGAAAGCAGTTTTGTAAAAGGAGATAGTACGAATTTACCAAAAAATAAATGCATTAATGGTCGAAAAATTCTTTGCTGCAAAACCCGACTTTTGTTCTGCAGAGTTACGGAGTATTAAAATATCGATGTCAGTATTAATCTTTTGTTATTATTCCTTTATTAGTTGTTTATATATAAAAGATAATAACTCATTATTAAATTATGACTATAATAATACATAGCATCAAACATAGAGCTTTGTTTATTATTTACATGCCGTATTGACGTCATCGCTACAGAGTAACAACTCGTGCGGCGCCTTCGTCTAATTACGCGCGAAATTTGAAAATATTAAATTTTAATGCAACTTTTATAGTACTTAACGAGTGTATAAAATTTTTATATTTTTAGTATATGGTTTACTGACACGCAAGGATCAAATTAAGATTCTTTTCAAAAAAGAGATTAATTCCCTATTGGTTGAGAAAATTGTGAAAAGCTTATGAAAGGCTTGAGCAACAATAGTAAAATTAAGTCTTATCACCACATATTAAAGTTAAATATCCATGCTCTTAATTCGTTATAATTTTAAGGGATTATAAAACGCATAGGTTGCATTGCATTTCATTGTCCAGCCGTTGAATCAAGTTATACGATTATAGAAAGTAATCCATCCGTTTCGACTTATCAGAGGATTCGTTTATCTTTCGTGTATTTATGGCTTTAGATGGTTGAATCCCTCACCGGGAGTTCACGTTCGCTAATTTAATTATGCTTTGACGAGAGCAGACCAAAGAGCGAGAGACCCAATCAAGAGGCATTTAAGATTCTGATCATTGAGACAAAAAATCGGATCATGTCTGCGATATTGACCAAGATATTACGAATCACTCGTCGAAAGAAAATCGCCGACAATTTATCGATAACAACGATGGTGCGTTTTGGTTTAACTTTGCTTTAGATTACATTGATAAGAATTATGAAATGGATTGTTATTACAATTCTTTTTTTTGTAATATAGCTGTCAGTACTCATTTATTCGCCGCTTTTTTAATCCCCATAGGTATAAAGTCTACTTATTCGAGTAGTGTCGAGTCAATTTATTTATTTTTTTCTTTTTTTTACCTTATTCGTACGTACGGACAAGGTTTTTTTTTTTTTTTTTAAGCTTTGTTTTTTTTGTTTTGTCTGTTGACGTCAATAAGTGCCTGTAAAGGTCTATGTTGAATAAAGATTATTTTGATTCGATTTGATTTGATTCTTCACGTTAATAATAAACATAGACTTTGAACTCGGAATTTTGATTAACTATTTTGTTTGTTTAAAACCTATTCTGTAACTATTACTTAATTTATGCTAATGTTGCGTAATAATACATTGAAATACAACTGAGTTAAACTGAAAATTACGCACGAGACTGATTTTGTGCACGAGCCGCATTTTCAATACATTTTCTATCGAATAAGTAATTATGAATAGCTTATGGGTATTTTAGGCCTATATTCATTTTATTGAAAGATTACTAAAAGTACAGTTACAAATAGTATGTATAATGTATTCCACAAGAAGTGTTATATATAATTATTGATAAAACAGTATTTGTGAACTTGAAGCTAATATATTTTAGGTTTAGTTAATAGATTTTGGTATATAAGTTTATTTTATGTTATTTTATGTCTTATAAATAAAATCTTAAAAAAATTGTGTTATTTGAACAAATGTAAAGGATTTCCATTTAGTTGACAATGGGACACATTATAAATTTAAAATCGGTATTGTCATAAACCATTCACGAGCAATGCTGTTGAAAAACAAATAAACATGCTGTTTTTGAACCTTCCCATACATTCCTAATGTTTCCTACGTACCTACTTATATTTCAGCGAAGCTGTTAACATGAAGTAAATTGGCCTTGACAACATTGACAACAGTTTCTCATTACAGATTTTAAATAATACATTGACAACTTAGTAAAGGCCGCAAATTAAATTCTTGGCGATGGACAGACTTTAAATTAAACCTAAAGAATTCCCACCGAGCGGAACCAAACGTTAATCGCAATAATCGATCAAAACCCGCACGGTCGATTTGGCGGCAAAATGTCGCCGCCATTTTGTTTCCACCGCAAAAAGATGGCGACAGTTCCGAAGAAATTTGGTCCTGTGCCTTTTTGTCTCCATAATACGAAAAGAAACAAATAAAAGCTGAACGGCGACAGTGGTCAACTTTTTCAAGGGAACAGGATAAGACGAATCGATTTGTGTTCGTATTTTAATATGATACTTACACTTGTGAGTTAGACAAAGAATATAGATATGTAAACAGAAAAAATGAAAAAAAAAAGTTCTTAAGTACCATTTTACTTATCGTTTGCAAAAGATTTAAGTATTCATGATGACATTGTATAAATAAAAATAATCAATTACAAATAAATATATTACTATACTATGTACATATTATATAACTATTATTCCTATTCAAGTATGACATACACAGCAGTAACAGCAAATTAGAAGTAATAAAATTCACTATATTGTACTTTTGACGCGGTAGTACCGATTTTATCTCCTGTGTTTCACAACGGACAATATAAAAAAAAAACTGACGAAAATCTTCGACATGGAAAAAAACAAACAAAAACATCGCATGTTAATTTACCGTAACACCGAAGCCATATTTACGAAGCTGATCTCTCATCAAACGGAAACAAATTACACCGCCAATGCTAATAAAGTAGAATTTACAATCGCTGCGATAGATTGGACGATCAAAGGGGCAGACCGCCGAATTTGTTATTCGACTGAGTTTTGGACCAATTTGTTGTTAGATTACCCCTCTCTTAACTTCCCCTGGCAGATTTTGTTGGGGGTCATTCAATAACCCTAGGCTATTTCATCATGGATGGGGTACCAGAATCACTATAAAAGACACAAGCTTTTTTTATCTAGCGATTTCAATATCGCAGAAAGTAACTTGAAGTCAAGTTTGTGTTAATATAGCCAAATGTATAATAGTATATTATAAATTAACCTTGTTTTTATCTATAATCTATGGAAATTAGGTATTGGCAACCACACAACAAACAAGACTCAGATATTTATACTGTATATTGGCAAATAAGCAAAAAACCATCTGATGTTAAGAGATTATTGTCGCCTATAGTCCAGTTACTTAAGGAAAAAAAGGGGTCAACCTCGAAATTTGAGATAATAAGCTGGAAACTCGTATAGATACAGCTTTATTTTGGCCTTCTAAAGATTGTCTCATATTATCTCGTGTCTGCGTCGTAAGTTATTCGAGGTCAAAGGTCACGACAATCGGTTTTTTGGAATTATCAGCGTTTCTATGGTTCTAATCACTTCAATATCTATTATGAAAATTGAAGTCATAAAAAATTGTCATAACTTTTGTATCAACTTTTTTTCTATACACTCAACCCTTTTCGAGATAGAGGGCGGAGAGCAACCAATGCTCAGGCATACTCAGGCATACTCAGGCATAATCCGCAGACACGAGATAATATGAGACTTTTGAGGCAACTTTTAGAACGCCTTATTACCGTGGGAGAGCCATGCTTCGGCACGAATTGGGCCGGCTCGACCGGAGTGATACCACGGCCTCACAGAATACCGGCGTAAAATAGCGCTTGCGCTGTGTTTCGCCGAGTGAGTGAGGGTACCGGAGGCCCAACCCCCCTTATTCCCCTCTATTCCCCTTATTCCCCCTATTCCCTTTTAAAAGGGCGGCAACGCATCTGTGACTCCTCTGGTGTTGCGGGTGTCCATGGGCAACGGTTATCGCTTACCATCAGGTGATCCGTTTGCTCGTTTGCTGCCCTATGCTATAAAAAAAAAAAAAAAAAAAAAAACGCCAAAGTAAAGCTGTATACGAGTTCCTAGCTTATTATCTCAAATTCCGAGTTGAAACCCTAAAGTGACTGGTCTAATAGTACTTGTAGTTATTAGGAGGAATCTTCACTACTCTTTACTAAGGTTCTCTGTTTGAGTACCTCCGTCTAAGTTATTTCTGTCGCAAAATAGCAGTGCTCCCATTGCTTTCCCGGTGTGAAGGGTAAGATAAGCAGGGAAATTACTAAAAATTCGAAATTTGTCACAACTGCCAATATCGTACACAATCCTGACCAAATAAATACGAGCACTAGGTTATTTAAATAATCAAAATTTGTTTATTTAAATTACCTAGTGTTCGTATTTATTTGGTCAGTTCATCTCTTTCAGAGAGTGTCACAACTGTTGCTAACTTCAGACAGGTCTGTCACTGTCACTAAATAGCTTTTGAATATTCCAAACGTCAATCAAAACGAACTTCATAAGTATAAGACCAACAATGTTCCTTCATTCACCTGTTCTGTTGCTATATTTGTCCGTCCTTCCTAAATACGCAGATATTGAAGGCGGGCGCGTCGTCAGAACACAAAGCAGGTGTTACAAATGCAGGGCAGGGCTTTATTTGTCTTGCGAGGACGAGCCGCGAGTTATTGCGAACCCCAGCCCTTTATTTACTCGCTTTTTATCAATATTAGTCCTGCTTCCGTGCTTTATCACGCTCCTATTTACGTTTTGTATAAGGGACAAAATATTGTGTTACTGAATTTTCCCGAACATTATAATTTAGACACGGCACAGGTTATTCTTGAGAAATTCAGCTAGTAATATAACGATTGTAACACAGGTAAGGTTCCATTTCGGTATATCCGTAATACTCTAAAGTAATTATTTTCTGAACTATTAATATTTATTTTATTATTCTAAATTTAAACATAATTAAGCTGAGATATTTAGTTACGGCTACTACATGGTGACAGACTAACTAATTTAAGCAGATTTTACAATTTTATATTCTGAAATGAGCTGAACTATGCTGTGGATACTGAAACACGGTAAAGACGTAACCAAAGCTGCTAAGCTATTGCCCCAATACCCTACTACCCACTACTCGAAGATTTTCGACAAGATACTGCTAACACCACACATCGCTTCCCGGAATTTACACATGAATTCTGCGCTGAGCTCTCGACCACCCATAAACTAACGTGAATGTTCCAGAACGTCGCCGCAACCTACAACAAAAAGAAACACGCAGTCGGCCTCCTATTAGCCATGGAGCCTGCGTCCACGTATGGCATGATGGACTCGCTTGTATCCAGAAAATATAACTTTCAAATCATTTTTATTAATTACTTGAACAACTAACGCCGGCAACTGCGCCGTTGCAATGTGTGCCACTGCATATCACCTGATCCTTTTTGTTCGAAATCCTCTGTTTGCTACGATTAGGTTCGGATCAAACACGATCAGAACTTTGAGTGCAATTGCATCACTTTTTGGAGCAGCGCTGCATTGCTTCATCTTTTGAGGAGGCCATTCTTCCAAGCCTGTGAGGTTATTAGGACCGTGGCTCCCGACAGAGTTTGCTTGGCAGGAGTTCAATATAACCCGTAGCCGGTTGTGAGTGGTATCTAAGAGGATTCTCTGTCTTTTCCCGTGCGAAAAAGTCTAAAACAATAGTAGATAGGTATTACAATAGGAGTTTAATTTAGCAACGCTAAAATAAAATTACGAATTAAGGCAGCCATTTTAGATTTGTGTCCACTGCGATATCAAATTACCGTATAGTCAAGACAATACAAAACACAGCCACTTTTGTCCCTGCAAAGATTCTTTTTCCATATGAAATTTAATTTAGAATTTTATACCAATTAAATAAAAAAAAACCTTTAAATGACATTGAAGGGCAACTACAGATCACATTGTTTTGTGATTTTTCGAGTTTCTTGTGTGTTCTTTTCTTGAAAATTGTATTGAATAATACTGCTATGTCACTAATGGTGATTCACTATAATAGTGAATGAATAGCGGTAGTGACTTTAGCGGGCCAGTATATTTATAAAAATTTATATGTTTTAAAATTGTAACACACACAAAAAATAAAAATAAACTCGCCGTTTCAAAGTACAGGCAACAAAAAACTAGAGGTTCGTTTATGGACAAATGTATAAATTTTTATAACAAGATTCCACATAGTGTAGCTGAATTGCCTTTTTATAAGTTCAAGGTAACGTGTTAAAAAGACGCTAATGAGTAAGGGCTATTACAAAGTCAATGATTATTTAAATGATGCCAATGCTTGGTGTTGATTTGAATACATTACATTCTAAAGTGTAAATATTTGTTTTCCCGTATTAATTTTAAACACATATGTACATTGTATGATAACGACATAATTTATTGTAAATGTTGTAATTACTTTTGATAAAGCGGATAAGTTTCTTGCGTCCATTTTTCTTATTAGCTAAAAATAACGTCCTGAATCCTGAAAGGTAGGGGAAAAACATTGGACGATTCAAAAGAGTTTTCTATAAAGTCATATTTGAATAAAGTTAATTTTGATTTTGATTAGTTAATATATTTTGTGATATCTGAATATTAGGATGTAAGAATATTTTACTGCCTTAATTTATTAATGTAGTTTTTAATTTTAGTTTGGCTGGGCTCCACCGCACTTAGCCTCACGATTGGGCCATTGTGCGTATGATAGAAGGCTCCTGCCTCCTTCCTACTCCATCCATCCCAGTTCCTCCCAGAACGCTAGCAGCCTCTGTGGGCTGCTGCATGCTTCTGGCAGGGACGCCGGGGAATGGAGAAGTTTCTCCCGTTGGTCGGCCACACTTGCACATTCCATAAGAACATGTTGTGGCGTTTCCTCAGCCTCCATGCACCCTCTGCACAGGGGGCTGTCTGTTATACCTATTGTGTACAGGTGTTTGTTTAAAAGGCAATGTCCGGTTATGGTGGCTATGACCTTTCGGATCTTGTCTCTCTTTAGTTTGATAAGGGAACGGGCAAGCTTCTTGAAGGTACCGGGACTGCTTCCTTCGTTCGCTTGCACCCCTCCTTAGTTGTCCATTCTTTTAGGTGTAGTTCCTCTGTTCTCTTGCGCAGCCAAGCTTTTACTTCTGCCTGTGGAATGGGCATTAGGGGTTCTGGTCCATACACTTTCGTGTTGGAGCCTCTTTTTGCCAACTCGTCTGCCGCGTCGTTTCCGAGTGAGTTGCTGTGTCCTTTTATCCACTGCAGGATTACCCGGTTTGTGTCTGCAATGGCTTGGAGCGTATTATGACACTCCAGTATGAGGACAGAGTTGATAGTATTGTTTTGGAGGGCCTGTAAGGCCGATGCGCTATCCGAGATAATTTATAAATGTATTAAACACATTTCTTTTATTTATTTATAATAGACGACATATTTGGCGCAACGGTCGAGTGATCGTCTACTACGCAACGGGCCGCAAGTTCGAATTTGTACTACAACACAATTATACATTAATTATAGAGAGTAATTACTGAGTATTAAAATTATCCATACTAATATTTCCCATACTAAATGGGAAAGTCTGTCTGACGGCAAAACGGAGCGACGAATTGACGTGATTTTTTACGTGGAGATCGTCAGATCCCACGGGAAGCGCGATAAAACCTTCGCGCCATAAAGCGACTTCCGCGCATATATAGCCGTGGGCAAAAGCTGTGACCCTTAAATCTCTATAGACCCAATCCTGAAATTCACGCGGGCGAAGCCGCGGGCAGAAAGCTAGTATAACAATAAATGGAATTAATGTGAAATAGAACGAAATATCTTTGTTATATTGACATATCTACACAAATAATATAAAGAGGAAAGATTTATATTTTTGTATTTAACGAATAAACTCAAAAAGTACTGGACCGATTTTAATAATTCTTTTTTCATTAAGCTACATTATCACTGACTAACATAGGCTATATTTAGTAATAGATTACTATTAGATTACTATAGAAATCTTTAGAAATTCTTATTAAACCAACCGAAGGTGTAAAAAAATTTGCCATAAAATGTCTTTCATCGCATACGCTGCGAAGAGTATTTAATGATAGGACAAAAAAAAATGTTCGACAATATTAAAGAATATATCAATATCTACAAAAAACTTCGCGAGGCCATATGTCTAACTATTGTAGCTACGTCACTATAACTACTTTTTTATATTTAATTATCTATAAAATAAGTAGAAACAAAAAACTGCCACTTTACAAATCTTTTTGACAGGACGAAGTCTGTCGAGTCCGCTAGTATATAATGTCACGGAACGGAATACTTAATTTAGAACATTCACTTGGCTGATTTATGTTCAAGCTGTCCAAGAGTGGTGTTGTCGGTCACAACTATCGTTCCCAAGTTTTTGTCCTTCACCGGAGCCGGCACTATTTCGGCACTAAATTTGTTCGCTCCATCGTTAGAACTTGAGAGCTACCCACGTCTTGCCGGACCTGCGATAGACAAGTTAAAATGGGGTTCGGATCAACTGGAGCCCTCACGACAATCGAAGGGTCAGCAACTAATTTGAGCAGTTTGGAGTGTTTATGTGTGTATGTACCTTTTCGAGGCCGCCTGTAGTGTAGTAGGGTTAAGTTGGGTCATTGTCGAATATAAGGGAAAAATAAAATATAATTATATTGTCTTACCTACAGATCTATATATAGAAAAACGATATGTTTTTTTGTTTGTTTGTTTGCATTGAATAGGCTCCGAAACTACTTGACCGATTTGAAAAATTCTTTCACTGTTGGAAAGCTACACTATCTCCAGTGAACATAGGCTATATACTCAAAAAATAAGGATGTGGATGTGTGTATAAGAAATATAACTTGAAATGGTTGTTTAAAGCCTGTGCGAAGCATTTTTTTGTGCTTACTTAAAGTGCTTTATGATTATGATACAAAGAATTCGGGAAGCTCTGCTCTAAGCCAAAATAAATATTATCTATACTAATATTATAAAGCTAAAGAGTTTGTTTGTTTGTTTGAACGCGCTGATCTCTGGAACTCCTGGTTCGAATTGAAAAAATATTTTTTTATTGAATAGCCCATTAATCGAGGAAGGCTTTAGGCTACATAACATCACGCTGCGACTAATAGGAGCGATGAAATAATGGAAAATGTGGAAAAAAACGGGGAAACTAACTTTGATGATGATCAAATTTGGATATGTCGCGTTGTCAAGATCGGGTAACAGCTGAGGTGGTTGTTTGCAAAAATAAATATGATGCTCAAAATAACAATTCCACGCGGAGGAAGTCGCTGGCACAGCTAGTAAGGAATAAAACGACGTTAACAATTTATGTAGAGGTTGATATAATACAAAAATAGACGCTAAATTCAATGATATAAGATAGTATTTCGTAAGTAAAGACAGTAGTAGTAAAATAAGAAAATTAATAAGTACCGAATGAAAGAATCTAAATCCAAATAAACTTTACACAGAATAAAAGGTGGCTCAAAGATTATGTAGAAATTATTTCGACATACTTTTAACATAGCTATATCCCTGTTATAATAAACGCGAACGTTTGTTTGTGTGATTTATGAAGATATACGCCACGCTACTCGAAGTATTAATCTGGCGCAGACGAAGTCGCGGGCACTAGTTAATTGTATCTTTTATTTAGTTCAATCAGCCAACAGCTTATGGAAGTGAGGAATAGAATACGTTGTGTTGCTGTTAGCAGCAGTAGTGGTAACGAAGGAGAAAAGTGAGTACGTGACCGACAAAAAATCTAAATCGAAATAAATGTCACAAAGAACGAAAGGGGGTGGCTTTCATAACCGAAATGTCTAGCTGCGCCGTTGCCGCCCTCCTACATTATAATATGAAAGGGGCGGAAATTGGTTCCTAAGCAGAGTTCGCTAATGCTTCCCGTGATTTGTATCGATCGGCGGATAATTGTGCTGTGGCCATCCACGTGAAACAAGCAACTATACTTCAAATCCGATGACGAATAAATGTAAACAAACCAATTTTAGGGTTATCACAACCTATTTCACAAGAAACATTTTTTATCTCGGCGTTATCCTGTATCTAGTTAGTTAGTTAGTTTGGCTGGGCTCCACCGCACTTAGCCTCACGATTGGGCCATTGTGCGTTTTCCTGTATCTAAAGCCTGATTTTGATAGTTACTTCAATATTTTTTTTTCTATCACATATTACTAGAAACACACAAAAAACTTCAACATTTATGTGAAAAACTGAAATAATAAAATAAAATCTAAATAAATTTTAGTTGACATTCCTATAATCTGGGTAACGAAAGTGAAATGCAGAAGTAATAAACATTTTCGTAAATTTTAACTAATCTGCCAAAGAAGTTGGCTATATTTTCTTACCATAGTCTTTCAACATGACTACTTTTAAAATCTGTCGCGTATTTTCTGCATTTTAATCCGACCATGTTCAGAAGTTGTGCGTTCCGTTTGTTCTAAATAATAATTATATCGTGTTTTTTATATTTCTGTGGCAATTATATCATGGTTGCATTCATATATTAAACTACAAGATTAAGAATTAAAAACTACATTATTAAAATTAAATTATATTAATTATATCCCATTGTTTATAGGAATTGAATAACTAATGAAAATAACAAAACGCAAAAATATAATTTGGTCGGGTTATATTGTTGACAATGCGGCTGTCATCCATCATAACCTCTTTTGCTTTCGAGTATTGTAGTTGTTATTCCCTGCGTTTCCCCCAGTTTTTGTTATATTGTTGTTGTTCCTCACTTGCATTTACATAGATATGTATATTTCATGAAAAAATATCTGGCACTGCGGTGGTAGGACCTAATAGGTCAGATGGCTTACCACCTGGTAAAATAAGAAATGCGCCCCCCCCCCCCTTCGCGGACGTATTAATATTTTGAAATAGAAAAAAAAATATTTATACTGTTGCTTAGTAAAAAAGGTTATTAATATATGCCTGTCAATGGTTGCTAGGCAACGCTTTGTTGGTAAACATTCTTCATTGGATTTGGCTGGAGTATAGATCCTCGCACACGCGTCGTAAATATTCGAGACAAAAGTCTGTATCGAGTGACAAATCAGCAAGGTTTTATATTGATATCGAAATATAAACGAAAGATTGTAAGTATGGATGAATGTTTGTTACATTTTCACGTAAAAACTACTGAATGCATTTTAATCAAATTTCACAATAATATAGCTTGTTTAGGATGTATGACATTCGGACCGCGGAAAAGGTAGGGCAATAAAAAAAAGATTTTGACATTCGATACGTCAGAATGAGATTTAGATTCGAAAGTGGACTGTCACTGCGCATTTATCTGGGTCGCATTTTTTTGGCAGTATTTAAATTCGGATTAAATTGAATATTTACGGTAATTTACACAGTGCTTTATATACGGGTTTATTTAAATATATAACTTACGGACAAGCACCAAAAATATAGTGTCTTGAAGACGAGATTGGATGAGAAAGTGGACGGCCACGCGTTCTCACACTTCACACTACAAGTGTCGTGATATATGACATATACACAACTACACAACAACTGGTACAAGATACTGAATCGAGCTGGATTCCACATGAACTACAACAACAACAACTACAACATCGATAGATAGATATTTCGTTTATATGTTATAACACACGCATTTACATAGAAGAGACAAAATATTTTTTTTTATGTAGGATAGGGCAGCAAACGAAAAAACGATTCACTTGATGGTAAGCGATAACCGTTGCCCATGGACACCCGCAACACCAGAGGAGTTACAGATGCGTTGCCGGCCTTTTAAAAGGGAATAAGGGGGGAAGGGGGGGTTGGGCCTCCGATACCCTCACTCACTCGGCGAAACACAGCGCAAGCGCTATTTTACGCCGGTTTTCTGTGAGGCCGTGGTATCACTCCGGTCGAGCCGGCCCAATTCGTGCCGAAGCATGGCTCTTCCACGGTTAAATGTAGTATGCAGCAGCAAGAAGGGTCTCGGGCTCGATGTGTGATTGTCTGACGATAAGAACATCCATTTTCAGTCGTCACTCAGAGATGAAACGCGGACACATCCAACTGTGCTATTGCTTAAAGGGAATTTCCTTCGACAATACATACTCCAAAGTACTGTAAATTTGAAGAAAATTCTAAAAGAACTCTTTCGAGCGAGAGTTATATAATAATTAGATGTGGTTTTAATTTCAATAAATTAAACATAACGACATTAATAAAAATCTAAAAAAAAAAGTAATTTTTATACTTCCTTGCCAATTCTATCTGAAACAGCTCATTAAGAGATTTTGTATAAAAGGTTGCGATGTTTTCCATAATTTGTATTGTTCACTTTTTAATTACACCGACATTATTAATTTTTCTTTACATTCTAGTTTAGAAAAAATAAACATAATATTATTTATCTATTTAATTTAAATGGACTGGTGTTATACCCTCAAGCAATCCATTTATGGAGACTCTAAGAGATAGTGTCTAGTTGTTTATTGTGAGTCAATAGATGTGGCCAATACAATCAATTCGTAACTCAGATAGGGTCGGATCAAATATGTTAGGTGTATAACGTTATTATCGTATCGCGAAGTTCAAGAGGATCGCTTTAGCAAGTCAAATTTACGAGTAATCGAACGATATCAAAGTCAACCATCTGGCTGTATGGAATTGCTAAGGGTTAGTCTTAATACTATGCTAATGTCTTTTTTAATTAAATTATTTTATTTTAAATATAAAAAATAAAACAAATTGAATTCAGTTCATAGTGTATGTATATATGTATGTGAGTATGTGAGTGTGTGTGTGCTATGTGGTGCCGGAGGTCAAAAATGTAGCGCGCTATTTTTGTTTTTTTCATTTGTGGATAACGTTGTTGGTTGCAGTATTAGCATGCTTGGATGTTGTAAATTAAATCGTAATATAAATATATATATATTATATATATATATATATATATATATATATATATATATATATATTATTATAATATATATATATATATATATATATTTATATGATGTGTGCTATTGTTATGTTACTATAAATGTGAAAGTACTTCTCTTTTAGATTTTACGTCAAAATTAAATTACTATAATAAAATCTAATAAATACTTTGTCGATGGTTTGAAATTGAATTAACATTAACACTCTGAACTGAATTCTTAACACAATTAACATTTATGGGGTAATTAATGGGGTTAGTCTGAGAGAAATAAGAACTAGCGATATCTTTTACAATTTGTGTTGTTGCTTTAGTTAATAAAAAGACCCGCAACATATTAAAATCAAATTAGCGCTATCGCTAACTTGAGGATACATTTTATTTTTCGGGGAATGCTAAAGGTTGTTGAGTGACGTCATACCTTTAACAACTCTGCGAAAGGTCGAAAACGTCAAACATAATGTTTAATCCGCCTTTAGATGTATGTTTACTGTACTCTTTATTACTCATCAAACTAACTCCAACAATTTATAATAGTTCACAATTAAAAACTAAATTTTTCACGTCTTCACAAAAAATTTCATGATCTTTAGGCGTGGTTATATGATACGTACACTTTGTGTCACTTGATAAATTGTTGATAGTATGTTCTTTTTTAGCTGACGATATGTCCTGATTAATTCAATATCACTTATGAGCAGATTTAATACTTTTACATTGGGTTCTTATGTGATACGTTGACAAACAAATAGATTGCCTTGAGTGGCTCCTGTGAGATTCGTAGCAGGTTTGCAACCCCCACAAAAACCAATGTACGTTGCCAAAATGTGACATAAGATATTACAGTACCCAGTAATTTCAAGGTGTCGCCATAATTATGGTTGTTTTAGTATATATGTATAATAGTACTTATTGTAACTGCAAGGTTTGGTACAAGAGTTTATATTCAACATCAACACTTCTTGATTTTTATTATCTCGCTGTATTCTCTTTCGGCTCTTACGTAATACATAGGAGGGATAGGATAGTTCCCAGATTTGTTATGTCATTCTTTCTTAAGTAGACAAAGACGACCTCGTAGTCGAGTGGTTATATTGCTATCTCTGAGGTCCCGGGTTTGAATTCCGATAGGGGCAGATGTTTGTACGATGAATGCGAGTACTGGTACCTTAGTCATAATAATAATAATAATAATAATAATAATAAATATTTGTTACACTTACACCAATTAGCCTAGCCCAAACTAAGCTCTGTAAGGCTTGTGCTTATGAGATTTAGGGCAACGGATAGACATACATACATTATACATATATAAATAATTTTTATTGAAATATATATCAACAACCATGACTAAGGTACAAATGCTCGCATTCATCACACAAACATCTGCCCCCACCGGATTCGAACCCGGGACCTCAGTGATGGCGACACCTTAAAACCGGTGTACTATCCACTCGACTATGGAGGTCGTCGTCAGTCGTCGTCAGGAGTCATGGTTGGTAATATATATTTATATCAAAAACATTTATACATGCATAATATATGTATGTTTATGCGTTGCCCTAAATCCCTAACACAAGCCTTAAAGAGCTTACTTTGGGCTAGGCTAATTGGTGTAAGAAAATTATTATCTAATATATATAAATCTCATGTCACAATGTTTGTGCTCAATGAACTCCTAAACTACTTAACCGATTATAATAAAATTCGCACACCATGTGCAGTTCGATCCAACTTGAGAGATAGGATAGTTTAAATCTCAAATGAGTGTCATCATCATCATCATCATCATCATCAATTTTAAAAATTCTTTCACCAATAGAAAGCCACATTATTGCGGAGTGTCATCATCATCATCATCATCATCATCATCATCATCATCAGCGGACGGCGCGCGATGGCTTCGGGTTTAATTCAGTTCGCTTTCGTGCTCGCTTCGGGGATTATTAATATTATGCCCAACGAAGTGGGCGCGGGTCAGCTAGTTTATATATAAAAAAAAAAAAGATTTCTAGTTTTCGATCGTGAGGTATGTGGATTTATAATAAAGACTCATACACGCCCCACACTGAAGGGGTCGAGCCTATCTTCATCGGGGTTGTTCGGTTTTATTCAACCATACTGACCTACTGCGATTTAGTCGATTTCACGTGAACCCTTATATTTTCTTGGCGGTTATTTGCAGATTAGGTCACGATGCGCTTTTTCGCTGTAGAGCGATTAAATACAATGTTCCATTGCAACTCATTCATATCCACCGAAAGACAGTTACTGCAACTGTTTTGGAGCGATTAGGTCTTAGTTAACCACACTGGCGCAGACTTTCTTTGCAGTTGTCAAGTGAAATGAAATACGAAAAACGAATAACAATGTTACTGAGGAAATGCTGAGAATCCTTATGGATGCCACTGCAACCAAGTATCGCGATGATTATGTCGCCGATTGAGGCGGCTCGATCGATGTGGACCTAATGACCTCGTGGTTCGTAGTGAGAGAGATTGCTCCTTAGGAAAGAATGGGTTTGTAAGAATCAGTAAGACCAGTGCCTAGACTATAACCGACGCACTAATTTAATATTTAAATAATCCAGCGAGCAGTGACATACATATATATATATATAATATATATATAATATATATATATATATATATATATATATATATATAATATATATATATATATTATATATATATATATATATATATATATATATATATATCTATACTAATATAATAAAGCTGAAGAGTTTGTTTGTTTGTTTGTTTGAACGCGCTAATCTCCGAAACTACTGGTGCGATTTGAATAATTCTTTTTTTGTTGGATAGTCCATTTATCGAGGAAGGCTATAGGCTAAATAACATTACGCTATGACCAATAGGAGCAAAGACAGAGCGGTAAATGTGTAAAAAACGGGGAAAATTATTCATTTTTGAAGCTTTCTTTGTGTGCGCTGCGAAAACGGTTCAAGATACACAAAAAATATGTATGAAAGAATTATTCCTCTATACATGATCTAAAAAAAAGTCCGCGACGGCATATGTCTATCTTTTAATGTTAACTCACTATAATCGTTTTTATGGTGATCAAATTTGGATATGTCGCGTTGTCAAGATCGGGTAACAGCTGAGGTTGTTTGCAAAAATAAATATCATGCTCAAAATAACTATTCCACGCGGACGAAGTCGCGGGCACAGCAGTATTATATTATATATAGATGCCAGTGACACTGTTTATTGATAATGAGAAAAAAAAAATATTCTAATCGCTATTCTAACGAGAGTAAAATTATTGACAGAAAGCTGAGTAATATAACTGGTTAGACCAGATTTTCGAAGAGTTTGATCTACCATTCAACGGAGACCAACAACAGAACGCCAGATTATCAACTCTACTACAACAACTAGAGCTAAGCGGTACTTCCTTCCGAGGCAACGACTGCTATTATACAAATCGCAAGTCAGGCCCCATATGGAGTACTGCTGTCACCTGTGGGCGGGAGCACCTCGATACCAACTTGATCCTTTTGATTCGGTCCAAAGACGTGCTGAGCGTATCGTTGACGATCCCATACGGTATTGAGCCCTTAAGTCTGAGAAGAGACTGTGCCTCTTTGTGTGTGTTCTATCGCTTATACAACGGGTTGTGTTCCAAACAATTGTTCGACATGATGCCCACGGCCACATTCTACCATCGCACCGGTCGCCATCGGCAGAGTGTTCATCCTCACATGCTAGAGCCTAAATGGTCACACACAGTGCAGTTTCAACGAAATTTCCTTCCGCGCACGCTCCGATTGTGGAACGAGCTCCCTGCTGAGATTCCCGGGGGATTACAGTATGGGGTTCTTCAAAAAGGGAGTAAATAGGTTTTTAAAAAGGTCGGCAAAGCGTTTGTGATGCCCCTAGTGTTGCAAGCGTCCATAGGCGACGGTGACTGCTTACCATCAGGCAGGCCGTAAGCCTTTTTGCTACCGTTGTAGTATACAAAAAAAAAACTCATTTTACAATCCACACACTCCTATTGATCAAATGCAGAGGGCATTCTACTAACAATTCAGTTCCGTTTCGACTGAATTGTTAGTAGAACCCTCCCTGATCCTTAGTATCATGTTTCAATAATACGCAATAGCTAAATTAAACTGTGTTTCATAAAATACTTCCTTTGAGGCGACGTTGGCACCTCTGGCGCTTCCATCTTTATTTCAATGGGCATAAAGCTGCATTTATAATCAACATGCACTGGTGCCAACATAACCTAAATACAGATTACATTACACCCGATTGCCACCATAGACACTACGCTACGCCCGTCAACTGGAGTACAACTGAACCGGATTTTCGCGTGACAACATGTAGGTTAGCAGCAGTTAGATTACATTATTACAAACTTGAGCAAACATTCCTTACTTTTTACAAGTATTCGCATCATTGGCATTACGATAACTCGGGCACTAGGAATGTGAGTGTTGCAACGAATGATGTAATTTTAAATGTGGCTATTAAAACCCTATTTTGCCCCTTATGTAGTAAATACATTTAAGGTTATTTTCAACCTGTCGATTCAGATCTTCCAATGGCGGCAGCTCGAACAAATTTTGTTGTTTTAAAGTAACGTTCATATATGATATTTAAATTTGAACTCGGATGGTACTATGACATTATTCACGTCGTTTAGTTTACATTTCACAATATCTACATTTGACACCTTATTACGTAATTCTATATAAAATAGATCTATGTTGAGCATTTTGTAAATTGACTTTGAACACATTTTAAATTTGCCAGATGCTGAACAAAATAAAACAATGTGTTGGATATTTTCATTTGTGTATTTGAATCAATAATATTAGTATACAAATACATATTATGAGCAACATATTTATTGCTTTCTGCAATAAATGATGTGTATTAAATTGAAATATACGTTTAGAGATTTTTTCCATTGAAACAACCATAATTATGAAAAATTTCCTTTAACATTTGTAAAATCTTTATAAAATCTTAATGATAGGCTAATCAATATCGTGTTCACTATTACGATCACGATCGAAGTATCAAATGGAATATTTGTGTAATTGGTTCCTCATTACAACCAACAACGATCTAAATAGCTTGTGAACAAAATAAATGCAATGGAACGAAAACACCAAATAATAAAAACAAACGAACATCGCGTCAGGCCGTAAATTAGCATTATCACAATATCCTGATCAATAAATTGTTATGAAGCTACGCAGTTAATATGTAGTTATCTCCGGACGGGTGCTTCATAGACGATCAAATTTCACGTTGAAGAATTTAATGTTCTATAATGATGAGGTCGATAAAATGCGACGACCGGAGATATTGCTTTTGTAACTTTCTGACAGTGATAGAAAGATCTCTCTCTGTTTAAACTAAAATATTCTAAAGAAATCGTCAAAATTATCTTAAAATGGCTCCGCTTATATTAAACGACAAACCCTGTTTAAATTACGCCTTTTACTAACTGAATGTGTGTCTGTTGCTAATATTAAGAGCATATTTTAAAAATTACAATCTTCACAGTAATTTTGAATTTTAATTTGTAAAATGTCCTAGAATTTTATGAATATTATTTCACAGAAATCGCCTGAGGTTCCAAGTATAAAATAAGACGTCTTATTTTCAGACGCCGTGGAAAATCTAAATTTAAGTCAGTTTCTGGAGTATCCAATTTCGAAACGAGTTTTGTAGCCAAAGCACAGAACGCCACACTGTCAAGAAAAAAATTACTGCGAAAATTGTCACAAGCCACTGTGGCACCGTTCCGTTGTCGTCGTGTCCGGCTAGATTAAATTCCTTTCAAGCCTCGACACGGTTTTGAAAAGAGGGACACTATCAAAAAGATGAACACTATGAAAGAGACGTACATTATGACATTATGATAGAGGCGACTAATGAAAGCGACGAAACGGCTTCATCGAAAACTTGCCCAACCTCTTCGCGTCGAGACTCGTTCGAGAGAGAAGCAATTAACAGGAAGCTAGGTAATTTAAGCGAGATAATCCAGCGTGGTTATTACTCCCTAATCCCTTGCGAATTGATTAAATTCGTAATGTAGACCTGCGTCGTGCTTGAATGTTTCAGATGCAATTTGTGATGTAGCCGCGTGTTCGCCGTGCGAGAGAACAGGCGCACCTGCTTCTCAGGAATCTGTGTGAACAACGTCTTCGATTTCTTTTTCTGTTACTTTATTTAGCAATTCATAACGTTTATCGTTATCGGATGGTTTTAATTGAACTTTATTTATCGAATGAAGCAGTTTAACTTCATCAGAATCTGATAAGACGACCGAAACTAAATGACGAATCTTATTAATATTAACCACAAAATTTGTCGAGTTTTGTAATGTCGAGAATTATAATGAAAAACTTGTTATTGGACTTTTTTTTTGTATGTTGTGTATTATGCATATAAACATTCATAAAGAATTGAAAGACATTTAAATGTTGATTCCACTTTCTTCATCTTGAGCTACTGTCAATCCTTCCTCTATTACAGAACATCTTACCTATTTCTGCTGCAAAGCATCAGCAGTTGTAATGCAGTTCTGGTTCGAAGTGAAGAAGTGGAACATGGAAGTGAAATAATTGGACGTCGTATTTTGTGGTACTTGTAACGTGGAATGGATTCACACGTCCAAAGATCAAAAAATATATGAACATGGTGACTAAATATTTGAGGGAGTGATTCGTGGGCAATATCTGAAATCACTTACTTAAACACTGCATTCTCAATTAGTACTGTTTAATATTTGTATTCTATATATATATAATTTTATAGATCTATATATATGTTTGTGAATGTATTAAATGGTAAATTTATAATAGTTTTGATTTTTGTCAAAATAAATAAATAAACATGGCGTCCGACAGACTATGCAATATATTGACGGTGGGTTGAAATGCGGACTCCACTCGTAGGTGCTCCCCTACTCGTAAGAAAACTACGTCCAATATACTGAATAAAATACACAAACAGGTTCGAAGACAGCTTGCATTCGAGGTTTGTTTCTTACAGTAAACAATATTGTGAAAATGAATGATGAAACTGTAGAATTCACTAACAGTACTAAATTTTTGGGTATTACACTCGACTCTCGATTGCAATGGGATCCCCATATTGAGACCTTGGCAAGCGACTTATGTAGTTCTGCTTCATTTGCTATATATAAAGTACGACAACTGACTAACGTTGAAACGGCAAGATTAGTCTATTTCAGTTATTTTCATAGTGTCATGACGTATGGTATACTATTGTGGGGATCTGCGGCGAATATTGAAAGTATTTTCGTGCTCCAAAAAAGAGTAATTCGCGCTATCTATAATATACAAAGAGAATCACTCAGAGATTTATTTAAGGAAATAAATATAATGACATTAGCTTGTCAATATATTTATGAAAATTTAATATATGTTTAGAAGAAGATACAAATTTCAAATTCATCATTTAAAAACGAGAAATAAAAATAAGATTGCCGTTCCAACATACAGGCTTCAAAATACTAGAGGTTCGTTTATAGGGAAATGTGTAACTTTTTATAACACACTTCCAGAAAATATTACTGCTTTAACGGTTTATGACTTTAAAGCACATATTGAAAATACTCTAATGAAAAAAGGGCATTTATTACAAGGTCAATAATTTCTTGAATTATAAAAATGCTTGGATGTAATTTTTACGATATTTAATTTCCTGAATGGTTGAACATGCTTGGATGTAAATTTTGCGATATATAATTTTAATGATTCTATAATAAATGACATTTTTGTTTTGTACCGGACATATACGTGTCTGTTTAGTGCGATATGACTCTTGTGACGGAAATATACATTTGTTAGTTGTTTTAACTTGTATCGGAGGTTGGGCTCAGACTGTGTATCTGAAGCCGGCTTCCAACTGACGACTCTGTAAATCATTACAGAGTCGTAATCTGTATCAACAGGGAGAAAAAAAATTGCCCTTGCTGATTCTTTCCAGTACAAGGTCTCCTGCCGTAGACTTGTGAACCAATAGCATCTTTGACATTCAAAGGTGATTGTAAAATCCTATTTCAAGAATAATTTTTTGATTTTGATTGACTAATAATATTATCAAATAAATAATAATCATACTTACAAAAATATAAAGTTTATGGATTCTATCGAATTTCTACTGGATACAACAAGCAGAATACTACTCTATATGTAAAAAAGCTACTGTCAGAAAGATGATTAAAAGACACTTATAAAGGACGACGAATGAAAAGATAGTAGAAAAGATACGTTAAACAGGGCGTTAGAATAGCTTTTTTTATCAGCGAAAAGACAATATAATTATATTAAATTTTAAATAATAATTTGAATTCAACATAAATATATCGCTTCTACTTGCACAGGTATCGAATGCAATATTTAGCGATATATACGATAAATTAGTTGATTGGATCTTACGGAGCGTGCAACCAATTGAATTTAACACAATTATAGAGCACTTTGTGCAGAGTATTAGTAAATTCGCACTTGGAATCGAATCGAATAAAGTTTCATTTTCGTGATTGTAACGGTTACTCAGTTTTCTACCAGTGATTTTGCTCTCATAAAATACGGAATCGTATGAGGTTTTAAAATATTATCTCATTCTAATTACCAATAAAGAAATATACATCATCATATTTCATATTCGTTTTTTTTTTGTTTGTTTAATCAAGACCTATGTTGAACATTATTTTGATTGATTACGACGCAACTAAAGTTTGAGACTAAAGTTTGACAAATCATTAAAATTTTACAGTAAAGAATACTTCCAAAGCCCTCAAAGTAAACAAATCAAAACGAAACCAATCAACGAAAACACAGCAACCAAACATCGAGAGCGTTTCAAAAACTTATTAGCGATAAATTGCAAAGCCGACACGAATATCAATATTGGCGTCTCACACACTTTATTTACGAGTGTAACGTTAAACGTGCGGGAACTCGACCAATAAATACATATAATCATAAATAAAGCTAAAACCGGCCGTATATCTCCAGCGGGTGTCCCCCGAGAAGCAATTACGCAGATACGCGAGCACACTTACCTAATTAAAGATGTTGCAATCCGCAAAAAAATGGACGACATAAAGTATCAAATTAATTTTACAGGGACGATATAGAGCGAATATTTTATAATTCGACACATTTAAAAAAATATATTGCACCGTAGAGTAATTCTCTAACCGATTTATATTTGCGATTTATTTACAAGCTTTAGAATTTCTTGAAGAAATATTTTATTTTCTGAAGAGGTTTGTTTTTTTTTTCATATACTTCTTGGGTGGATCTTGATAGTTGCATAACACAAGAATACCTAGATTAGTTCGTATTTTTTCAATTGATACAATGTAATTTTATTTTACGTATCTTTTTATTGTATTGCATGTATTTCAGTCAACAGTAGTTATATTTGTCCAAAAATATATTAGTTTTGCTAAGTTAAATATTATAACAACGCTGTAATGTGCTTTGAGGGTTCTCACTACAAGTAGCGTTCCGTATACACTCATAGGTTGGCTGGAAGAAATCTCTGATAGAGGTAAGTCCACTTTTGTCAACAAAATTATGTAACTTTTATGTAATCTAATAATTATGGCAACACAGTAAATAAATTACACAGATTTAGACAGCACATAAACAAGCACTAAAATAGGTGGAGTTCTCTATCGGTCAACCTTTAGATAGACCAGGGTGCACCACGACGAGGTAGTCTGACGTCGCACCCAGATAAGTTAACACCTAGCGGTGCCTGTTAGTTAAGTAATTACGGGTTAAAAATTTATGTATAAAAATAGTATTTTATAACGAACGTTATTGGCTGGACATGGTCATTTTTGTGTGATCTTTGAATAAACATTAGTCAAATTATTGAACGTAGTGTTTTGCCTTCACTTCACTACATAAATGTCTGTACTAGGAAGCTATTATGATATTAACGTAAAAAAAAGTTACACGTCATTCTCCCAATCAACTATAGACTTTAGCTTTACTAAAACATCTTAATATGGGGTAAATCTATAGGGCCATAGAGAATTCACTTGACGAAAAGCATTTTATACATGATTTGGAGATTGACATTACCTTTTCAAATTGAAGACCTTTATTGGTTATACAGCTGTTGGCTTGTTTCAATTGGTTATGTAGTTCCAAATATTCAGATACAGAAAAGTAAAAAAAAGTACTAGTTTAACTCTCTGTAACATCGAAACGCCCGAAGCAAACTCGAAACGCCTCTAAAATACCTGTGATCAGTGAGTCAGTGGTAATCGAGAATTTATATTACACAAATAGATTACCACAAATATATTATATATGAGATATTTTTATCAACGTTATGTTACACACATGGTAATCTAACAACACTTGAATACGAGCAGAGACAAACAAATTATGCGAGTACGCCGCCCGTCAAACATAATTTGTGTTGATTAGCTGCCCCAGGAATAGAACAGAATGCTAATAATCTCCAACGAGGTATAACAGAAAAATACTTCCAACGAGATTGTTCTGAACTTTACAATGACTAGAGTTATGAACTTTTTGATAACTGGACTTTAGAGTGAGTTTTTGACACAATAATGTCTGTATGTCATAGTATTTGAATTGTTATATGTCATGTTAAATTATTATATGGTGGTAGAGCCTTGCTGTGATCCCGATTACAGCACGAATGGGCAGGCTCGACGGGTGTGAGTACCACCCTCTCACAGAAGACGGGCGTGAAACAGCAATGCTTGACATTGCTGTGTTTCGCCCAGTGAGTGAGAGTCCTGGAGCCCACTACACACCCCTCCTCCTTTTCACCAATCATGGCAGCGGAAGTAAATAGTTTTTTACCCCAGGGGGGTACCAACTCCTCCGTAGTTGGAGAATCCCCCCCTGAGCTATTTAGCTCAGGCTGCCCTGCGTATTCTGGGGAGGGCAACATTTCGCTTAAAAGAGGCAGGGGAAAAAGGCGGCGAACCATACCCCAATCCACGCTCCACGCTTACGACATGGGAAGCTTCAAAAAAAAAGAGCGTATACATTCTTGAAAGGCCGGCAACGCGCTGATGATACCTCTGGTGTTGTTTGTGCTATGGGCGGCGGTGATCACTTACCATCAGGTGACCCGTTGGCTCGTTTGCCTGCTCTAATATAAAAAAAAAAAAATGTTGACAATGTTGAAATTAAAATGGACACACAAAGACAATAAAGATTCTATTGCTGAAGACGACGTGTAAGATTCTTTTCTTTTCTTGTACAGAGGTCTTGAATCATGAAAATTGACGCATTTCACTAGAACCCGCTTTAATTTACTCTCTAACCCGGATTCGACGTTATGTTTTCAAACTTAGATATATAACGCAGCGACAGTGCGATCGATTTGTTGGCGTTAATGACAACTTGCAGAAATGGATGACGATTTTGATAGTCAAAAGGATGTTTGCGATTTAGAGAGTAGCCCTTGTGCCTTATCCCCGCGACCCGGGGCGGTAAATGGAGGTTAATGGCGTTTTTAAATTACCATCGAGACCATCCACTCGTAATTGGGTAGAAATTACCACTTAGGCTTTTCGTGGCTTCGTCCGATTATATTATAGTTGTCTGAAGCCAAGTGTAAAAAAAGTAATGGAACATTAAAAAATAACAAATGTTACTCCTAAATATTGTAGCTTAAGTTATGTAGTTTATGAAAGAAACCCAAAATGTTATGTACCAAATATTTACTGTAAATGTCAAAAACCTCCAAATCAGAACTACGATTACACTAATTCATTTGTATTTATTTATATAAAAAAATTGGTTATATAACAGGATATATTGAACAATATATCTGTATTTTTTGAATTTTTAAATCAAAAATAAATTGTGAGTTTTAGACAAACGGTATTTTAATAGGAAGGTTGCTTATCGCATTTCTAGATTCAAAGGCAAACGCTAGTTGCAAAAATTCAGACGCGTGAAATATTTTAATCGAAAATACTCGCTGTGAAGCCTTATAAAAAATTGATTGATTGAGATTGATTTTTACGAAAAAGAAAACCACTAATTGATATTATATAAAATATAATTTAATTTAGCGGAGTGCGTAGTACTGAAATATAAAAAAAATGTGTTTATGCGTGTATGGTATACTGCGAAACTGGAATTTTGCGTTTAAACCCTTTTTTTGGAGATCAATTATAAAAGTGACACAGCTAACGTTGCTTAACTCTAACAATCGTCAACCAAACACGTCATTTTTTATTTATTGTCTTATGGGCCAAATCCTACTACTATTATAAAGGCGAAAGTTTGTAAGTATGGATGTTTGTTACTCTTTCACGTAAAAACTACTGAATTGATTTGGATGAAACTTTACCACAATATAGCTTATACATCAGAATAACACATAGGCTACAATTTTTGAGGTTTCTAATGTGAGGTCGTAAAAAAAAACACATTTATTGCGCTTACATTGCAAACGCTGACTGAATCCTACAAGATAGATCAAAACAATTTACTACAGTATTGTACAACTTAAAAAGGTCTACAAATAAGTCCGTGATGGTATATGTTTATCTCTTAGGAATAACCCACAATAACCATTTTTTATCCTTTACTTTGTACGAGAAATAATGGCTTATTTACGAAGCGATTTTAAGCAATACAGTATTAATCCTTATCCAATTAAGTATGTGCTTAGTTACCGTATTTCTTACTTATTACTAGACTAGACGGGACGAACCTGAAGTCCACGCGAACGAAGTCGCGGGCAAAAGCTAGTCATTTAATAATACTGACAAATCCTCACGTTTATTCCAGAGTGAGTTGGATGATTATATTAGTAAGAAATTTTTGGAAAATGGATGAATTTCAAATGGAATAAAGATGGATGCACTGTGTGAATGATGATAAGTTGAAGAAGGTCTGTCGCAATGGCGAGAGATAGAGGAATTGGCAAACATATTGCGACGGTCACAATCAGGGAACAGCACAAGAGAAAGAAGATTCTAGAGTGAGTTGTGCTGCTCAAAATGAATAATGAACAATAACCACATCCAAGCTTAAAACCGTTGCTCAATATTTAAAAGCTTTATTTAAATTTCCAAGGAATTAATCTGTTTAATACGCGCACCGATTCACCAACGAACACATTTTTTTGCAGCCAACCACGTTGAGATTAAACAGCCGATTTGAAAGATTAGCGTGTGGTTTAGAAAATTAACATGTAACCCGTTCGCAAGGTGCCAACCCTAATGACGGTGGCTGCGTATATAAATCAGGGGGTAATTGTTGCGAACCGAAATTGGTTCAAGTTGTAGCTACGTACCTATTACCGTCTGATTGAGACCTTTTTGAACCACTTCAAACGACCGAATCAAGAAATATTTAAGTGCTCCTTTTTGTTACTTTTCTGTTCTTCGTGTTCATTCTAAAGCTTTAGTGTTTTCAATAAACCGTGTAGAGATATCTTAGCTATTCGGCCACCAAGAACTAAATATATTTCTATTGAATTCTAAATATATTCTATACGGAAAGATATCTGTTTGTTGACAACTGTTATAATTAATTATTAGTGCTCGGAATAGGTAGTTTAATTTTATTAACATGGATAAACCTTAAATAATGCAATGCAATGTTCACTCCTTAGCGTTATTCTGCGCTTTAAATAAACAATAATCCTATTATTAATAAATACTTTATAACACTGTTTTAGTTGCAAAAGAAGGATAGCATATTTCAAATAAAATACAATTTTCTGTTTTTATTTGCTATTCGTTTCTTTACGCTTTTATTGTAAAATTTCATGTTTTCAACTTATACAACAATAAGCTAAAATATGAAATACTATTTTGAAACTTCAATATAATATTTATACAATCTCTGAAAATAGTAAGTTCCCAGGCATATCCATACTACTGGTGTCACAAAATCGCAAGTACATAAAGTTAAACTTACAAAAACAAGAATATAGTCAAAGAAAAAATACAACAAATAACAAATTTACAAGAGGCGGCTTTATTGCTAAACAGCAATCTCTTCCAGACAATCTTGGACCAGGGAAGTACTAAAAGGAGATTTAAATAGAGGATGGGTGCAGTAGTTGGTCAGGACTATAACTATTTTAAGTCAAGGAATCATTGACAGGAAGTGAACACGGACTTGATTTTTAAAGGACTCCAGCGGACGCGCTCTCCTAATACTCTCAGGGAGAGAGTTCCATAACCGGACGGCATAAGCCGAAAAAGAGTATGAAAGGAAATCGCTATTTCGGGGAGTCACATTAAAATTAGAACGTAAAGTACGACATGATGAATGGAATCGAAAAGAGAACAAAGATTTAAGGTAGGAGTATGGAGATGTTGGGAGACAAAAAATATTGTAAAGTTTTCTTTGAGTATTTTCAGTTGACTTCTCATAATAATAGTTATTAAGTACTTTGACACCGTTTATTTATACATGCAGATTTTAAATATTGTTTATATTATTACACTTTATTGTACAATTAAACATTACATACATACACAAGAAGAAATATGTACAATAGTGAACTTTTCTCTAATGTTTGGAATGAAATGTGCGGGAAAGTTTGAAAGAAGAAGGTCGTTTATATGTAGTTTTTGAATATTGTTGACTTCTTTTCGAAGTTGTATTAATATTTTATCAAAAAACAAGGTAATTAATGTCAAATGTATCTGAAATATATTAAATTAACTACCCAATGTTACCTAAACTCGTATATCATTTTCCAACACATGGGTAGGTTAGATAAAATCTCCATTAGAGATGAACGTATCTCGGAAACTTTTATTATATAAGTTGCAAAATAACTATACTCAATGAATCACATAACAATTTTGACAGAGCGACTGATCTTAGCCACTTCAAGACGTTACGAGTTAATCTTTTGATGTTAACTGTAAAACAGAAGTATTGCATTACGACTATAGCCACAATTCCCAAGAGTCAGCTGTTTTACAGTGCACTAAGATCCTTTAATACGGTCGCGAGAGACACAATCCTACAAAACAATTACTCAGTCCGGGGTTTAGTTAAGGGGTGAGTTGAAACGGCACTTATTTATTTAATGCAAATGTATACTGAGCGATATAACATACGTTCAGTACTATCTCTAAACTTTGAAACGACTTTACTGATAAAAAAAAACCGAAACTATCCAATTATATATTGTGGATTATGGCAAGAAAGAAACGAAATATCCGACATTTTCTCCCTAATCTAATAGAATTAGAATAAATCCCTTTGTTGCAGTTGCGCCGAGCCTGAGATTCCTATTCGCCACACCAATTTCGCAACTAAATCCTTTTCCGTATCCGCGATCCTTTGAAACGCCTTACCTTTGGGCGCGCGGGTTATTCCTAATAAATTTTCTTTTGGGGTGTACTGTTTCGTAAACAGTTCGGGCTCTACATAGATCCAGAATCGCTTTTCATTGTCTAGTTATATATTTGGGCGTTTGGGCGTTCATAATATTGATATCATATGAAAATTAATATAACATTTATTATTTCTCAGTAATAAACAAAGACTTTAATGATAATAATGTTTGGACTTGATTTTTATGCTACAATTATTAATATCGCGAATGTTGTAATAGAAGTCAGGCATTGGGCATTGATGGGAGCTGATTTTAGTGTCACATTTTCCTACATCAGGTTAATTTATGTAAATATATTATTTCTTCTCTTATTTCAAATGATAATATTCCCTTATTTTATTAGACCCATTATCTATATATTTATACTATATGTACTAATGTCAATAAAATACAGATAAATACTATTATTTTTTTAATAAGGCAAAGGGTCAATAATATACTGAACTTGTAATTTGATTTTTATTATAATTATAGTTTCTTTTTCTTTTCATAATAGTATTTCTTACACTTGCCATTATCTTGAGCTTCAGCGAACTATGTTTTTATAAGAACATTTTTATTGTTTGTTTGGAATATCGCAATCGTTATTATAATGAAATATGTGAATATTTTATTTACTGAATAGCATCGGTGATGAACTGAACTTAATCGAGATATCTGAAGTCAATTCTGCCAATACCAACGATCGTACAGCGAAGGAAAACATCGTGAGGCCAAGCAATTCATATTCGATATCGAAAAGACGATCGTATTTCGAATCGTAATGCAACCGTAACGTTCAAACTAAAGCATCTGGTTTGATTCTGAATTTCCGTCGAAAAATGTGAAAGACGAAAATCGCAGACAGTTAAATACATTATGACAGTAAGCTTTTGATTATTAAAGAATTTTAAATTATTAAAAATAACTTTTGAGACTATTATTTGAACTAAGAAATAACACGTATCTGCTTCGAATACCACGCGAGTCTATAATTTTTCTTGAGTGATTTTGAAATAAGTACTACTATTATACAATTTTTAAGAATTTTATGCAAAATGACAATATTTTAATATTTTAACTTTAAACGTAATGTCGACATTACTCAATAGCAAGCGGTCGTATTCACTCGCATAGTTGACTTGGAACCAAATGAATACAATCCATTTGATTTACACAAATTGGTCATGGGATAATTAAGGCCCTAATGAACCCGGAATTTAATGGTGTAATTCTTTCACTTTTATTGCCAACGCTATCGGGAACATCGCGATCCAAAATGGGTTTAATGGCGACATGCAAATATAGCGTACACGTTACATACGAACGGTTTTACACAATTTTCATTTTCATATTTGCGACAGTTCATTTTCTTTAAAAATTATTTAAAACAAAGTCGTAATAATTACATCATTCACATAAAAACTCCTGTACCGATTTATATGATCATTTATTTGTGGGATTCATGTTCGTCAAGAACAATATAATAACTATTCAAGAATTAAATAAACCAGGTTAAAGAAATTATGTAGAAAAACGGATGTCGTAAATTAAAGTTTCTTTATTTATTGTAAGTTATGCGGTATAACTCAAAATGGTTGTATTCACACGACGGACGGAAAAAACTATCTCAACTTGTAACATGCAAGAAAAAATTACTAATAAGTCTCTATTTGCAATGAATACTACAACATACCCATATTTTAAGTATATGTAGTAAAAAAACGCATTTCTAGTATGTTACAAAATTAAATACATATAAATATTGTCTCCTGAAAAGTTAAGTATTTTGAGTTACGCAGTGTTAGCACTAAGTGACGATTTTTTTTACAATATCAGATTCGGAATTCCGACATCTTCCTCAGTTGGTAGCTTATGTTATTGACTTTTACCGATAGACAAAAATAATTTCGCCGACTTAGCTATTAAGCAGATAAATATGAAAAAGATCAAACTTGATTTTGGTTCAAATCAAAGTAGATGATACTGTTTAAATGGCCAAGTGGTTTTCGGGACCCTGACCCTGAACAAAAAATGTAATGGTCGCAAAAAAAGTTAACGACTCATTTTCCCGCTAGGGGGGTTTGAAGTCTCCAGGGGTTCTCGGACACTCCCTCCTTTGGCGGTGGCTTGACCAGCTTGGTCGAGCCGGCCCCGGGACACATGGTGGTCGAATCGTGAAAGCGCACCCCGCCATGTGCCCCGTATGGGCCTAGAGAACTCGAGGGGTTTCAGTGGGTAGGCCGGTCCTCTATGACCGGAGAGCCCCACACACGGTCGCGCCTTGCCAGCGTGGTGTCATGATGCATAAGGTCGCATCCCCCCCCCCACAAAAAAAAAAGAGAGCTCTGAAGTCTGAGTTAGAAAATCGTGGTTTTCGGCAGAATCAGCAGATTTTTGGATATGTCGCTTATCCAAAAGAATATTGACGTTCAGGAGAGCGTTTTAAAAGTTTGACATCGAAAATATTGTGTATTTCCAATCATTCTATCGATATACGTATTTTAATAGTTATGTTGAATTACTTTATTATCAATAATATTACATAAAAAGTTTGCGAGAAACCTCAAGATTACTATTAAAAAATACCAAATGAAACAAACCGGACGTACATTTATGACATTTTGTAATTTAAATATTACAATTATGACATTATACCAGGTTTGGATATGGGAATAAATCATGAATTTAAACTACATAATTCTTAATTTGTTTTATTTTTTTTAACATAATAATTTTTTTTAATAAAAATCTTAACATAAGAAAACAAAAAAACTGTTATTAAACAATTCTAAGTAAATCTAATAGTTTATGCTTTGTGCTGTAACTTCTTGATAGAACTCCATATTATGATCTTAATAAACCACTACTTTTCACTAGTTCCACTACTAGTACTAGATAGTAGTGGAACTAGTGAAAACGACAGTGACTCTCTCTGTCGGAAACTAATGGAACAAAAATTCTGTCGTTTTTACCACAGATAAAACGTGCAAAACAAGAAAGTTATGGTATCAAAAACTCATTTTCGACTTTTTGGTAATTATGTCAATATTCTTTTGGATGAGCGATGTTGTTCTCCTTGATGAGCTGATTCAGAACATTGAAAACATGAAATTTACCCAAATAAGAGAGTAGGGACGAGCATGCCTCCATGTACAGTTAGATGCCTGTTTTTACTATATTATTTATTTTATTAGTTGCAAATGAAATAAAAACCAATCTGTTTGACAATATTGAAAGAGCATGTAAGCTTAAATTGCACAGAACAAGACTAATTCTTTTAAGACCACCTCATTCATTAGACTGCTGCGCAGATTGTACGGTCAGATAACCGCGGACATATGGGCCACAGATTAAACGCTGGTAACCCTACCCTCGGTGGTGTAAACAGTAATAAATAGAATAACTAATTCCATTGCGGGTGTCGTATTTTACATAGCACGTAGAACTTGAATATCCAGGAGCAATACAATTACTATCACGACTTGTGTAGCCGAATGGTTAGTACAGCGGTTTCAAGGAACCACCACAATAGGGCTGGGAGGGACCCGGACAATACGCGTTGTTGGTTGACACATAACGTTTCATCTGAATGTCTAAGCGAATGTCCGCGTGGTGACATTTTCTGTATACATTGTCGCTTTTTCCTGTCTATGAACATCTACATATGAATGTGGAAATTACTAATCTATACTAATACTAGCTGGCCCAACAGACGTTGTCCTGTCAAATGTCTCAAATGTCAAATGTCTCAAATGTCAATGTCTCAAATGTCACGTTGTCTCACGTTGTCTCAAATGTTTTTAAATAAATAATTTAGCTGAAAAACAATATCTATATGACCGTATTGTGAATCTAAACCTTCTCAAGCCCTGGAATACACACAAAAAATTTCATCAAAATTGGTCAGTCGTTTAGGAGGAGTTCAGTCACATACACACGCACACAAGAAAATATATATTAAGATTATAAAGAAGTAAAGTTTGTGTGTTGTATATTTGTTAAATTGTAAAGGGTAATCTCGGGATCTACTGAACCGATTTTAAAAATTCTTTCACCAATAGAAAGCCACATTATTGCTGAGTGTCATAGGTTATATAAAAACCGAAAAATAAAAAGGCTTTTATGTGGTAGCCCGTTTTGCAAAGTGAATCGGAGAAAAACCGGTCGAATGAAAGCGTTTCTTGCGAACGCTGCCTTAACTATGAAAGATATATTTTTGAGTTCTAGAGAAAAAATGTGGAGCTTGAAAATGCCTACAAAAAAGTCAACGACAGCGTATGTCTAACTTTTATATTTAAATTACAAAAAGTATATTTTTTAACATTAGCATAGACAATTTAATTTTTTATATTAATAAAATAATTCAAATCATTAGGTCATATTTATTAGTCATATATTACGAAAAATTATGAATCTATGAAAACAAGTAAACTCATCGTCATAAGTGTGAAGGCCAAAGCAGCGGACGGCGCGCGATGGCTTCGGGTTTAATTCGGTTCGCGTTCGTGCTCGCTTCGGGGATTATTAATATTATGCCCAACGAAGTGGGCACGGGTCAGCTAGTATTATATATGCGAAAATATTAAAGATTGGCTCCATAGTCGAGTGGATAGTACTCCGGTTTCAACGTGTCGCCATCTCTGAGGTCCCGGGTTCGAGTCCCGGTGGGGGCAGATGTTTTTGTGCTGCGAGCATTTGTACCTTAGTTTATGGATGTTGATATATATTTATATCTTAAGTTTTATTATATGTATAATATATGTATGTTGAGCTTACATTGGGCTAGGCTAATTGGTGTAAGTGTAAGAATAATCTATAAATTAATTGGTTATTTTATTTATTTTGAATCATAAATAGGTTTACAATAAGTCTATAATATCATATTACAATAGATTATTGTAAGATAAAAGCGATAGTCATATTTTGTGTATAAAATATATAATTCGATATGAAATTGTATAGTTATAAAGTGTTTGCTCTTGGGCCATCGATCAATGCATTTTATATAAATACTTCTACCCAATACAATAGTTTTAGTTAAATAATATTCCTTATATCGGCTTAATTTAGTTTCATTAGAATATTTGAAATTTAGTATGCAATTAGATTTTTCTGAACAATTAGCAAACGTGTCAAAGTGATATACGATAGCAAAGGTTATCAAATACAACTCACTCCGCACTAATCGCACTCTATTAAGTACCGTAGTACACAAATACTACTTACTGCCCGACATTTCAGTTGAGTTGCGTCAACTGTTAGGAACTTTTTGCTGCTTTTCAATTTTAAAAAAAAACACGCTTTGCAACTATTGTAGTCAAAACATATGCGATCGGGGTCAAAATATCATCAAACATCACGTTACTAACATAAGTAATACAATATGAAATTCATTAACTTTGATAAAATTGCAAATTTAATAAAGAAATCACCGTGCACGTGTCGACTACCTGTGCCATTATACTGCTGTGCCATAACACTTTTGCTGTTAAATTTGATAGATAGTGCAATTGTTTTACTGCTAAATAATCTAAATAAAGATTAACCATGGAAAGAAAAACAAAACATTCCAATTGACAATTCTTTAATTATTGATTTTCAACGTATAGTCCTTTAGCACAATATGAAACAATTTAAAATTTTCTTTATAATGTGCTTCCGAAGTGTAAAACATAAATATCACTAAGTCATTATACGGCAACAGTACTTAAGTATCTTTTTACGGAAATTATTTTTTCCGTTTACTTTAATTAACAGACAAAATTTGCTCTTTTAAATCGACAAAGCTTTCATTCTAATGATATTAAATCCCGCAAAAGCCTTTATCCTATTAAACGTTTTCCGACTCTGTTTGAGTGATTTCAATCCAAGTTGCGAGCGCTAGGGCCCAAATATTGTCCAACATGAAAATTTTAGGACCGAGCATACCTATAGAGAACAAAGAAGATTCGCGTTCGTGAACTAAATCCCCGAAGAGGATAATCTCATTATCGGCGAGAGCGACTGGATCATAAAACTCTTAGAGGGATATGATGAATTCCCAAGAAAAACCGTAATAAAAATTTTAGACAATAATGAATATTAAAATCAGAATTGATTAGGTAACTGTGTAACATAATAATATGTATATTTAACTGTACCTATTATAATAACCTTTTGTTACTTGTATAATACATTATTGCTAGTTTTTAAATGATTGTATGCGCGTGTCCTGCGGTTGATTTTTTTTTTTTGTTGTGCTAATTTACACGGGTACCTGTTTTTGGTAATTTGTATCCTTCTGTGGCTTAAGGGTAGTCATACTCTCATTAAAATCTCTTCGGCAGTGTCGTGTGAGGCGGGTCGTTACGTTCCCTAAAACATGGTTGAGCGAAGCGATGGCTGGTTCATGCGTCATGCTCGTGAACGGTGCTGCCAGCGGAGATGAGTCTGCTCTTTGCTATACTGGGTACTACTCGTATTTATTATAATTTTAATTTAACTTTAATATATTCTTTTAAAACTGTATCAAAATAAATTTTTATTAATTATACTATGTAATGGAAAGTGACTTCATGAATTATCAATATTGAAGTCATTTTCCAAATTGACGACTCTGTATCTATTTAATACAGGAAAAAAAAACAGCCCTTGCTGAGTTTCTTGCCGGTTCTTCTCAGTACAAGGTCTCCCGCCGTAGCTTTGCGAACAGATGGCGTAGCTTTTCGACATTCACAAGTGCTTGTAACAGCCCAAACTGAATAAATGATTTGAATTTGAATTTGAATTTGAATTAAAATAAAATTTATTCAACACTGGCCTTTATAGGCACTAATTGTTGTCAAGTGTGCGATGTGAAAGAAGGTGTAGTGAAAAAAATCAACAAAGGATGAACGAAAGACGACTGACGGAAGAAATTTATCAAGGCGAATATGAATGGGCAAGTTGGTAGGGGATGGCCTAGACCAATAAATCTCAAAGTGGTCTATATCAACCCCACGGGTCTATGACAACAACCTGAAAAGAGTCTACGTCAGCGAATAAAAATTTCGGGGTTCATGAAATGAAAATGGGGGTCCACGATAATGTATCTCAACATACACTGATAGTACCTAATCACTTACAATATACTATCTTCTAATAGAAAGACTAATACATTATTTTTAAAACTACCTACGAAGTAAAAAATGTATTATATACTAGCTGACCCGCGCCTACTTCGTTGGGCATAATATTAATAATCCCCGAAGCGAGCACGAAGCGAACTGAATTAAACCCGAAGCCATCGCGCGCCGTCCGCTGATGATGATGATGATGATGATGACACTCAGCAATAATGTGGCTTTCTATTGGTGAAAGAATTTTTTAAATCGATGATAATGATGATGATGATGATGATGACGATGATGATGATGACACTCCGCAATAATGTGGCTTCTATTGGTGAAAGAATTTAAAATCGGTTCAGTAGATCCGACAAATATACAAACACACAAACTTTACTTCTTTATAATATTAGTATAGATAAATGTATTTATACAATGTTTTAAGTTGTAGAATGTAGGCATTCGATATCAGATAAGTAGGGGGGTCTACGTTCCTGGTGCCTTCCTACATGCCTGAGGAAGGCTATCCCTGAGGTTCACAGTGGGTAGGCCTCCCCTTCTGGGGAGAAGAGCCCCACATAACCACCGGCTCGCCACAGCCGGGGTATGCAATTTAATGCATTTTCCTCAGGGGAACACTAAAAAAGGGTTTACCCAAAACCGGATAACATGGAAAAGAGTCTACGACACAAAATAGTTTGGAAATCTCTGACCTAGACGAACATACCCGGACCAAATAGGTAATATACCGAAGGAGAAGGTCAGTCAAGACTGCCCGTATCCGACGTTCATGAAAGTCCAGAAAGCTACGGAAGTATGTTTGAATGTTCTGATCTTCTTTCTGTGATTTGTGCCTACTTACATGAGTTTGTATGTATATTTATTGCGTGAGTATATGTATGTATGTATTGACGTCAAATAAATATATAATTTAAGGACACAAAGAACTTGAGTGTTTTTTTTTTGTATGCTATAATTGTAATATTGTATTTAATTGTTGATATTGATAAGTTATATCTCTGATTTTTTCTGTCTGTCTGTTCTGTCTTTTACTTATTGTGTGTGTGTATTTGTAGACCAAATAAAGATTCTATCTATCTAGCTAGATAAACTTTATTATAGACCGAAGACATAAAAGGTACATTGTACATATTTTAAGGATTCCACAGATGTGAATGATAAATTAATACATATATGTATATAGCGAATAATAATTGCAAATATTTAATGTATTAAGTTGAAGGGTTGTCGATAGTTAGCTAGATAATACTACAGAAAACAACTTCTGAAAATAGAAAAAAAATATTCTAAAAATATATTAATAACGGCCTACGAGAAAAATCAATAGGTAGAAATATATTCAACACAATATTGGCACAGTACATTTTCACGGATGCACCGGAGCGCCATCTTTCACTGGAGAGTTATTGCGTGTTCTACATATGTAGCGAGGTACGCTGCGCGCCCTCCTCTAAATTGCTAAAGGCCATCGCTCCTGTCAGCCAGACCCTTTTTCATTATAGTATATTAAATTATTTTAATTAATTTTAGCTACTGATAACGACATCAGTTTTTATTATTAATTATCATATCTAAACAGGAGCTGGATGCGAGAAGCCGAAAACAGATCTCAGTGGCGTACACTCGAAGAGGCCTATGTCCAGCAGTGGACGAAGAGGGGCTGATGATGATGATGATGATGATATCTAAACAGGAATCGTATTGAGATTAAGAAGTGTTCTTAAGTTGGACGTGTGTGTGGACAAGATAATCCTGATGTAAGGAAGTTTGACAGTCATAACTAACACTACTGACCATTTGAACAAAATGTTATAAAAAAATTGATCAATGAATTGTCACTTAAAACAATGATAAAATCACAATGCAAACGAGATGGCGTTATAAGTAGCACAAACAGTGTCTGTTTCAAAATTGTTATAACCTTTTTTTATTAATTGATATAAATATGTCACATCGTCGATCTTCTTTTTTGAATCTTTCCATCGTTTAAGCTTCGGTCGCAAAAATAATGAGCACAGCCGTTGCTTTACGAAATACTTGACGACTATTCGTAATAATAAACGCGAAATTGATTATGATCTAAGAGATGTTTATGGATTTAAAACGCGGCGATCTCAAGATGGCGTAACCACACGCGGTCACTCGACACGTCCGGTCCGTCCATCTGTCCAACTCCCCACTACTAAAATTTTAAGACGCTTATTTTGACAGGTGTCATCGTCATCATTTATCTGTAAAAATGTTGACATTACGACCGATAAACTCATTCATCTGTCAAAACTGACACGAAGAGGTAGATTATTTAGCAAGTACCATTGTCAACAATTCAATACAACCTCCACCCAAAAATATTCCTCTCCCCGATTCAGATATTCTTGTACCAGTAAAAATCTGTTTAGTTAAAGAACTTCAACAGCTATGGCAAGAAATAGCTCAAACTAAAGGAAAATGGTACTCTGATATAAATAACAAAATTTCCAAGCCATGGTTTGCTAAGAGTTCTTCATACTTTGGAAGAAACTATTATTCTATCATCTGCCGGCTTAGATTTGGTCACTGTCGTTTTAACTCAAATCTAAATAAAATTAACATAGTTTCTTCTCCAGTTTGCAATTTCTGTAACGATAATCATAACCAAACACTACACCACTTATTTTTTGATTGCCCACATTTTAATATTCAAAGAATAATATTTATAGACTCTCTGTTAGAAATTTATAAAAATCCTGATGCAATCCCGCGCTCCATTCAAATTTTATTGAGAAAAACAGACTGCTTTAGACCAATTTATAATTTTATAATTTCTTCAGTTGGTGACATTTGAACAAATGAGTTTGATATTGAGCAATTTAAGCAATAAATAACGCAATAAGAAGACAGATCAAGAGAAGAGATCAAGTTATAATATTTGAGCAACAAAGCATTAAGAAGTATACACCAGTAATACATCACAGAGAAAACGATGGCTGCATGGGCTTAGTACCCTTTGTCTTACCCTAAAAAGAGGAAAATTTACCAAAAAAAATGTCAGAACTGACATATCAGATTATGCAGACTTTAGCTATGAAACACTCGAATTGCGCCTATTGCGACACAAACTAGTATAGTGATCCACAGTTCGGCAGTGCGAATAATATCTACTAACCGATCTCAAACGAAAAATAAAAGATAGCTCCTACATTTTAATAATTGAAATAAATGAAAAAATATATACGATATCATAAAAAGAACCGTTTTCAATTACGCAACAACAGGCTGAAATAACAATTTCGCGCTGGAATTACAATTTTCTAATCAAGGTGTTGATAGAACGTTCTCTATCGACCGCTGGAAAACTGGACAATAATTTTCCAACTGGAAAGTTACGATCATATAAATGGTTCTTAGCATATTTTTTTGCTTATCTTTCATTCCACAAAAACATTGGATTGGTAAAGTATGGTGTCTTTGATAATTTTCTGAAGTAACGAAGCGCGAAAATAAACAAACATTTTAAAATTGCAAAAATAACAATAGATGTTACATAATCGTAACTAATTATATTGTATTTTTTTATTGAAAATATATATAAAGTTTAGGTTGTATACGTTTGGAAAAATTTACAACCCTCTCAGATGAGAAACAAGAGTTTAGTAACACACACGAAATAAACAAACATACCGTTTATTCGGACGCCAAATAAAAAAAAATCGACTATTTTTACTACTAGTATTAGTTTGATAATGAACCATTTAAATCAAAACTAAGATTAAAGGTACCTACCAACTTTAATTGAGTTAAAACAAATACATTTGATATTAAAGACATAAAATTGAAGACAAAAAAGGTTAAGTTTTCCAGTTAGAATAAACAAATTGTGAAATTCAAGAGTACCTAATCAAAAATTACATCGTAGGGTCAAAATGGGACGAGCGAAACATAACGAAGATTTTACAGGTAAACCTATTCGATGACCTATATGATGACGTACCTTTCGCCCCTGCGGCTGGTGCGGCAGCGGCGGCGGCGCGATCAGCCGAAGCGGCGGCGGCGCCGGCGGCAGCGCGGCCAGCAGCGGCGGCACGAGCGGCACCACGCCGCCCATGGGCAGCGCGACCGCGAACTTTTGCACGCCCACCGTCCACGGCACAAACCAGCCGCCGCCCGCCTGCATCGCGCCGCCGCCGGCGCCCCCGTACCACGCCAGCTCGACACACGCCGCGTGGGCGCACCGTTATCGCCACGCTTGCCGGCCGTACATCGGCGTGAGAAGACACCTCACAAACCTGTCGGCAAACATAACAAATCCATGTTGTAAAATCCAGTCAAGTATAAGTCGCACTTATGCATACATACATACATACATACACTCACGCCTTTTTCCCACGGGGGTAGGCACAGATTACGTCTTTCCACTTGCTACGGTCTTTACATATCTCTTTCGCTTCATCTACTTTCATAACATTCCTCATACATGCTCGACGATTGCGGGTACTTCTGACCTGGCCTTTTTTGAGGACACTTTCGATTTGTTCGAAATATGTTCGCCTAGGTCTTCCTCGTCCCGTATCTCCACTCACTCCAGCTTCATAAATCATTTTGGTCAGTCTACTTTCATCCATCCGTTCCACATGCCCAAACCATCCAAGCATCCCTTTCTCTATTCTTGTCACGATATCCTCTTTCAAACCACATTTCTTTCTAATCACTTCATTATACTTATGCACGTAGGGTATAAAAGTGAGAGTACTCAAAGTACGCAAAGATTCAAACTTTTAGTCAAATTCAAAATAGAATTTATTCAACATAGGCCTCTGTAGTCATTCATTTACGGGAAAACAAATTTAAAAGTAAAATGCACGGAGCTATCTGTATTGAAATTAGGACAGCTTACTCGTAAGCAAACGGAAAATAAGTTTAAAGTAGATTTTTTTGTTATGGAAGTAAATACAAATTTATTATTTCCAATATTTTTACTCATATTGCTTAGTACCGTATACATTTTGATTCCCTTGCCACTGTCAACATATGCGGCATAAACAGAGCATAAAGGCTGATCTTTCGATTACGTCCAGTTAGGGGTTTGACTTTTTTACTTGCAAGAGAAAGCGAATAGTGATTGATATTAATTTGATACCTCCACGAGCTCCTGGAAAAAGGACAGAACCTTAAAAAGAAACGAAGTCTAATAGTAAGATCAAATAGAATAATTATAAAACAAATATTAGGCTTTTTACGATAGGATGTGAGATTCTGCTTGTTGGAAGTTAATATAAATGGAATGTAATCATATTCTTTGGAAGGCACTGCATTGTTCCGTACGAGTATTATATACAATTTCGACATATGTTTTAGGTAATATTAGCAACTATATATTATAATTATTTTTTAAATAACATTTATTCTTAACCATATATGTTAGCGAGTAACGCGGTCACGATCACAGATTAAAAAGTGTTTTTTTTTTTAAATATATTCTGTGATTTCTTGCGTGCGGTCCGAAATTTTCCGTCAATGATATTATTGTTTTTTATCTTTTATTTTATTTTTATTGTTTCTTTTCCTCATATATTGTATATTGTTTGTCCGTGACTCGCCTATTAGGCTCCTCCAGAATATCAGCGTTGCGGTGGCAGTCCCTTTGTCGCTGTAACTTTGTGATGAGGTTGGGGCCTATTTGGCGACACATTATACTTTTTCAAATGTTTTTTATTTATGTTTATTTTGTACTGTGTGTCGTCAATAAATATTTTTCTTTCTTTCTTCTTTCTTTCTTTCTAAAAGAAGTTTCGACATAATATATCCAACAGAAATGTATTATGTGTCCTATGAAGATGTTCTGCCTTTCCCAAGAGGGAGAACAAAAGAGAATCATGGCGAGTGTGATAGCTCAAAGAATTGGGGCGGTTGAGGAAAAATGTCCAGCATTGTCCAGCGGAATCGGCCACCTTCATTTTCTCTCTATCAAATTTCATCAAAATCACTTTAGTAGTGTCTGAAAAAACTTTTACCTTCTTTAGGGTAAAATTTTGTACATTTACGAACTTGGAATGTCGTATTTATCTATAGCTACACGAAAGCCTAAATAAATTTCAAATGTCTACTTATAAAACTGGTTTACTTTCCATACGAACTTTCACTCTCTACACTCTCTCACTCTATATATATATATATATATATATATACCCCTTGCAACACTTTTTTCGCTAGCTATGTCCTTCCTTTAAACTAAACTAGGCTTTAGTGGCTATCTGTTAACCAAATTTCATTTAAATCGGTGCAGCAGTTTTGACGTGAAAGTGCAAGTGACAGGCAGTTAGTTACAGTATGGAACTTGTCGCTTAATATACAAAGTCATTATCCCAACTAATACATATATAGAATACAAAACATTAATTATTAGATCCAATAATTTAATTATTAGAATACATAATTAATAGATCCAATTAAATTCAAATTTGAGTAAAAATAAATTATAAATCAAAAGAATTTGTCATTGTTTTATAGTTCTAAAGATATTAACACGTTTATAACACGACTATAAATGCCTGTAAACGTACAAATAACAAAGTTATTGGAAATTTTGTTTATACGCTCATACGGACCCCCAACGGACTCCCACACATCCGCCTACAGGGCAAAGCCAACCCATGGCAGCGCTATGTCAAATATCTAGGCGTCACGCTCGATAAGAGACTCACCTTCCCGCCCTCATATAGAGAGAACCACTAAAAACGCCCGCTATTACCTCTACCGCCTAGGTAATATGATAGGGCAAAAGTCAAAAATGTCATTGCGAAACAAAACGCACTCTCTATAAAGTATGCATCCGTCCGGTACTCACATACGCCTCGCCCGTTTTTGCCACGCAAACCCCAGAAATCCTCCACAAACTCAAATTATACAAAATAAATTCCTAGCCCGAGCCACCAACGCTCCATACTACGTTAGACGCCACGACCTCCACAGGGACGTGGACCTCCCCACAATTCAACAAACCCTAAAATAATTCTCGGAACGCTTCTTCAAAGCGGCATCCGCACACCCCAACCCGTTAATCCGAGAGGCTGCTAACTACACACCCTCCCCCTCCCCCTCATACCGTCGCCCTAAGAACGCGCTCACCGACCCTCCCGATCGCATCACGCGTAATTGCAAACCTGCTGGACGCAGCATCTGCGCCGCCGAACAGCACGGGTCACTAAGTACCTTCTGTACACAATTAAGTTTTGACCGACCCACTCTGGGAACCGGCCTATCCCCTAAAGCGTATGCACCGTTAAGGGCTGCGCTGCCTCGCCCCCTCCCCTAAGAGGGCGAGCGCTCAGATGAAGCCGATAGGGCCCCAGGCTTTCTGCCCGGCCAAAGGCATTAGGCAGTGTTTAGTTGGTAGGCTGACCTTCTGTCAGAGTCCAACATAACCACCCGCCGTAGACCGGGCGCGGGTGGTATCCGGTGCAAGGTCGTCCAAGCACCAGGGGGTTTGTCATAGCGACCACTGTGGTGGCGCGCGCTCCCTATGAGGATTCACAGCCTCGTCCCGCGAGGCAAAAAAAAAAAAAAACGCTCATATAAATTAGACGAGTTTACTCACGACTATATTATGACGTCACGATTGGAGTGTTTCTAGTATGGAGCGTTTGTGAGCAATCAGCGACAGCGCCGCAAAGGTATATCTTCAAAAGTAATAATCGCAGATAAATCGAGACTTCTACAATCTTTCTTAGCTAAAAGCGTACTTTTGATATATAGATAAAGATGTTATCTACTCAATTGTCATGTAATATGGTAAGACGATACTAATATTATTAATCTTTTATTGTCTTCTGTTATAGAAATGCTACTGTTCATTTATGTATTGTTAACTAATCCGTCCGAATTACTTACAGATATTGACGAATCACTAAATAGTAACAGTAAAAGAGAATGCCAAGATCTGCCCCAAGGATTAATTTAAGTTACAGTAATTACACATTTATGAAAAAATATTCAATTAAATTATAGATCCTAACAACAAATATAAAAAATCTAAAAAGCTGGAGAAAAAAAACTATATTTAATAGTTGTTAATGGAATTCTATGCCTTTTCCTAGTCGGAGAATTTAAAGCTTATTTTTTTAAAGAATTTTATTGCCACTGGATACAAGTTGTTTTAGCCAACATAAACCTATTGGACCTAAGTCGAATGCTTTTTAGTATAGGTAATTGTTTTTTTTTCTTTTTTTTTTTTTTTTTTTTTTTTATTGCTAAAGTTGACAAACAAGCAGGCTGCCCACCTGATGGTAAGTGGTAACAGTCGCCTATAGTACATGTGATTCCCACGAGATTCGCAGCAAATCTGCAAACCTCATAAGAACCACAGTGTACGTTGCCAACTTGTGACATAAGATGTAAAGTCACAGTACCCAGTAATTTCACTGCCTATCTTACCCTTCACGCCGGAACACAGCAAAGCGAACCCTGCTGTTTGGCGGCGGAAATAGGTAAGACGGAGGTACCCATGCAGACGACCCTGGTACAGAGTCTACCTCCTAGAATTGTTGTTCTGTTAATTTTTTATGTTCAATAGTGTTATTTAATCATTCATTTTAGTAAGAATGAGTTCTCAATAAAAGGCTTTTAGGAATAAACGCATTTTACTTCTGATGCAAAATAAATAAAAATATTACGTTAGATAATAACATGTATTTACATATAACAAGAAGTGCACTGTAAAAAGAAATGTAATATTAGGTCTATAAAGTCATCTTTATTTACGAATCCATAAATAAAGATGACTTTGATAGATAGCCTCAATCGTGTGTTCTAATAAAGTATGAGCGTTACTTGAACTGGATTTAAAATTGTTTTTTTTATAGTTAGAACAATTAGTTGTTGTTATTATTGTTTTTAGGATATAGTAGATGGCTACTAAAAATTGCATCTTATAAAAAGTCTAAGATAAACTTAATATTTGTGAAAAAAATCATATTGTTTATACCATCATAACTACCGATCCTCTGCTTTAATATAATTTATCTTTTTATTATTTCAAAAGTGCAGATGTTTAGCTATCATTTCATATATAAAATGTTTGTAACTGGAAAAATTTGGGCATGGCGCCATAGAAATCTTGGCATTGTCTTTTTACGTTACGCAATAGACAGAAAACGATTCCTTGTCTGGGATAAAACAGTAGCATTCAAGATATAGGAGTTTCATTTGTTTCGAAACGCGCTCGCACAAGACACTTCAAATAGATCAAAGCAGTGCAGTTATTGGGCCGGAAACTGAAAGAAAACATAACATCGAAGGAGTACCGTGAAATTGGACGTGGCTGCGGTCGTCGCGCGCGCTAATTAGGAACGGGTTTCGACACCGGTCAGGTTCTGACGTGACGTCTGTTATCCGTCAGATTGACAAGTCCATTATAATAGGGTGACGTTTTTAACACAACCCAAAAAAAACGTTGAATACTCTGCGATTTGGCTCAACTGCGACAATCGGACATTTCACGTCCAAGTCACTCGTGATTTGGAAGCCAACAAAGTGATTATAACAGTTCAGCCAAGATATATTTTTCGAGTTGGCGTCAAAGTTAATTAAAGGGATGTAATATTTGCTAAATATATGTATGTAACTTTTGTTGACTACCCTCCAAGATTTTGATGTATTCTTTAATCACTGAAAGATTGAATCGGACCGTAAAATGTTTTTATGTATACACAATTATTTTTGATTAAACTTATTATTAGCTCCTGGTTCCAAAATTGAATGAGTTTCGATTTAAACAGTATCGAACAACGGAGGCACGACGTAATTAGAAATAGATTATGTACTATCTATACTAATATTATAAAGAGGAAAGATTTGTTTGTTTGTTTGTTTGTAATGAATAGGCTCCGAAACTATTGGACCGATTTCAAAAAATTCTTTCACCTTTGGAAAGCTACATTATCCCCGAGTAACATAGGCTACTTTTTATCCCGGAAGATCCCACGGGATGCGCAATAAAGGCTTCGCTCAAAAACTACTGCACAGATTTTCATGCGGTTTTCATCAATAATAATCAGAGTGATTCTTGAGCAAGGTTCGCGGTATTTTTTATATCGGAAAAACAGATAGTCCCACGGGAAGCGCGATAAAACCTTCGCGCCATAAACCGACTTCCGCGCATATGTAGCCGTGGGCAAAAGCTATGACCCTTAACCCCCTATAGACCCAATCCCGAAATCCACGCAGGCGAAGCCGCGGGCAGAAAGCTAGTGTATGATAAATTTGTTACTTATTATTGTTATTTATATCCCCTCAAAATCGATAGTAAAATAAAGAAAAGAAAAATACAAAAATCCTTTCGTTCGCCAAAGGAAAAGTTGACAATCATTGTAAAGTCATTACCGTCCCCCGAAATACTCGACCGTGGCGGTTGTCGGGCGCTGTGTACGCTTTTTATCCGGCCGATCGGGGTTTTCAGCAAATTAAATTAGGGCCGATTTGAATAACACGGCCGAGAATAGGGGCCCAAACAATGCGGCGTTCGACGCCCCGGCAGGGCGGGGAGGACGAGGAGAAAATATTTTACTTCAATACAGGTACGACGAATGGAATGGCAAACAGAAGAATAGTTATGTAGCTGTAGTAATTTATCATACCAGTCCTATGTATGGGAGATTCGATATATATATTACACACAAGTTAACAATGTAGAAAACCCTTAGAACTAATGTTCGCAAGAAAGCAATTTTAAAATAAGCCTTTATTGCACATGACGAATTTTGACAGTGTTGACATTTTCTACTAGTCAAGCATGATAACTAATAGAACACATAAGTGATAACCAAGGAAATTCTTATTAATTAAAAACAATTTATTTATAGATACACACTTATATACAGACATATTTATATCATAGTTAATAATGTTAGTACCACTGAAGTAATTTATATATATATATATACATAAAATGTACGTAAGCGCGTATAAGGTTAGATTCTTATTAAGCGCTTTGTATCCTTTCATATAACAAAAAGAAAATTGTTGACTTCAATATTTATTCGTATGAAATCGTATATTTATTAAATATTATTTTCGTTTTAACCTACCTACACATCAATACATAAAAACAGTAAGTTTATGAAAACATAGAAAGAGATTTGATGAATTGTTTTTTTTTTATTTATAGAGAGAGATTAAGCATGAATATTTGTGTGGTTGGAGAGTAAGGGAATGTGTACATTCATTAATACACATAATTTTGTCAGTTATATGTACACGTAAACAGGACTAAGCGCAGCTCCGATTAAAAGAAGAAAAAGTGGACAGAACATATATATATGTACACACCTGTTCATGCACATTTTGAGTAGCATACTCAGGACGTATGAACAGATTAACTATATGATAAGTTTATAATTTTCTCATTACTTGTATATAAATACGAAGTCTTTTAAAAATTAAAATCGAAAGCGTTTTCAAAAGAATAAAATTGTATTATGTCCACAAATGCAAAACGTTAACATAACAGAAACGAAAAGGCTGAAAATAAATTACAAAATTTTAATAAATTAAAAAGACTATATTTAGAAACCGGGAGCTCTAGTTAAATTCCTGCACTAAATGCAATTTAAAACACAAAAACCAAAAAAAGAAACTTAATGATAATTAATACGACCTCCGTAGTCGAGTTGAGTTAGTACTCGTACACCGGTTTCAAAGTGCCGCCAGATCCCATAACACAAGCCTTATTACAGAGCTTACTTTGCGCTTAGCTTAGCCCATTGGTGTGAAATATTTATTTCAAGAAATATTTATTAATTTACTATACAGTAAAAAAGTGCATACCTACGATTAATTAATACAGTACATTAAGCGCGTTTATAACAGAAATACACATTTAAACTTTTTAACGTAACAAATGTAAAACTTATATCCAGACTTGTATCCGTACCACACCTGTTCCCAGCATAATAACAGCCTAATGAATCATAAAAAGCACGATCCATTCAACGCTTTGTTAGATTGACAAAAAAATGAAGCGGATCAATAAAACGGAACAAAAAAAAACTATCCCACAACGTTGGTCATAGTTCACCAAATAAATCGATCGAATCGATGGACAATTAACACTACAATGGAAGAATTATCCGGTCATTGAGCATACATGTTCGCTAGGGTTGCCACAATTCTCTATTTATATTACAACTAGCTTTCCGCTCGCGGCGTCGTCCGCGATTTTGTCGTAAGATATATATTTTCCTGCAGTAACCTTACACAGATTCCATTAGAATTCGTTCAGCTGTTATAATCGGACTATACTTATTGCCGCGGTGAATTACCATATCTGGTTACGTAGATTCAGAGCTTATTCAATACAAAAAACACACAAATTGTTTTCCAAACAATACAAGTATAGATTATGAATTGAGTTAATTTAACTGATGACTTCTAGATCTAGAAATAATAATAAAAGTTAATAACATTATTTATTTACCTAAGATACGTGTACATTTTTAATATTACAACTAGCTTTCCGCTCAGATTTCATAAGGATCCGTTCAGCTGTTTTAATCAGACTATACTTATTGCCGTGGTACTACCATATCTGTTTTCGTAGATTCAGAGCTTATTCAATACAAAATACACGCAAATTGTTTACTTAACCAAATAAGTATATGTAGGCGAATGTCTATCTTCATCAGGATTAGCCATAGTGTGACTCGTCAGTGTAAGTGAAGGTAGCAACAAAATAATACGCCGAAACTCAATCGAAAGGTTATTTAATGAACTAAATATCTCCCTAATTATATTAACAAAAAAATCAAGACACTAGTATATAGCTTAACACTTATAAAATTTTTAATAATCACATAAAATATTAAAAGTCACTAAATTACGCGGATCAAAAGCGATTCGTCGCATACGTGGTGCGCTCGCCATGCACGTCTCACAAGAAGTGAAGTCCAATATGGCCGCGCCAACCATAGAAACGACGTTCCGCTAGAGTGACTACAGTCAATCTAGTTCCGACGTAATATAACAGGCGGCGCTAGCAATGCGCCGTCATATAGATTATGAATTGAGTTAATTTAACTGATAACTATTTTTATTTATTTATATTTAATAATTATAAATCGCATAGATACCAATGTGATGTTACTACAAAAAAAACATTTGCTATAGTATAAAACGAAACTCACAAGGGTAAGATATCATACATATTTATATGATGTATACAATGGAAAATGTTTAATTAATAAAAAAGTTTTGTTTGTGCGATGAATGCGAGCATTTGTACCTTAGCCATGGTTGATAATATATATTTATATATGTATAATATGGACCGTTTATTTGAAAGTGGTGTAAGTCCATTTTTGGGAAAAATGAGCTGTCACGCAATCCATGCGTAATTTAATGTAAATTTTTTATACACTATAACTATTCCGTGTTTAATTTCTCAAAAAATCCCATGTTTTGTACAACTTAAAACAATAGAAACAATGCCAGATATCATATGATTTGCCTGTATTTTTAAATCAACAAATATAGTAGTAAACTGTTAATTCCACCCGCTCCTTTCCACCACCAGTCAACCAGACGTAGGCTTAACTACCATCCTTACGTGGTGGACTATCCTCTTACACGTACAAAACGGTTCCAGTCTTCGTTTTTAATACGAACAGCTAAGATGTGGAACTCTTTGCCGACGTCTGTGTTCCCGGAACAATATAATCTTACGGTCTTCAAGTCACGAGTGAATAGGCATTTGCTAGGTAAGCGTGTTCCATCCTAGTCCTCATCGTCACTTACCATCAGGTGAGATTGTGGACAAACGCAAACCTATTTTAAATTAAAAAAAAAAAAAAACTTTAATTTTCTCGAAACAATTGAAAATGGACTTACACCAATTTCAAAATAAACGGTCCATATATTTAAGTCTACTTGATACCCTAGATCCCATAACACAAGCCTACGGAGCTTAGTTTGGGCTAGGCTAATTGATGTAAATGTAAGAAATATTTATTAACAAAAAAAATGTACGTGTATATTTCCTACACAAATACGAGTATGATGAAGGCGTCAAAATCACGCCACATCTAAAATTATAAACGCCGTCAAAAACACCACGCCAGCTTAAGCCGTCACGTACCTTGAGTTTGACAGTTCACGTCTCTCCTGCGAATTTTCACGGGCCAAAAAAACGTTGTTACGTATTATAATATTCTGACGCAAGTTTGAGTCTGGAATTTATTAACGCCTCGTGCTACCTACTATCTACGTACCCACCGTCTCTATTTCCAATGTATCGATGACTCATTCGATTGTCGGTTATCGTGTATTATGAAGAATCGATTTAAACGTGTATTAAATGCAGCTTATTAGAATTATTTTCCTTTTTTTGTTGCTTTATTCGTAAGAATCATCCTTATAAAAGTGAAAAAATCGCGAGATTTACTTACTTATAGAATACTTTTAACGACAAGCTTTTATATGTAAAAGTTTATTTAGTTCTTTTTAGCGCATTTATTAATAAAAGTTAAATTTATTAATTTATTATTAAATATTATTTAATAAAAGCTTGCATTATTTTTTTTTTACTTTTTTTTCCGACTAAAAAGCCAAGCTTAGCAAACCCTTTCATTTGATACCCATATTGTAGGGGTGCATTAAAAATAATTGATTCGCCATCTTGGTAATGCCGCCATGTTAGATTTAGAATGACAAGAATTTCTTACATAGTTACAAGTGAAGCTAATATAAAAGCTTGTAATAAAGCAATGTATACGCTGAGATTTATACACCAGGCTATCGCTATTGCCTGTACTATAGACAATCTATATATTATCATCTGCGCCCACCGTACTGGAGGGCGGGAGCTTTAGTTCAAAGCCGATAAGGGCTTGTAGGTAGAGTTTAGTTGGTAGGCTGGCTTTCTGCTAGAGTCCAACATAACCACCCGCCATAGACCGGTTGCGGGCGGTATCCGGTGTAAGGTCGTCCGAGCATCAGGGGGTTGTTAAGACGACCACTGTGGTGGCGCGCCCCCTATGAGGATTTATTACCGTCCCCCGCGGGAAAAAAAGAGATTTCTACACCAGGCTATTGCTATTGCCTGTACTGTAGACAATCTATACATTATCAAATAATACTTTTGCATTTTTTTTTTGCTGCTTATGTTAAACAATTATTTTAGTTATATTTACAATCAATAAAATGTGACATCAATAAAATGTTCTAAATAAATAAGAATTAACAATAACTAAATATTGATTGCGGGTACTTACACAATGAAGCATGTATGAGCAATGTTATGAAAGTAGATGAAGCGAAAGAGATATGTAAAGACCGTAGCAAGTGGAAAGACGTAATCTCTGCCTACCCCCATGGGAAAAAGGCGTGAGTGTATAGTGTATGTATGTATGTAAATATTGATATTATATTGGATGTTGTGTGTGGATGCGTGCGTGTGTGTGTGTGTGTGTGTGTGTGTGTGAGGGTGTGTGTGTGAGGGTGTGTGTGGTGTGTGTGTATGTTTTAAACGTGATAAACATTTATTAAGCCTCTGCCTAACGTATCAGTATGATTCTTTTAATCTTTTTAAGTATGTTTCATAATCTTTCAGAAAAAGGCTGACAAAAGAAAATCGAATTCAAAATTAAATCAAAATCAATAAGTTATCTTAAGCTCTTGAGTTTAGTTGGTATATAGTTAATTACATCACAAATAACTTAAGAGCGAATTTTTAAATATTACCTATTTGTTGGATTCGTATCCGTCAAGAATAGCAGATTAATAATTCCAATGTTTATAAATAATGGAAAATATTTTTTGGAATTATTTAATAATTATAATTAATTATTTTATAATTACAAAGAATTTCCGAAATCTTGCACAGTTAAAACTTAGAAACTGTGCAAGATGGCGGATATTTTTATGTATATTCGTTGACACAAATTGTTTTTTTTTTACTATAAAACTCAAATGCAGCAACCCTTACTTATCAAAACTAGTGATGGGACGAGAGATATGAGATTTAGACCCATTTTATAGTATCGTATTAAAGTTACGATACATCTCCGGTAATTGCTTCTAATTACGGACGCGGCGTATACTCATTCCGTTATTTATTTCTCAATTGTAACGTGATATCGTTTATCGTTGTACATTTAGGCACTTTAATTATAACCCTTTTCAAGACCTTATCAATGCTTCTCGCGTAAATACTCATATTTCATGATGTTACCAGTAATAGACTGTTTTCTAACGAGTGCTTGTACATTTTTACATCGAAATTGGTAGTTTCATACTACAATTACATATTATATTTATTGGTATTTTTTAAATTGGTATCGATAAAAAGTATTTCTTGTGTAATTGCGTATAATCACATGTGTATTTCATATCTTAGTGATTAATTATCTTTTACTAGGGATGACGAATGTCTATACTTCGCGACATTGAAAAACTGATCGCGCTTTGCACACTTCTCTTTTGACGGTTTATAAGATTAAAGTGAATGAAACACATACCCACCGAAAGTATGAGACAGAAAGAGATAGCTCTAATCAAACTTAGACGCCAGAGAACGACGTCTTCGTTCTCTGGCTATTACTATGGAACTAACTTAAATTACACCAATTGCCCGAATTCGGCACAGTTTCGACACGCTAGTGTTTATTGTTTGTAATTACTTACTAAACTAAATTTTATTAAATGTTACAGTATAAACTATTGCTTAGTGGTAACGGATAGACATACATATATTATGCATATAACAATATTTTCGATATTAGGTAATATATACTAACATCCATGAACTAAGGTACACCCGGCACCTCAGAAATGGCGACACGTTGAAACCGATGTACTAACCTCTCGACTATGGAGCCAGTCTTCAATATTTTCGCATATGTAATATTAGTGAGGATTTTCCACATTCATATGTAGATGTTCATAGACAGCAAAAAGTTCAAATTCAAATTCAAATGTTTATTGCAACCATAATGTTAACAAAAGGTGTTTACAATAATTTATGTGTACAGATTATGGACCCTGTCGGGTATCGCAATTTTATAGAGAGGACGGCGTTTTATACTAATTAAAATGAATAAGTATTTTATATATTATATTATATATTATTATTATACATTATTCATTTATTTTTTAATTTATTAAATTGTATCATTGTTAATATTTTATCATTAATATATTCTTGTACACTATAGTAGAATTTATTTATTAAATTTTTTTTCAACAGTTTTATTGATTGTATATTATTTTTTTCAAGTTTTAAGTTTTCAGGTAGTTTATTATAAATCTTTACAGTAGCGTTATGTATGCTAGATGAACATAAATTAAGGCGTGCAGTAGGGATTTTTAAATTCGTTCTAGGTCTTAGTGAATATTTTAATTGTAGATCGTTTTGATTTGTGTAAAACTCAGCATATTTCCGGACAAACTTATATATCTCCAAAATGTATATACATGGAAGAGAAAGCACTTCTTGTTTTTGAAAAAATGGTTTACAACTCTCTGTCTGTTTTAAGTTAGCAATAATACGAACAAATTTTTTTTGAAGGATCAATAAAGAAAGAGCGTCTGAGCTTAAAGCGACAATGTATACAGAAAACGTCACCACGCGGACATTCGCTTAGACATTCAGATGAAACGTTATGTGTCAACCAACAACGCGTATTGTCCGGATCCCACCCAGCCCTATTGTGGTGGTTCCGGCCTTCGGTTGTTGAATTTCGTAAAGGGATTGTACACCCAGCGAAGGTCAAAGACTGAACGATCAATATCAAATTACTAAGCGTTCAAAGGTTGGATTTACCACAGCTGTGAAAGGATATACGAGACGTATTCCAAATAAATGGTTTCCTTATTTTTAACGTGTACGCAGGGATTTTCAAATCTGTATTGGGATTTTATATATTACTAGCTGTGTCCACGACTTCGTCCGCGTGGAATCGTAATTTTAGCTTGCTTTTTTAATGACTGAGAGTGTTATAAACGTAAGAGTAGACAAATATAATCAGAAAGCGTCGAACTGCTAAGCTATCGGGAGTTACACGTGTTATTGTGAGTCAACCATAAAAGATAGACATATGCTGTCGTGGGTTATTTTTTATATAATTTTAAGGACTTTTCCGTCAAACATGATTTCTGTGTAACTTTAATCATTAAGGTTGCACATGCGACGGTAGTTTAAAAAATGGAGTAACTTCTTCCGTTTTCCCAATATTTCCTTTCACTGCTCTGCTCCTATGATTGTAGCGTGATGAAAAGTATACTATAACCAGCTCAGGAGTATGAAAAATAATTCTACCAAAAATTTTTAGTTTTAGTTAGTTTAGTTTTAGTTTCATGAAAATCTGTCGAGTAGTTTCTGTTTTTATAACGGTTATACAGACAGACAAAAAAATTACTAATTGCATATTCAGCATCAGTATCGATGCCTAATCACCCCTTGATAGTTATTTTGAAAATATATTTCATGTACAGAATTGACCTCTCTACAGATTTATTATAAGTACTAGCGGACCCGACAGACTTCGTCCTGACAAATTTGAATTTGAAAAAGAATTGTAAAGTGGCAGTATACCACATAGCCAACCAAATTCCAAAAAAAGGTTCAAATGAACTATTACATTTTGTGACTATTCAATTTTGGAACGTGACATTAAATCATCCAACCATGTATTCTATGCTCCAACGCACACACGCACACGGTTTTGATAGTTATGATTGAATTTCAATTTTATATAGTGTTAATAAAGCAGAAATTGACTCAGATGTTAGGAACACACCTATATTTGCGTAGACAACAGTGAGTGCTTGCAATATGAACTTTAAACAATAACAATAAAGCTCAAATTGACTGACGTTTTAGTTAGAAAACGTTGTATGGGGAAAAGGGGGCTGTTTTTAGAATTTTTCCAATAATTATTCGATTTTTCTCGCCGTAAAAACCATCTTTGAACTTCAAAGTACATTTTAAAAAAGAATTGACTGAAATTGTTCCATAGGTTGTTGAGTTATGCGCTTACCAACACGTTTTGCGATTCATTTTTATATATAAGAATATATATATACTGACAAAAAACAAACATCCACGTAACATGGTAATATAATGGTATGTTAGAGTGAAGTTTCTTACAAGTCTGCATCCCCAAAAAAGATCACGGTATACGTTGCCAACATCACTACATAGTAGAAAACAAAGTCGCTTTCTCTGTCCCTATATCCCTATGTATGCTTAAATCTTTAAAACTACGCAACGGATTTTGATGCGTTTTTTTTTAATAGATAGAGCGATTGAAGAAGAAGGCTTATATGTATGATAACTAGAGATCGGATAATCGGATGCATATTTACCTAAAGTTAATTTTTGGCTCACAAATTATGGAAGCGGCTTTTTAAAATACATTTTGTTAAATAAAAATCCCGGGAAAATACGGGACTGCAAATTTAACGTTGTGATATTGTTTGAAAATTACTAAATTAGCACGTGGTATTTATTTTCAAAAGACCGAGACTTCGGGTTCATTTATACAACTATGCATACGCATTTACATGAAGTTTAGTTTCAGTTCCCCGTGCGATTTATGAATGTACGATTTATTACACGAAGTGTGTTATAGGAAAGTAATGAGCTAGTTTGACTAAAACAATAATCAATTAAATAATTGAATAAAAAAACAGAAATGGTGCCCGGGCGTAAGTATGGTCTAGTATCTCACTCTGAGTTAACTTCGGATTTAATGAGTGTGAGTGAGACGGCAGTTGTGAGCAAGTACAGACTACTAGCGACCGGATTCCTGCTGTTGTATAAGACATTCGTCACTGTGCTTGTCATGTGTTCCGGTGTTTTTCTGTGTTTGTTGGAGACAAACACAGAAAAACACCTTTTTGACTAGTTTTGCATTACCAAAATGTTCTACAGTACCGAAATTCCGGAATTTTTATTTATGGAAATAAAATAAAAAGACAGTTCCATACTTTGTCAAAAACTAAATTAGGTAAATAAATAAACATCCGGCTATCCAATTCCGCAATCCCGGGATTTTTATTTAACAAAACAATAAAAAGCCGTTTCCATACTTTGTCTTAAACTAACTTTAGGTAAATATGCATCCGATTATCCGATCTCTAATGATAACATCCATTAAATAGTGGAGAAATCTTATTACAAAATTGTACACTTAGCAACGGATCAGACCTTACACGTTGATCATGAAACTACTTTTACGTCGCTAATAATAGCGGCGACTTTCATGGTACAAATGTAAAGTTTGGCGTGGCGTTGGCCGTGTAATTCTTTTTGAATTTCCCTATACAAACAACTGGATCGGAGAAAAAATGTGTACGAAATTACAAAAGGAAATTTTTATATAATGAACTTTGAATGAATGAAATCAGCAAGTTTTATATACTTGCTGATTTCGTATCATATAACAATCAATTACATGAGCTGTCAAATACGGAAGATAGCAGAATTCCAAAATTGTAATAAATTAATTGAATGATTTGACAATTTCAATGATCTACTATTTCTGATATTTAAATATTTATTGTTTTTGCCACCAATCTAAATATTAGGTATTTATTTATACGATTGTTTTACGTATCATAATTAAAGCTTTGTTATATATATGTATATAAGATTGACAAATAAATCTATTAATCAAATCTAAAAATAAAACAGTAATTTGTAATAATAATACGTTCCAAAAATAGATAAAGAACACTTATATTATACATAATTCTAGTTGCATCTAAAAGGAACATGATTACACAGCGAATTGAGTACACAATTATTCATATGCACCAAGCCATGATATATAATTTGAATTAATCGAAACAATGTTTCATCCGACTCGATCACCAAAGTATCGAATTTGAAGTTATCGATTAGTCAGTGTACAATTAATGGCGACATACCCGGCCACTTAAAAGGTCTCCAGTAATTAAAATCGAGAGAATCTGGGCCATTACCAGATCGCCCCTAACCGCGCGGTCCGGGATTCGATGTCTAACAGTGATTGGCTTTTACGATCTATTAATGGTTAATTTCGGTCTCGAGGTACGTGATCAATGGATACATTAGGACGTTGTAACAGTTACAGGGGATTCGATAGAAATAGATTGACGAGAAATAGATGCGCTCAATACTATAATACTCAAGAAGGGAGTAACTGTTGAAATGTCCAGTGATAGAGGAAAGAGAAAGAGAAGAGTGTTGTGCCGACGCCAAATAAAATTGTGAACAGGGCAAGAGAAAGAAGAATACTCATGTTATCGCACTTATTGTTGCTACATGACGACACGTTAGACGCAGTGATCGAGTGATCGGCTACTACGCGACGGGTCGGTGGTGTGATTCCAGATATTTTGCTATGAGCTACCAAAGTTTGTTTCGGTCTGAGTGTATTTGCATATTATTGGATTCGATGTTTGTAACTACAACCACGACGCAGGATGAAATCACAAGCGTAAGACGTTTTTCATACAAGAGAGAACACGATTGAAAAAAAAGGACAAGGAATTCAACTGTTGTAAATGAATAATCACAAGCTGCTTGCCTAGATTAACAAGAAATTAGAGGAATTATTGAGAACTACGAATTTCCACAGAAGGTTACAGGAGTACGATAGTACAGGTCAATTGGAGATTTGTTTAAAATGGTACCAGGAGACTGTTAATAAAAAAAAGTTAAAAACTAGCACACTGAAAACCAATTATCACCCATAGGTCATTAATTTTTGCATCATTTTAAAGTCTAAGACATTAAGCTAGGTAAGATCTCTTTGATCATTTTAAAAAACCAGATAACTATACATAGGCAACATCATAGCGCCTGAGAAAGTTACGGCGAAAAATAAGTTAACTAGTCTTGTTGTTTATAAGATGATTCTGATAAACAAGGAGCAGTGGCGTAAAGTTGCTTCTACTAAGGTTCTTGGAGTTCGTAAATTGCACTGTCTCCTGTATACGTTCTAACACTTGTCCACCAACCTTGTCTATGTGTACTTGTTGACATCTTTAGTCAGTTTTTGATGTATTTGGGGTACCAACAAAGTTGGAAAGCAGTGTCAAATTTTTGTCTGGCTTTACATGACAGTGATCTTTGACATTGACCATTTAACTTAATAATTATTGTCTCCTATCTCATTTGTGTTTCTGTTTATATTATTGGGTATTTCTTTGAATCTGTTGTCTATCTTGCTTCTGCAAATAACATTTACATTCATTTGTGTCGGTTCCAGGTAGCTTACAATCCTAGTGACCGATCTATTCTTAATCATATCGTGTTTCACGTAAACCTCTTTAATTGTTTATTTCTAAGTCTGAGCATTTAGTACTATAGACTCTCTGAAATAAACCAGTCCCGGTTAGTCTATTTGCGTTTGTAATTTATGCGCATTGCGAAAGCGTTTCCAAACACCTGAAATCTGTTCTAGGTAAAATTTGGAGGTGTGAGTATTTTTATACTATCCATTAATCATTTCTTCTCAATGACTTATTTATTCTTTATTTTTTTTATCATGTACTGAAATGCAAATTTCTAACCAGATTTTAAAAGGTACTGTTGTTATGTAAAAGAAATAAAGTTCATTTTTGCATTATCCTAATCATGATTCTCGATTATGAACTTTAATTCTACTAGGTATGAGAAACTGGCACCACCTACCTGAACCGCATAGTTGGCTAGATTGACAAGGATGGCATAAACGTCTTTAAACACATAATATTATGATAGATTTTTTACTATAAATAATAATCAGAAGTCCATTAGTAATTAATGATAAGGTATGTAGCAATAAGGTATGTAGCACTTAAACTTCCCATAAAGATCTCTATAATTGGCACATAATAAAAAAAAGAACCAGAAAACATTGGACTATTTCTATTTACGAAGCACTGACGTGAAATCAAAGTAAGTTACTTGTCAAATATTTTATAGATGTGGATACGTTTACAAAACGTTTGTAAGTGCTTCTTGTTTATAAGAGGATTCTGCTAAACAAGAAACATTGGACTATTTCTATTCAATATTACATAAACATACACATATTTGAACTGACAAGTTTTGTCAGTCTACAACGCAAATGCGGGATGTGGTTGCCGACACTGCTCCTCATCCAGGAACAATGAGGAATTTTGCTATCGACAAATCACCAAGTATTTTAAACCTAAGCATAGATGGCGCTAGGCGTTTATAACTTGATTCAAGCTCATTTAATAGATTAGGCACAGTTTACATAAAACTTCGTTGATTAAATACCTGCAGTCAAACTGGCGGGAGATAAATAAAAAAAAGGTTATTGTGAAAATATAATAAATGAAAATACTGTTTACTAATTAACTTATACTGTACTCACTATTTATAGACAAATTTTTACAAATATAAAATGATATTTATGGTTAAGAAAAGATTGGAAAACGCCGTCTGCAGTCACTAAAGCAAAATATTTATTTTATTTAGAAATTCCCTGTTTGCGCATTAATCAAGAACCAGGTTGACTGGGAAGTATTCGGGAAGTTATGCGGTTTATTCCAATCTCCATCTAATGACGACATATGGGTCAAAACCAAGCCACTTAGAATGGGCCTTATATGAAAGATCAAAGTGGCAATTGGCAAAGTACCTACATTGTCTATAGGATGCTGACGAGTACTTTTGCCAGCGATCAGAAAAATCGCTTATTCAACTTCATCATTTAGCGAAGCAGTCAAATTCTCAAGCGAATTCGACTGCTCCGACATAAGTTGATCACAGACGGTATAGGTAAAAATGACCAAACAGACACTAATAATAACAAGTGACCGATTCAATTGCACTCGTTACCGCTAAAACTCAACATAAGTCACGTGGCAGCGCACAATAATTCACTCGGCCAGCTTATTAGCAACAAAAAAGCGATCAAATAAAAAGCACGCCGTAAATCTAAAAAGAGATGGGCGAAGTATAATGCTTGCAAATTGCGAACGGCCCTCGACTTTCCTACGAACTTATTTCGTATGCGATAAATTACGAGATGGGCACTCGGCTAAATAAAAAACTTGGATTCAATATTTGCGTCTGCAATTAGTAACTGATACGCTTTTGATGACTTACAAGTCGCATCCAGTCAAATATAAATAAAGTTTCAAACAGGGCGATATAAATATCTGTGACAAAACTCTGCAACAACTTAACTTCGAGATAAATTATCAAACGAGAAATGTTTTCACTATACTGAAATTTCGCCTATTTTGAAAATACTTACCATAATAGTTTGGTTGAACATATACACATCGCGACTCATTGTTTGCTTAGGTATAGTCGGAATTCGAATTGGTCTCCGTCAAATTCAGTGCAGTATGGGATAATAAATTATGATAAACGCGATAGTTTGTTTAGATCTATACTTAAGTACTTTTGCGTGTACAATACTAGCTGGCGTCCGCGACTTCGCCGGCGAAGGATTAGTATTTCGAGTAGCTTATATTAGCGTGGCGTATATCTCTATAAATTGTAGCCTTCCTGTTATTCTGATGTATAAGCTTATATTATAGTAATGTTTCATTAAATCCATTCGATAGTTTTTACGTGCAAGAGTAACAAACATCCATACTTACAAACTTTTGCATGTACAATACTAGCTGGTGTCCGCGACTTCGCCGGCGAAGGATTAGTATTTCGAGTAGTTTATATTAGCGTGGCGTATATCTCTTTAAATTGTAGCCTATGTGCTACTTTGATGTATAAGCTAAATTATTGTGAAGTTTCATTAAATCTGTTCGATAGTTTTTACTTGAAAAAGTAACATACTTATAAACTTAATATTAGCAGGGATTGATTGCTTCTGATTATATGTTTGACATCACAGTAGTACAAAAAACCCTTTGAGCACGAAGGCACCTGGAGAGTTCCGTTTCGTTACGTGACACGGATTCCCGTCGCAAACGGACAGCTTATACAACAAGATCCGTTTGAAAACTACCTTAGCCTGCCGAAGTATGTGAGTGTGGACTCAAATGAAATCAAATATGGTCAGTGCTAGCTCCCATTAATTTAATTCTCCCATTAATTTTGTTTTAATCTTTAGTATATTTGCGGACACACCCGCGTTTCGCTCCCCTTGACTTTGGGGTCGCTAACACGGTTATGATTAGATGGACATAATAAATCCTGGATGCCTTTGACGCTGACAGATGTACCGCACTTTTGCGGGTTCCTGATGAAAGATTGGGAATTTTTATTTTGAAATTTTATGAATATGTAAAAATGCCCGAGCCGCTACGGATCGTGTGACCTTTACCTGTGGTAGAATTATATTATCTGTACTTTAAATTTCATTCGCATTATACAATTCGTAACGAACTGAGCAATACAATACTACTAGAATAGGATTGTTACATAACAAAGAGTGAAACCTTAGATCGTCGAAATTAAATGAGAACCTCAAATCCATGTAAATGTGAAAATGTATTGAGAATTTCATTGAACCTATTTCGATGATATAAATAACATATATATTTTATGTAACATTTCGTTCGTCGTAAGTGCCTCTGTCAATTGATAGTACATTAAATTATCAAAAATGTATAATATCACTATGATAATTATGTATGTAGAACGCCTTCGGCACCTATTTGAACTAAGCCCCGCAATAAACATTAATCAAGTAATAAACACGAATTAGGTCTAAGGCGTGATAAAACAGTGCAACATGGTGTCGGCATTAATAACTAAAAATATAAACTACATCGTGAAGATAAGATTTCAAATGTTTATTAGGAATTTATTTCAAAACTAGCTGACCCGGTGAACTTCGTACCGCCTAATTATTGGAGGCATATTTAGTAAGTCACAAACACACGACACAATACTTTTTTAATTTTATTGAAATTTGTTGCTTTTAGATTTTTAGGAATATTAAAGAATTATAGTATAGGTGCACAGCAAAGAGGCGTTTACATTTCAAGTGACATTTTACCATAGACAATAGGTTGGCACCCATCAAATATGTCAACACATTAATTATTTTTATATTTTGAAATTTAAATACACGATGTTATAAGCAAAGTTGATATTATGTTGTCGATTCAAAAGTCTTGTTTTAATGCGTTCTTCAATTCGAGTGGAACTGAGAGTACAAATACCGTCAAATGTTTGACAGAAAGTAAGTGATCAACTTTTATATGGGAAAATGAAATTGTCGTCTTACTCTATCTTACTCGCAATTTTTCCTTATTTGCTCACCGTTTAGACCTACCCTGGACTACGACAAACATTTTAAAACCAAAATCAGCTCAATCGGCCCAGCCGTTCTCGAGTTTTAAGCAGACTAACGAACAACAATTCATTTTTATTTATATAGATAGATTTAAATCATATTCTGTGAAATCGTTTTTTTATAAAGCGACTTAAATTGTAACCTTTTAATTCCCGAGACGTTTCTAAGAATACAAAGTTGGAATATAATAACCACGTCCTCGTCGCTTTTTACGCTAAAATTCAAAGTAATAATTATTACGCAAATAATGTATAAGGAAATAATGTTTTTATCATTACAGCGGATATACGCCCGCTGTCAATTCAATCAATGTCAAGTAATATGTAGCGTGGGGTGCGACGTCAAATAACTTCCTCGTTATGCACCCTGGGCAACGTATTTTGACGGCTAATAGTCTGATACAGGGCGCCCGAGAGGGGGGGCGTGGGATGGCCGGGTCCAATCTGGCGGGCCGCTTCTAGTGGCCATTGGCGGATGGGCGACGCCTGCGTTGCCAGTTTTTTTTTTGCCAAGTCGGGACTTTGGTACTATTTGATTGAAAATAACGGGATCCTTCCGTCAGAAGCGGGACATAGTAAAAAAACGTATATAATCAAAGGTTTTTAAATATTTATCTTTTTATTTGACTTAACATTACGTTTACGTGACAATATACAGCAAAAGAAGCCACAGAAAATGTATTTTAACAAAAAAAAAATATTTTAAATCAGATTTACTCTATCGTTAAATTCGTCTTTAGAATAAAAAATATCGGGACGTCCCGCCAAAATCGGGCAACGCTGGGCGAAGCCCTCCATCTTCTTTAAGAGAGGATGACTGTCGCTCAAGGGACCCATCTTGGTATGGTGTGGGCAACTTGTCACCATACGCCGACGGGGTCGTGGTAGTTGACCGCAAGGGATCCCATGGCCTCATTAGGGTGTGCTGCAGCTCTCCTTCTGGAAAGGAGAGCCACACATAACCACCGGCTCTCGGGGTATGCAATTCAATGCATTTTCCTCAGCGGAACAAAAAAAAGGTAATATTAAAGTACCTCCATCCAGTCTCTTACATTTAAATATACTTGGCGCTGAGCGTACACATAGAGGCAGATATAATTAAGTACAATATGCCAATAGAACGTCCCAATAAAAAATGCCAAGAAAAAACCCAGCATAAGTTCTTCCACTTCATCATCCTTCACTTAGCACGTCGTGACACAAGTTTAGTCGTTGCGATCTTATCCTACGCCGTCTACGTGGAAACTAACTCTATGCGTGTGTAGACATAATAAGAACTTTGGTAGGCACTAGGAACTACAATACTAAGTTAGTGTGCAATTAGATTACGTTGCCTTGCGAACGTACGCCGCAAGTTACAAAGTCTCATGAAGTTTCCACTACAGCTGTTCAACTATAGTAAGTTTATGAAGTTAAGGAAATTAATGGGGTTCTTTCCGAGACATTACAGTCATTTCGTAAAAACAGTATTTATGGTAATGTTAATATTAAATCCGATTTAAGTCTTTTGAATCGTTTTTACTAATTAGTTAAAAATACTTTGACTTGGATGTAAGGATGATAGATAGATATACAATAAGTTTATTTACTACAACACACACATTACACAAAGTACATAAGACAAAATTTCCAGTAATTCAAAAACTTCACTTCAGTTTTTTTTTATTATATGTCAACCGGTCGTTTGCACAAACATGACTACCAAATTCAAGTTATGGAGAAAACTTAGTTATTAAAGTTAGTTATTGGAATTTATTTTTTGAAAGATAGCCAAAATAATAATATTACAGTTCTTTTAAATTACATGAAAAAAGACAAAACAATTCATCGCAATATCATATGACTTATATAAACACACAAATTCTAACATAGTACGGTTACAGCTGAATATTATATGTGCATATATATTTACAGAGTAATTTTAAAACAGTGAGTGTTAAAATAGTTGATAAGGTTTTCTCTTGAATTTATAACTCAATCGACAAGATCTCACAACGAATCCGAATACACGTTGTTTTGCGATGTAGAACGCAACGAGCCCGTAAGCTGTTGAATGAATTTGTATATTCCACTTGAAACTCGTTTGATCTTCAAAATCATCCACTTCAAATCGATAAATGACAAAAGCTCCATTTACTCCATCAATTATATCGAACGAATGATTATCTTCATTCATTCTCATAATTTTGATCAGAAAACACCAGTAAAAACCAGGAAGAAATCACGAGTAAGTAGATAGGAGCATTAGACACGTTCTGGTGACGTCACCGAAGATAACCCGTGTCACTCAACCACCCTAAGAGTGAATAATGTACCACGCTTACTTACTACACGTCCTTTCTGACCCTCCCAACTCATTAACGCTGGCTCTTCAAGCCTTGCGAGAGGCGGCATCTGCGCCGCCATCCCTTAGTTAGTCCATACTTCGCTTGCTGCACACGTACGAGTAGGCCCTATCATTTCAAGGCCGGACCCACTTTGGCGTACCGAGCCTTCCTTCGCGCATATGTCCTCTTCGGAGGGCAGCGCTGACGTGCCCTCTCCCGAGGGTGCGCCAACTATTCCATTCAAGCCGTAGGGCCCTTAGGGCCAAGGCTAGGCTGAGTTTAGTCGGTAGGTCTGTGTGGTCGAGCCGCCTCGACAGCACCAGGAGTCCGACATAATCAACGCATCCCTGCTTGCCTGTTGCGTTGGTATCCATGATGGATTCTCAGCCTCCTCTACTGAGGAAAAAAAAAAGCTTACTTACTGACACATTGCTCATTTGCACGAACTCAAAATATTGGGAATGTGCTCTTGAATAAGGCTATAGACGCCAGAAGGTATTCGTGAGTATGTAGCAGTAATCTTAACAGAAAATACAGGAACCAAAGAAGTTATTTGGGTTAACAAAATTAATTTTTTTTTAAAGCTGACATGTCTAATCCTGTTTGGAAAACAATCCCAACTAATATTATAAATGCGAAAGTAACTCTGTCTGTCTGTCTGTTACGCTTTCCCGTTTAAACCTCGCAACCGATTTTGATGAAATTTGGTACAGACAATCTTTAGACCCTGAGACAGAACATAGGCTACTTTTTATTTTGAGAAAAAGGGATGAAGGGGATGAAATAGAGGTTGAAAGTTTGTATGGGATTTTTTAATTTTAAAAGATAAAACCATGAAACTTTATAGTTAAGCACTTGATAAGAAATCATTAAACATTTGTTCTAGCATTATTGAAATTTCGACCAGCTAGGGGGTGAAATAAGGGTTGAAAGTTAGTATGCAAGTTCGTCAAATATCATGTCATAACAAACAAAAAATCGTTTGTTCTAGCATTTTGAAAATTTTACCAGTGTGGGGGTGAAATAGGGGTTGAATTGAAGATAAGACCATGAATCTTGGTACCTTACACATAAGGGACCAGGATTGACAAAAAACTAATTTCACGCGGGCGAAGCCGCGGGCGGAAGCTAGTTATACAATATTTATGGTTATACATATATTCAACTTCAACTTAGCATTAATTTCTATATATAAACTCTATATTACAATAAAAATAAAAAATATTAGGAGGTACTAAGTCAATTGGTCCAAAGGCGGACTTCTCTCAGAGAGGTTTCTTCCAGCCAATTCTAGATGGTTTTGTGAAATTTTAAAAAGAAAATTTTTCGGGGACACGTTATTATTTATATATCATTGTTTTTAAAATATAAATAATAGAAACGTCATATTTATACTACATACAATATATACATTATTAAAATAGATATTAATTAATTTGATACACCTATTCATGGAATACGTACAATATAATCAAGTGCAAAAAGTAGTCTAAGACAAACTACATAGGTAGTGTCCCTTACGATTGCGCTTAAAGAAGCAATGGATTGACAATCTTGAACACTGGCTGGTAACTTATTCTATTAGTTTTACAAGTTGATTCAAACGTACAGGCTGTACATTTTAAATATTTTTATTATGATAAATAACATAATGAAACTATAAGCTTTTACAGATATAATGGGAACTTGTTTTATCTTGTTAAGGAAGTTAAAATCTTGTTAAGACTGTTTACCTGAGGCCAAATTCAAATTGACGACTCTGTAAAAATACAGGGAGAAAAAAACAAATTGGGTGGTTTTCTTGCTGTTTTTTTTTCAGGCCGTAGCATGTTCGCAAAAGTGATTGTAAAAATCCTATTTAAAGAATAAATTTTTGATTTTGACATTGAAAATAAGTTCATTAATACTTAATACAATCACTTAAATTACAATATCTGACAAAGCTAATTTTAATCTATCTGACTCATCATCTTTTGTTACAGTGACTGCATTAAGATCGACATTGAGATGCCATTTGGACGGAAAGGTCGAAATATCCGACAAATTACATGCTTCTGTAATTGTGCTTCTTTAATGGCTGCGGAAATCGTTTTCCTAACTCCTTCGAGACATAGCACTTAGTAGCAATTATTTTCATGTTTCGAAACAACTCGGAGAATTCTTAAGGACCATTGCTTAATGTGCTATAAAGCATTGACATCCTTCATGTCATCAATAATCCATCCGTTTCCATCAACGTAATTCGTTGTTTCCATAATTCAAAAACCTAATAACTCTTTTCAATAACTCCTTAGAAATCCTCGCTGATACTCACCAGCCAGTCTTAACATAGAAATAAAAAAAAATATTTGAACAGCACCCGAATTTAATATATAAGAACTAGCGGACCCGACAGACTTCGTCCTGTCAAAAAGATTTGTACAGTGGCAGTTTTTTGCTCCTAATTATTTTATAGATAATGTCGCATAGCCAACCAAATCGCAAAAAAAAGTCTAAATGATCTATTACATTTTGTGGCTATTCAATTTTGGAACGTGACATTAAATCCTCCAACGATGTATTCTGTGCTCCAACGCACGCACGCACACTGTTTTGATAGATATGATTGAATTTCAACTATATGTAGCGTTAATAAAGCTCAAATTGACTCTTTGATGTTAGGAACACACCTTCATTGCTTAGACAACAGTGAGTGCTTGCAATATGAACTTTATACAATAACAATAAAGCTCAATTCGACTGTACGTTTTAGTTAGAAAACGTTTGCATGGGAAAATAAAAGGGCTGTTTTTAGGGTATTTCCGATAATTATTCGAATTTTCCTCATTGTAAAAACCCTCCTTAAACTTCAACGAACATTAACAAAAAAGAATTGGCCAAATTGGTCCAGGCGTTGTTGAGTTATGAGCTTACCAACACATTTTGCGATTCATTTTTATATATAGATTATAGCGTCCTATCTACCACTATAGTAGTAATTAAAGGTGACATTTTTTTAATATAGTGTTTCATCTGAACGACGTTTCTGAATGCTGACGAGCATTCCAACTACGGGTTTCGTGTGATTAGATGCCGTCCATCGAAGCAGCCGTCCTACTATCAACTACAAAAGTGTTCCTGTTTTCCCGCGAGATTACTCGTCTTGCCCTAAAAGTCCTAGTCACCGATAGTTATCCCTGAGTGCTGAAATTCCCTTTCCCTCCCATTATTCCATTTTCCTTACGTAGTGAGTGCACAGAAAAAGAAACTGTAAAAAACTGAATAAAATACTTACTTGTTAATTAAAGTTCAAAATATTGTACCTTAATATTTTTTACTAGCTGGTGCCCCGTGAGTTCGTCTGTGCGGGGTTTCTATGTGTAATAATGTTAGTTCATTTCTACGCTACGCTATTATAGGCTATTCGAAATACTAATCCTGCGCAGACGAAGTCGCGGGCATTAGCTAGTATCTTTATAAACTGTAGCCTATGTGTTATTGTGATGTATAAGCTATACAGAATGTCCCAAGAAATAGTGTCAAGCGTAAGTCCAGAGTTAGAGCACCTCTTGAGTACCCGAATCACCCCCATCTATGTTCCGCGTTTTTAATTTAAAGATGAATTTTTAAGTAATTATTCACTAACATTCAAATTTTGACTTTACACTACTGTTTTCTAAATTTCCACTAAAGTTACGAAGCTGATTATTTTAGACATAAAAGAAGCACTAAAGGTGATTCAGTAGCAAAAAGAAAAACATTAAAATATGTTCTACTTTTTTTTATTTAAAAATTTTAAGTTATTTGGATGAACATTTTCAAAAAGTCAGAAAAAAAATTATTACTCGAAAACTACGAATAATCGCGGAACATAGATGGGGGTGATTCGGGTACTCCAAGAGGTGCTCTAACTCTGGACTTACGCTTGACACTATTTCTTGGGACACCCTGTATATTATAGTAAAGTTTTACTTAAATCCGTTCAGTAGTTTTTACGTGAAAGAGTACGTGAAAAAATTCATACTTACAAATTTATAATATTAGTTAGATCCTTCCTGTATTTCCCTATTTTTCCTAAATATCTGCTCCGTTGTATATTTTCCCTTTCGGAGAGGTTGTAACGTTTCAATATCAAAGTGGACCCAAAATATTAGAAATGCGCTCTAGAATATGGTCGTAAAGTCATATTCAAAAAACATACTGAAAATTAAATCTTTGCTGAAGTACTGTTAGAAAGAGATAGCGTTATGACAGCCCAATAGCACTATCCCTTTTTAAGTATACTCAAGCAGTGATTTTAGTGTAAGATTGATTTTAGAATTCAAGCCTTAAATTATTATTATTAGGAACTTTGTAAGTATGTAGCAATCACCTTTGCATTGATGTTTGTGAATTGTTGTGCTGTCAGTCTAATTAGTGTTCTCATATTATGTGCACTCGGTTTACTTTCCTACGTAATTAGCCATATAAACTTTATGGTTTCTAGATTTTCTTTTCACGGATATTTACAAATACAAAAATACAGAATACAAAAAAGTTTATTTTCTTTAAATTCTTTGAATTAGCTACAAATGTGGCAGGAGCCTCCTTTTAAGTTTTATGGACCTGTGTTAGGAGACTCCGCTCTTCATAATTACAGTCTTAATGATAAATTTCACAACGCAAAATTAAATTAAAAATAAACGTCGCACATAACCAAACAATAACACATTTGTTAATAATAATTATCAATAGCTTGTCTAGACTAACAATCTCTCGACCTCTAGGTAGTCTTTAGATACTATCCACTTCTGTACTATTTTCCTGCACTCTTTATGAACTTTGCCATATATATCTAGATCTTTGTTAAGATTATTGTATAAGACTGCTGAACTTATATTTAAACAATACTTCATAATTCTGACTGTTACCTGATTGACTCCAGCAATCGTTAGCAACCACAAGAAGCGGTGACAAGTTACTAATTATTTAGAAAACTTATCAGTTGTTTAGGGAGGTTATCAATTGTTCTGGAGCGGAGCTGCCAGGAGTAATGAATGTTGAATTCGCCTCCGCCCTCGAAGTTTCCAATCGATCTTATTTCTGTCAAAGTTATAACTAGTATATTTGTTGTTAACGGGTTGAGCTTGGCTTAGTTCTGGGACTATGTCTTGTTACAGATACTTCTTTATTAGAAACTAGCTTGTGCTCGCGGCTTCGCCCGCGTACTAATCGTATTTTTCAACCGTCTACATAAAGGGGCTTCTCAGTGTGACCCGTATGTTTTATGTACGTATGTAAGTATGTATGTTTGTCCGCGATTATCTCATGTTTGGCTGAACCAATTTAGATACGCTTCTCGGAAAAGTATTTCTAACATTTGGAAGTTTCGGTATATGACGTTTTAGTGAAGGAGGTTCCCATATTTTTTTAAAGAAATGATTGCTATTCCTTCATTTATACAAACACTAACGTCTCAAACCATATTGAAAAATCGTTAGTTACGATGCGCAAACTACAAATTTAGAAATAAAGGAAAAATTGAAAACTTTAGGCACACCACCGCCACGTTGGATTTTAAAATCATTGTTGTTTTCGTAATCAGCGACCCGATAAACCATAGAAACAATACCCATTGTCGATTTTCAGACTTTGACACCCCATTTCCCCCTTTTAGGGGTTGAATTTTCAAAAATCCTGAAAGACGTGTTTACTCATTTATTATTAGGAGTACTCCTGCGAAGTTTCGAATAAAATATTCAAACAAATCTTGTTTCTCCATACAAACTTTGGACCCCCATTTCACCCCCTTAAGGGACGAATTTTGAAAAATCCTTCCTTAGTGCACCCCTACACCTTATAAGGAACCTACGTGCCAAATTTTTAATCTCTAGGACCAGCGGTTTGGGCTGTGCGTTGATATGTCAGTCAGTCAGTTTCTTCTTTTATATATTTAGATATTTGTACAAAATGTAATATACATATATGCTATTGCATATTTATAAACATTTATTAGATTTGAACTAACAAAATTGAATTTTACAAATGTAATGAGTCTTGAAGTTATTTATACTCTATATATGAAGACTTACATTATTAACAACGCAAATTAATGGATGAATACAGATACCAACCAGATGTCGTTTCTGATCTGCTTAATAAAATGGGTTCCGAATTATTTGTCTAAATTGCGTCAATAATTTTAAATAACTACAAAAATTTTCTATTCAATTTTACATTTCTAATGTTCATACGGAGAAAGAAAATATTGTAAGACAACTCAAGGGTGCAAGTGAAGTGAACCTAAAATAATCGAATACAAAAGAATCAAACAGTAAAGATGCGTCGAAATTGGGTATTAGTGATGACCAAAATACTATGTGATGTTACGCAATTTTGAAGTCTATTAACTGTAGCTATAATGACGATTAGAGATTTTTGACCGGAATAGCTGGAGAGATGAGGAATAACAAATTACAAACAGAAAAGTGCCGTATAAAATAAGATCTAATAACAAAAAAGAAATAGTAAAGATGACATTCGAAAAGTTTAAATATTCAAAATAGGAACAATTTCGTTTCGAATACATTTCAGAATAGTATGTAGAACATATATTTATGTTCATTCTCACCACGCTCATAGTAAAACTGGCGGTCGTAGACGGCTTTATTTCAATACGTGGTATTCATATCGCAATCCTATCGTATATCATAGAATAATTACCGGTTTTTATACATCAGTCACGCATTTATGATGTTGGACAGCCATTAATATTTATGATGGTGTTCCTGTAATTACAAATATAAGACTTTATCTTTATAGGAGTATAGCTTACTAGACGTCGGTGGTCGATAAAAGGCGGCTAATGATTTTCCCAATTCGGACGACCTCTTTCGTGCTATTCATAGAGTATAGGGTTATATGATAGCATCATCCATTGCATTAACATTAAGTAACAATATACCTTATTAACAGTTGAAGGTAATAAAAGCTTTTGATAATATTTAAGTTAATTTCTTTTCTTTTCTCTTAAGTTAAATAAATATACATTTTTGATAGCACCCCTTAAGTTTAATTGAAGGTCGGAAGCCACCGTTCTTCCTAAAGCATCACACAACGTATTCAGAATTCCAAAGCTATTTTATTTAATAATTAAGCAACTATTTACGTTTTAATGTTTGTTTGTCTATATAATTCTTTAAATAGATTGCGAACTATATTTTCCATTTATTTTGTTACTTCCTTAACTTAACTGCTCAGGCCAATTTGTATTATCTTTTAAAAATAATAAACGTTCATTGTACAGTATTCGATTGTCCATTTATTTAGTTGTATAAACGTGATGATTGTCAATTATATTGTACATTTTGAATAGGCTACTTATTAAATGCTTCATTACTTCTTTGGAAACAAACAGTTTAATTTTAGGTTTTCTATCTCTCACTACTCAGCTAAGAGTGATTACAGCTGATAAACCTTCCTATTATGGGAAATGAGTCTGTCCTATGTAAAGACTATTGAGTCACTACGCTAGTCTAATGCTTTTGTTTGATTTCACATTTCTTAAGTTCGTATTCTAAAAACAAACTCAAATTCAAATCTTTGCTCGAGTACAGTTAGGAAGAGATAGCGTTATGACGACGCAATAGCACTATCCCCTTTTAACTATACTCTAGCAGTGATGTCAGTGTAAGTTTTATAAGCTTTGTATTTCGCAGGTTATCGCATAATATTTTCCTACACCTTAGGGGTATCGTAGCGTACCTACATAACATGACATTTTAAAAACGATACTGACATTGACATGTGACACTTTGGACCCGGAACGACCCAATAAAAGACTCATAAGATGAAGGTTAAATATACTCAATACAATAATGGATCAAAAGACGCCAAACCTTTTATATAGTAATGAGAGAAGCACGACACGAATATTCACTTGACATTACCTACTTACAAATTGCAAAACGTTGAATGATGTCATATGCCAAGAATAAATATAAGTTGTTTAAATTTTCGTTGGATTCGGTGAAATAATTTGCTCCATAGAGCACACTGTATTTATGCAAATGACATGACAGCAAGAAAAGTAATTGATATAATTAAAGATGTTACGATGAATTATAAAGTCTCTCTCTTATCTTCCATACAGTGTTTAAAACTTCAATACAGTAAATTCGATGTAAGATGTAAGTAAGTAATATTAGAATTTAATGATAACAAGGCGGAAAAGCAAATTGATAGAAACTACAAAATATTGTTAATAGATAATCAATTTATCACACAAAGTCTTGGGTAGCATAATAATAAGTTTGTAAATATTCGACAAAATAAATAAAATTAGTTACGCGATTTTGAAGTCTATTAACTGTAGCTATATTGACAATTAGAGATTTTTGAGCGGAATAGCTAGAGTGATGAGGAATGACAAATTACAAACAGATAACGGAAATGTGCCGTATAAAAGAAGATCTAATGACAGACAAGAAATATTAAAGATAACATTCGAAAAGTTTAAATATTCAAAATAGGAACATTTACGTTACCAATACATTTTAGAACACACAAAACAAGCAAACAATGGACTTGTTTGCCCGCGACACCGCCGAAGATCGACTGATGTATCCCGATAACAAACACCAAGCTGCCCACTGGTGTTTTCTCAAGATCCCCGACTCGCTGAAACTGCCAATAACACTGGATCGTGTAAACAAAGACTAGATTTAACTGTAGTTGTCGAATCTGTAAACATTCGCCAAGATTACGACGCTGTTCTCTGTAATCGTGATCTTTGATATAGGAACATTCAATTTTAGCTAGGTGACTATCAAGAAAGTACTATACCTGAGACGGTGCCATAAAAGGCACTAGTGAACTATGATAATAAAGAAAATCACAAGGTCAACCTATCTAATACAAACTATACAATTATAATAGTTTTTTTTTATAAGATAATAGGAAGTGTATTTGAAATAAGTTTATTTAATATTTGAACCAAAAATAACAAGTATAAGTGGGAATATTTCATAGATATATTAAGCAGTAATTAGTTGTATTTTATCTGTATTTAATCACATCATTTTTATGTGCAGAAGTTGGTTTAAATATAAGATGATATATAACAGAAAAAGACTAAAAACAATGTGTTGTATTGTTATTCCACGATCAAATACAGGCATTTCTTGATGCCAATTAGAATCAACAACATTTATATAAACGGCCATAATAGCGCCTATTAGTTTGCCTGTGCATATAGGTGTGCTGGTCCCTACGCTTATTGGAGGTGAATATGTGTGGCAGTAGAAGGATAGCAGCAAAATTAATGCAGTAAAAACGAGAGCTTTGAGAGGAATGACTGGAGTGATGAAGTATAAATTTGCCGTGTTTTACCGCGGGAGAGCCATGCTTCAACACGAATTGGGCCGGCTCGACCGGAGTGATACCACGACCTCTCAGAAAACCGGCGTAAAATAGCGCTTGCACTGTGTTTCGTCGAGTGAGTGAGGGTAACCCCTCCTTCCCCCCTTTTTCCCTTTTAAAAGGCCGGCAACGCATCTGTGACTCATCTGGTGTTGCAGGTGTCAATGGGCAGCGGTAATTACTTACCATCAGGTGATCCGTTTGATCGTTTGCTGCCCTATCCTTTATAAAATAAAATTGCGGAATGTGCTGTGTGAAAGAAAATGTAGTGACAAATATCGAGAAGAGAATGGTTAGATGGTTTGGACACGTAGATAGGACGGACGTAAGACGACTGACGGAAGAAACGTATAATGCAAACGGCCAGTTGGTTGGGGACGACTTAAACGAACATACTTGGACCAAATAGGTATATACTGAAGGAAGGTCAGGTCAGGAGTATTCGTTACCGACGCGCGTACACGAAAACATTCATAAAAGTCGAGGAAACTAGAGAAATATGTTTCTCGTCAATAAAGGCCAGTAGGGTCAATAGGGACAAAGGCTAGGCTAGTAGTCGTAGGTCCTGTGTAGTCGAAGCCGTCTCGACAGTACAGGAGTTCCGACATAATCAACGGCATCCCTCTTGCTGTTGCGTTGGTATCCATGATGGAATTCTCAGCCTCCTCTCCTGAGGAAAAAAAAAAAAAAACAAAGAAATATGTTTGGATCGTAGCGAGTTGAAAACTGTGATCTCTGCTTGAAAGATAAGTATATGCATACGTACTAGTACCATAATAGTTTTTGAAGGTGACTGATTTGTCGCATTTCAATTAAACAATTTTATTATAAATTGGTATGACTCATATAAATGTGGATTGCGCTAGAAATATTCTGACGATATCTATACAGCTGTTGATTGATTGATTTACACATAATGATGTGATGCCAAGGTCTTATTACTTATTGGGCAATATATAATAATTGAGACTTTTGAAACAAGGTTTCAAATAGTTGACTTTCGCCGAAATAATACTGATAGGTACAAATCGTAATTTGTATATAGCACTGAACGTACAAAAAGGAAAAAAGCGGCCAAGTGCGAGTCGGACTCGCGCACCGAGGGTTCCGTACAAACCTGCAAGGTTTACAAAGTTCGTTCATTACGACAATCGAGTCATAACTATGGTATTTTTATTGCAAAATGAAATTCATAACATTACTCTACGCGTTCATGAGGAAAAAAGTAATAAGTTTATATTTATTAAAAACTATATATTTTGTAATGTAACTAAAAATTTAAGGTTTTCGGAATTTTTCCTTTATGTGTGCTATAAAACGTTGCTTCATGCCAAATTTCAAGATTCTAGGTCGACTGGAAGTACCCTTTAGGTTTTGATTCCCTTGCGAGTACTTGCGAGTTTCAAAATATGCAGCTTAAATTGCTGTTTCTTTTGATTGCGTTGACATAGAAGTTTGATTTTGTTACAGCTTAAAGGTATTATAGACCTGAGTATTTGGTATGAATTTCAATTTAATACCTCTACGCGTTTATGAGGAAATGGGTAGTAAGTTTAAAATTATTAAAATAATATATATTATGTGATGTAACTAAAAATTTATGGTTTTCGTAATTTTTCCTTTATCTATGCTATAAGACGTTGCTTCGTACCAACTTTCAAGATTCTGAGTTCACGGGAAGCACCCTGTAGGTTTTGATTCCCTTGCAAGTGTCGAAAATTTGCGGCATAAACGGCTGTATCTTTTGATTGCGTTGGCTTAGAAGTTTGATTTTTTCACAGCTTCAAGGGACAGTAGACCTGAGTAATTGATATAAATTTCAGCTTCATACCTCCACGCGTTCCTGAGAAAAAGGGTCTTGACAGACGGACGGACAGACGGACAACAAAGTGATCCTATAAGGGTTCCGTTTTTTCCTTTTGAGGTACGGAACCCTAAAAAGGAAGTACAAAATGGTTAACGATATCATGACTCAAAAATGCAAGTACGTTTAAAGATTAATCTATTAATAATAATATGAATAAATTTGTAGGGAAGTGACAGTCAACCAGTGAAATGGCCCGCTGGTGAGTTACCACCTTCTACATTTAAATTAATTAGAAGGCTTTGACAATGCAGGTGACCGGGGTCTCTTCCATAGCCTGGTTCTTTATACCACTGTTCTTTATACAAAAAGAAATGCAATAGTCCACAAATGCTTTGACCAGTATTTGACAATAGTTTATGTGGCTCTAGCATGCAGCTAGAGCCACAATGTGCAGATAGAGATTAGACCCAGTTGGCACACTCCACGCACACTTTCATTAAATTTTGTTTAAATGGCATCTACGAGTACGCGTTGGATCTATATCCCCGCGCACGCCTTATAAAGGACCGTGTTTTAAACCCGTGACATTAAGCAAAATAATATGAATAACACATTATTTCATTTTCTGCGCCTCCTTATGTCCTAGTGAAAGTAATAATCGTACAAGCCTACATTTTATGTGTTAATGGCATGCAATAAGAACTAATGGTAAAGAAAATGAGACGACAGCAGACAAAAAACAAAATGTAGATATAATTGAAAGCAAAGAAAATTTACTAAAAACATGTCACTTAACTAAGCGAGACACGCGTTTATAGACACCAAATTCTCAACGTTTGATCCTTAAATGGAGTCTCTTGTACAAAATAAGACGTCTTTATGTTACGTATTTGATGTAACCTAATTTCGTATTTCAGAGCGTACAAGTAACGTTGGGATCCAACTAAATAAGTTTTCAAAGCAAGGGTTTCTTGGCTGGGGTATATTTGAAACATTACAAGTTACTCTTTACAGAAAAACAAAACACAAATAGTCTCAAAATATTTGTTGTGCAAAAATGGTAATTATGATACAGTGCCATTTAATTTCACTTTATCAAGTCATCTATGGCCTAGACGTACATAACTGTTACATACATAATTATGAATGTATATGAAAATCCCTTCCAATATTATAAACGCGAAAATTTGCAAGTATGTATGGATGTTCGTTGCAATGGATTTTAATGAAACTTGACCATAATATAGCTTATACATCAGAATAACACATATGTAATAGTGTCACGTTGGACAGGGTAAGTGAGGTGAAAGATTTAGGTGTTCATCTTGATTATAAACTGTCTTTTTCGTTGCATTATGACAATACTAGCTTTTGCCCGCGACTTCGTTCGTGTGGACTTCAGGTTCGTCCCGTCTAGTCTAGTAATAAGTAAGAAATACGGTAACTAAGCACTGCAGAGCCCTAATCATAGGCCTATAGGTAGCTACTGCAGTATGCTCCTATAAACTACATTTAACGATCTTTTTCCTTCAGCATAAACATGCAGATTCTTCGCTTTGGAAACACGTGAGCAAGTCACATAGAGCTGACCGTGAGAAAAACATGGCGTGCCCAAATGTAGGCCTCTTACCTTCAAGGTTTGACCCTGCGATTTGTTGATCGTCATTGAAAATGCGTCTTTTAATGGGAACTGCAGGCGTTTAAAATTGAATGGCAAGTTGTTGGGTATGATTGGAATGCGCGGTATAAGAACATTGTCTCCCTTGGTTTCTACAGTTAAAATTGTAGCCTTCACTATATGCCTTCCTAATTTAATTGGATAAGGATTAATACTGTATTGCTTAAAATCGCTTCGTAAATAAGCCATTATTTCTCGTACAAAGTAAAGGATAAAAAATGGTTATTGTGGGTTATTCCTAAGAGATAAACATATACCATCACGGACTTTTTTGTAGACCTTTTTAAGTTGTACAATACTGTAGTAAATTGTTTTGATCTATCTTGTAGGATTCAGTCAGCGTTTGCAATGTAAGCGCAAAAAATGTGTTATTTTTACGACCTCACATTAGAAACCTCAAAAATTGTAGCCTATGCGTTATTCTGATGTATAAGCTATATTGTGGTAAAGTTTCATTCAAATCCATTTAGTAGTTTTTACGTGAAAGAGTAACAAACATCCATACATCCATACTTACAAACTTTCGCCTTTATAATAGTAGTAGGATTGTTGCTAAAGCGTATCGTATGCTGGGATTTGTTCTTCAGATTGGAAGGGACTTTCGGAATATTTCTACACTAATATTACTATATAACTCATTTGTACGTTCCATCTTAGAGTATGCATCTACAGTATGGAACCCTCAGTATAAGAAATACAAAAATCAAATTGAGCGAATTCAGAATAAGTTCGTAAAGTTCCTCACTTCTAAACATTGTAATGATTACACGCTTCCTACTTTGATATCGTTCGAAAGTCGACATACGGAAAGGGATTTATTATTCTTATTTAAATTAATAAACAATTATTTGGATTCTCCATTTTTGCTAAGTCAAATTTCATTTAGATGCCCTCGACTAAATTCTAGGAGTATGTCGCTGTTTCACCTCCCACTCAGACGAACAAATTATTGTAAAAATACTGTTTTCGATCGCGCATGTTCTTTATATAACAATAATTTTGAATCTGTCGATCTGTTTTTGTTAAATATTAATAAGTTTAAGAGCAGTATTCGTGCCCATTATCCGTGACCTATAGCGCTCCATGTTTGTTGTTTTGAATACGATTTTTTATTTCTTTAAATATTTTTAGCGATCTTCTTTAAACATGTATTAGTAATTAAGTGGAAACTTCACTGGTATATGATAATTAATTTTATGAATAGTCTTTAAGTATAATATTTACTGTTTGTTTCCCAAATATAAATAAATAAAAAAATAAAATAAAATATGTTGCAATTTACAAAGATATGCGTGACGCTAATAAAAGCTACTCGAAATATTAATCCTGCGCAGACGAAATCTCGAGCAATAGCTGGTCAGAAATGAAACTGTAAACTGTAAAGCTGTACACATTGAGTCAACACATTGAGCCAATGAGGAAGTGTTGATGTTAAAAATCCTTTGATATCTGGACATAATCCCAACACTATTTAGTTCGACGGCCGACGTTGGTGCCTCCAACATATCCCAAAGTACCCCCAATACGCTGGGCCAATGTATAAAGCCGGCTTAAGAGGTTCATGATATTTGTATACCATTACACCTTATATCCGAGGGACATAAGCTACAATTGATAAACATATTTTGTGAATTCTCCAAAATATGATGATAAGCGTCCTACGCAGACGAAGTCACGGGCGCCGGGTAGTAAAATTATAAATATGAAAATTAAGTCTCAATTTTACATTTTTTGAATTTAAACTACTAAGTTATCTATTACTAGCTTTCTGCCCGCGGCTTCGCCCGCGTGGATTTCGGGATTCAATCAAAATCAAATCAAAATCAAAATAATATTTATTCAACATAGACCTTTACAGGCACTTATTGACGTCAACAAACAAAACAAAAAAAAAGCTTAAAAAAAAAACAAAAACCTTGTCCATACGTTACGATCAAGAAAAAAAAAGAAAAAATATATTGACTCGACACCTGTTCGGAAATTGGGAGAGCATTCTCGAGAAGAACAGGCAAGAAACTCTGAAGGTCTATTTTTTATCTCCTCTTTTCAATGTTAATAATTATAATAATATAATATAAAAATACAATATAGTATAAGATACAATCATACCTAATACGATTACAGTCGTATGTATGTTTACATACACATATAAAATAATACAATATTATAAATAATGTTGTTACCAAACATGGCTCTGTGAATAGTGTCCCTATTCCCAAATAGTTACTTACTTACACTTACTTTATAATAACCTTTACTCATGAATGTCTTTTTGATATGGATCTTAAATTTATAAAGAAGAAAGAAGATTGGGTCTATAGAGGGTTAAGGGTCATAGCTTTTGCCCACGGCTACATATACGCGGAAGTCGGTTTATGGCGCGAAGGTTTTATCGCGCTTCCCGTGGGACTATCCGTTTTTCCGAAATAAAAAATACCGCAAATCCTTGCTCAAGAATCACTCTATCTATTGATGAAAACCGCAAGAAATCTGTGCAGTAGTTTTTGAGCGAAGCGTTTATTGCGCATCCCGTGGGATCTGTCGATTTTTCCGGGATAAAAAGTACCGTATTATTTAATCCGGACTTTTATCTTTACGTCTGCAAAATTTCAAAGCAATCGGTTCAGTAGTTACGGCGTGAAAGCGGAACAAACAAACAAACTCACTTTCCGATTTATACGAGTAATATTACTAAGGATTACTACCCACTAAGTGAATTCATTTCAGTAAAGTAATGAGAGTAAATATACATTAATGATTAGCTCTACATATAAGAATTACTACTATGTCATTTCGGATATTCTATTACAACAATATGGCTTCCAATAAAGCAGTATTGCGTCGTCGATCTAACGCCAACTGCGTACCCTACCTGCTTTATTTCCCTACATGACGGTAGTTTGTACGCAGTCTGCTCTTTAATTAATTCTGGACTTAATCGCTTCAGCAATAGTGTTGTAATTTATGTGTATTATCAAACATTAAACAAGGGTAACGTAGACCTGGAATGTTTCATTGAAATTATGAAAGAGGTCGTTGCGATACTTTTTTGTGTTAAAACCTTAATTATTATACATCATGTTTGAGGTTATAGCATGATGATAGATTGCGGATTTGACTACTGTCTCTTTTCTGTTTGCAACATTATAGAATAGATGGCAGCACAGTGAGCCACGTGGCGAAACATAATTGCACATTTGATTTTAAAAGGTGTAATGATTAGATATGACTTGGTCAGCGACAGTATTCAGTCAGACGGGAAGAGTGCAAGTCCTAAAAGTCACGCTAGTATTGCTTTAAATAAATAAACCGTTATTTCTAGAAGGTGTTTGATATTGTTGACAACGTTTGTTACCCGTATTTTATTCATGACTGCCGCCAACGCTATCTTCCACTGTCCCACTTAATTCACTAAGTATTGTTCCTATCGCAGAAATAGAAATATCTATCGCTACATTATCCAAGTCGTAAAGCTACTTGGCTTTTTCCATTATAATTCAATCGGTCGTTGATCTGCAACACTTGTGAAATTTCTAAGAACCAAATTACACAAATAAATAGCACCCTATTATCCAGCAAACGCGTCATATGTAAAAACTCTGCCCGACTTTCTGCTTCCGAATTTTGATCTTTGTATCATTACGGATAGAACCGATGATAGCAAGACCATCGGGTCTATTGTAGTCATTAGAAGCTTTTTAAATAATAATTGCAGGTACTGTATCTGCTCCGTTTCGACTCTAAGTGTGGCTACAAAAACTTATCAATGATTTGTGGCAATCTGTACAGAAATAATAGGATAATAGGTATCCCATGGCTATAGTAATCAATTTAAGATTAGTTATGCATAATTTGATTCGATGAGATATTTTACAATTTAATGCTTCAAGTCGTTATTCATAGTCCAAGTTAATCAATGTTTAGGGCGGTTATTCGTAAATCACACATTATCCGCAAATCTTCGCTTAGTTGTTGCTACTTGGTCCGATAAGCATTCAATAGTTTATTAGCGGATATATATGCAAATAATCGGGTGTATTGATCCTGGGTATGGTAGTGGAGTTCCAGTGTAGTACCTATAGTCTTTTTCGGGAGTCATAATATCATTTTATGGAAGAAAAGGAGTGTACACAAGTGTATAGGGGTATTTGTAATAATTTTATTGATCGAATAGATATTCGTAGATTCGTTGTAATATTATTTTACTTCCATCTCAATGCAGTCCCATATAACTGACACATACATACATATAATTACATCTCTTTCCCATGAGGGTAGAGGGTTCCAAAATATGACTGAAAAAAGGAAAAAAATACCATTATTAATAACACGGGCCGTATTTGGTAAATTTTAGGTTATAATGAGAAACTGTTGAAACAATGAATAACAATTGACATTGAAGAATTACTAATTTACTGAGGATTTATTTTTCAACACAATACTTGATTAATGTATATCTTTATATTCCCAACGATGAATAAGGATGTTATAGGTACTTATGAATCTGTGAGATCATTCGCATATACTACAATCCCAGAAATATACAGATAGGTTCGTCATCTATATCGTGGCTACACGCTCTGTGGCCAATGTGTTTTTGTAAGTGCTTGGTTTTAGAATTGGTTATATTTTGCCACGTTTACTGCCAGTAACATCTTTAAACATAAAAAAGTATACTAAGGTACATACATACATAGAAAGAGGAATGCCACGAGTTGAATATGCCCATCGCCAATGTAAGCTACATTGGCGATGGGCATGTTCAACTCGTGTCATTTTACAACAGAAAAACAAGACTTTCCCTTGGGTTGTTTTTTTCACCACTAAACCTACAGATTGACTGTACTATTATTAATATCAATGTTATAATTATCGATGATAACTCGACACTCGACACTATTCTAAACATAACGCTGCGGAATCAAAATAAAACATATTTATAACATAGAGTACCAAACAATGAGCCTTGAAGATGACCTAAGCTTACTATCAGATGGTGACTCAGCAATTTGAAACATCCTGTACCCTCAAGGCTATATTTACTTTATCAAGATCCCGAACAATATTCAAAGTAAATTGGCCGTTACCTAAAGGCATGTCTGAAGGGCGAATAGGTATATTCCCGTACGACAGACACGCGTAAAACGAATATTCAGGTGCGTAATTATTTCGTAAGGAAATGAGCTGTCATTCGTACATATATTCGGGTGTATTATTTGTGAGCAACATGGTTTTGTAATAACAGAAGTGACAAGGCAGACGTAATCTGAACGGTTACCAGCCAGGGGAGCCCCTGTGCGACGAATAATGAAAGCTGTGTTAATCAACGGAGAAGCGTTTTCAAATAATATACATTAAGAATACTTATTTAATTTACTATACAAAACTTTTTTTATAATGTCTTTAGAATTATGTACGAAACTAAGTACGCCCCTCACAGCACGAAACTCTGTTAGATAGTGCAAAAATATTGCTGCTTTATGAACGTAATTGTCACGTTCAATCTCAATAAAGCAGTAATGTAAATACTCTGTTAATTCAAATTCAATCAAATTCAATAGCAACTTTTTTAATTTAATCAGGCGTTAGAGTTCATACAGGGCAGGCAGACATAGAAAGATATCTAAATAAACTTTCTATCATCTTCTAATCGTATTAATAACGAATTTTAAGCTTTTAGGACATCACTCCTTACTGAGTGTAAGGAAAATTGTTATATGTATATATAACAACGTTGTTAACGTTGTTTTTACAATACATACATGCATACATACACTCCCGCCTTTTTCCCATGGGGTAGGCAGAGATTACGTCTTCCACTTGCTACGGTCTTTACATATCTCTTTCGCTTCATCTACTTTCATAACATCCCTCATACATGCTCGACGATTGCGGGTTCTGACCTGGTCTTTTTTGAGGACACTTTCGATTTGTTCGAAATATGTTCGCCTAGGTCTTCCTCGTCCCGTATCTCCACTCACTCCAGCTTCATAAATCATTTTGGTCAGTCTACTTTCATCCATCCGTTCCACATGCCCAAACCACCCAAGCATCCCTTTCTCTATTCTTGTCACGATATCCTCTTTCAAGCCACATTTCTTTCTAACCACTTCATTATACAATCTGTCACTCAGTTTTACTCCTGCCATACTTCGCAAAGCTCTCATTTCTACTGCATTTATTCTGCTTTCATGTCGTTTCTCCCATACCCAACTTTCACTTCCGTACATTAATGTTGGGACCAGCACGCCCTCATGCACTGCTAGTCGCGCCTTTTCTGATATTTTCTGACTACTCAGAAACGTATGCATGGCCCCATTCACCATGTTACCAGCTTTCACTCGCTTCTCTATATCGTTATCACACATCACGTTTTTTATATGTCAAATTAAATTGACACCTACTACGCCTTCAGAGAACCCTAGGTCGACCATAGGAATTACCCACTAAGTTCTTCTGTTCTCTTCAATATTCTCACTGGCTCAGTTTAGGTACACTCACAATAAATAGAAATGAAAATGTTAAAGCGCGGGTCGTATACAGGTTGGTCAGTTATTGTCGGGTCGCGTCAGTTCAGCCACCATGTTGCAACTAACTAATGTTTACTAGGGAGCGCGTGCGGGCAGGTAAACAGGTTTTTGGCGTAAACACCGAGCCTTTAGGCACTGCAATACATACACATCAAGTTTCTTGATCTATGTCGTTGCATCTCTAAATAAATACCATAAGTTAGAAAGATAAACAAACATTGGTCAACTAAGGGATATTTAAAAATATCTTTATTAATATGAGCCATAAAGAAGAATATCATGTCACAATATTGCTAAAGAACTTCGCACAACGAATGTTATTAAGATTTTTTTCTAGTATACGAACTGTCAAAATACAATAGATTTCAAGACCGCTGTCATTGTTCATAATAAACCCTTTTTTGTATTTGTAGTAAATATGCAAATTTTTTGTTGTTTTTCTCCGCAAGGAATTCAGCCCAAAAGCTCTTTGGGTCATTTCGTATTACGGTACGAAACGTCCCAGTATTTCTTGTAATGGGTCGATTAGGACGGCAATGAGGAGCACAACAGTCCTGTTTTTGTATGGCTGATTTCGAACTAGCCAGTCGTACGTGAACTCAGGTATGAGACAACTGACAGCGTATTTCTTTCGGAAACCTAACATAGCAGGAGTACAACATAATGGTGTTTGGGTGCAGTAAATTACATTTAACGACTGTATATAATGTAGATTTATATACAGTCCTTAATCCTATCGTATAACTCGTATATCTATAAAATACAAATAAAAAAATAATGAGAATGTGAAACAAATGTATGGGGTCTGGGCCCGCACCTCAATAGTAACATGTGATATACCGTTGGATTTGGTTTTTTAAATGGAACATTATTTATTAATAAGCCTATAATCAAATGTTAGTACTTTCGAAGATATGACATCTTAAAGTCGTCTCGATCTAACAATTTATTTATGTATATTATATCGTGCAATGGTAATAATACACATATTACACTTCAAAAAAGATTTATTCTTCTTCCTGTGCATCGATAATAATTATATCATTTAAAAAAGCCGCGGTGGCCACGAATGGTTGCTATCTCGCAACTTCAAGGTACCAAATCAAAGATATAATATGAGCACAAGTTCCTACAGTTCGCCGGCCGGTCAAGCAATTGCAATAATATTGTGTTAGTGCATTTCTTCCAACTTGGTTTCGATTAATTAATATATAGCAATAATATGTTTTTGCTCTTATGCGGCGTTACTGTATTCTTCCACGCAACAACCACACATTTTGACGCCGCGGCGGCGGGTAGAGGGGGAACAGGTTGGGAGGGCAGGTAGTGAGCATAGAGTAATTTATACATATGGTCGTGAGCTATGCAATAATTATACACAATACGGTTAGAGTCTGGGTAATATTTAAATATTATAATGAAGTAAACTATAATAAATAATTGCTTAGATTGATATCACTTTTATGGCAGTATAATAAGGTTTTATGGTAGTATAACTCCAAAAATACTGACTTTTCACCTTGGATGTAATACTAAGTTTTATTCTGTATAAAAATACCTATTTATTGATGTGTATCTCACTTCTATTGGTTGAACTGAGAGGTGGGCCCAACAATACCCATTGTCCTTTGGAGTGTCTGTTTGTAATATTAAAATAACCGCTTTCTACTATATGCATATGAATATATATAATATATAATATATATATATAATATATATATATATATATATATATATATATATATATATATATATACGGTACACATACCAAAATATATATTTTTAAAATTTTGTCTGTCTTTCTGATTGTTCCGGCTAATGACTTTCACTAGCAGATAGCTTATGTAATAAGGAGTAACTTAAGCTACTTTTATTTTACAATAAAATAAAATGTCAAAAACAAAAAAATAAAAAATTATAAATCTATTTTAATAACATTCCACGCGGACGAAGTCGCGTGCACAGCTAGTGTTATAATATTTTTCTATAAATATGGTTACAAGCGAGAATTGTAATAAATCTGTCATAAATAAGATGGTTTTAGAAAATATATGCTGTAAAGTTATTGACATCATAATATGTCAATATTTATGTAATAAACAAATATTGCAAAAGCCAACATTACATATAATGTAATATATCTGAGTACACCGTGCAGTGATCCGGCCTGGACTCAATATTCCATGTGGACGCTACAAATGACAGTTCCGGCTAAGGGGATCTTATATCGGCTATATTTCGATCCCTGAAATTCCAGAAGGCAAACGGCATATACATTTGTGCGCTGAATTTATTACGCCCACGGGATTGAAGAGGGACACTGCGCTAATTCCCGAGTGTCAACGTCAATTAACTACGCAGTATGTTTTAAAATTTGTGATTGAAGTACTATATCAATACATCAAAAAAATTCGATAAAAGGGTCTTGTTTTTGCATAGAGATGCTTAATAACGCCTTTACAGTGAAGCATTCTAATAGATGAGAAACTAGGCAGAGCAAAACACCCCAACAGCAATAAGAGAGTCATAAATCCATGATCTCTTTGTCACGAACAACACGATTGAAGCGTCCAATGTGATGAGAACAGCATCTGAGTAACGATTGTTGCTCTCTTCTCACTTGAATCACCATAATAATATCAATTTAGAGTAATTAAAAATGGCTTTACGTTTTACATGCTGCCATTCAGTGAGCACAATGCGCACTTCTTAGTAGCTAAACGTAGAAAAAGTACTTCTCCCAAAATAAAATTCATAAATTGAGAAGCATAGTGCGCGAGCGCGAGCAATTAGGTATGAAGGGAGTATCAATCAATAGCATAGTTCTTTAAATATCAGCCCTTGGGTAATGTTTCTGAAAGACTACCAAACAGTTTAGGGCAAGATTTTATTAAAAAAGATAATTTGGAAATTGTAACACATAGAACAGTTGTATATTGTACGGTATATTGTTATTTTACTGTTTTCGTATCTGTTTGTATCCCTTATTGTAATAATTATAACAGGTAAAAATATTAAATCGAAAGAAATTGAAAAAAATATTACATTCAGGTAGCTCCTACGCAATACAAATAAAATTGCTGTCTTTGTAACAACCTTTAGTTGTCGCGACATCTGAGTGGAACGGAACGCCGCGACGGAAGAATACTCGTAGTCAGTGCCAACGGACTAAACACATTCAATTTTTGCACTTTCATGTACTTACACTGTAATTTGCGACCAGTATAGAATAAACGCTCTTCAAAAAATATCGCAATTTATTAAAAAAAATCAACTACTACAGCATCATTCGTAACACTAGTATTGTATACATATAATACTTTTTGCACCTCTTAAAGGAACAAACTACCTATTGAAATTTAACTATATTGAACAATGAATATACATACGTATATATATATATATATATATATATATATATATTACTATATATATACTCATGAAAGTATATAGATTAAAGAAATAATATTTAAAAAAACTCAACTATAGGGAATAGTAAAATTACAGCGAGGACACTTATTGCTTTACAAAACAATATCAAAGACGTAACTAATATTTTTGATTAGTTTCATAGAAACAATTTTTGCCGAGCGGTAAGGGACTCTATTTTAATACAGTTTACAGGCGTAAATTTACGATTCCAAGCTAACCATCTGAGAAGATTTAATATCTTAATTAAGTTTATATACCTACAATAATATTGCTTAAAGAGGAGATGGAAGGGCTCATTGTAGTTAGATATATAATGTAAACACCAATATTTATCTACTAAATTTGAGACGAGCTAGCTTGTGTGTCTTGAGGATTGAGATAGCGATAGAAACTGTATGACAGTTCTTAAGAATCCCATCTCTTCTGAGTTCTGATTATTACCATTATGTTAAATTATTTTCAAGTTGACATTAAAGTTAAAGCCGTTTATGGCAATGTTAACTTCATTAAGTAACTATTAACGGACAATTTGATTGTCCGTTACGTCAATTTAATTGTACATAAAACTTTACTGTAGAATACAAGTAAAAACTTTATAAGAATTTAATAATATATGTCATATTCATACCTAGTTTTATCACGAAAACTGAAGTTATATCGCAGGCACGAAATATTTCCCAATCGTCAGTATAGCTTTTGGTCATTAACACGTCCGAATGATTGACAAACCAAAACACCCACTCGTTCGTAATGAAAAAATATTCTGAAACTATTGTGTATAGAAACCGGCTTGTGCCAAATAACTATTTCTCGATTTAAGTCGGCGCCGAGTGTTAAATTTAAAAACGACCACTGTTTCACTTTTACTTCTATTTATAATACTTATAGAATTTACTAGACTAATGTGGATTATTTGAATCTGTATGAAATAAATATTTTGTGATTAGTGGCAACCCTAAAAGGATGCCTACATGGATGCCTACATGAACCCTACATGGAAGTCATGAATTGACAATAAATTACAGTTTTAATTACAGTTTTCGATGCGGCTAGAAGACGTACAATCATTAAATAATCATCCGGCGTAATCATTTTGATTAAAATTGAGTTTCTTAAAACTGACTCTTTAATCAAAATATTTGTATCAGCGCACACCTAAATAAACTCAAGATGAATTAAATGCATATCTTTATAAGAGAACGTACCCGTCGTCGCCGAATGAAAAAAAAAACACTTTTAATGGCGAGTTAAACACAAAGAAATTTGAAATTATAATTTGGAACGATAGCGTCGCCAACCCTTTGTTTCGGTCCGATAACACAATACAAATTGAACATAATTAGGAACGGAATAAAGTACATAAAAGATAGATCTACAAAATCGGCGATTCCAAGGTTGTCCATAACGTGTATTCGATCGTTTTGGCAAAAAGGAAAAAAATAACTTTATAGATGTATGTTGTATTCTGATTAATTGAAATTAATGAATTTAATACATAAACCATTAACATTAATCTAATCTAATCAAATTAATTGCAGAATACGGTCAATCGATAAGGGCTTCTTACAATATTGCAGGAACTGTATTCTAACAAGCTATGAATAATCTACAAATATCAGATTTTAAGTAGAAAATAGCACATTATACAGAATAAATTATTTTATTAATTGAGATAACAGTCTTATAATGAACTATCGAAATATCAATAAATATATACAAACAGACCTAAACTACCATTATTGCAAATTGTACAAATATATGATGGAACATTAACATTTGCATATTAAACATTAAAAATAAAAACTATAATTAGCCGTACAAAGAAAAATAAGTAATAAAATAGTTTAATTATCTATTCTGTTAATGAAATGTTTTATTTAATTGTACTTTTATCATAAAGTTTTTCCTAATCTGAGCCTCACCCAACCTGAACCTTAGTCATTGGAAATTACTAAAAAGTTAATTAGATGTGGTCTTCTGTAAGACGTTGACTAAACAAAACCTTTTTCAATTATTCATAATTTTTTTATACAGTTCGAACATATTGCAACTCCAAACAACTGACATCTTATACTAAACAAATATGTATTGATGTATTAAGCGAAAAAGGGTTTAACTACAATTTTAAAAATCAATATAACATTTTTATAACAGTATCTGAAAACCATACAAGGTTACATCACGGTTAAAAGTGAAGAAACGAAGAGATGGGTGTTAACTTTTAAAACACACGGATTTATATATAGGTTTTAACCTCGCGTTTTATAGAGTAAGACCTTGCAAATAAATATATGTTTGAGCGGTAGAAGCTATTATTGAATTCTTTGTAATAAATGAAAACACTGTATTGCCTATAATAGTAATGATTTACATAGAGCTGAGAATACATGACAAAGAGACACGAAAAGAGGAGAAAACGAGACAAGTAAATTGTAAAGTTAATTAAGAGAGCATTGAAAACATGACAAATTTAATAATAATGAAGATTGTACAGAAACTTCTTCAAAACTTTTTCAGATCACAAAATGATGATATAAGGTAACAATGATATAAGCAATGAGGGTATATTACAAAGAATATGTCGGAACTGTGTCGATCAAATTCAGAAAATCGGTGTAATTTCATTTAGTCTTACAGAAACAGTGAGAGAGGGAAGACGTCGTGCCTCGCTCGAATATTATTTGGCTAGCGCAACACTATTTTTTTAAGACCCGTAAATTCTGTATGATCAGTTCACTCCAAATCGAAATCGAAATCAAATCTCGAAATTTCATCGCATCAATCTAAGTTTATATGAGACTCGCTCAATTTTTCCGCTACACGCTTGTGGAATAAGCTACCTACCAGACTGAGATTATAGCTAGTTCTAAGGTTTCACTCTAAAAACTAGTACGAAGATATTTTTGTTAAAACATTTTGCTGTTTGACTGGTAGAGAAAGCCTGTAATATTAAGTACACCATTTGTACAATTTTTTTTTATGTATTATTTTTTTTAAATAAATATGTACGTGTACAGACTTGTAGTAAATGTCTTTGGGTATAAGGTGGTATAGTCGGAACATAAATCGCAACCAGAACATTGAGCATATAAGCCGGGATATTTTAGATATTTTACAACTATCTATAACATCTTTGACTTTGGAAGGTATATTAACCTCAAATTAAATCATTCATATGGACAAATGCATCGTTATATTGATTAAGTTGATAAACTATTTAAATGTTTTCATCGTGTGTGAAAATACACAAAGTCATTAAGATTATGCAGATAAAAATGGACTTAATTAAAAATTAAGTTGATATTTTACTAGGATCAATTCAAATTTACATAAAGTAATAATCAATACAAAACCAGACGTGAGTGAACCAGACAATTAAGAGTTTAGTGATGCCAAAGGAGGCGTAACAAAGACTGAAGCGTATTGTTTACGCCAAAAACCTGTTTCGCGCAAGATGCCCGCACGCGCTCCCTAGATATTAGTGTGTTGCAACGTTGTGGCTGGACTAACGCGACAATAACTGACCGACATATACGCGACCCGCGCTTTTACATTTTTATTTATATTTATTGTCAGTGTACCTAAACTGTGCCAATGAGAATATTGAAGAGAACAGAAGAACTCGGTGGATAATTCTTACAATTTGATTTGACACTTAACAAATAACCATAACTGGGCCCAGCACGTCATTTATTTATACAATTCTTCCCCTAATACTTATTATGACAACTCAACCTTTGTTGATACACTTGTCAATGTTATGTCTTAAACCAGAGACAAATTTAACAAGTGACGATTTTAACATTAATAAGTTTTTACTTGGATATTTTCATTGATTTCATTACTAGCTACAAAAATAGATAATATGTATTAACTTTAATGACCACCATAATATATTCCAGTCTTGAAATATTTACATGTTTTAATACTATTAACGCCGACTATTTCAATAATATCCTCGTATATTTTTATATGGTCTTGCAAAGTTACAACTGGCTCATGCGCAATTCCAGTAAACAGGTGCTACTTGTGGTGACTGGTTTTCTCGATGAGGGATCGTCTTTTTGCCGCACTCTGCCTTAATGCAACCGACGAACCTGCTAATACTAATGTTGGAAGATAACAAAATAATGAGCTAATGAATTTTATTGCAAATATTTCGAAAATAAGGATAAAATATTTGTACAAATTAAAAATAATAATAAGGATGACTCTGATAATAAAACATGACATACCATAACTGAATATAGAAACATACTAATTAGCAGTCAAATTACTGAACATCTATCATCAGTATCTCTCTCTTAATGTTGGTGTAGGTGTCAATTTAAAAAAGAGTTTTAGGAAAGGATCGACTCAAAGAACTAGTTTAGAGTAATAAGAAGAGCATTTAAGCAGTTCATTGAAGAAATCAGCAGTACTCACGTATTGAAAGTGTGATTTTAAATAAGGCGAAAAATACGGGGAGTCTTTTACTGGTGAAAAGATACATACTCATATTTACGAATACCAAAAACCAATCTAATGCACTTATTTAGAAGACGGTCGAGCATATTGAATTGATTCAGGTCGAGAAAGCACACAACACCACAATCAAATAAAGTGAAGTTGTAGCCTGGATATTCATAGTATTAGCACAAGGTGGTAGAAAACTCATTAGCTTGTTTAGGTATATAAATCACCAATAAAACATAAACTTTTATAGTTAGCCTTGATAGATAAATTGAAACCTACTTAAGGTTAAGATTTAATGAATACTTACACGATAATTAAAAGAAAACATTTGCAAGTTGAATCCATTGATCATAAACTATTTCAGCAACAATTAAAAGATATTTAAGATTACATCAAAATTGCAACTGTTATAGTTGCCTTGGATAAGCTATTTACAACAAAATTGGGACTTGTTCGTGACCTCCATACCGAGAGAAGACACAAAGATGATATGATTGCACCACTCAAGTGTCCAATGCTGCCCAATTGCTCAATTGAGCGATCGCGTGATGTACAAGATGATACTCAACAGGCCCCGCGTGATTTAAATCCTTCCTTTGATGCCGACAACGTAATCTCGCCCCCGCCTGCTGAACCACAAGCCACTTTATATCAATTGAATAAGGTACATGTTGATTTTAGGCATTTGCCAGTGGTGCGGCTTACCGTAGTTAATTTTCATGCGTTCGTCGTTATTGTTTCTATAAATAGGATGAATTTTCGAATTACGCAAGACTATCCGTATAAGAGTTGCAAATACATTACGAGATCGGGAAGAGAAGTGAGCTAATCGTACACTCTTGAAATTTGACCTATCACTTTGTATAAAAAAAACAGTTGCAATCAAACAAACTCGCATAGTAATGGAGCAAAATTGTTATAAATGAGTCTTGTTTAAGTAAAACCGAACCGTCCTTTCTCAAAGGTCAGGAAGCAACATTATTAATCAGATATTACAGTAATGGAAGCGATAAAATAAATTGAAGCGCACCATAAAAATATTCATTGCAATAAAAACGTTCCATTCGCTGTTACATATTTCATGTTATTTTTGTTACATGCAAGGCTACAAAACGCTTAGTAACGTATGCAGCGATAGCAACGAAACGTTAAATGAAACATTCTATGTAGATCTCAAAATTGGAGTTCAATCAACTCTTTTTTGTTAACTGTAGCATTTGTATGATTGCTTAGTCTTAGTTTTTGGATGTTTGTAAATTGTATACATCATGTCATTGTTTTCCCTTTAGCCCATTTCTGTTTGGAGACGTGGTCGGCGCAACAAGTTTCTTCCATCGCATCTATATGATCCATGATCTCTCTCAATGTTTAGGCATATATTGTTTTCATGACAGGAAATAATATCTGCTTTCTTTACTCTTGTAACATCTGCCACAATATATGTTTTTTGATTATATAAAAAAATACGAACCAACATCTTACTGGCGATCATATAAGTTCGAAAAGTTTTTGAAGCATTATACTGTAATTCATATTATTGATTTCAAGTACTAATTCTCGTGATATAGATGTAAACTAGGAACTATTTATCAGGATTAAAATTGACATCGAAAATAGGATGACCATAATTGAATATTGAACACTAACATAACTTGAAACAAAAATAAATGTATGGACAACATCGAACGCATGCACGCCAATCTTCAATGTAAGTACATTAGCATGTTGTCGCAATTAATTATACAAAATGTGAAATACGCGCACACGAGCAGTGCTAATTATAAATTATAATAAGCAAACATTTACTTAATAGAATTGGAAGAATCAATATGTATAAAATACGCAGACGACCCAGTGCATCCGTTTTTAAGAACGTCTGCACAGTTAATGACGCATTAAAATTATCTAAAGGTGGAACGTAAATGTAAAAAAGGAAAAAATAAGTGCACTTTTAAGATTTAAACTGCAAATACTCGTATATAAGGTTCTTTATATTGGAAATATTATTATATAGCTAATGTATACTGTATATTATTTTATATCTTACCGTCACACGAACGACGTGAAATGGCTGATATAGCCTATAGAGATCCACCAGAATTTAATATTAATATACTTGTAAGGACAACGCGACATACTAACTTATTCTATGTTACTTTATATTAGACCGTTTGTATAGATTAATTATCGCCAAAACTCTATTATTGTCAGATCCACAAAATTGTATAAACTTCTAACAGTGTCATAGACATCGACTTGTTTTGCACTCCATTGTCAAAATTTGCAAAATGTTTAATGATTCCTTTTTTAATTAATTCCATTCTGCACACTACTACACTTCTTATTTGTTGTAAGACTTTCTCATGTTTATAAAAATAAAATAAAATAGTTATTCAAAGATTTATAACAGCTATTAAATGGTTGCTTCAGAAAAATAAGGTCACAAAAGTAATTCTTGGTTTATTTGGTAACAGTGAGAACAAGAGCGATAAGAAGTTAATAAATGAAAGAATTTAATGGAAAGAATTTAATATAATCAACAAATTATAGTGTTTCAAATAATTTTATGAATCAAAGTTACATTCCACTTTCTAACTTCGATAAGTGCTAACTGTTCATATTGTTAAGTCAAAACAAATTTTCATCGATATCAGAACAAAGTTTGAACAAAACTTTTAATTGATTTTCATTTGCTGCTACCACTAGTTTCTCTTCTGCACGAGCTTCAAGCTTTTTAATGTTTTCATTTTAACGATAAACATTATCGACAAAGTCGCAAATAATAATTCCTACAGCTGAAAAAGTAATGCATAGTTTCCAGAGGAAATTCCCCTTGACTTATCGCCTCTTTAGTACACAAATTCAAAGGCATATTCAATTATAGGCAATGAGGTCTATCAACAGCACACCCTTGTCAGAGATTGCGAGCATGAGCTGGCTTATACCCTTATGACGGTTCATACCACTTCCAATTATCCCTCACAATATTCTATAGAGCACTCACAATGATATCGGCAGGTAAGTCATACAACTCACTAATAACTCGTATCGGAGTCAGTATCAAAATTAAAAATAATGACTTTGATCCGTTAAGAATAGCAGTTAATTTAAGCTCGGATACATGAAGAATCAGCAAAAAGTTTAGAGACGAGAGACGTTAACAAGCATCCTTTTCATTGTACAGATACAAAAGCGAGACACAATCACTTATTCATTGCGAGTGGTTCTTCTGACATATGGTAAAGGACTACAATCAGTATTTTAAATAATCATAAGGCCGACGCAAGTAATTGGTAAAGTACACACGAAATTATGCTCAATTGCAAGGCCGTGGTGTCGTAATTATTTCGGCGAGGTCACCGCAGCTTTGGATGTTAATTTTCCGTTAATAAGGTATTAAGTTTAAGGTTAGCTGTGCCCGTAATGAGACTGTTTATACAAAAACTTCACACGCGTGCATCGAAAACATCGTACTTTCTCGAATAAAGGGTTATATAGATAAACTTTATTCTGTTTGTTTTCGTTTGAAATTATGTTCTATGTTTGTGAGTATTTTTGACTTTTTTGTTAAATCGGTTAGTCGGCAGAAAAATTTTGCACTTTTGTATCAATCTGTAACTTTACAACAGCAGTTTTGATTGAATATAGTGTAAATAAATTCACATAAAGACAAACCAAGATAGTAAATTTAAAAAACATGTATCACACATACGTTTAAATACACATTTATGTGCGGTTTCAAAGATCTATATTAAAACGTAGAATCGATGCACACTCTAAAGCAGGACTTATCATAGACTACGAAAAATTGAAATCAAAACTCTTTTTTAGTAAAAAAATATGGATTTAATATTCTGGATGACAGTAATTAACTTGCGTTGTAATGGTAATAACAGTATAATGTTAAAAAAAGTGTTGTAATATGTTTCTGTTTTTAAATATTGTTATTAGGGGTATAAAATATACTTGACACTTTCCTGGTATGGTCATGTATTAACAAGAGAGAACGACCATGTTACTAGGAAAGGTCGTGAAAGTGGATGAGCATATAGGGAGAGGAAGACCGAAGAATAGTCGAATGGTGTTGAAGAAGGGGGTCAGTGTCAAGCGAGTGATAGAGGAGAGTGGAAAAGAAATACATTTTGCGCCGAACCCAAATAAAATTGGGAACAGCAGGAGAAAAAAGAAGAAAAGAAGAGCTTCTAATACACTAAGGAGTTGATAAAATTCGACAATAAAGTACTCACATACAATATAGCTTCTTCATTTTTTGTACTTGGTGGCGTTTCCTTTTTGGATTTCGCCAGAATCGAGTTTTTTGCTCAGATGATGGATTCTTCACATACAGATAACTAGAATAGTGTTAAAATACTTCCCTTAAGTAGAAAATCTTTATTATGCGCTAAGAATAATTCCAACTCGCTCATGATACGATTATCTTATTATTTTGTTTCTATTATTACTATTATTTCTAATAAGTTTCTATTATTTTGTTTTAATTATGTGATTATCTTATTATATTAATTGTCTTGATACAGTCACAACAATGTAAGTGGTTTTAATTTTACGTCACTTGTTTGCTCTATTTCAAAGCTCCTTTGTTTCAAAAAACTAAGCGCCTAGATAATATTTTACAAGTCGTTTCGCTGCGAGGGGTGGAAAGGTCAGAGTTAAAGGTTCTAGATATTAAGCGTCGGGGCAGAGTTACTTTTTATTTATAGTTAATAAACAGTATGTTTGATACAATATCTTCTCGGCTAAAGCTTTGGTACAATTCTATCATTTTATGTGTAAAAATTGTGAATCGTTTATGTGGTTTCGACTTTTTTTTAAACTAGCTAGTGCCTATGACGCAGGCTTAGTGTTTTCAGTAACTTATATTAGCGTGTATCTTTATAAATGTAGCCTTTTTTTTTGTTCCCCTGAGGAAAATGCATTAAATTGCATACCCCGGCTGTGGCGAGCCGGCGGTTATGTGGGGCTCTCCTTCCCAGAAGGGGGAGGCCTACCATACTAAAAATCTCAGGGATGGCCTTCCTCAGGCATATAGGGAGCCCCCGGAACGCGAAGCGACTTCCGGGAACCCCCAGCCTCCGCTCCCCTGCCTACAGGAGAGCCCTCCTCGGAGGAGGCTACACTACCTCCCCCGATCTCCTCCACCGACGACACCCCCCGGCCACGGAAGGGGCGTGGTCCATCCCGGGTCCACCCAGATCCGCGGCGCCGCAGCTGTGCTACCGTGCCCGGCGCCGCCTTCTTCGAGCGGCATCAGCCATCTCCCGACCTAGCTCGCCGGCCTCCTTCTGGAGCATCACTGCTTCACAGAAGAAGGCCACAGCCCTCCAACCTCCTTCGTCCGCCAGCATTGCCGCAATCAATGCCGGCGGTGACAGATCTCGCCCGATCTCTGCGACCAAGACTTGGCGCTCGGAGGCCCACGCGTGGCACTCCGCCAGCGTGTGCTGGGCCGAGTCGAGGTCGGATGCGCAGTGGTGGCAATGTGTCGATCCCTCCCGTCCTATTCCACACAGATATTCTTATAAATGTAGCCTATGTATTATTCTGATATATAAGCTATATCATTGTAAAGTATCATTAAAGTCCATTCAGTAGTTATTACGTGAAAGAGTAATAAACATCCAAACTTACAAATTTGAATATAATACAAACAACACATTAAACACGATGTGCAAAGATACTGCTTATTTTATAAATGAAATTTCTTCCAGCACATCTGACAGATGAGAAATTCTAATGAAAAATTAAGTACGCGTGTAATGCAGACTGACGAAAATAGATATATACAATAAACAAATATAAATAAAAACACATATACATATATAGGTATCGCAAGATTAACAAAAGTGCATAAAATCTCATAGATATATAAACACAACATAAATAATAAACGACGATTTGGAAAATTAATACTACTCGTAGCTCCTTAAGCACTGTTTGAACGATTTTTGGCAGTTCAGTAATTTAAGCTGGAACCGGGTTCTAAAATAACGAGGTAACTTTTCTATCTAAACCAATAGAGAAATCTTGCGTTGTTAAACATGCCATGATTGATGATATTGTAGGTTTATCTCTAATAGTCGATTCATTCGTCAAGCCTAAATTTTGCTTATAGATATATCCATACTATATAATTACAAAATGTCATATGCATGGCATTCAACATTCCTTAGTTTCTCGCATATTCTATTAAATGTAAAGTCAATATGTCATTTAATAATTTGTCGTAAACTAGCTTTAAGGTAGTCTGAGACACAAGATGGCGGAATTTTAAAACTAATATTGCTGGTAATAATTAAATAGGTTGCTTTGTTTTTTCTAATATTTTACTAATTATTCTGCTACTCTTTACCGATACAAAAAAATAGGTAATCATTTTAAGCAGCTAAGGGTTATGTAACTTAAATGACTTTGCTTCTATCTTTATATTACGTTAGTGGTTCAAGGATTTCAAAGATTCTATCAAACGTTACGATTTCTACACACACGTCAGTAGACATTAGATTAAGTAATAACATTGTTTTGAAGGCAAGAAAATCAGTTGTCATAAAATTGTAGTCAATAATGTACAAAATTCTGACGCATACGAGTAATAACAGCAGGTACTTTATAAAAGTAAAGGTAAAGTAATGTAAAAATATACATTACCTACGGTGCATAAATTTATGTTGATATAAAAACAAGCGAAATTTTAAGTTGTGATGTTTACCCGTTATGTTAAGGGACTATTAATATAGAATTAATGCTAGTGTAATTTCATATTGTCCTATTGACAGTTTAAGCTCCCATCATTTTAAATTTGTCAAATCAATTTTACTAGAAACAACTGTAACGTTTATTTGCAAGAAAATGGAAATTACAATAAATGTTAAAATATTAGGATTTTGCGACATTTGCCACGAATTAGCCTACTAATTTATTGTATAATTATATTCACAAGTTATTAATATTATATTTGCAAATTTTACTGTCGGGTGATGTAGAAAATATCTGTATTAAATTAAATATTAGTTTTCTTACACAGCCCTCCAATGGACACGGCGTTGCTACTAGAAAGCATTCGCTAGAACATAACGTAACTAATTTTCACCACAGTTTTTAACAACTTCAATCATTTTTAATTTAGTTTTCCTTCTAACCTGAGGGTGGTATTAATTAAAAAAATAATCTATCCTCGGCCAAAGCAACATGACCCAAACACCAGACCAAAAACCAATTAAATAATGGACACAAAATATCAACGTGGCCGCGTAAGCCGTCGATTACGGTCCAATTAAGTTATTCAATTACCAGTCGGTACCTACATCGATAAATTGATTGGTACCGCCGCCGATCACATTACGCCGGTACGCTGCTGGTTGTATCGTTGTATCACGTGACGAACATGTTAGATACACGTCTTCGTGTAACTAAGGCCTGGGTGAAGACCGGTTGAAGTTTGATCTATAGGAGCAATTAACCGGTACGCAGATGGACTCACTGGTTCTTGTCGGATCAAAGATTATATATCAATTAAGAAGCGCTGGTTTATGAAGAACGACTTGGCTGCGATAAAATATAAATTCGTTCCAGTAAAGTCATTGTAATCGTCTGATTTTTTTTTATTTATAGCTGGCTATCTCCATGGAGTTTCTCTGCGTGATCAGATCAGTAATGATGAAATCCGCAGAAAACCGAGTAACTGTCATAGCACAAAGTGGCTTTACATTGCTCGTGAATTGAATTGAATCAAAAGCCATTGAAAACAAAATTCACTGTGCTAGCTTCAAAAATGAAAAGATTTTTATAAGAAAAAGTAGACATTTTACAAACTAAATGTTATATTTACTTACATTTATTCAACAGCCTAAATTTAAGTTTCAATCTTCTGGCTTAAAATTGACGATACTTCTACACAACCTTATGTACTCTCTGTTAATCTTTTTTGCATTTTTTTAAAAAGTATCCTTTTTTTTCAGATGGGGTAGGCCTACCCACTAAAAACCTCAGGGGTGGCCTTCCTCAGGCATGTAGGGAGCCCCTGGGAACACCAAGCGACTTCCGGGAACCCCCAGCCTCCGCTCCCCTACCGATACAGGGGAGCCCTCCTCGGGGGAGGCTACACTACCTCCCCCAATCTCCTCCACGGACGACGCCCCCCGGCCACGGAAGGGGCGTGGTCCATCCCGGGATTAAAAAGTATCCTATGTTCTTTCTCAGGCTATCTATATCCAAATTTCATTAAAAACAGTTCAATAGTACGACGTGATAGCGTGACAGACAGACAGACAGTTACTTTCGCATATATAGGTAATCTTAGTAAGTGTATAGTTACGATGAACATACATACATACATACACTCACGCCTTTTTCCCACGGGGGTAGGCAGAGATTACGTCCTTCCACTTGCTACGGTCCTTACATATCTCTTTCGCTTCATCTACTTTCATAACATTCCTCATACATGCTCGACGATTGCGGGTACTTCTGACCTGGCCTTTTTTGAGGACACTTTCGATTTGTTCGAAATATGTTCGCCTAGGTCTTCCTCGTCCCGTGTCTCCACTCACTCTCCACGATGAATGTGACTTTGATTAATTAACTATTAGTAATTTATATTAGCTAGGGTTATTTAATCTAAGTTTTATATTTTGTACCACGAAATTGTAGAACAACAAAACGTGGTCTCCGATAAAATACAATGAAATACATCAAAGTCAGCCCCTGTACTCTGAACACGCAAATTTGGTGTATTGTTATCGCTGTCGCGCCACGTTCTTATCTAACTTATATGTACACAGGGAAGTTTGAACGAAACGTGTGGCGAAGTGACAACGATATATCGTATTTTTGATTTTAAGAATTACGGCCCTGTTTGCTTTCAGATTCGAGACTAAGACCTAATTTCACCATACTCTGTTTGTTAAAATAACGTCTTGTTAAACCGTTAACAGCTTGTTAGAGTTAGCAAGTGTCCCACCATGTGCTAACAAGAGATTAGTTAGCTTGATGGACTGTTAAATTTAATGACTGCTCTAGTGGTTCGTTAATCTGTAACAGACGATTATTTTACTGTCAAGATGGACGCGGCGTACAATTTTATTATGGATGACGAAGATTTTTTAACAAATTTAGATACTTTAGACAGCATAGTACGACGTCCGAGGATTTTTAAAGAACGGCGTGACTATTTCGACGAATACGACGATGTCGATTTCTGTACAAGGTTTCGTTTGTCTAAAGAAACTGCTATGAATGTATTGGAGTTAATTGAAGACAAACTGGAATTCCAAATAATTTTTTTATAATTCCATGACCTACACAAACAATAGAGAAATAACCTGGCAAAACCAAATATTATGCGCTTGCTTTAGAAACTTATAGAGAGAACGACAATTTAATTTGTTCACATTGTATTGCTACTTGACACATTATACGACCAGCAGAAATTAGACGCATTTCCGTATAGTAAGAGTGATGCACGACGACACTATTATTTGGTTGTATTACAAATTGAATGAACGTTTCGCAATTCATTCAGTTAAGGGTTGATTTAGTAATGGCTTGTTAATTTTACAATGTAGGATCTAGAATAACTTAACAACTCTGTTAATTTTAACAAGCCATTACACAACAGACGATTAGTTTAAGTTTGGTGAAATTAGGTCTAAGTTATCTGGCAGAGTTTGGTCTCTGTTTCATTCCGTCAATAAAAGTCTAAAAGAGTCATCAATTTTTCCACATACAATATACCCCCGATAAAGAAATAACAATAAGTATGATTTGAATCACCAAAAAATTTGTATTGTTTCAAAAATTCATCTCCTTGACGTTCTCTTTCATCCACATTTATATTCATTCCTACTACATATCCTACATACCCGCAGCAGTACAATGTAATATGTAAAAAAATCAAACATGCAAAGACAGTTAATTACTGTACGCGTTTCGGCCGGACCCTCCTTCGAGTCGGCAATAGAACGATTAATCCGAACGATTAGGCCCAGGCCTTTGTCATGCAAATGGCAAGGGAACTGTTTATCTTCGACTGGAGTTTCATAATAATCAGGGGACGTGAATTCGTCGAGTCGTTTTATTAACATTTGCTTTGCGTTAAAAATTGCAATATAAGTATACAATGCGACCGGTTGGATCGTTGAATTAATCTCTGAGAGGAAGAGACTTGTTACGACTTGCAAAAAAAGTTAGGTAGAGTTATTCATCAACTCTGTTTTATTATATTCATCAACAATGTTTTATTTTATTATATATGTTATATCTGTGTGTCTATCCGTTAGCCTAGAACCCATAACACAAGCCTTACTGTGGTCTAGGCTAATTGGAGTTCCCTACATGCCTGAGGAAGGCCATCCCTGAGGTTTTTAGTGGGTAGGCCTTCCCCTTCTGGGGAGGAGAGCCCCACATAACCGTCGGCTCGCCACTGCCGGGGTATGCAATTTAATGCATTTTCCTCAGGGTATCAAAAAAAGAAAAAGGCTAATTAGAGTAAATAAAATTTACAGTATATGTATATAACAATACTTTGACATAAACAATGTTGAAACAATCAAATAAATTTTTATTGTTATGTCAAAACTTTTTTCTCATTTTCTTTCGCAAGCAAATCCCAACTAATATTATAAATCAGGCAGGCCGTAAGCCTTTTTGCTACCGTTATAGCATAAAAAAAAAAATGCGAAAGTAACTCTGTCTGTCTGTCTGTCTGTTACGGTTTCCCGCTTAAGCCTCGCAACTAATTTTAATGAAATTAGGTACAGACAATCTTTAAACCTTGAGACAGAACATAGGCTACTTTATATTTTGAGAAAAAGGGATGAAGGGGGTGAAATAGAGGTTGAAAGTTTGTATGGGATTACTTAATTTCAAAAGATAAAACCATAAAACTTTATATTTAAGCACTTGATAAGAAATCATTAAACATGTGTTCTAGCATTTTTGAACTTTCGACCAGCTAGGGGGTGAAATAAGGGTTGAAAGTTAGTATGCAAGTTTGTCAAATATCACGTCATAAGAAACAAAAAATAGTTTGTTCTAGCATTTTGAAATTTTTACCAGTGTGGGGGTGAAATAGGGGTTGAATTGAAGATAAGACCATGAATCTTGGTACCTTAGACATAAGGGACCAGGATTGACAAAAACTAATTTCACGCGGGCGAAGCCGCGTGCGGAAGCTAGTGTTATATAAAACTTCTCTTGCAGGTCTGCTGGAAAAAATAAGTGGTACCATTGTACATTTTGTTTTAAATGTTGTTAATTATACTAACTATATGTACAATAAATATTAAATAATTATTTATATAAAGTTGTAAATTTACCTTTAGTAGTTGTTCACTAATAAATAAATGTTATTTCTATCTTGCTTTCAAAACGAGTTGCAAAACGAACAAGTTACATAAATAAACAAGTAAAAAACGTAACCTTAACTGGACGGACTGGAATCTGCGGACATTTTGGAGACACGGACATTATAAATCAGAAAGGGGATCACTAATACAACATTGGCAATTCCAACGGGCTATCTAATCGAAAGTGAAAATGGCCGTGAATTCACTACATCAAAGGAAACTTGCCCAGATACGCCTGCAACTTATCGAGACCGGATGCCTCGACTCGTTCTGGTGGAACCGACTGACTTACCTGTGAACAAAAAAAAACGCATACATTACCATCGAATGTCGTAATGCAACAGTAATAAAAGGAAACAAAAAATACCATGAGTCATTTACAGAAATAAATTTTTATACAATTCTTACAAATTTTTTGGGGTAAAACGTAATGTAAGTTCAATTGCAGAATATACATAAGTTAAAGAATATACAGAAAAATTATCAAAACCAGATAAATATCTGACCCGAACAAGACTCGAATACAAGTTATTATTAGAGTATACCACCAAGTTATTTTTTTTAAGTTAACATATTATAAATAACTTAAAAAAACTTAAACTTAGGTAACGACTCGGCTGTCCAAGTTAATAATAATGTATCAAACAACAAAAATCTGTTTATTTTTTAGATTTCTTGAATTTTCATTGAGAAATATTCATTTATCTGTTGATTGTTTTGATATTTTTTCTATGTTTATTCGGTATTATTTAAAAACCAATACAAAATTAAGTTATTAAAAATTATGGATTTGCCTTGGGGAAAAATTATTATTTATTGTAAGAAATTCGTTTTTGAATTTGAATTTCTCTATTCTTCCCTAAAGAGTAGGTTATTTTTCATACTTTTTTGATGGTTGGATGGTTGCATGTAATTGAATAAAATAATTTGTTACTGATTCAGATTCGAGTCACTTGTGAAAGGATTTTTTCATTGGAACTATCAATTAAGTCTGATTTATTGTCGGATAGGAACTCTCCGATTTGAAATATCTATAGAAACGTCTGTAGTAGCCTCTGCATTCATTTGACGTGCATTAGTTTGCTCGCTTGCTTTACAGACATCTTTGACAGGTTTGACTTTAATTAGAATTTGTTTGTCTAAAGTTTACTAAGTGTCTTTGAATAAGTATGTCAACATTTTTCTAATCTACCCAAACAGGACGAGGAGTACTGACTACATCCAAGACCTTTATTAGTCGCCTCTTACGACATCTACAGGAAAAAAAGGGGCGATAACAAGTGTTATCATTACTATTTTAATAATGTCCATAAATATGACGCTCCTGTAATTTATATGAAAAAAAAAACAGTTTGTATATTACTTGACTCCTGTGTTATTCTAATTTGTAATTACACGTAACATCTAGGGTTGGCTGGAAGAAATCTCTCTGAGAGATAAGTGCGCCTTTGAACAAATTAACTTGTATCTGTACGTATTAATTTATTTATTGTTGTATTCTATACTAATATTATAAAGAAGTAAAGTTTGTGTGTTTGTATATTTGTTAAATTGTAGGGGGTAATCTCGGGATCTACTGAACCGATGTTAAAAATTCTTTCACCAATAGAAAGCCACATTATTGCCGAGTGTCATAGGTTATATAAAAAACCGAAAAATAAAAAGGCTTTTACGTGGTAGCCCGTTTTGCAAAGTGAATCGGAGAAAAAACGGTCGAATGAAAGCGTTTCTTACGAACGCTGCCTTAACTATGAAAGATATATTTTTGAGTTCTAGAGAAAAGATGTGGAGCTTGAAAATGCCTACAAAAAAGTCAACGACAGCATATGTCTAACTTTTATATTTAAGTTACAAAAAGTAGTTTTTTTTTAAATATTACAGTCAGAAATTAAAACATAACACTGTACTAAAAAAGGATTATTAATACTATGTCCAACGAAGTGGGCACGGGTCAGCTAGTGTTCAATAAAGAGATTATAAAAATCTAATTATACAGTCGTTCACCGTAAAGCCAAAATATATTAGAAATTTAGAAACAAACCTATTAATTTCCAACCTAAGTTAATCAACATATTGTAATTCGTTGTGTAGACGTGACGTAATTAAAACGCATTTCAATTAACATACTAAGTTGGTACTGGGACACCCGAAGTCATTATAAATCGCTCTTCATTCGTGTTATTTAGTGTCTCGCGGGAATAAATAGAATTCTCAACGGTTCGGCGTCGGCCAAAGGGCCTGTCGGCACTCGGAATGATGTATTGAAACATCTCATATACGATGTACTGAATGAGGAGTAAGGTTGGACACGTCACACGGATCGACAAGCTAAGGGCCCGGCCACATACATCCAAATTTCGACAGGCGTTTTTATGTCGGTCTCTCGTTTGCGAATTTGAAATTATTCCACGACGTAAGCCTCAGGGCTATATTTGACAAATACTTATAAGAACTTGGTTTACACTATTAAAAACACGGTGTATACTATAAACACTTTTATTAGAAACTAGCGGACCCGACAGACTTCGTCCTGTCAAAAAGATTTGTACAGTGGCAGTTTTTTGTTCCTAATTATTTTATAGATAATGTCGCATAGCCAACCAAATCGCAAAAAAAGTCTAAATGACCTATTACATTTTGTGGCTATTCAATTTTGGAACGTCACATTAAATCCTCCAACGATGTATTCTGTGCTCCAACGCACGCACGCACACTGTTTTGATAGATATGATTGAATTTCAACTATATGTAGCGTTAATAAAGCGCAAATTGACTCTTTGATGTTAGGAACACACCTTCATTGCTTAGACAACAGTGAGTGCTTGCAATATGAACTTTATACAATAACAATAAAGCTCAATTCAACTGTACGTTTTAGTTAGAAAACGTTTGCATGGGAAAATAAAAGGGCTGTTTTTAGGGTATTTCCGATAATTATTAGAATTTTCCTCATTGTAAAAACCCTCCCCGAAACTTCAACGAACATTAACAAAAAAGAATTGGCCAAATTGGTCCAGGCGTTGTTGAGTTATGAGCTTACCAACACATTTTGCGATTCATTTTTATATATAAGATTATCCACAGTTATACGCTATAGTTCGTCTCATTTATAACTTTGTTGGTACCACAGACCACGGTACCACAAGAGGCGCCAACAACAACTGACTACATGGCGGCCTGCATCTATCTTTACACCTCGGTTACTCTCTAGTGATAGTCGGTTTAATACTTTCTTGTTTCTAAAAGATTTACAGATATAGGACATAAATATCTATGTTATCTTAAATTGTAATTAGTGTTTTACTTTATGTAAATACATTATAAAGTACGATATTACAAATATCAGTTTAATTGAAACATTATGAGTAACTCCCTATTAAAACTAGACACTGATTTTATCGCTTGGTTACTAGCACTTTTGAGCCACAACTAAATACAGATTGAGAACACTATCAGATTAGTTATATATTAATATGTATGTAATATGTATGGCTATGTATGGGTGATGTGTGGCTAACTTTGTGTCTATTTCAAAACCAAACTGATTTTTAATAATTACCAAAATTCATGGGATTAGATATCGGACTGGAGCATATATATTCGGCCAGTTAGTGTAATTTCTTTTAGTTGCATAGCAATAGCGATTGAAAACGATGTTTTTATTTCCGATAGTAGGATTGGCTAATGTAACGTTCTGTGTGATTTGTATCTTTCACTAATAACATTGTATAAAGATAAGTATGTAATACGCAAAGCAGGATCAGTTTTTTAACGTCGCGTAGTATGGAAATGCGTCGTCTATAATAACAAATCAATATACGACAATTGATTATTAAATCGAATCCAACAGTATCGGTGTTAATCTGTCGCGTGTGTACGTCGCCAGTGTGACAGCTGCGTTATTGCAATGCAACGGCTGTGCCTCATACATCGGCCTTGAAGAACCAGTCTCCGCCAAGAATCAATGGAGACAGACAGACGGGTTGGAAGATATGAATACATAGTAACCCTACAATAGGTACCTACTTATACGATGAACGAACGGTCTGACAAAGTTTTATAATCTTATTAGGGTCATATTTGATTCAAAAATATATATAAAAACAAGAATTTGCTGTATAAAGTCACATAATTAGCTGTGCATTGTTGTAGTTTTCAATATTTTATATTAATTACACAAACATTGTTTACGCCATAAACTTGTTTCGCGCTTGTTCGCGTTCGCTAATAGATATTAACCAGTTGCAACTGGACTGACGCGATAATAAGGGACCGACCTGTACGCGACCCGCGCTTTTACATTTTTAATTCTATTTATTGTGAGTGAACCTATACTGTGCCAGTGAGAATATTGAAAGGAAGAGAGGAACTTAGTGGGTAATTCCTATGGGCGATCTAGGGTTCTTCAGAAGCGTAGTGAAAACGCGGTAACAATTTAATTTGACATTTAACCAACAACTGTAACAGGGCCCAGTACGTTGTTTATATATACTATTCAACAAACATGGCTTTCATCTCACTTTATGGTAAGTGACGATATGACATGCTTTAAATACTTCAATAAAAACAGTGATCTACATAATGTGGATACTAGAAACAAAAATAAACTTGCCGTTCCAATGTTCAGACTCCATAAAACTAGCTGTTCGTTCTTGGGAAAATGTATATCTATGTTTAACAAACTTCCGCAAGGTGTCATTGATTTGCCTTTACATAAATTTAAAAACCATATCAAAAAGACACTCATGAGTAAAGGTTATTATAAAGTAAGTGACTATCTTAATGATCACACTGTTTGGGAATAGGGACACTATTCATAGAGCCATGTTTGGTAACAACATTATTTATAATATTGTATTATTTTATAATGTAAACATACATACGACTGTAATCGTGTTAGGTGTGATTGTATCTTGTACTATATTGTATTTTTGTATTGTATTATTGTGATTGTTAACATTGAAAAGAGGAGATAAAAAATAGACCTTCAGAGTTTCTTGCCTGTTCTTCTCGAGAAGGCTCTCCCAATTTCCGAACAGGTGTCGAGTCAATATATTTTTTCTTTTTTTTTTTCCTTATTCGTACGTACGGACAAGGTTTTTGTTTTTTTTTTTATTTAAGCTTTTTTTTTTGTTTTGTTTGTTGACGTCAATAAGTGCCTGTAAAGGTCTATGTTGAATAAATATTATTTTGATTTTGATTTGATTTGATTTGATAGATTAGCCACAGATGGCTCTTAGAATGAGAAAGCCAGGATTGTTATGGAATATGAATCCGTTGCAGACAAACAATCAGAGTTAGTTTATCGTCAGGTTTTTCGAAACGGATATTGATAAGTCGAATAGCAATTATCTCTTGGATTCCACACGAATGAATGGATATATTATCTAAATGTGACTATGAAGAAACTTATATAGCGGGGGAAGTTGTTCAGGTAGCTTTTCTACCACCCCATTTTAAACATATCCTTGTACCAGATTCTTTTACACGATTACCGATGGTAAAGTCTTCAGAATGTAAGAAGCCAGTTCTGACAGATGCCATTGTCATAGATTACTTGTTGAAAACTATTTTGATAGATACAGTATTGGGATGACACCTGTTAAAATTAACTTAGGTTGTGACTTTAATATTTTACAAAAGTAGACTTTATTCCCCGCTAATAAATACGAATCAACATTTATTTATTATTTTTTAATGAAATAAAAAATTCACAAATGCATATTTATATCCGATTTTCCTTGTATGCGTTTGCGCACCAAATATCATAAGAAGAACAACCTAATAAATTTTTATGCAAGGCTACAAAAGCTGCATAAATTAAAATCTTTAAATTTGTTTATTGTATACTAGCTTTCTGCCCGCGGCCTTACTCGCGTTATCATGGATTGGAAAAATATTTTCCAACGGTAAGAAATATGTTAAGTTCTCTCTGTGTTTGTCATATCTTGTGCTTGAGTCATTTAATTTTGTAGTTTTAACGTGAAAACGTGACATACAGACGGATTTACTTTCTCGTATATAATACTAGCGACCCGCCCCGGCTTCGCACGGGTGCAGTGAAAAAATGGTTATGGTGGGTTATCCCTAAGAGATAGACATATACCATCGCGGACTTTTTTGTGGATTTTTGTAAGTTGTACAATACTGTAGTACATTATTTTGGTCTATCTCGTAGGGTTCAGCCAGCGTTTGCAATATAAGCGCAAAAAAACGTGCTTATTTACGACATCACATTAGAAACCTTTAAATTTATCAGTGTTTCTCTACTATATTATGCATTTATTATACATACAAACCTTCCTTAAGAATCACTCTATCTATTAAAAAAAACCGCGTCAAAATCCGTTGCGTAGTTTTAAAGATCTAAGCATACATACGGACATACAGCGAAAGCGACTTTGTTTTATACTATGTATTGATTAGTAAAGATTTGTAACGAATAAAGTAAAAAATTACTGCGACACCCGAAGAATATCATAGGATAACTTTTAGCACGGGAAAATACCTCGGTACTGTGAGAAAAATTGTATAAAAAAAAGTTAGTATTGTCGTAAATCTCCAATGCAAGTTACGCTATTTTACGACCCACCGGATAGATTTGACAAAATAATATTTAAATACATCGCGTTTCACAATACAATTATGTTGGCGCAGTTCGTTTGTGTTCACAAAAAATTGTTTGTTGATCGGTCGAGACGAAATCATTTGCGCGGTGATGTTACCGGGAAATCATTAAATTGAGTGATAAATCAATAAGCTTATTTGTCGGCACGCAGTACAGTAGATGATGTAAACAGCGATTAATATATGAAAGGACATTGTTCAATTTTGGCCTAAGAACCGATGTGAATATAAATTACACTGTAATTTTCATTTATTTTTATATTATTTGAAACATATTTTAGTATTCCACGGACACTTCAAATAAATAAATTCCAAATAAAAAGTTGGGTCACAATTATTGATGCCGTATATAATGTTTTCCGTCAGCCAGTGCTGCCAGTTTCGGAAGTTTTCGCGATTTCGGTAAATACGGATCGAAATGAGAACCTCTTCCTTTTTGAAGTCGGTTATTAAAATTAGTTGATAACACTTTATTCATTTAAATACCTAAATTGACTAGCTAGAAAAATACTAGTATTATATATTTTTTAAGCAAAATCGCGAATTTCCTAGCTTGGCATTCGAGTATTATAGTTTTCGTAATTGGCAACACTGGTGTACTTCTTACCTTATCTGTGTCCGTTTCATTCAATTTTTTATTGCTTTGCGACTATCGTTTCTTTTGTGATTTTCTATGCGTTTCATGGTTTTATTCTAACAACTTTGGCTTGATTACGGACTCCGATTACATTGCGTACTTGGTAGACTCGGCTGTGTGTAAAGGACTGGATTTTTTAAAAGGACAATTGTCAAAGAATTTACTTAAACTTGACTAGGTACTATCTCTTTTCCTAGTATCTAGTAGAGTAGTCCTTTCCTAGTTCTAGAAGAGAACATATATAGCTGTACATAGTATTGTTAATATTACTTTGATATTACTACTCTGATATTTCACGCCGGGTTGGTTATTTTTTTATTTATAACCTCAAAATATTAACTTTTTTCGTAATTATTTTAGTTTCCTGAAGTGTCCGTTCGTGAAAACTTATTTCATAGGATTTCATATAATTTTAAGAGTTTATATAAGTCACTTTCGGTTCGAACGGTTCTTAGGCAGAACATGTATGGAGCCGGAACAATGTCCTTTAATCAACCATGAAACGATGAAAAATATCTGGGAAAAATATCTACTTAAATTGACCGCCTTCATTGTCAAATGGTTACTATACCGGTTTAAAGGTGTGACCATCTCTGAGGTCCAGGGTTCGAGTCCCGGACTATATTTATAAACCGAGAGCTCAAGTTATATTCCTGCAGTAAATGTAATTTAAAAAACCAAAACCAAAAAAGAAACTTAACGATAATTTATACGACCTCCGTAGTCGAAGCGAGTTAGTACACCGGTTTCAAAGTGCCGCCAGCTGTGAGGTCCCGGGTTCGAGTCCCCGTTGAGACAGGTGTTTGTGTGATGAATTTGTTCCTTAATCATGGTTGTTAATATATATTTCTATCAAACTATTTATATATGTATGTCGTTTCGTGACCATAGATTCCGTAACACAAGCCTTACAGAGCTTAGTTTGGGCTAGGCTAATTAGTGTCTTTTAGATAAAACTTTATTAATAAACTAGCTGACCCGCGCCCACTTCGTTGGGCATAATATTAATAATCCCCGAAGCGAGCACGAAAGCGAACTGAATTAAACCCGAAGCCATCGCGCGCCGTCCGCTGATGATGATGATGATGATGATGATGATGACACTCCGCAATAATGTGGCTTTCTATTGGTGAAAGAATTTTTAAAATTGATGATGATGATGATGACACTCAGATTTAAACTATCCTATCTCTCAAGTTGGATCGAACTGCACATGGTGTGCGAATTTTATTATAATCGGTTAAGTAGTTTTAGGAGTTCATTGAGCACAAACATTGTGACATGAGATTTATATATATTAGATAGATATGTCAAACAATCCGCACTGGGCCAGCGCTGATTAAGGCCTATTCGCCCTGAAATAATAAGGGTAGGCTTGTGCCCCTCGGTGGGGACAAATATGGGCTGTGACGTAAATAAATAAGTCATAAAAGTATTGCATAGAAACTTTTTGTTACTAACCTCTAAACTTTTGGATCGTTACTCTTTTGTTTTTCTTTATACAAAATAGTTTTCATAAAATCTTACAAAAATGTAGTCAGTATGAATTATAATTAATCACTATAGATTTAATGAAATCTTTCATTTAATGCGGCATTTACGCACAGCAGTTTTAACATGTAGTTTATATAATTTCTTTCATACGTTAAATTAAAATTTTAAAATGCATCGTATTTCACCATTAGATTTACATTTTATACAGAAAGAAAAACGAACAACCGGATGTGATTTTTTAATGATTTGATTTGATTTTTTTAATATACCTTTAAAACCAGCCAAATACAAATAGTATACTGCCAAAGATTTCATTATAAGTTTTTATATACTATATGTGAAGAAATACTTTTTCCTTACTTGTACTATAAAATAAACGTATCAAATTTTTTTATTTTTTTATGAAGGAACAGCAAGCAGCCGCAAAATACAAATAAATAGAAAGTAATAACACGAAAATTGCCAACATTGTGCAAATTAATGCTTCATATACATTTATTTTTTATTCAGACACATAATATTGAAATCTACAAAATTGATATGTCTGTTGCATACACCTTTATAGGTGTCACTACATAGCCAGGTAAAAAAAAAAGAAACATCACACACAACTTATTGCACGATGCCACGCAAAATGTAAATCATTCTTCCAATTTAGAATTTATAACTTTTGTAAATTATAATAAAACAAAATTTCAAACAAGCTTCTCATTCTTACTCATCCAAGGCAATAAATAGCATCAATAGCAAACTAGAGATTACTCGCACACAAAACACGGGGAGGGTCAACGTACCTCTTCATATCTTGCCCCTACAATGATTAATAACCTTGACAACTCAATAACACCCAAATTATCAGTAAAAAACTGAAAATTACACTTTAAAAAAATACCTTTTATCCTTAGTATAATATTACTTATATAGTTAGTTTGACATAAAACAAATTACACAATGATATACAGTGGTGTCAGATCACTGATGTTATAATTGTAAAAGTAATTGATATAACACTGGCGATATTACACTTCGCATTTACACCTGCAGTACGATGTGTTTATTTAAGAAGCAATCCATTATCAAAATGTAACACGAAAACCTACCCTGCTACCTACGATATAGATGTCACATCAAAAACGAATTCACGATTACAATACAATCGAACGCAGACGTGATTTGGCGATCATTTTGCGACTTATATGAATTGGTAGAATGCCACCAGAGAAACCACTAATAAAAAATACACTTCTTGATCGGAGTATCGTGTCTCGTATTTTCGTGTATTGTCTCGTGTTTTACGGCAGAAATAGGTAAGACGGACGAACAAAGCAGACGACCCTGATATAGGCTCTCTTGAAAAACCTGCAAATCGCAAATAGTAAAAACTGCGTTGAGTTTACATAAACATTTTGTGTTTCTCTTGCAGAAGCACTAACTCATTATTTTTGTTATTGTTTTAGTGTTAACCCATTTATATAGTCAACCGACGAACGCTATTCAGCTTTCGTGACCACGAAGACATCGACTGTGTCATCCCGAGATAAGTTGTATCACTACAGTAACATTCACAGCAATGGACTCCAAACGACGACGAACGTAATAAGATTATCGATTAAACAAGAGTAGCCTCTCTTAGCAGGCCTTGGCCAGAATCCAAAGGTCGCGGGTTCACTTCGCGCCGTCACCTGCCTGTTAATGCAGTCAGAAGACAACTTTTTTACCTGACTACAGCATTCTGGCGCCCGATGACCTTGTGAAAGAACATCAGTCGAAATGCAGGCTTAATTTATTTTTTTATTATCTAAAAACAAATCATATCTCACAATTTAACCAGTAATTAGAATTACCAAAATTTAAAATAAATAAAATATCAACGTTATTATTTCATATTTAATATCAATCATTACGAGTATCTGCTAATATTATAAAATATTAAAGTAAAAATTATTAAGCAAATAGCTGAATTGATTTAGATTGGATTCAGTCTGTGCACTGATTATACATATGATATTGCAATAATTGACTGAAACTGAAGAAGGACATGGGATTATTTGAGACACGGAAAAATAAGTCTTTCCACGGAAAAATCTGATAAAAATTGTGACATCGATCCGAGAAAAGGTATATATATATATATGATAGTTCACCCCACGTAAAAATATCTCATACCTATGACAAAAATGTTATGTATTTTTATGGAGCTCAATTGTCTCTATGAAAATTAACTCTTTCGATGGGAAAATTCAAATAAAAGCGAGCGAAATCACATATTCAAAGCTCTCTCAATTAATCCTGTATACCTAACTCCCATGAGCGTTATATTTATGGTATAAACAGCAACAAGTAAGATTTTATGGGTTGGCCTGACAGCCTTATGTCGCTTATAATAGCGGCGATTTTTGTAGTGCTAATGTAAAACTTGACTTGTTGCGGGCCGTACAATAATGCAGTACAATTACAGACACAAACCAATAAAGGAAAAAGAACTCAAAGTAATAAAAGAAAGTTCAATTATATCACTAACCGATATATCGGGTATATATCGGTCGATTTATGACAGGGCCTCGTCACTCGTTCAGTTTTGTGGTCTCTTTGGAATCCCGGGTTCACGGCTCCGAAAGGATAAAGGGATTGATTAAGAACTAATATTATCCTCGTATTATTATGAGATTTCTCGGCGAGTCCGCACGGAAACCTTCAGATTAAGAAGTTCATAGTGATGAATGATGATCGAGCTTCACACATATTCCTTTACGTTAATATAAAATATTTGAGGTAATTTCATGATGTTTTTGTATCAAGTAATTTTTACAATCGCGTTTTGGAAACGGTACTTCCTGTTATTCGTAAGACACACGTTTTGCGTTTCTAATATGTATTGTAGAAAATATGAAAAAAAAAATGTCTACAGAGGGTATAAAAGCGAGTGCAAACCCGGGCATTGCCCCTAATGATAAGGCCGGCGTCACTTTGACTTCCCGCGCCTTCTTCTTCTAGCGCTTTGGGCCTCCTTTATGGGCCTGTGCTGCATCGCCCCTCTCCTGAGGGGCGGTCGCCCTCACGATTTACCTATATGGTTTCTAGAACCTAGGCCAGGCTGAGTTTAATCGGTAGGTCACGTGGCTGGACCGTTCCGGTCGCGTGGAGTCCGACATAACCTCCGTAGCACTTGCCGTTGGGGGGGTATCCTGGGTACGTTTCGTGCTCCTTGTGAGGATTCTCAGCCTTCCTCTCCTGAGGAAAAAAAAAAAGAAACGGGCATTGCTGTCCGTCATTTTTGCGTGTTGTCGCTAACGAAAAACAGATGGCGCTACGTGTGCTATGTAGCGTTCCAACGTTCGACAGCAGCCGAATTTATCCGAGCGCTCTCGAGCTCAGAGGCTTCGTGGCGACTTCACTTCTCATTTACTTATCGACGAGTGAACAGATGTTTTTCAAATTACCCTCTATAGGTTTCTATTAAATATTAGTTGAGTTTCTTTTGCGTAAATTAATTCAGAGCCTTAAGCATCTAGTGTTTTGTAAAAAGTTACGTCATTCTCTTAATAATGGAGCGTGGATCGTCTTATAGTATTATAAATTTCAGTGTGAAATATCGTATTTTTTTAAGCTAAAAAAAAACAGTCTATTTTGCCGTTTTCACTTTCTACTTTTTACCTTTACCCTTAGTTTATTATATCATTCCCTATATAGACTGTTTGCAATTCGTCCTTTTCGTGCAACACAAATCAAACATTCGATAGCCTAGTTACGAACAACACTTATTGTTTAGACCTTTGAAGTATTAACACAAGGTTGAAATTCGTATGTGTTCAAATGTCAACATGTCAAAGTACGGTTAAGTTGCTCCTGCAGTTACGAACAAACATATAGGAATGTTTGTTTGACGATATTGGACTTTAGTGAGTTCCAAATAAGTTCCTTATTTACTTAAAGTGTTCGCTTGAATTGATCTTGGAAAATATTTACTATCCATTGAGTTCTGGGTAACGCAAACAAACTGTTTTATATTATGGCATGAAAAATGATCAAACAATTATATATTTCATATTTATTGAAAATGTATGAGTTATAGTCGCCGTAGTCGAGTGGTTGGTACGCTGGTTTCAAGGTGTCAACATTTCTGAGTTCCCGAGTTCGGATCCCGGCGGGGACAGATGTTTGTGTGACGAATGCGAGCATTTTTACCTTAGTTATGGTCGTTTCGTTATTTTTATTTTTACCAAAAATATATTTTTATCCCTGTATTTTTACAGAGGCGTCAATGGAAGCCGGGCTGATAAATAGTCTGAACTCAACTTCCTTTACAATTTTAATTTTACGATGATTTGTTATTCTTTCACGTAAAAACTACTGAATGGGTTTTAATGAAACTTTACAATAATATAGTTTATACTTCAGAATAACACAACGCTACAGTTTATAAATATATAAAATATATAAGCTACTCGAAATACTAATCGTGCGCAGACAATGTCGCGGACACAAGCTAGTAACAATTAAAACCGCTTATCGTTAGGTGGAATGAAATCATTAGCGTGGAGTTTAATCAAATCAAATCAAAATAATCTTTATTCAACATAGACCTTTACAGGCACTTATTGACGTCAACAGACAAAACAAAAAAAAAGCTTAAAAAAAAACAAAAACCTTGTCCTTACGTACGAATAAGGAAAAAAAAAATATTGACTCGACACCTGTTCGGAAATTGGGAGAGCCTTCTCGAGAAGAACAGGCAAGAAACTCTGAAGGTCTATTTTATATCTCCTCTTTTCAATGTTAATAATTATAATAATATAATATAAAAATACAATATAGTATAAGATACAATCATACCTAATACGATTACGGTCGTATATAATAAAACAAGAAAAAGCTAAAACAAAAATGTTACTATGGAAAAAGCAAATTCTATGAAAATGCCAATTTCATACAGCTTTGCAATATTTTTTTATCGAATTCGTATCGTAGTTTTAATTAACAAACTTCTATTCCTCACTTCATTAACAAGAGCCTTAACTCAAACAATCTAGAATGCATAATATATCATTTTAAAAAGGTATTAATTATACGTATAAAAATGTCAAGAAAGATACTAAATAAGGAAATATAGCTGCCGAGGACATTCAGAATTAAGAGCAAACTAAACCGGTATAATGAACTAATAATAAAATATGATTGCAAAATAATAAATCAATGCAGATTAATAATAGCCGTGACGTTATTTCAAGGTCGCCAGCCATCAGCTAATAACGTGACATACGTATCTAGTTCTTCGAACCGAGCGCATCAAATGTCACGGTGACAGCAAATCTCAGGAATATATTTACAAAGTAGTATAATTGGAAAACATATTAATAATTACATTGTTTATTCTAACGGTCATTGTTAATTACGTTAAATTAGCTAATTGAACGAATTAAGAATCCAAGCAAGCAGTTTTAAATAATAGATTCAATGCAATGGCCGTATGGGCTAAGATTCGTTTGTCTTCCCTTAAGCGATATTACGTTATCTATGCTAGCGTAAGAATAAAAAAAATTAAAACAATACAGGTAATATACTTGAACTTGAACTTTTCTGCACTGATTTATTTGACGACTGTACAGTAAAGTAACTTTATTACAGTGTTCTGATTTTGTTTTTTTCCTTTTTGTAGGAATGTAAAAATTACTGGATAAATGTTGAAAAAACTTTATCCTACTTATTATCAAGACTGTAATTTAGCTATTTGTTTTAATTGTATAATTTATGCTGCGATTTCTTCTTACTGTATCCTTATCCTTACTAATATTATCAAATCAAATCAAATCAAAATAATCTTTATTCAACATAGACCTTTACAGGCACTTATTGACGTCAACAAACAAAACAAAAAAAAACTTAAAAAAAAACAAAAACCTTGTCCGTAAGTACGAATAAGGAAAAAAATTGACTCGACACCTGTTCGGAAATTGGGAGAGCCTTCTCGAGAAGAACAGGCAAGAAACTCTGAAGGTCTATTTTTATCTCCTCTTTTCAATGTTAATAATTATAATAATATAATATAAAAATACAATATAGTATAAGATACAATCATACCTAATACGATTACAGTCGTATGTATGTTACATATCAAAATAATACAATATTATAAATAATGTTGTTACCAAACATGGCTCTATGAATAGTGTCCCTATTCCCAAATAGTGTGATCATTTAGATAGTCACTTACTTTATAATAACCTTTACTCATGAGTGTCTTTTTGATATGGATTTTAAATTTATATAAAGGCAAATCAATGACACTTTGCGGAAGTTTGTTAAACATAGATATACATTTCCCCAAGAACGAACAGCTAGTTTTATGGAGTCTGAACATTGGACCGGCAAGTTTATTTTTGTTTATTTTTCATCAATAGATAGAGTGATTCTTGAGCAAGGGTTTGCGGTATTTTTTATCTCGGAAAAACGGATAATCCCACGGGAAGCGTGATAAAACCTTCGCGTCATAAACCGACTTCCGCGCATATGTAGTCGTGGGCAAAAGCTATGACCCTTAACCCTCTATAGACCCAATCCCGAAATCAACGCGGGCGAAGCCGCGGGCACAAAGCTCGTAAATAAATAAAACAGAAATTATTAAACCAAGCTTGGTCAACCGGTGACAGGCTCTAGTGGTCTCTGCACAGCGTTCTCTTGTCAGAATCGGTCACTCTCATTCAGTTGGTAGATCCAGTCAAGCGGCCCCGGTCGGTATGGAGTCTAACACGATTTCCGCGGTACTTAGCTACGTTTCGTGCTCTTGGAGACAGCTGTCTGTCACTCCCCAAAGCTAAAATAAAAACGACAATGGTAACAGAAAAGTTCCAGTTCAAGGTCAACCAACGGTTTGGTGATAATTGCAGGAAGACGCTCAACACTAGCATCAAGATTGGTAAGAAAAAATAACCCAGATAAAGATAGCAAATAAACTATCTGATTAAAGATAAAATAGATACCGCTTGCATATTTACAACTACTTTAGCCTACTGCTAACTTGCCTGCACATATAAAAATAAACATTTTAAATTTTTGGTCACCACTTAGTATCCAGACCACGTGAACATTGCTTAACTTGAACAATCGCAACACCGAGCCATCATAAAACCAGCCGATCCACTATTTACGACGTGCTCTTGACCGATTGGATTCCAAAACCAGCCGCTATATAGATACTGGAAGTGAACGCTGGAAATATTTAGAAGGACTTTAAAAGTAGGAAACGGATCCATAGACAATAAATATAAAAGGGAGACCGAAACAATACCTAGAGTGTCAATGGATTACCCATTGCTATTCATGAAGCATTGACGTGTTTTGTTTTATAATGTCAGGTCGTTTCTGTAACGTGAGTTCGTGAGTATATCACTCGAAGAGTACTTTGCAGCAACAGTGATTCTGCTTTCAAAATTACTTATTTAAATAATTCTGCATTCTTTATATCCCTTTAGCAATCATCTGTAGTTATTATCTACCTACAGTCGGGTCAATTTAATAGGCCACATTTGACATTTCATTAAAATTCCTCAACTAACCTTGTAATGGCGGACATAAAATATTCAATATTTTTTTAGTTTGGAAATGCACAAATGGCCGTTGTTACAATGTTGCGTTCAGTGAAGTCTATACGTAAGTGATGTCCCTCAAAAAATCGAATGAATGCAATGATTACTTGTGAAGGGATTATTCACCATGAATGTACGGAAGTGAAAGTTGGGTATGGGAGAAACGACATGAAAGCAGAATAAATGCAGTAGAAATGAGAGCTTTGCGGAGTATGGCAGGAGTAAAACTGAGTGACAGATTGTATAATGAAGTGATTAGAAAGAAATGTGGTTTGAAAGAGGATATCGTGACAAGAATAGAGAAAGGGATGCTTGGGTGGTTTGGGCATGTGGAACGGATGGATGAAAGTAGACTGACCAAAATGATTTATGAAGCTGGAGTGAGTGGAGATACGGGACGAGGAAGACCTAGGCGAACATATTTTGAACAAATCGAAAGTCTCCTCAAAAAAGGCCAGGTCAGAAGTACCCGCAATCGTCGAGCATGTATGAGGAATGTTATGAAAGTAGATGAAGCGAAAGAGATATGTAAAGACCGTAGCAAGTGGAAAGACGTAATCTCTGCCTACCCCCATGGGAAAAAGGCGTGAGTGTATGTATGTAAAACATGTTGTTCTTTTGTTTTATAATAAAAAACAATAATAACTTCATAAACAGAGAAATAATTGATGATAAAAAAAAAATGTAAAAATAATTTTAAAAAATATATTAATGCAGTACCTATAAAAAAGAGCGTATTCCCATTTAAAAGGCCGGCAGCGATAATCACTTAATATCAAGTAATCCATTTGCTCGTTTGCCTATTACAGTTATTGTGGAAAAGTACTTTTTTTTATAAGATAGGGATCTTATAAAAAAAGTACTTTTCCATAATAACTGTATTCGATTCACATATGTTTGAAGTAAATATCGATTTTTTCACCATAATCGGAGTGTTTAAGCAGGTCACCTCACTATGAACAAATGTCAAATGTGGCCTATTAAATTGACCCGACTTTAAGCGTTCCAATGCTTCATAGCACAACATAGGAAAACAATTTAATTAAAACAGCACGATTGCGACATCACCACTGTACGCACATCATTGATTTATTCCTTAGGCTTACTTCAGGTAAGGAATTTACCAAGATTAGTTTCTAGATCTTTAACAACACAATTTGATGCTAGCATGGAACTAAACTATAGTAATATATAGGTATCAATATGATTATCGATCGATCTGAATCGGTGTCAAGAGTAAGGTCGCTGTTCTGGTGCCAATCGCATAAAAAATAATATCACTAACATTCACCAATACAAATATACTACGGTCAGCAAGACGGCAAGCTTTACATTTGCGCTATAAATATCTATTACGAGCTTTCTCAAGGTCAACATGTAAAGTCTGACGCGTTGCTAAGTGTACATTAGGTGCACCAGGAACTTTACGGTCCCGATATTTGCTTATGTTTAAAGTTCTTAATCTTATACGACATTTATCCCACGTTCTTATCGCAAAGAAATACTACGTGACGAAATTATATACGAAGAAATGAAGGGAAACCGGCCAGCACACTGGTCCAAAAACTAATCGTAATTTAGGGAACTGTCAAATGCTATGAATAACTGATGATATGGATTCCTTAAAATTGGTACATCCAGCATTAACTTCACCACTAACAGCAGAGAAAGTACAATCGATCAAGGTCAGACGGCAAGAAATGCGCGTCGATGCGTACGCGCATTGCGTAACCACAGCGCAGACGACATTGGTCGAGTACGTATATATCTGCCGGAATTCTGCGCACGATTCATATGACTAATTTGCAGGTTAGGAAGCCTCATAAAATATTGTCAATATAGAAAAGTTCAAACATTAATTCTTAACGGCTAAAAGACCCTCTGGATGTAATTGCATAAAACCAATTGAAAGCATACTAAAGTACACGAGAAAGTCAGTTATAACTATAAAAGCTTGCAACATTTTAAAATACCTACATCATTAGATAGAGCTCACTGCAATTAAAAGTTTAATGAGATTATGAGATTATTAGACGAGATTAAAGAGAAAATCAAAGTTAAGATCCTTGTAGAATTAGATAGCGTCCATATTAATTCTTCATGTTCATGGAAAAAACAAATGAAACTTGTCCGAGTTAATAAGCTTTATATAAAATTAGCTGTTGGTGAAAAACTTCTTGATCATCGTGCTTTCAAATCAACTTGCGAATGAGTAGGAATACATTTATTTACGGTGTACAGTGGCTGTTCTACATATAACCACATAACATAAGTGAATTCAGTAAGCTGATGCTGACAATAAATCTATAACAAAGTTAACAGACTCAGTCAGATAATCTACAAAATAAGTAAATAGAACAGACAGCTATTCTGTACGCCTATCACAGAGAGAATCCTGAAATGCAAAATTCGAAGCCATTTAACATTAATAAAAGAGAAATTGTTTCAGTTTTCGCTTGAAATGAATAAACTGAAAAACTACTGAGTTGATTTTAAAATTCTTTCTGTAAAGAGCGTAACTTGATCACTGACTAATATAGCATATTGTTAATCTAACTCGATTGATTTCTAATATGAATACTTAATCAAATTAGAAATTAATCGAGTTAGATGTATGTTTATCCTTGAGAAAACTTCTTAAGATATTCTTAAAATAAATAGTGTGAAATTGTTTCAGACAAGATTCATATAAATTCTGTGAAATACCACCAAAATAAAAAAATTACCTTGCTAAACCTTGCTAAAATAAAAAAAATAAGTGATTTTTGTTACTATACTTTGATCATATAAACATCGAAATCAGAACGACAACTAACTTGTAACCCAAAAATAATTCAAATATTTTCTCATAAATTTCAAAATTCCAAAAGGGTGACCGTGGATGACAAAGAGATCACTGTTTAGTATTCCACCTGGTTTTACGCGAGGCATTTAATAAGTAGATTATCTGTAGTAATCTCCGCATAAGACTTGTAATGCCATCACGTACCACGAGATCGTGTCGCGTTGTAAATTAACATCAATTCCCAAGAGCCGCTTCTAGTTATAAACTACAGCTGAACCAAAACTATAATATTATATCTGATAACAAACACGTGATTTTGTCTGTTTGAACAGTTAAAGGACTGTCATCGTGTTGTTTTGGGCTTTTGATTTCAAACATCTGACAAAATAAGTGGTACCAAATAGCATAGTTAAAAACGTAGCAGTATAACAATGCGATTCGCGATTGACATTTTTTTAATGGTCTTTATGATGTCAAAGTACGTTCTTTAGATATTGTGTTTATAGAAAAGTTAATTAATAAGTAATTTACTAATCTCTAACGACAACCGTAACAAATTACTAATACGTTGAACACGTAAAGAAATTTATTTCTTAAGAACGTTCCGTTCCTCATAGACGCTATGATGCCTTTAAACTCTGAACAAGTAATGATAATATATAATCAAAGACATATTTAAGGCGAAACTTCACAGCGCACCATTCAATTAATGTCTCAAACTCGGGAAATATTAAAACGATCCAATAACAGGGGCGCAAGCGTCCAACATCTTTATTAATCCTAATAATTTTAAACGACATAATTGTGTTCGCAGTTTATTGCAACGGTTGATTTTATCGCTTTACACTGTCGAATGATAAATATATGATATGTTTACGACGTGGATAATTGTTTGTAATAAAAGGTACAATTGTGCGTGCTAGAGTTTATTATATAGAGTAGTTGTCGGCCTAAAAGGAAATGGTAGGTGATGTGAGAGTAAAAACGGTTCATATAGATTATTTACGGTGGAGTTGATCAGGAATTCAAAATAAAAAATCATAAAAAGATTGGGGTAAACTTATTTTTAATACGTGACATATACAAAACAATTCCATTTCATTTTCAAATACATTTTTTGTCTCATTTAAATGAAACCTATTCATTTTCCTCATTTAAATTTATTGGTTGATAATAATTACTGTGTATTGATAAAAAAAGACGTTAAATTAAAAAAAAATATGACATAGGTGGTAAAAATGCTGTTTTAAAAATAATGACAAACTTTCTAGCATATTTCATTACAAAGCATTCGAATTTTAAAATTATACAGAACAAACTTCAACGTCAGATCCGAAGAGTTCAGCCCAAATGCGTTCTGATTTGAGCGACAAAGATTATTTTGGCAGCTACCCATATAACAACAGCCTGTGGCATTTAGCAGCTGCGCGTGTCCGACTTACAGGCGAAGCTACTGACATAGTCAAAGAAATCCAGTATGCTAACTCGAGTTATATCGAAAACCATTTAACTAAGTATAATTGTCGCTGTGATTGCTTGAAGGCAGATTGCTTTATTGTAAACATATGTAGTGTCCTATACATATAATGAATTAAGAAAATGTTACTATTTCGAAATCGAATCGTAATTTTGATTTCAACAAAATTCATAAATACAGCATCGACGCTTGGCCCGTTGAGAAACTTCAATCTTTTTAGTTTCATAATGGATTTTATTGAGCTCTGGAAGCTTATGGTTATTTCTAATTGCAATGTAAGTTTTAAAGTATAAAATTTAATTTATCCGGGAAAAACCCGCAACCTACCGCAACAAATAAACTTTGTGAGGTTAATGCTGATTGTGTATAATGGTTTCATAAAGTTTGCTCCCTTTTTTTATAGTATACACTATATGTATAATAAAACAATTTAAATTCTTAAAAAATTTGCGCTATTTGCCTTCTGCCCAATTTGCGAAGATGACTTACTTGTTATATTTTACAACGCTCCACGCTCGAAAGCAGTAGATACTGAAGACGGACGGTTTCATAATATCATGATTATTGTATTTTAAAAGCAATATCTGTTTCTTGAACTCAATGGGAATGAAGCTTCAAACAATAATGGACGTTACGTTTGATTCTAATAAACATCCTCTCGCGTTACGGATGTGGCTTGATGGATTCTATTTCAAAAAACATTGCGAGAAACCGGCTTAGATTTATAATAGAACAAGACATCTATCTGCCATTATATAGAAAAAGTAGTACATATATAAATAGGTACGAGTCGCATTACTCATAAAGAATGTTGGTGCGGAGATGACGTAGAGAGAAAGAGAAAGAGAGAGTAGAAAGTTAGAGGAAAACAATGTTTCGACGACTCCTCTTAAGAATAAGAGTAGGCGCGAAGATACTCGCGTTTGAATTGGTAAAGGCATCGCAGACCGCAACAAGTTCTAAGCACCCTTATTCAATTAACGTAGGACCTTCAAGACAGTTGGGCTAGAGCCGACGCATCCATTGCAGTCCCCCCCTCGGCAGCTTTCTACTTAGACACGAATAGGCCCCAGTTAATATAGGCCTGAGAGGACTGGGAGGACTGGAAGCGACCCGGGAGGGGAGGCGGCAAGATCACTCCTCCCCGAGAAGGGCCCCCCTAGCGTACCAAGGGGAACGAAGGCCGGGGATCCTCAGATGTAATCCTAAGGGCCCCCTACAACGCCTGAGGACGGCCATCGCTAAGATTTTTAGTGGGTAGTTCTCCCCCTTCTGAGGAGGAGAGCCCCACATAACCAACGGATCTCCACAGCCGGGGTATGCAATGCAATGCATTTTCCTCATCGCAAAAAAAAGGCCGGAGCCATTTGTGTGTGCCGTGCTATTCTTGCTTGCCTTTTAGCGTATGTTCTTCCATTTGACGACCTCCGTAGCGAGCAGCTAGTACACCAGTTGCAGGGTGTCGCCGACTATATATATATATATATATATATATATATATATATATATATATATATATATATATATATTTATATCAAAAATATTTGCATATGTATATTATATGTATATATCCCTTAGTCTAGATCCCACAATACAAGACTTACCGAGCTTACTTCGGGCTAGGCTAAGTGGTGTAAGTGTAAGGAATATTAAATTTCATTTATTTATTCATATGTCATTTTTTATGGAGCACCGATTACAACGACTTCGAGAGCGTGGTCATCCTCGCCATTTCAAACCAAATGCTAATTAAAACCAACGACTCAGGCTGAGTTTAGTCAGTAAATCATGCCGCCTCGATCGATCTGGAGTCTGACATATTTACCGTAGCGCATGGTTACGGTAGTATACATGAGGATTCTCACTCTCTCTACTTCAAAGGAATAGAAAATACTTCTATGCTTTGTTTGAGATACACTAAAAACAGCTTTATTAAATTCGATTTTTAGGTCGAAATTCACTTCTTGATCATAACTTTTATTGGAACGCTCCCGGAACAGTTTCTACTATAGTTCGTGTATAGAAGAAAGTACGAGTAGATAGTTCAGGCGATCGCAGAATCCGGAAACAACTTATTCAAACACGACCTGACCAACCTTAGCTAATTGACAATAAAAAAGAATGTGATGTTGCATCGACGACGAAATGGAGCACATATGGCGAGCTATTACCTGCGGCCTACTTTTGTGCCTCTCTAGATCTGTTTGATTTAACAAACTGTTTAATCATATTCAAATAATATCAATAAAAGCTAATATGGAGCATGTGGTATTAAATTTGATAGCTGCGTAAAATACCTATTTACTTAATAGACAAACGCCAATCAGCTTTTGTGAATGTATGTAATTTCATTCAAAGAAAAATCAAATTCTGTCTTTTGAGTGTTTCGAAATAAGAAATGGCCTATATAGTAAAATTATTTTCCATGTTTCCAGTTATATTCAAATCGAGGTTTATCGTAAACAGTTATGTAGCACTTTTATCAACAGGTTCTCAAATCAAATGAAATTTTTCAGCCATATAACTATTGCACAATATAAAACAAGTGCAAAAGACGGAATAAATGCAACAAGGTATTCTCTACCAGATAACCGAGTGGTTAGTTACAAAGATTAAAAACTATCAAATACACACAAACACACAAATACATATACAGACATAATCTTGAATATAAATATTTAAAATAACTTGAGAATAAGGTGATTTCAGATGGTGCTCACGAACCACCCTCTTAAATATGCATTTACTTGAGTTGGATGAGGTAATGTAGATCATTCCATAGGTGAATCGCAGTGACACTAAATAGTGACGAAAAGAAGTTAGTGCGGTGAACTGGAATTTTCAACGTGGGGTTGCCTGAAGAACGAACATTGTCATTATCATAGACAGACTGTTACACAATCGTAACAGCAGAATCGCATTACCCGAAATCGCGGGTGTTTATGAAACGTCCGTTTCCTGCTTACTTTAACACATCAAAGAAGCGACATTAATCAGTTATTACTGGAGCGTGTGCTTTGACAGTCTGATCTGGTAATTGAGCCGGGATATTGTCATCGCTGCCGTCGACGCGTAGGGATATCAAAGATATTTGATGAGATCGGTGTCAGGGTTCGCTAGACATTTCCTGAGCGTATTATTCTAGTATAGATATGTTTTTAGCATGAACCGAAGACCGTAGTCCGGATTGACTGAAGCGTTCAACCAACCAAAAGGTTCACTGTCTCTAAAAAGACTGTCATAATGGTGTATTTCATACGCCGATTATGCAGTGGAAATAAGAGCTTTAAGGGGAATGGCTGGCGTGACGATGAAGGATTAATTGCAAAATAGTATGATAAGGGAAATAATAATAAGGATGTAGCGATAAAAATTGAGACGGGAATGCTTAGATGGTTTGGTTAGACACATAGAAAGGATAGACGACTGACAGATGAAATTTATGAGGCAAGACCTTTTTTTTCCCGACTGTGGCGAGCCGGCGGTTATGTGGGGCTCTCCTCCCCAGAAGGGGGAGGCTTACCCACTAGAAACCTCAAGGATGGCCTTCCTCAGGCATGTAAGGAGCCCCCGGGAACGCGAAGCGACTTCCGGGAACCCCCAGCCTCCGCTCCCCTGCCATAATCCAGGGAGCCCTCCTCGGGGGAGACAACTACCTCCCCCGATTTTCTCCACCAACGACGCCCCCCGGCCACGGGAGGGGCGTGGTCCCTCCCGGTCCCCGGCGGGCGCGAGGAAGTCACGCCCGCGGATACGGCATACGCGGATGAGGCAAGACCTAGACCAGAGGTTCCCAAACTTTTTAGTGTCATAGACCCTTGGCCATGTTTTTTGGTTATGAGTAGACCCCCTACTTACTTGATTGCCTACCTCCTACAAGCATTTATAATATTTTTTTTTTACTTCATAGGTACTTTTATAAATAATTTTGTCTTTATATATATACTAGCGACCCGCCCCGGCTTCGCACGGGTGCAGTGAAAAAATGGTTATGGTGGGTTATCCCTAAGAGATAGACATATATACCATCGCGGACTTTTTGTGGATTTTTGTAAGTTGTACAATACTGTAGTACATTATTTTGGTCTATCTCGTAGGGTTCAGCTAGCGTTTGCAATATAAGCGCAAAAAACGTGCTTATTTACGACATCACATTAGAAACCTTTAAATTTATCAGTGTTTCTCTACTATATTATGCATTTATTATACATACAAACCTTCCTTAAGAATCACTCTATCTATTAAAAAAAACCGCGTCAAAATCCGTTGCGTAGTTTTAAAGATCTAAGCATACATACGGACATACAGCGAAAGCGACTTTGTTTTATACTATGTAATGATTTTTTTAATATTTATTACACTTACACCAATTAGCCTAGCCCAAACTAAGCTCTGTAAGGCTTCTGCTATGGGATCTAGGGTAACGGATAGACATACATATATTATACATATATAAATAATTTTTATAGAAATATATATCAACAACCATGACTAAGGTACAAATGCTCGCATTCATCACACAAACATCTGCCCCTACCGGGCTCGAACCCGGACCTCAGAGATGCGACACCTTGAAACCGGTGTACTATCCACTCGACTATGGAGGTCGTCTAATATGATAGTATAGTAGTAGATAGTAGTATAAATAATAAGTATAGTAGAAGTAAATAGGTACTATCAGCGTATGTTGAAATCCATTATCGTGGACACCCGTTTTCATATCATGGACCCCCAAATTTTTGTTTTGCTGACGTTTGGCCACTTTTGCAATCTCCAACCTAGACGAACATACTTAAGACTAAATATGTGATATACTGAAGGAAGATCAGGTCTAGAGTACCCGTAATCGATGAGCGTGAAAGCATTACTAAAAGTCGAAAAAACTAGGGAAGTATGATTGGATCGTAGAAAGTGGAAAACCGTGATCTCCGCCTACCCCCACGGGAAAGAGGCAGTAAGCAGTATAATATAAGTGCAAGAGACTGGAAAGCTATTGTTCCACGACTCACACGTACAATATTATCGTCAACAATGTGCATATGAAATATTCTGCTTATTATAAACGATAATTTTTTTTTTGTATGTATTATTATTGACAATACCTTGTGATGTTACGCTGAGCAAAAATGCATTAAATTGCATACCCCGGCTGCGGAGAGCCGGCGGTTATGTGGGGCTCTCCTCCCCAGAAGGGGAAGGCCTACCCACTAAAAACCTCAGCGATGTCCGTCCTCAGGCATTGTAGGGGCCCTCAGGATCGAGTGTAATATTGACAATACCTAATATTGTTATGTGTATGGCTAGCCATTTTTTTTTTGAGGGGAAATGCACCTTATGCACCGTGACACCGCGCTGGCAAGGCCCGGCCGTGTGTATGGCTCTCCGGTCTGAGAAGACCGGTCTACCCACTAAAACTCCCTGTCCTCTAAGCCCATATCGGGGCGCGTGGCTGAGTGCGCTTTCGCGATTCTACCGCCACATGTGTATGGCTAGCCTAAACATATTAATTACATCTGTGTTCGGGATTAGAATGACAAAATTGCCTTCTTCAAACGCCAAACAACCAAAAACCGAACGAATAAAACCGAAAAATGCAGCAGCAAACAAAACCGGTCCATAAACAAGTCGGTTTCGTGTTCGCATTCAAAATTCATTCGGAATATTTCAAAAATATGTCGTCGGCGTGTTCATATTTCTAAAGCATTGACACGTGGCTAATCGCAAGTTCGCGTGTCAAACAAAATACTTACGCTGCTTGTGCAAAATATGTGGATGTCAGCGTCGTAACTCTTTGCATTGTGACGAAATATTTTACGGATTTTTCGAGCGCTGCACAAAAAAACGAGTAAGGACTACGCCATTTATGAACGCGAAATGACGTGACTAATAGACATGATAGGTTGATTTAATTCGAGAATACTGTCTGTTTGAAGTATTACCGAAATTGTCACAAGCAAATTTATTCGCTAATGTTCCTAGCTCCGGACAATTAATTCGCTTTTTTTTTTTCGCTTTTAAAAATTTTTATTCGCTTGACAATTTTTTTAATCCAACTTAGCTGTTATATCTAAGTTGGATTAAAAAAAAATTGTACATTTTAGATATAACAAATAGACTGCCTAGTACAGCAACTTGACCAAACACTGATCCAAGAGTGCCTGGTTTTTTAAAAAATAAACCAAGCTATCAAGAGTACGTGTGGCGCTGTATCGTGAAAATGATTCCCGGAACCAAAACAAAAAGAATAAAATATGGCTACTTTGTACTTGTAGCTCCGCATTAATTATCTAAAATTCTCTAGTATGATTCCCACCCAAGCAGGAAAATTCCTTTTCTTTTTCATATTTATTTATTTGTTTAGGGGTTTTGAAGTGGTAAATAAAAATTATTTTCTTGCTTTATTCTCGGTAAAGCTTCAAGAAATATATAAGCATTTCTTCATTTAATACTGTTACCTAATTAATCAAACAGTAAATAGAGTCTACTTTGCCTTAACAAAGTCAAAATTTGACAATTTTATTTGACGACGTCTGTGGCCGAGTGGATTACATGGCCATTTTAAAGTTTCGCCATCTCTGAGACTCCGGGTTACAGTCCGGTTAGAGTGAACGTTATATATATATAAAACACACTTCAGTATTACATTCTGTATTACAGTATTATTTATTTTCATTTTTCAATACCAACCTAACTGTAGTGAAGTATTAAACACAAGAGTATAACATAAACTATATATCGTAATATTATAACGTCTCCGGTAGGGTAATAAAGCGACGCAATAAAAATTCCAAAACTAAACAAACCTTTAGTGTTCATGTTTGATTCGTGATAGAGTGATTCACAAAATATAGCTCTTGGCTATATCACGAATTGGTTTTATTAAAAACGATGGCTATCTCATTATGTAACTGTTGCTATTAAATTTGATCGGAACTGACAGTACATCGTTGCTTTATTAATTCTAAATTAAAATATCTTTATAAATTGTAGCCTATGCGCTATTCTGATATATAAGCTATATTGTTATAAAGTTTCACGTGAAAGAGTAACATAAACATCCAAACTTTCGCATTATAATATTAGTAGGGACGAGTTTAAACACGCGGGGGAAAGGAAAGCCACCACCTCTGGCTCGGCCGTTGTAGGAGTAACGCAATCAATCATAGACAAAAAAGTGAATAATTAACCGGACACGAACGCAAATTTCGGACATGTGCGTTTAAATTCGGAGAGATGGCAGCTCTACCCGCAGAAAAGCATAAGATAATTTTCACTGCGCGATAATATGTCTGATACAACGCGGACGAACCCGCGGGCGGAAACATAACCATTTATATATAACTCGAGTACAGCTGTACCGATTTAACTGATGACCTATTTGCTGGATTTGTCTCCGTCAATAATAACAGAATAATATTAGAAAAAGCTGGAAAAAGAAATTACGAAAGTTACTTGTCTATACTTATTCATTATATAAAGAGGAAAAATTTAATAGTTTGTACTAAACTGATTTTGATGAAAGTTGGTATATTGCAGCGTTGCCAGATTTTTTTTGCCATGTTTGGGTTTGGAAATTTTCTGAGTGAAAAAAGCGGGAATCTTTCATGGACCTAGCAAAAATATCCATAAAAATGTATTTGTTTCCGTTCCGTCCGAATGTCGATTTATTGCCGTTAAACGGGACTGAGCTTGTTATTTTGATTTAAAAATCGGGATGCAACGCTCGGATATTGATAGTTTGAGATCTAAGCAAAAAAATCCGGGAACATTCATTTTATCACGGGACAATATCTTCTTTTTGCAGATAAAAGCGGGCGCATGACAGGATCCGCTTCGCGACTCCACTGCCATGCGCCCTGGATACAACTATAAAATACTCTTAATCATCTCTCAATGCCTCCCAGTCAATCCGCGTAATACAGAACATCGTCGACCCAGACACGTTCTTTCTGACCCTCCCGACTCATTGACGCTGGCTCTTCAAGCCTTGCGAGAGGCGGCATCTGCGCCGCCATCCCTTAGTTAGTCCATACTTCGCAGCTTGCTGGACATGTACGAGTAGGCCCCATCATTTCAAGGCCGGACCCACTTTGGCGTACCGAGCCTTCTTTCGCGCATTTGTCCTCTTCGGAGGGCAGCGCTGACGTGCCCTCTCCTGAGGGTGCGCCAACCATTCCATTCAAGCCGTAGGGCCCTCAGGGCCAAGGCTAGGCTGAGTTTAGTCGGTCATTTCATTAGGAGTCCGACATAATCAACACATCCCTGCTTGCCTGTTGCGTTGGTATCCATGATGGATTCTCAGCCACCTCTCTTGAGGAAAAAAAAAACTCTCAATGCCAGTAACAGAATTATACTATTTAAAAACAACTATTAAGCGCAGTTGAAGAATATGCTAGATCAAATTAGTAAAAAAATTTAGAAGCCATTACAAATTATTTGTACTGCATGTGAGTGAATGTGTGTGTGTGTATTATGTTATTAAAAGTTTACTTCCACCGACGTATAATACAAAAGTATACACAATCACATAACATCAAGGTTTGTTTTCCTTCTTACATCTATTTTATAAAAAGAGATTGATGTAGGAAAATAAAAAACGACTCCGCATGCTTTTTTTATCCCACGATGGTGACAAATAGGCCTACGACCCGCCGGATAGTAAGCGGTTACCGTAACCTATGGATATGTACAATACCAGGAAGAACCGTATACTGTATGTAGCCCTCCGGGCAAACTTTGAATAAAAAATATAGTGAAAAAAAATTGTGTTGAGTAAGAATTACTCTGATTAATAAAAAATATCGTAACGAATCAACTTAATTCAAAACAACAGCAGTTAATTACAGTCAATTTTGCGGTATCATCGGTTTGCTCTTTGTTATTTGAGCGGTAAAATGCGGTTATGCGTAATTGGTTTGGTATTATTGTGACCGCGTGATAATATTCAATTATGGCTACGTGCACATTGTTATTATGTTTTTTTTTTATAACTTGAATACTAATATTGTACAATGTTAAATAAAAATAACGATTTTCAGCCTTGTACGAGTATTCTAAAATTAAACTTAAATCGCTGCTTCAGACCAGTTGAAAGGGATGGTGCTGTTGAGACCACATAACGCCATTCTTTGCCAAGCACGAAACGTATCCAGGATACCATTGCAACTCCATGCCGGCTGGAGCGGTCCGATCAGTATGGCCTTTTTTTTGTTCCGCTGAGGAAAATGCATTAAATTGCATACCCCGCTTGCGGAGAGCCGGCGGTTATGTGGGGCTCTCCTTCCAGAAGGAGGCCTATCCACTAAATATCTCAGCGATGGTCTACCTCAGGCATGTAGGGACCAGTATGGCGTACCGACTAAACTCAGCCTTAACCTTCGCCTTAACGGCTTGGATGGAAGACTAGAGAAGAATGTTTGGATCGTAGCGGTTGAAAAACTGCGATCTCTACCTACGGCCATGAGAATAACCAATAAAAAAAAAATACGTAGGCACGAATCCTAAACAGTCATTATAAAATTAACAATAAAATAGCACAAAGTAACAATAACATATATCAAATCATAGTCGAGACGACCATAGATCATATGACCATAGAGATACTAATCAAATGCGCGGGAGTTCTCATTACGAACATGCGGTTAAAGAAATGCCTAATATCCGACACAATGTACGTTTATCTGTTGTTAGCAGAAAAAACAACGCTAATTAATTCCTCAATAACCTTTGGCAATGACTTCATGTTGAGAAACAATTGAGCTCTATCCACGTAAATGCTCAATGCAAGGCAATTGCTTATTTGATCGCGAACAAGGGTCAGGCATTGTAAATGTTTATTTTTATTTATAGAACTGACGTTGTGCTTGTCTAAAACAGTTGGACTTCTTGCCAGATTTCGTATATTGAAATAATATTAATCTCGAGCATAATATAAAAAACCAGACCCCGATTAAGGATTGTGTAATTATTTTATTCCCCCCAGGAGAGGAGAGGCGAAGACTCTCATGGCTACCACCGCAACCAAGTGCCATGGTATTTACGTCATTCTTCACCGGATGTGATCTAGCGATCAAACTTGGTCCTAATGATCCTACTTGCAGTGAGAGCGACCGCTCCTCAAAACCAAAAAATTAAAGACTGCACAAGGAAGACCTATCGAATAACCATAGACAGATATCTACCAAATCTCACGAAAGCTCGTTAAAGCGATTGATAAAACCTTTATGGAAAGTTCTATATTTTTCCAAAGCACCAAATACGTTGTATTCGATTCGACGTGAAATTCCATATTTCCATTAGCATGAAAGCGCCTTTCAATATGATTTTCTGAAAGCCTTAATAACCGTCATTTTACGAAACATTTAGCTTTATATAGTCTCAAAGAAGTTCGAATAGAACGAAGCCTTGACGCGACTATATTTTAATTACAACCGAGCTATATCGAAAAATTTTCTCTTGTTTTTATTTTATCGTGTACCTCGGCTCGTTTCGCGCCTTCCTTCGTCCTCTGCTAGCTATTTTGCACGACAGCCAAACAGAAATAAATGACTTCTAGATGCTTTTGATCGGTGATTAATGGGTCTGTAGGAGATTGCTACCAGTGAACTGTTTTATTTAAGTTATTCAAGATCGACAGACGAACGTTACGAAATGTTTGTGTATTCAGCACTTTTTATTTTTAATATCACACCTGCCCACAAGGTCGAACCTTAGAAAAAATGTCGATATAGTCGTGTTTTGTTTTTCTTTTTTAATCTTAATTTTTAACGAGGCTTCGAACACTTTGGGTGAACATGTCAGCCTCATAGGGATAATCACATTTTTACATAACATACACACACAATTATTATATACACAAAGTTTGCCTCCTCAAAGGACAAGTAAACAAACATGTATAATTTTATGGCTAAGCTGGACAACGGTTTCGTCAGCAAACAATTTATATTGTCACTAGCCAGATCCATTCCCACGAGGAGTCTTTCTCTTAGCTCAGAGTTTCGGGCACATTCCAACAACATGTGATAAACATCATCGATCCTAGAACATAGCTGGTTATCGCACAAAGGTGAGGATTTCACACCAACAAGATGATAAAACTTGTTTGTTGGAACATACCCAGACCGTAATCGGAAATGGTCGTGTTTTATAAAACCACTTATATATATATTGTCCTCTTATAGATTCTCAGATAGTAGACATTATCGCCTTCTTTTATTGTTATATTAAAGGGATATGTAAATGTATATGTAAAAAAAGCAAATATATAGCGGCTACAACTAAGGAATATGCAATTAATTTATAGTATAAATACCAATATATTTATATATCATAATCGCAGCTCACATATGTCCTCACCGATCGTAATAAGGCGATTCGTCAACTACGTTGGCCCAGTGCGGATTGGTTGATTACATACACCTTTGAATTTCATCATATATATTTTCCATCACCGCAGGACAAATGTACATATGAAATTCGAAAAACAAATAATACTTAGGTTCATGGCGGTATCGACTCTGAGTCTCTCGAATCATCCAATTCGTAAAGTAGTGCCGAGACCACAACGCCGTAATAATTATTACACGTATATATGTATTTAATGTATATGTATGTATTTAAAGGCGAAAGTCTATCTTCATCAGGATCAGCCATAGTGTGACTCGTCAGTGTAAGTGAAGGTAGCAGCAAAATAATACGCCGAAACTCAATCGAAAGGTTATTTAATTAACTAAATATCTCCCTAATTATATTAACAAAAAATCAAGACACTAGTATATAGCTTAACACTTATTAAATTTTTAATAATCATATAAAATATTAAAAGTCACTAAATTACGCGGATCAAAAGCGATTCGTCGCATTCGTGGTGCGCTCGCCATGCACGTCTCACAAGAAGTGAAGTCCAATATGGCCGCGCCAACCATCGACACGACGTTCCGCTAGAGTGACTACAGTCAATCTAGTTCCGACGTAATATAACAGGCGGCGCTAGCAATGCGCCGTCATATTTAATAATTAACTATAGTATTTGGTCAATATTTGTCTGTTTGTCCAAATCATCGATGGAAATCTAATAATAACAAGGTATATTACCAATAAGGTATATCGTCGTTCATATTGCAATTTGTTCTATGTCAGAAATGAGAAGTTTACAGGAGAGTAAAAAAACTGTGTACTGAAAAAAAATCTATTATAACACTAAAATATTTTTAACTAACGTTTCATAACGCAATTGCGTTCGTCTTTCGGCCGCGCTCAGAATTATTATCTAAGCATACCTCAATAATAATAAAAAATACTAATTTTTGACATAGAACAAATTGCAATATGAACGACGATATATTTCTTCAAGTTTGAACACGTCTAATGTGCCTACACATAGAATAGCATTATCATAGACTATGACAGTTCTTTCACTCTTAATTACGACGGTTTTAGTAGTGTAAAAGTCATGTTTAACGTGTCGTTGACTGTACAATAAGTGCGAACAAAGACGAGCAACCGTCGGTAACGAATCCTGAGAGCACGCATCTAAACATACGCATCTAAATATTATTGCAAATTTATTCCTATGTCAATTACATAGAGCATATTTTATATTTCGTCTTTATTTACTATGTATGGGTTTTATATTGTTGTGACCTTGAACAACGCACGTGGCCTTGTACGCGGTCTAAGGTTTTAATAACGTTACCTTTCACCGTCCAACATATGAGAAGTCGGCACCAAACGAATACAAGCACTCATAGGAACAAGCAGTGCTTATATTATCAAATAAATATAAACATATGCTTTATGTAATTAACATAGGAATAAAGGAGATGTCCTCTTATTACAAGGAGGTTGGTTTTTTGTGATCAGCGTTAACTAACAAACACCAAACTACATTAAATTGAAAGCCGAAAAAATATTAAGTATGAAACAAATAAAAGAAATATTTTTACCACCCCCAATTATTTTTAAATAAATAAAACATGTTTTTAAGAAATATTTCATTATGACAACACCTTAATGATGTTTTTATTATCTGTGACTACCGGTATCTTACTCTATGTTTGATATTTTCCGTTGAGTTATGACATTGACAGCAGGTGCCTGACTTGTCAGTTGATTTTTTATTAATATTTTTTTCTGGCTCTAGATAACATACATGAAGTAACATAGCAGTCCCTATATTTTGTTAGTTAAAACTTCTCAAAATTAGAAATATTCGTTTCATTAAAGCATTATGTATGTATTTAGATTTTTAAAAGGCTTGTTGATAATTTTTTTAAGCAATGTGTAATTATTGCATTAAAGATATTTCTTATTAAACTAGAATACGAATTATTAAAAATCGGGGGTCTTGAAAATAACATGACTTACGGCGATTACTTTCTTTTAGAGCCTTCTATCCAAATATATCAAATTTACCCGAGTTAGTTACTATAAACCAATATGGGACATCTCCTTTGCAATAATTTTTAGCGCGCCGCAGTTGGTCCTTCGACGAGGCTGTGTCACTATTTGGGTCACTGGCGCACCGAATGGTGACACGGGTGCATTTAATTTCCCGCCAACATTATACGTGTACGCGTGGTGATTGGTTCTTTATATTGTGTCTTAGTTATGCGAGAGAACTGCTGATGTAGAATTGAAGAGTTATAAAGACATTGAATCGAGGAGAAATAATTGAGCAGTATCGAACTTGGGTAGACTTATAAAGAAGTGCTACGTTATTTTAATGACCTTATCAGGTTTCATTATTGAATTTTTACACATAACATGTTCTCATAATATTTCACCCGTTCACTTTATTGTCGATAAAAACGTACCAAAAGTATGTGTAATGTATATTTTGAAGACTTTTTTTGTAAATAAGTCGATTATTCTTACTAACATTATAAATGCTAAAGTAATTCTGTCAGTTTGTCTGTCGCGCTTTCACATAAAATTTATTATGAATCGATTTAAATGAAAAATTTGAAACACAGATAACTGAATTTGATAAAAGTAGATATAGAGAAGCATGAGACTCGGAGAAAGACAAACAAACATTTTTACTGCGGAAAAATCTTATAAAAACAGCTGGCTGAGTTTTGATGCAATTTGGTATGAGAATGGTTGGAGATATTGGGAAAAACATAAGATAATTTTTACCGCGGAAAAATATAATTACGGATTATTAGCTTATATTTTCCCGCGGTAAAAACTGTCGTAAATACTACACATATATACATTTTTTCCCTTGCAATGTTATTTCTATGTCATTATGTCACACGTTGGTGCCATGAGTATTTGTCAGGGTTGCACATTTTTTGTGAATTTCACAGACACACACAGTAGTAACCATTAAACAACAGGTGGATGGACAGCTTGTTTGTCAATATAATTATAACTATAAATAAAGCTCTATCGCCATAGATAATAACGTTAAAGAATATACCACTCATCGTAGTTTTACCAAACCAAACAACAAGTCGATGATAATGTTTGACCTTGAAAACAGGTTTCTCGTGAGGTCATAGAACTTCAAATCATTAAGTCATATTCAAAAGGCAATAAAGAGTTGGAACGTAAGATGGTAATAGAAAAATAAAAAAATATACACGATTCCACACCAATCGTTTGGTATTGAAGATTGGCTTAAGAAGAGAAGATGTGACAACAAAGGAGCTTAAGGCAAAATGTTATGCATAAATAAAGACATGTAAGTAAAAATACAGTCATCAAAATACAGAGATAATTTATATTATAACTAGCTTGTGCCGCGGCTTCGCCCGCGTACTAATCGTATTTTTCAACTGTCTACATAAAGGGGCTTCTCAGTGTGACCCGTATGTTTTATGTATGTTTGTCCGCGATTATCTCATGTTTGGCTGAACCAATTTAGATACGCTTCTCGGAAAAGTATTTCTAACATTTTGGACCCGATAAACCATAGAAACAATACCCATTGTCGATTTTCAGACTTTGAACCCCATTTCCCTCTTTTAGGGGTTGAATTTTCAAAAATCCTGAAAGACGTGTTTACTCATTTATTGTTAGGAGTACTCCTGCGAAGTTTCGAATAAAATATTCAAACAAATCTTGTTTCTCCATACAAACTTTGGACCCCATTTCATCCCCTTAAGGGATGAATTTTGAAAATCCTTCCTCAGTGCACCCCTACACCTTATAAGGAACCTACGTGCCAAATTTGTAATCTCTAGGACCAGCGGTTTGGGCTATGCGTTGATATGTCAGTCAGTCAGTTTCTTCTTTTATATAATTAGAAAATAACATTTATGAAATCAATAGAAAAAACGCAGCCTTAATGGCGTCGCAAATACGTCACTTTGATCTTCCGACTGGATCTACGCACGTGACCTCGGTTGTCAATACAACATGAATTTTAAGAGAAATCATTAAAAGCCTCAGAAAATAAGTAATATAGTTAATCGTTATCTTAAAAGATACACATTTAATTTAAACATTTATATATTAATAAAATAATAAAGAAGAAGTTCGACAATGGGAAATATTGTAAATAATGGTTAACAAATAGCATGAAAATAACAGTACAAACATAGCATCAGGTACATCCAGCAGTAAATATAGCTTTAAAGGAAGCTTTTATTAATCCTATCTGATTATAAAAATTTTCGAATAAAATAGTAAATAGTAGGAGTTAAATAATTCTAAAGAGGCCGGGTCAAGAGTACTCGCAACCGACGAGCATGCATGAAGACGCTCATGAAAGTGGAGGAAGCAAGAGAAGTGTGCCAGGATCGTAACAAGTGGAGAGAGGTGGTCTCTGCCTACCCCATTGAGAACATAATTCATAATAATTTTATTTTGTCAAACATGAGTATACATACATATAGATGCAGGTGTCAGGGTTTTACATTGTTCTTACATGTTTGGCCTGGTAGGGCATACAAAATTCAATTTTAATTCAATTAACAAATTCAATTACATTACGAATAAGTCAATCAATAATACCAATTACATTTTTTAAATAATGATAATCAATGTTTCAATTAATATTGACTAATAAAATTATGAATTGTAATATAATTAAGTAGGTTAAGTTAACAAATTTGCATATATGAATAAATTTTGATGTAAATGTCAATAATTCGTAAACTACATATAGGGTCACAATTAGAAGTCCTATTTTTAAAATAATAATTATACAACCTAGTCAATTAATGAAATTATAAATCTAAATCTTTATCAAAGACATAGTCACGTACAGTATAATAACACTTATCAATTAGGATTTTTTTAAGTCTTATCTTAAACAAATTTAAGTCAAGTTCTTTTATGTCCATTGGCAGCTTATTATATATAGTTGGACCCATACCAAAAATACTGTTACGCATAAGTGCCGTATTAGAATTACATACACAAAGCTTTGTCCTTTTAATTTCTCTAATTCGATTACTATTAAGTAATTCGATTTCATACAACTCTGGATTTGCTTTCACAAACACAGCTACCTCAAATATGTATAAAGATGGCAATGTTAACAGTCTGTACTCTTTAAAATAATCCTTACAGCTATCAGTACTTTTTAAACCAAACATTGATCGTATTGCTCGTTTTTGGATTTTAAAGATCATAACAAGGCGTGACATATATGTATGTATGTATGTAAATAATTCTAAGTACTAATTAACAAATCGATTGTATCGTTTCGATTCCATTTCATGATTTATAAGAGTATAACGTGTTTGCCAGTTTACGTAAAAGCCAATGGACCACACACATTGAATTTCCAACCAATAAGGAATTAGATGAAAGGGAACAAGGTAATGCGTTTATTCATTTCGAACAAACAAGGTTATCTATCAACTAACATATAAGGTACTTCATAATATTTCACACATACATATATCGTAAAAAAACAAATGAAATCACTAACAAATATACGAAAGGAAAATTATGATCTCCACGCTAACACGTACACATTGTTATGATGCACGAAGCACGAGTTTGCGAACAGGTTCCGAACGTGCAAATCTCTGACCCACATCTGCTGCGTCACTATCAAGTCGGTTCAGTGCGCAGTTACCTCACCGATCCATAATCTTTCACGTTTCATCAATCAATTTTACAAGGTCTCAAGGTCACATAATTATTATTATCATCATCGCTTACTTAAAAAAAATTCAAAGAAATATAGTAGTTTTAAAACTTAAAAAGATTTGACAACAACTTAACTTGGTATTTTATAATTCACTTAAATAAAGAACAAACGTTAGAATTACATTCATAATTGAGAATGAAGAACCTACTACAAATCAGAAGCAAAAGTAATGAGTGAAACATGACCTAATAACGAAACAGTACAATTCGACGCCGGCAAATGAGAAACGTCTCTTTCGTTAACACGTCCTCGCTAATACAAAAAGCTAAGTGAAAGCGTCTCACCCCAACACAAAACTTCCAGAAACTCTCATCCATAACCACTGGGAAGTCACAAAAGGAAATTCGCATTCATATTTTATTTCGCAGTGGCTTACGCTGACGACGATCCGTCAACCTAGGCTCGTGTCATATCACAAAGGTATATTGGATATTGCAGCAATTTCTTCTTAATCGATTTTTATATCAATCACCTTGAGTTCGTCTAGAGGGTGTCATGAGAACGGCCGCAAAACGTGTTCTGTTTTTATATTGTGTATTATTATTGGAGAGGTGCTCGTTATGAAGGTATTTAATAAGCGTTTCTGATCAAATTATGGATCACTCATTGCGACCAATCAGTTTAGCTAGCATTTATTTTTTAATACAAATCTAAGAAAATAACTCCAACCCATGTAATGGTAAGTGGAAATGGAGTCCAAATAAGAAGATAGTTGGTGCAAGAGTGTTACGAAATACATTAGTCACTTTCGTACCTCATTTGAAGAATGCAGCATTATGAAAAGGGGCGACATATGTGATGCCAATGAATCCCATTATTTCAGTGCTAGATTTTTATTTCAAAATCAAATTTATTTGCTTGCGTTGGAATGGTAGCCAGATTCACTGGAGTATTCATATTAGCTACGATTACCACATAGATATATTTATTGGCAATTGCAAATATTTTACCATGGTATATAAAGGTATCAAGGAGTAAATAACAGCGTTCAGGAGTGGCCTCATAATATTAGCGTAGTAAGAAGTTTTGTAACAATATTATAAACAAAGCTCAAGAATTGAGATAGAACGTTACCGACCATGAGGTCAATAGCAAAGAAGCATCTACTGAAATACAAATTCTGGACAAATTATCATAGAAAATCGAACACTTGGTCGTCAAGACAGGATGTAATATAATATTATAACTAAATAAGTCAAACGCAGTGGAGAGAAGATCCATAGTTCCAGATTAAAATGCCAGTTCCGCAGAGACACTAGTACGATGTATAGAAAACTAGTACGATGTTGTCATTTGTGCGGTTAATAAAGTACATTTGGGCTACCAAAACTAGTATTCTTTATTCTTATCGCGTATAATTTACTTGTCTTTCCAGTTCTTTATATCTCTCCGTCCGTAGGTTGCCTGGAAGAGATCGCTGTTTGAGCGATAAGACCGCCAATTGTACAAGTAATTTTAAGTGTATTTTGTTATTCTTCTCTCTGTTTTGTGGTTTATGTACAATAAAGTGTTATCTATCTATCTATCTATCTAATTTACAAAGCTACATATGTTCACGGGCCTTGAACCTTATTCTTCTATTAGTGACAATTATCGTAAGCTCAACGTGCTGTCGCATACAAAGTAATAGTTACAATACCTATAGAGTTCCTGTGTACAAGTGTCCACACAAGACGTGCCTATAACTGTTCTATCTTCCACAAAAACAAGAAAGCATAATGAAGACAACTTTTCAACGGCCATTGATGTGGTCCTTTTTCGTTGTGCATGGGAATCGAAGCCGGTATAACCAGGTCTCGGGGCGGGTGATAATTGCACTTGTCTCGCGAACTGTACGCCAATAGTCACTGTTGTAAATAGAATGGTTTTTATTGCACATAATAAGGTTTCCGAACGGATCATTACTATTGGCAGACGGTAAAATATTATAGCGTTCCGTGAGCGTTTCCGATCGTAAAATCGGAAATAGATGATAAATTCAATATAACAAGCGTGATTACATAGCGCGACTTGTGGTTGTGATAACAATGACATTTAATAAGTGGATAAGATATAGCAATTCGTGAATAGTGCGTGATATGTCTGTGGAACTTCTTGACAGTTTGAAGCGGCTTCAAAATGTAGCCATCAGGTTCATTTCCTATTTGCGAAAGTGAAACACATGTTTCTAACTATAGTTCTCAACTAAAATGGTTACCTATTCGCCAGCGCACATATTTATATGTTTTATTTATCCCTTTACAATAATTTGTATCTTCCAACATCTCCATCCTACCTTCAATCTCAAATTTTAATCTGACTCTTGATATACCATCCCCGAAGTAGCGATTTCCTTTCATACTCTTTTTCGGGTTATGTTGACTGGTTATGGAACTCTCTCCCCGAGAGTATTAGGAGAGCGCAACCGTTGGAATCCTTTAAGAATCAAGTCTGTGTTCACTTCCTGTCAATGATTCCTTAACTTAAAATAGTTGTAGCTTATTGTCCTGTTCAATTACTGCACTCATCCTCTATTTAAATCTCCTTTTAGTACTTACCTGGCCCAAGGTTGCATGGTAGAGATTGCTGTTTAGTAATAAGGCTGCCTCTTGTACATGTGCTTTATGTTGTTTTTTTTTCTTTGTCTATGTTTTTGTTTTTGGTGTGCAATAAATAGTTATGTTATTTTAATACGTCAAAGTACGTAATAGCTTCATAAAATACAAGATACGTCAATAAAAGTAATGCAACATTCACTTGATCCTTTTGAAACGCAGAAGCTGAAATATTTCATCTCAATCATAATTGAAAGCTTAAGTCAAATAACAACATTGAAACTAGGTCGGTGTTGAACTTAACATCACTGAGATGGTCAATTCTCTTTAGATCAGTATACAGTAATAGTGTAAGTAGATTTCTGAATACACAGAGTGACAGAAGGGAAACACTAGTCTTTGACTCGAAATACCAAAATGATGAACGTTCTAGAAATTGAACAACTTTAAAACTCTAGAAACGACATACTTCCTAACGATCTTATTAAACCATAATAAGTCTTCAAAAAAAATTGCTAGATCGGATACTTCTAAGACCGTAAAAGTATGCAACAGTAACAAAAATAACAAAATATTTTCGGTAAGACTCTAATATATTACATACTAGTTGGTGTCCGCGACTGCACACGATTAGTATTTCGAGTAGCTTATATATCTACTATATAAAAATAAGTCGGGTTTTCCTTCCTGACTCTATAACACCAGAACGCACGAACCGATTTCCACGGTTTTGCATTCGTTGGAAAGGTCTCGGGCTCCGTGAGGTTTATAGCAAAGAAAATTCAGGAAAAATTTCCTTATCTATAAAATAAGTAGGAACAAAAAACAGCCACTTTACAAATCTTTTTGACAGGACGAAGTCTGTCGGGTCCGCTAGTTAGCTTATAAGTACCGTATATCTTTATAAATTGCAGCCTATAGGTATATTATACTAATGTATAAGCTATATCATTGTAAAGTTTGATTAAAATCCATTTAGTAGTTTTTACTTGAAAGAGAAACAGACATGCAAACTTTTTAGCGTTTATAATGTTAGTAGAGATAATTCATTATAAAAGACTAAACAAGAAAAAACTTGTAGAAGTTCATTCATCACCACAATGCATAAACATCAAAAGAGAATTTACGTCTCTCGTGAGACCAGCATTATAATATGTAAGCACAGACAACTTTCGCAATAAATTATTACGATGTAAACACGAGGCGGACAATCAGAGGTATTGTCTAGCAAATTTTGAATGTAATTATAAAGTCATAATATCAACATATTTAAATTAATATTGTTTGATCGTTTCTTTTTGAAAACTATGAAAAGGAGAATCTCCCAAATGTTTTATTTAATCGTTTTGCATTTGTTTTTGCACTCCTTATGAAACTCAAAATGACTGAATAGATAGGTTTTTGTTCTTCAGTTGTTAAAAATCAATATAAGCTTAAAAAAGTCAATGAATTCTGTTAACAAAGAATTGGATTTGATAATTGCATTCCCAACGACTCGGGCGATTCAAATAATTAAGAAACTCATATATTAATCATAAAAACAAAAAACTGAAATGACTATAACGTCTAAAATCTATAATTTTAGACGTTATATATCTATAATCTACTTTGCAAATTGTGAATTAAATCAAAAAGTCAGCTGATCGCAATTAAAACAGCGAGTTTAATAGCGTGAGATCATCAAGAATTAATTCAGATAATGTAAACACTCAAAAAACTAACGTAATAGTTCCGGCGCATTTAGATCACAGTTTTACTGCCTACTTTAAATAAACATCCAAGGCAATTGAAATGATGGAGTTTAATGTAAAAACAGACATTACCTCCCACGGCAAATGAACCTGGCGCTTCACTTTCAGTTTCATTCCATCGTAATTACCATTGCGTAAAATTAATGTCTTATTATTACTTCACAACACTATCGCAACAATATTGTATTCACAATTTGTGTGTTACATGCTGTGCAATTATTCCAAAGGACCAGCTACGGTTGGATAGATTCGCATACAGCAGTTAGTAAGGAATGTAGTTATGAAGGACACTACACTTAGTAGGACTTCCACAAAACCACCAGCAAAACCTAATAAATCATAACAGCAAATTTCATACAGATCGTAATTTAGACTATAAATGGGTAGTTAATTTATGCTCCCGCACTCACCAGGATTAATTACTTTGGGCACACGACAAAATTGGTCTCCACAAAATAATTGCAACAATTTTCTAAAACCGATTATCTCGAGCGAACTATCAATTTTGTAGCCGTCGGAGTTAAATTTCCAATTAAGGAGCGCCTATTCCATGGCATTACAATAAACGCAACTCGTCGCCTTACCGTTTCTAATGCTTTTGTTGAAATTTCATTTAGGTGTTTCAATCTTAGCAAATCGCTTTGATGCTGAAACGTATAATAAAATTATTCTGTTGGAGCATGAAATTCGGGCGCGGCCGCTCCCTCGTCTTGACCAGTCCAGAACAAATAAAGCGGTCCCTGATTAATTACCCATGTTTATTACACGCGATATCGACGGACCGTGACTCGCCTCATTTTGTGTTCTTTTCTCCGCTAAAATACACGATAAGGGTCCATGTAGGTACATGGAATTTTTATACTGCACATTTTAAAGGCTTAGATGAGCTGATCATGCCCTTTTAAGGGTGTGTTGTTTTATTTTAAAAAATATCGCGTGTTCATTTGCCTCTGCAAATTCTTTATCTGCTTTCTTAAACCCTTGTAAAGTAGTTTCAGTCCTTTTATTAACAAAGTTTAACAAGACTGCATTGTCTGTAGGTGCTCATTAAAATTAAAATATTAATGGTTTTAACGACTCTTTTGGCACTCGTAAATTCTGCGGGCGTAAATTTTATATAATGACAGCTTGTAGATTTAAGATATGAAGACCAGAAGCTAATGAAGGGGCATGAAATTTCAATTGTTCCATTTGCATTTAAATAAGCGTTAAGCTTTTTGAAGTAGAATGATATTGAATTCGAATGGGAACTTGATAACACCCGTAGGCTTATAGCCAATTACTGACCCGTATAAAAAGCGATAATTAATTGCCGTGGTGCGTAAAAACATACAACAAACAAACGCAATAGCAGATTATTTATTGCAATGCTATTGCGAAGATGCAGAGCCAGCCAAAGGTAACAATTACGCTGACACGCGGTATGTGACCACAAACCAATTACCGGACGGAAACGTCCTTTAAAGTATTTTATGGGAAAGGATAAAATATTTAAAGCTGCATCGAAGAAAATTTTCTAGATGGTTTCGCTTTTAAAATCGATAATTTATAAGCATAGACCGATCACGTTACAAGCAGGTTACGGGCGTATAAAATTACCATTTATAGGGAAACGTTTGTTAAAATGTTAGTTTTTATTTTCATTTTTTGAATTTATATACTAGTGCGATTCGTATATAAATAAGCAAAAGATAATGTTTCTAATAAATTTGAATTATTCGTATAAAAATTTGTTAATAAACTCATTTAAAATTATCAGCAATTTTGTACTTTATTATTGTGGTCCAATTTTATATTGTCAGCGATCTTTTTTGATAGAATTTATAATTTACTGTATCCATGCAATGATGAAGGAGTGAACTGAATTTGGAAAACATGCCTTTATTTTACATTTCATTATATTTCCACAACTAAACTAATAAAATATGGTAAATGGGTCCAGTCGTAATTCTGAAATAAGTGATTTTAATGAAATCATATTATCAATAAATTTTGTAGTTTAAACACAAAATGAATATTGAAATGACGAATACGAAACCAATGACACAGTTAATCTAGGCTACCTAGTAATAGTCAGCGACACTCGAGTTGCATAGCAAATTAAGTATTCTGTCTGATTTTTATTATTATTTATTTACATTATTATGTATATATTTATTTATTTTATATTCTTATGTACATGTTTGTCGTATGTAAATTCTACACACACACACACACAGATGTAGATACTTGTTTAAGTTTGAATAGCACAGTTAGCTGTACCGGGCTTTCATTTCAGGGTGACGGCTGAAATTCGCTGTTTGTGTCGTCAGACAATCACACACCCATTTTTACTGGAAATTTCTTTGTAATATAGTATTCTGTGTAATATGTACTTCATGTGACATGTATGAATGTGTGTGTAGTAACAAAATAAACTCATTATTTATCAATCTATGCAAGTTTCGTTAATAATGAAACTCGTTAAGCTAAATCATGACAAATAATGGCGTTGTTTATATTTAGAGTGAGCACAGCACCTTGGTATTGTCATGATAAATACTACCTGTCAGTAAGCACGCGTATTTGCCAATTACTACGCACACACTCGACTAAGATTGAGGAGAGGCCATATGTGTCTCCTAAACTCAGGATACCGCCACTTAATATTGATGTTTTAGCATCCCAACTAGTTATTGCATTACGCCGATGAAAGATATATACGCCGTAATGGTCGATAAATTAATGTCTGAGCGTTACGTCTTGTTTTTATAGTGATAGATACCTGTCATGACGGATTAAATGGAAATGATAAATTGTATTATCCGCTCATTTCGTTTCGGCACAACGGCTACAAACAATTTTACGGCCATAAAGATAATGTGCTATAAATTTAAAAGCATTTTTCCAAAGTAATGTAAGAACGATTTCAGTGACATAATTATCACGTGCAAATTGCACTGCAGCTGAGTTAGATGACACGATGTCGAGAAAAAGAGCATTCGTTATTTGAATGTTCGTTCGAAACGTAATGAAAGGAAAACGACCGACGAACAAAATATATGACATGTTTTGTTCATATATATAAATATATATATCTTACTAACATTGTTAACACGAAAGAGTTTTCGAAGAAGTTTGTATCGACGGATATTTGCGCTCTTTCACGTAAAAACTACTGAAAGAATTTTAAAGAAACTTTACAATAACATAGCTCATACATCAAAATAACACATAGGTTACAATATATAAAGATATTGTGTGAATTGTCCAAAATATGACGATAAGCAAGGGCTGGTAATTAATAAATTGAAGTCGAATATCATATTCTCAGTGATCTTTTTTACTAGAACTAATAATTTTGCTATGATGTCATGCAATAATGGAGTGAACTGAATTCGGAACACGTGATTTATTTTATTGGTTCGTCAGAATATGATATAAATTAGCTGTTACAGATATATAGCCAACCGATACATCCTTTGAACATGTAAGAAATGGACGACACTCATATATTAAAGTAAATAACACAATATTTCACAGTAAAATAATAGAGTATTAAAACTACAGGTAATTACTATTTAGTAACAATTCTATAAACACGTGATTTTAAGGGTGATAAAATCATATTTATAATGTTAATAATTCTGTATTAATAACTATGTAACGAGAGATTTTTTAATATTTTATAGTTTTTAAAACAAATATAACTGCTTCACAATAATTATATATGTATATTTAGCATAAACGACAAATCTATTTATTGTCATTTCGTCCCACTTGCACTGCTCCGCAAAATTAATTACGATGAAACTAGTTTGATCACAATAGACTCCTGTTATTTGAAAGACAATGAGACGGTGACAGCTGTATTAGACATAAGCCAGACGATAAATTCGACAGTAGACAATCCAGAACTGCGTGTACTTGGCAACACTAGCGGCACTAAAATCTTTATAATGCGACGAGTCGGGACGGCGTAACAAAAGGTTTGTGCGGGGAGTAAGTCTCTTTTTTAATTTAAAAATAAAATACGGAAAGTTCGTCGTTCGCCAACAATCTGTCGTGGTCCAGTCGGATGTGGGACTTAAAATAGAAACGGTTTCTAGCCCGACATTAACAGTCAAAGCATTCGTCGCTCGTATTAGCATTATTCGAATTTATTTGTTTCATTTAATCAGCTTCGTCGCGAGTTACTTGTGCAATGTGCGTTCGCATTCGTAACTGTTGCATCTGTATCTGCTGATATTTATTCGGCTGCGCTCTGATCTTGTGCGACGGGCTTAATGTAAAATGTTTATAAATATTTTAACACGTGTGCTTCTCATCCGCGAGCTTAACTCTATCAATCTTATCCAGCTAAACGGAAGCTTGTATGAATCATGTAAAAATGTGAATTGATATTTAGGACAGAATATGACTTTTATGTGATGTGCAATAAAAAATTACGATTAGAAATTGCATTTTAACTGAAGCTTCTTAAGATATGTACTAGTCTTGTGAATTTTCTTCAACGCCTCAAGTAATATTTAATCCATTACATTACGAATGAAGAGATCAGTGTCAACAATCAATACAAGATCGAATATTTAAAAAACCAATATATTGATTTTAAGTGAACATGTTTGATTCACTTTATATAAATCTCTGTTGCCTTCTAGTATTGCATTAATATTTATAGGAATCGGTGAAGTCTCTACAACCGCAGATGTGATTGTAGAGACTACTATCACTTATTTACTGTAGAGTAGTCTAATACTCCAAATGCTCTGCAAATTCTGCTAAGTTTAGAAGAGAGCCTGTTTCGCCCGGATCTCGTCAAAGAGATGTTAATCAGTTCAAGGTGGCGGTGCTTATATAATCCGCGTTGAAGCCGGCGCGGCCACTATTTACGATGATATTGTTGCACAATCTGTAGCGCTCGTATTATTGTGACGCCGTAACTACCTAGAGTTCAAACGGTTTAGTTATGACGTTATATACGATTGAAACATTTCTATCTGCATTATAATAAATAAAAGGAATACATTAATGGCCTAGTGTCTGAGTGAGTACTGGAAAAAATAGAATTTTCACGGTATTGGCTCTACTATTTTCTACTATGTGGTAGAGTCCTTGTATAAAATATTGTACATTTGTTTTTAAATAAATTTTAAATAATTAAGTTAATAAATATTAAGTTAAGACTACAACTTACAATTTTGTTTAACAAGAGCCTAAAAAGCAAAAAAACTCAAAGATTTTTGAATTTGTCTTCATGACAAATGATGAATGAGTTTTTGTTTCTCCTATTTCTATTTTCTAGAATTTTATCATTTCGCAGTAATTCATTTTAGACATTTTCTTAAAATTATTATTCATTCACTTAAATTATGTTCATTTGTGCAGTGTTATATTACATATTGGTAATAAGTGTCATAATATTGCAAATAAACTCAATTTGTCAAGATTAAGACTATCGCTGCAAATTAAGAGGAACGCAACAATTAATTTTAAGGTCAATTTTTCCAAACTCAGCCGAATACATCGTTTAATTTTCTTATAACAATATTTTGATATCAAACCAAGTCCTTATTACGTTTGCCGAGACACGACCCCTCCACTTGTGAACGCGTTAATAATTTATGAACAAAAACTTTTGGGTTTCATTGATGAATATTCTATCGGAAGCTGCCCTTAGAACTTATAAATATATCACCGTCTAAACGAACCGCAAGTAGTTTTTCTTTAATCAAATTGTACTTACTTTATGTCTTGAGTTTGTAGAAAACGCACACAATCTTAACCACCAACCCTTTTCTTCTGGAAAATATCACTGAAGGTTTACTACACACAGCGGGTATACAATCAATAAACGTCACACATTACCATAACATTCGTGTCGTAAGCTCCACAATAGAACGTTTTATCTTAGAACATAAACCGAAAATCTGCGGCTAATGTACGTAAATTTTCGCGGGAAATGGAAAACTATGTAGCACGTCCTACCCACGCGGCGTTCTAGGAGCGACTGAAGACTCATAACACATTTCACCTGCAATGCGCGCTCATCGGTAGCGACGCGGTGGAAGGGGACAGCATTACTGACTAACAAAAGCTAGAAAGAGACGAGACCAACACGTGCTTCCGTACCCGTGTAGGGGGTAAGCCGTTTTCAGTCAGGTTACTCTTTATGTCCATAAACGAAGATTCGTCCGTGTTGTTTGACGTGCATCGCTGCGTGAGGTATTCTCGAGTAGTATTTTAAGCATAGTCACTGCGTATTGTAGAGCTAGCGGTAGGCTCGAAGCTATGCGTGCTGACTTTGAGGGTAGCATCTCAGAAACGGGGCGCGTTATTACAAACCCGCGAATGAATAGCTATATATTTTGCATTATAAACGTCGGACAATGGCACCTTTATTATGAACGCAAGACATTTGACAGTTCCTTAGTCTCGCGCTAATGAAATGCTCAATTTGTTCTGAAAAATGCCGTAAGCCCCCGTTGACCCATTTACAAAGGTTGCCCCAGCTGTCGTCAAACGTCGCGATTAGTGGTTCACGCACATTCAGCTCCAAAAGAGGATTGACCGGTAGATAATCCCTACTTCCCTACTAATATTGTGAATGTTAAAGAAACTCTATTTGTACCTATCCTGAGGTAATTTGTTGTGGAAATGACTTTCTCTGTCAAATTGCTTTTTTTATCCGGTCTGTTATATGAATGTTCATTTATTAGTTAGCAACCGGATACAAAACTCTAGCAATAAACCTTAAGCTATCTCTTATCAATATCTCAAGACCTGAACAACATAAAATATGTGATAAGTTATGAAATATAATAGCTATTAATTTAGACGTAAGAGTGAAATAAATGGCAACTTATAAGACCTATTATTCAGAAAATAGGTATTTCTTACTTAAAAGTAGAATCTTATCAATAAGTTCGAATCACAATTACGTTTTCCATTCATAATTATGACATTTTGGTGCGTCACTTACAGTAAGTCATCATAGAGTTATATTAACAAATCTATAGTAAATATAGAGGAAATAAATACTAAGCTAGACACTACGTAAAAGCATGTCGTCAAAGTCAGTTTTTCTTTATGGAGAGAATTATACAGTAATTTTTTACTAACTCTAACTGAAGTAACTGTGTAGTTAGAGACCCGGGGAAGGTTATAGAGAAATTTTCACAACGAAAAAATATCTCTTACGGTTAAATTTGGAAGCCCTTTTCCAAATTTAACCGACTTTGGTGTAATATTTACGTATAGTTTCAGATGCGGGAAACGACATGGTATAATTTTACGTGCATATGCCCTTACGTATGTTTATGGGAATTTGCGAGAATATATTTTTTCTTTTTTTACAGGAAAAAAATAATAATATAGAAGTTAGATATATGTCTAAATTGCAATATACAAGACTGTAGCATGACAAAGTATGCTTTTTAAACAGATAAATATTTATAAACAGCTTTTTAATGAATAAATTCGAATATACAAAAAGTCATATTTCTAATAGTTGCTTCAATTTCTCGAAAATTCCAGAGGGAAGACTACTGAAACATGGAAAAATCTGTATAACAGAATCGACTTCGTTTCTCTGTTATAGAGAATTTCTGCCAAAAAGTAGCAAGTGTTTGTACTGTTGTAGTTAGGTGTGAATGTGTTTTATATGGCAGTGAAATGATCCTTCAATTTATGTCAGAAGTTGATAGGAGATTTGCTGCGACTCTACGTACATTTTGCAATTTGGAGAGTTTTTACGCCAAAAACCTATTTCGCGCTTGTTGCCCGCACGTGCTGCCTAGATAATAATAATAATAATTTATTTATTATTAACATTGGTCATGTACATATACAAAGATCTTTGATATAAATAAAAATATAGTAAATATTAAAATACCTGAACTAGGTTAAACCTGTGTTTCAGGCGAATAAATGCTTACATGCTAAATTGTATAGGTATAAACTACAATGTTTAATCACAATAAATCTTAATAAGTTTCATAATAATCATACCTAGTGATGACTAACAAATTAACCTAATCTGAGTAATATAATAGTAGCGCACTATTTATATGCTTATATCTAAGTTTGTTATAACTAAGTGATAAATAAACTACTTGATAGAAAATATCGAGAACATAATATCTATTTACAGACTGCAAGTAACTCTTCTGTTAGATTAGTATGTTGCAACGTGGTGGTTGAAGTGACGCGACAATTAAAGATCGACCTATACGCAACCTTTTACTTTTGTATTCCTATTTATTGTGAGTACCTTTTTTTTCCCCTGAAGAAAATGCATTAAATTGCATACCCCGGCTGCGGCGAGCTGGCGGTTATGTGGGGCTCTCCTGCCCAGAAGGGGGAGGCCTACCCACTAAAAACCTGTACCAGTGAGAATATTGAAGAGAAGAGAAGAACTGAGTGGGCAATATCTATGGTCGACCTAGGGTTCTCCGAATGCGTAGTGAAATCGCGGTAAAAATTTGATTTGACATTAAACATACAACAATAATAGAGCCCAGCACGTTGTTCATATATATACAATTTTTCCTTAACAGAGAGCCTACACGAAATAAAATTACTCAGTCAGAATTTTTATTGTTGATTTTTTTGTTCAAAAGTAAAGAAATAGGAAACCCATTACTTAAAGCCTTTTTTGATACTTATAAAGAAAGCCAGACAGATTATTTTTAAATCTTTAAAGTTTCTAACAATCAAGGTTAGGATTCGAAAAAACAACACTAGACAATTTTTTTTTATTTACTGGATCTGTATTGGAATTGTACTGGAATTATTTTCAAATGTGTTGATAAGAGCAAATGTTTTAGATGACCTTAGTTTTGTGGTAAGGTAAAACCAATTCCTTAGTTGCAGACTAGTTGAGGTGCAGCTCGCTTACACTTACAGCCTTATTTCACTTCATTTACCAGCCAGTAAAATCAAAATTATATTGTTTATAATAAATTTAATCAGATTTCTCTATCTCCTCATAAAGCTGTAATTATAAATTCGTGTATTAAAATATAATAAATACACACAAATTTAATGTATATTTTTTATAGCTTCTCAAATAAATGTTTGGTACTTGGTCAAATTGATTTCTACTTTTGACTAAAATATCCGTATCTATACACTATGAGAAAACAAATAAAACTCTAAGCTTTGTCACTGGACTGGACATACATTTTTATGTGGAAACAATAAAAAAAAATCATAAAAAATATCGAGGTCAAGGATATCGTACATCTATTGTTCGCGCTGAAGCTGCCATTAATTTCACGTCAAGGCAACGTCGGAAACAGAGCTGCGTGCACACACTTGACAGGATAATTCAGACTTTGGTCCGATCGTTGTAAAGATTAGAATCCGATTGACTTAAATTAATGCACCGCGTCTACAACTAACTGGATAGTCCACATATTTTTTGTCCGATTCTATTAAAAGTCAATTAGTCCTGTTTCTATTTATCATTTAGTACTAAAATTATTATTTATCAGTTCGTTTATTAGTGATTATAGTAACTTTATATTGTATTTACTTTGTAGTAGGTATGGAGAATCAATAATAATATTAGAAACTAGAAACCATATAAACTATGATCTATATTTGGTAAATGAAGTTGTAATATGAATAAGTAACAAGACTGTTTGTAAACACACGACACCTGATACTGTGTTCCCGGGGGCTCCCTACACGCCTGAGGAAGGCCATCCCTGAGGTTTTTAGTGGGTAGGCCTCCCCCTTCTGGGGAGGAGAGCCCCACATAACCGCCGGCTCGCCACAGCCGGGGTATGCAATTTAATGCATTATCCTCAGGGAAAAAAAAAAAAAAAAAAAAAAAAAAAAAAGGCCATGCAATACCTGAAAACTCGCCTTCTTAACGAGGCGAAAGCAGACTGGCACAGTACGTCCGGGATGACACACTCAAAAGCACTAATCGAACCATACTCTCGCAAACGCACTGACGAGCTATTAAAGCTTAACAGGAGTAACTTGAGCGTGATGGTTAGGGCTTTGACTGGTCACTGCAAGTTGAATAGACACCTTCACAACATGAAACTTAAGGACACTGATACATGCAGAGTCTGCGAACAAGAGCGTGAAACACCAATACACCTCTTGTGCTACTGTGAACCGCTGATTCACAAAAGAAACAGACACCTGGGGAAACACATCCTTGACCCAGATGAAATAAAAACAATCCGAACTGGGAACATCCTATCTTTCTTGGTCAGTGCCCAGTTAAGGGAGCTACTGTAGGGCCTTCATAGAACCTACATAGGAGGCTGGTCACAATAGATCTCAATAGGTCGCAATGATGCACATCAGCCCCGATTTACATGAAATAAATAAATAAATACTACAACTTGTTACTTATACGATGCCTATTTATAATCGACATTAGAGAGAGAGACATCTAAATATAATAAAATAACTACAAGCAACAGGGTAAGGGTTCAAGAGAAAACAAGATTAACCAAAAACATTTGTAAAAAAAAATTTTTGTTCTTCATAATATATTAGCAATGTTAACCAGAAAACTTTTTATATATATAGTAAATAATTTTAATTTGTAATATGTATATATGTATGTGTATATATGTATATAAGTATATAATGAAATTTAATGTAAACAAATAACATGTAATAATTCTATAATTATATTAATACTAGTATTAACTTATAATAAACAAAATGTAAAAACTAACCATAGATATTAAACATTGTTAGTCTTAAGGAATAGTTAATAATAGTTAGTAATGGTTGTAATAGTATATTATAGTAGAATATAGATTCCGTGTGCAGTTGCCAGACCTGCCATCGGACGCGTCCCCGGGTTGCGGATAGGGGAACGCCCCCCAGATATGGGGGGTATCGGCTTCGGCCGGCGCGGACAGAAACTGGCTGGGGTGGGAAGCTCGTAGCCCTGTACGTAGTTGCAGGGCTGTGAGGGTCATCGCCCTTCGGGGCGGAGGCTGCGAGGAAGAAAACCTCTCTAAAAAATTACCCTGGTGGGGCAGCTATCCCTCCTCATCTCGAGGAGGGTCCGTTTGCCCCATGGAAGCTCGTGGCCCTGTACGTAGTGCAGGGCTGTGAGGGCTGTCGCCCTTCGGGGCGAGGGCTGCGAGGAAGAAAACCTCTATAAAAAATTACCTTGGAGGGGGCCATTGTGGGCCGACGTCGGTGGTTGTTCGGCAGAAATGTCGGACATCCACGGCGTAGGGGCGGACTCGCCACCCGCCTCGGTGATACCGTTACCAGCATCTGTGCCTCAACCACCCACCGGTGGCTCCGGGGGGTACGTCGCGCAGTTTGCTGGCCGGGGGGCTTGCCTTAATTGGCTGGCCCGCGGGAAGGAAAACCCACTAAAACCCAACAGCGAAGTTGCTAAAAACCTGTGAGTACCGGCCGACCCTCACAGTATATAGGCTTACCCGGGTACAGGGGGCACTGCCCGGGCGGACTTCCACTTCCCCCATACTCGTGGGATCAATCATGAATCCGAATTTTTCTTTTATAAAAAATGAGAGTTGTCGCAGGAGCGGAAGGCTCAGTGAGCGGAGTTCTTCGAGGGAGTTCAGGAACCGATCCAGGTCCTCCTCACTTATTGTGAAGTCGAGGCCTGGATTGGGCTCTAGTTTAGCGGAGGAAGCGGCGATGCCGCGAACATCAAGCCCAGCGGAGGCGATAGATGCCTCCGCAAGCAAAAGACGAATGGAGGAATCCAGCTCATCGGACTCGGTAAGGTCGATGATGTCGTTTGCCGAGTCCGTTTGTGCTGGGGATGCGTCCGAATCCGACGGCGCATCCACGAAGAGAAGTCGCAAGATCCGGAGAAGGAAAACGAGAGTATCTCCACTCTCGAAGGAGTGCAGCAGCGAGTCCACCGCCAAGAACACCTCGCGGGACTCGCAGCTGGGTCGCAGCCGCGGACGTGGCCGCCCACCGACGACTGGAGAGTACGTCGGTCTGGCGCAGGCTAAACGGGAGCTGGCAGCGGCCGAGCAGAAGGAGGAACAGGCGCGCTTAGACAAGGAAGTTGCGGAGGCGGAGAGGAAGGCGTATGAGACCCGGTCTCGTTACTACGAGTCCAGGGTCTCCGCTGGGATCGGCCCCACCGCAGCACCTACGGAGAAATCGGCGCTGGAACTGGAGGAGGTGGTGAGGACTGACTGCCAAATAATTTTGGATGTGGCGAGAAAGTCCTCCCACCTGAGCGGGCCATATATTAAGGCCCTCAAGAATGCGGCGGCGTCCATCGGGGACTGTTTTAGGGAGGTCGCCCTGAAGCATATCCCCGATGACGCGAGAAACCTGAAAGCGGAGAACGAGGCCCTCAAGCGGGAGCTGGAGCAGCTGCGAAAGGATGTTGGCGAGCTGACATATGAGCTGAGGGCCCTCAAGTCGGCGGCACCACCTACTGCGCCGTCTGCAGCGGTGAAGACAGCGGCGTATCCGCCCCCCGGAGCGAAGGAGGAGTGGCTCCGGGAGGCTATGCTTCAAATGGGCGGGCTTATCAACGCCCGCCTAGAAGGGATCGAGGGCAGGCTTCTGCCTGCCCCGCAACTCCGTCCGCCACTCGCAGCGGACAAGACGGCGCCTCCGAGCGCCTCGTTGGACCGTCCGGCCACCTCGGCGATTCCCGCCAAGGTCACAGGTGGTCGGCCGAAGAAGGGGAAGCCCGCCCCACCAGCAGCTCCCTCCGCCTCCCGAGAGGCCCCGGCGCCGACTCCGGCGCCCAGGACTCTCCCGGTCGAGGCCGAGTGGACGCAGGTGGAAGGCGGGCGGAAGAAGACGCGCCGCAATAAGCGCAGAGGGGCCCAGAAAGCCCCTCCCGCCGAGCCGCAGCCCGCCGAGCCCGCCGCGCCGCGAAGCTTCGCCGCAGCGGTTAAGGCTCCGTGCGCCCCGGCTAAGCGCGCCCCAGCCGGCCCAGCCCCAAAGGCGAAGCCGGCTGCAGCGCCGCCAAAATTGGTCCCCCCCAAAACGGCCGCGGTGATTATATCACTGCGCCCCGCGGCCGTCGAGAAGGGGGTGACCTACTCCGAGGTGTTAGTGAAGGCCCGCAAGTTTATAAATCTTGCGGACCTAGGGATAGAGAAGCTGGCCCTTCGCCAGACCCTTACCGGCGCCAGGTTACTGGAGATCCCTGGCGCCGAGGCGGCGGAGAAGGCCGACAGGCTGGCCTCAAAATTGGAGGAAGTTGTAGGGGAAGACGCGAGGATCGTCCGGCCCACGAAGTGCGTGGAGGTGCGCATCTCGGGGCTGGACGAGTCTGTGACGGAGTCCGAGCTGGCCGGCGTCATAGCCGCAAAGGGCGGCTGTGACGCGGGCCAGATTTCAATAGGAGCTATTCGTTCTGGTCCGGGTGATCTGGGCACCGTTTTTGTGCGGTGTCCAGTCGCTGCGGCCCGGGCGATCTCGGAGGGGAGGCTCCTCGTAGGCTGGAGTTCGGCCCTGGTCAGGGTACTGGAGGCCCGCCCATTGCGGTGCTTCCGGTGCTTTGGCACGGGCCACGTAGGCCAGAGGTGCCCCTCCGAGATCGACCGGAGCAGCCTCTGCCGTCGGTGTGGCCAGGAGGGCCACAAGCGCTCCGAATGTGAGTCGGAGCCCCATTGTGCGGTTTGCGCGGCCGGTAAACGGCCGTGCAACCACGTCATGGGCGGGCGTAGGTGCAACCCCGCCCGGACGAAGGGCAGAGTGGCCGCCCTCCAAAAGAGGTCGGCCCCCACACCGGCGGCGCAACAGCGCGGGGGGGCTGCGATGGAAATGTAATCCTAACAGCCCCCTCTGCCACCACGGGGAACGACCCTGGCGCCCTGGCATATTGCTGTGGGCGTAGGGGACGTCCTCCCTCCTGACGGCGACCAGCGGGGCCGGCCACCGGGAAGGCCCACCCTGCATTGCACCGGTTGCTGTCAGTCGGCGATCCCCCGGATGCCCCGGGGGATCGACGGCCTCCCCGGTCCACCGGGGAGGCGAGCGAGTGGCTCACCTCTGGTGAGCCGACGCCGATGGGGCCGTGGTAGTGTCCTTACGGGTTCCCATGGCCCTGTCACGCCGCGGGCAGTTCTCCTCGGCGCGTCTGGCGGCGATGTCGGATGCGTCGTCGATCGAGCGCTCGCGGCAGGCGTCAGTGGAGGGGCATCGCTGAGGTTTTTAGTGGGTAGGCCTCCCCCATCTGGGGAGGAGAGCCCCACATAATTCTGCGCTTTTCCCGGGGTGCAGGGTATGCAATTCAATGCATTTTCCTCAGCGATAACAAAAAAAAAAAAGTAGAATATAGATATAGATGGGGCTATGACTGTTGGGGACGGAACCATCTGTTCCCACAACACGGAGAAAAGACACCTTCTCCCAACCGAGAATTGATATGTTACTTGTAAACATATAATAAATAAGGACATAAAAAAAACTAACAAAAAAAAGAGTGCGGACCAAACATTATTACATTAAAAAAATCGATATTAGGTAGAACCAGTATGATTTGATATAGATTAGAGTCAAACGCCTCTTTAGGAATACGTATGAAAAAAACACGTAGCGGAATCCAAATTTAAAATTTTTCAAATTCAAATTCAAATTTGGATCTATAGCAATGAAGACAATAAATCCGATTTATACGAATTATCGCATTTGGATTTTCGTTTGTTATCGATTTCAATTAGTTTAGAAACTCACTAGCATTTCCTAGAACTATTAGACATGTTTTATTTAATATTGAATTTCATATTATCACATCAGATTTGATTCTGTTCGAACAAAGTCTTTATTTGAACCAGCGGAGACCTTCTTAGAAAACCATAAAGAAACAGAGCTGATACGTGTTCAGACATTTGCGACTTTGGATCGTTTGTTGTTGTGAATCTGAGCGATGTAAAATTTTAGCACCCAATGTTGCGAAGGTTGGAGGTTCTAGAGTAGAAGGCAACAATGATCTTTTTGTATGGCAGGGTTTTATTTATGACATCATAAGCAATTTTTGTATAGTAAAAAGCTGAAGTACGAGATACAAGCACGATTTTAAATACACAGCTCACACTATTATCACTAGAGATCGGATAATCGGATGCATATTTACCTGAAGTTATTTTAAGACAAAGTATGGAAACGGCTTTTTATTGTTTTGTTAAATAAAAATCCCGGGATTGCGGAATTGGATAGCCGGATGTTTATTTATTTACCTAATTTAGTTTTTGACAAAGTATGGAACTGTCTTTTTATTTTATTTCCATAAATAAAAATCGCGGAGTTCCGGTACTGTAGAACATTTTGGTAATGCAAAACTACTCGGTAATATGAGATTAAAAACGACGTTACATGAAGGTTAGTTTCAGTTCCCCGTGTGATTTGTGAGTAGGTATATAGAGTTTTAGAGGAAGAAAGTCGAGTGTTAAATAAAACAATAAGTACATACAAAACTTCATGTAAATACGTATGCATAGTTGTATAAATGAACCCGGAGTCTCGGTCTTTTGAAAATAAATACCACGTGCTAATTTAGTAATTTTCAAACAATATCACTACGTTAAATTTGCAGTCCCGTATTTTCCCGGGATTTTTATTTAACGAAATGTATTTTAAAAAGCCGTTTCCATAATTTGTGAGCCAAAAAAGTAACTTTAGGTAAATATGCATCAGCGTGTCACGATCCTACTCAACAAGTCTTCCTTCTCTATTCCTCTTATCATACGTTACCTCTGTACTGACATTCTCCGCATGCTTATGTATATGCATCCATTACGCTATCCATCCATACTTTCTTAGGACTTCACCTACACTTATTTACATTCGCAATTATATTCATAACTAGCTAGTTATGACTGATATAATGAGGCACCAGTTGGTGCCCGTGACTTTGTCAGGCAAGTCACTTATCGTCATATTTTGGACAATTCACATTTAAATAATTTCTTTATAGAGTAATAAACCATACTTATTATTAGGATAGAATTAGATAGAACCATATTATATATTAAGAGCGTCGGTGGCGCTGTGGTCTCGGCACTGGTTTGTGCGCCGCATAGAATCAGGAGGCCCGCGATCTAATCCCCACCGTGTACCAATGTGTTTTTCGTTCCGAATTTCATATGTACATTTATCCGACGCTCCTACGGTGAAGGAAAACATCGTGAGGAAACCTGCGTACGTCTGCGAAGCGATTCAAAGGTGTACGTAGTCAACCAAACCGCACTGGGCCAGCGTGGTTGACTAAGGCCTAATCGCCCTAACGTAGTTAGGGTAGGCTCGAGCCCCTCGGTGGGGACGTATATGAGTTGTGATGATGAAACCATACTTATCCATACTTACAATCGTTTGCGTTTATAATATTTGTAGGGATTCTGCTAACTTTTTTTTTTCCTCAGGAGAGGAAGGCTGAGAATCCTCACAAGGAGCACGAAACGTACCCAGGATACCCCCGCAACGGCAAGTGTCACGGAGGTTATGTCGGACTCCACGCGACCGGAACGGTCCAGCCACGTGACCTACCGACTAAACTGAGCCTGGCCTAGGTACTAAAACCACATAGGCAAATCGTGAGGGCGACCGCCCCTCAGGAGAGGGGCGATGCAGCGCAGGCCCATAAAGGGGGCCCAAAAGCACTAGAAGAGGCGCGGGAAGTCAAAGTGACACCGGCCTTATCATGAGGGAACCTAGTCTTGGCGATGCTGAAGGCTGCCGAACTAAGGGATCATGTGGAGGGGTTGGCGGCGCAGATGCCGCCGGCAGCGCAGATGCCGCCGGCAGCGCAGATGCTGCTGCAAGGACAGAAGGTCCCGCGTTAGCTGATTATCTTGATCGATGAGGACGTGACGGGGTCTACGTTGTAAATGACGAGATGGAGGGGCTGGTGTGTAATCCACCGCCTTCCTAATAAGAGGATTCGCGTGTTGCTCTGCGGCTTTGAAGAAGCTTTCGGAGCAGATTCGGAAGTGACGGATTCTACTAACATAATTCACATCCCTTCCAAACACATGCGTCAGCTACGCTAGTCTCTTATTCTCTATCCTTTCTGAAATTAGCGCTACTTTCAAATTTCCTCTTATAGAATCATTTACTATCTTGTTCATTTGAGTAAAACATACATCCATCTTAATAGTTTTAACTCCACCAGCTAAACTTCTCCCTGTACCGTGCAATAATTACATTTCGTTAGTCGGCAAATAAATAAGACCTTTTTTGTTAAATACGACTTCAAGTGCTACATTTGCGTAAATTACAAATTGTTTGTGATTGTAAATCCTTAGGTCGTGATGTAAGCCGATGGCCACAAACTAAATCGCAAATTGCGGTGAACCTTGCATTAGCGTAATCAAATTGCCTCATTATTTTCTTGGAACTGGCAGCGTTAGTAACAATGTGTGCAAGGCGTTTTAACGCCACAGTTGCCTGATGCAATAGTATTTATGTGTGCTATTAATAAATGTGAATCAATGAAACAAATCAATTTTAATATATCGATATGGATACGTGGCACGTTACAAAATGTTGAAAAGTAAAGTTTATCGTAGAGACTTACATTTTATGCTTGCTTATAGCAATTTGGCTAGGATCGATGAGTTGGAATCTCTTCACATTCGTGAAGTTAGTTCGTGAATTCAGCAAGACATTTCTACGTTTCCCTCTATTGTTTATTCCTTATAATTGTATTTTGTATAAGTTTTTTTTTGTTTTTAAAGCATCGTCGTCACAACCCATATTAGTCCCTCATATTAGTCAAGGGACACGGGCCTACCCTAACTATGTCAGGGCGATTAGGCCATAGTTAACCACGCTGGCCCAGTGTGGTTTGGTTGACTACGTACATCTTTGAACTTCTTCGCAGGTGCAACGTATATATTTAGTTTTTTAGAAGCATACATATTGCATATATATGATGTAGCTACATCAATATAGGTTGAATTATAAAAAACTTAGCAGAACATAAGGTAAGTATTTGATATACTGTAACCATTAAAAAAAAAATCAAAGCATGCTTATAATGAAAAGAAAAATGAGAAAGAACATGACATCCCACCGAGAAACCTTCATCAATCGAGCGACGACATTTTCTTAATAGGAAAAATTCCCGATCCCCCCGAGCAAATGAAGGCGGATCACGAAACGGATGCGTTTCTGAACAAAAATAATTACACCGACGCCATTGTTATACGCTTCAACAATAAAATCGCGTCTCAACATCTCCAATCTGCCACCATAATTAGCTGTTCTCTTTATAATTACGAAACTCATAACCGGTGACCTTCTTTTGAGGACGGATTAATAAAAAATTGTTCTAGCGAGATGTCACGCTAGCACAGTATTGGTTTATAAGTACAACACTTATTTCGTCTTTGTCTCTTAATATTTCATCTCTTTATTATTCCGCTCTAAATTACAAATTTTCTATCTCACTCTTTCCATTCTTTTGCAATTTATAGGGGGCCCTTCCCGAAGGAACGAAAAGAACAGGAACTATAGTCATTTAAAAATCTTGCCCTTAGCTAATTCTTATCATTGCATCCTTAGCTGCTAATGTTTCTATTTTATTTCGTTACCTATTTTTAAAACTTTTATGTCTCTCTTATAGGCTACGCTGATTGCCATCAAGAAGGTAGTGAGTATTTATGGCACCATCGCGGTAAAAAAAAATACGTTTTGAATATATATTCAATAGAGCCTGAAAAAATATTAAGTTGCTTGAATAATAACTTTACCACGACTTCGATATCGTCTGTCTGTTACACTTTACCGCTTAAACCTCGCAACCGATTTTGATGAAATTTGGTACAGACAATCTTTAGACCCTGAGACAGAACATAGGCTACTTTTTATTTCGAAAAAAAGGGATGAAGGGGTTGAAATAGAGGTTGAAAGTTTGTATGGGATTTCTTTATTTTAAAAGATAAAACTATGAAACTTTATATTTAAGCACTTGATAAGAAATCATTATATATTTGTTCTAGCATTTTTGAAATTTCGAACAGCTAGGGGGTGTAATAGGGGTTGAAAGTTAGTATGCAAGTTGGTCAAATATCACGTCATAAGAAACAAAACAAACAAAATATTTTTGTACACAACGTGAGGCTGGCCCCTGTAAGAGTCTCTTAGACATAAGGGACCAGGATTGACAAAAACTAATTTCACGCGGGCGAAGCCGCGGGCGGAAGCTAGTAAATTATAAAAACATCAACAACGTAAATTTTTGTATCAAATGTATGTATAGCGCCCCTAGGGGATTTATAATGAATTAAAATTTTACAAATTTTCTATAGAACTATACGTCAAATACTTATAAAATCCAAATTCTAAAAAGGTAGAACAACTATAGTACATTAATTTTCCGCTACAGGCGCTATATGGCTTTCTTACAAAAATGTGCGTTGTCGATATCAACTGCAAATGAATATTAGCCCATGGTGGCTACACAATCATAGAGCAATGTTACCACTACAGAAAAAAAAATTACATGTAACAACCAATGATACACCACCACACAATAACCACTTACTCCGATCCCAGCTCTCCCGATAATAAAAACCTCACTTTACTTTCAAAGAGGGATGTATCCAAACATTGATCTTTCACATTGGGGGCATCAATCTCGAAGCGCGAAGAGCGAGCGCATTGGTATTCAGGGCATTCCCTTAGATTACCCCGTGGGAGACACTGGGACACTTGCCGCAGAATTCTCGGCTTCAAACGCCGAGAACTGTATAAATTATATTTGAGCGAAGTTTAAACTTCAAAAGAAATTGTGGTGTTTATAATCGGGGTATGACTGAGTTAGTACGCCAGATATTCGTACTAGCCTCTCAATTTTGACGACCTCAGTAGCCGAGTGGTAAGAACTGTAGTTTCAAGTCATCGCCGAGGTCCTAGTTTCGAGTGCTGGTGGGGGCAGATGTCTAAGTGATGAATGCAAGCATTTGTGCCTTAGTCATGATTGTTAATATACACACATACACATATAGGGCATACTTATTTATATATAATTTTTTTTGACATTCGCATGAAAATCACCACCTATGAGGCAGTTTAAGTTAAAACTTTAAGCAAATAATACTTTATAAAGATATTATTAAACTCTTACAAGTCAACTTCATTCTGGTAAATTCTTCGTTTGCAATGTTCCGTACACGATTTTTAAAGATTATTAATAATATATGTGGTTGCTCAAATATTGGCGAGATAACTCTTAAATTATTTTCAGGTGACGTAATCACGGAGGTGATGACACTCTGACATGATGGTGTTCATTTTATCCGGAAAATTATTACTTTTTCTTACTGCACAGGAACACATGTCCATCTTACCTTAAGTCTTTGTTCTCTTTTCGATCCCATTCGTCATGTTGTACTTACGTTCAAATTTTAATCTGACTCTTGATATACCACCCCGAAGTACCGATTTCCTTTCATACTCTATTTCAGCTTTTTTTTTTCCTCAGGAGAGGAGGCTGAGAATCCGTCATGGATACCAACGCAACAGGCAAGCAGGGATGCGTTGATTATGTCGGACTCCTGGTGAATCGAGGCGGCTCGACCCACCAGACCTACCGACTAAACTCAGCCTAAGCCTTTGGTCCTAATGACCCTACTGGCTTTATTGATGAGTCTTTTTCAATTTATGCCGTCCGGTTATGGAACTCCTCTCTGAGAGTATTAGGAGAGCGCGAACGCTGTAATCCTTTAAGAATCAAGTACGTGTTCACTTCCTGTCAATGATTCCTTAACTTAAACAATTATAGCCTATTTTTGTCCAGTCCAATTACTGCACTCATCCTCAAATTAAATCTCCTTTTAGTACTTCCTCAGTCCAAGGTCGCCTGGAAGATATTGCTGTTTAGCAATAAGGCCGCCTCTTGTACATTTGTTATACGTTGTTTTGCCTATGTTCTTGTTTTTGGTGTGCAATAAAGAGTTATGTTATGTAATACCATAAAACTCTGATACACTCTTTATAGTAAATCTTATGTACCTATAGCACGTATTCATAACAAAACAAGAGAACACAAAGGGTAACTTTTCCTTGTACATGCATACGTAAAAACAAAATGTCTGCGCCTGTTCAGAAATTAGGGTAATAAAATAACTACACCTGTTCGAATTTTGGGGAAGTTTTCACGAGAAAATATATAGCAATATACGTACACAATTATAGCTCGTCTCTCTCCCCATTGGTGACAATCTGTCTTTTGCCATTTTGGGACAAAATTGCCCACTGATCTTTGGTTTTTTGGGCACTGGCAGTAAACATGCAAATTTAAATCTACAGCTAAAAGGAGTTTTATCTAGTGAATAATGAAATTAATAAGTATTACTCGATCGAGTGCGTTCCACTACCAACAGTATCCTGTCCATGGTTAAAAAAAGGCTAGACTGAATATATCTGAATCACTTCTGTGCTACTTCTCGTAGAGTGGAGCAGCGATGATCAATTTTGTGTAATGTCTAACAAATATGAGTCATGTTACTTGAACTAAAGAAGATATTATATCACATTAGTGTCTATTTTTCTGCATAAATAATTTTTTTATCTATATATAAATCTTTTACGGTGAATTAATGTAGGAAAGTTAGATTCGTAAATGATATTTTATTACAGCGAGTAATACCAATTTTGTAATTCCGACAACGGATGCCAGCAATTTCGCTGCTGAAGTGAGTCGTTATTCGCGACCGAGTGATTTTCATATGTACACGCAGAAGGTTCGGTGTGTGACTTCAAAATTCAGAATTCTTGTATATAATGTGACAGCATGCCGAACACCCGACGAGAATAAGGTTGGGTATGGCACACCCAGGCTAAGATAAATTGATAAATTTTAATGACCAATTATTCTAATACAAATTCTCTGCGTTTGAGCAGCTGCACAGGTGAAGATGATGGAGTATCTGTAGCCGCTGTTCAGTTGACTGGTAAATTATTATATCACAGACGTAAAACATTTTTATTGTCTGAAAACATTTTCTCTATTACTTTCTTTTATCGGGTCTCAATTTCCCCTCCACCCGAGTCACTCTGCCCGATTTGTCTATTTTTTTTATTTCAAATCAACATATGCAAATGTCAAGAGTACGGTCCTAACTTCGCTGTCATAGCCCGTGTGCGAGCTCATGTGCGTTTAATTATAATTGACAGGTTACAAGACAGTGCACTACCTATTTTTTGTTTAAAATGACAGCACTAAGCAATGACGTCACATATAACATTAGACCTTTTATAAAACAGAGCATACGCACACCGATAGCAAGTTTTAGACCGCAGTCTTGACATTGACATACGTCAAGCTTCTTTGAGAAAACAGAATCAGACTTGAAGTATTTTCTTGGAATTATTTGGTTGGAGGACAATACTATATTTTGTTTAGCGATGATTACGAATAATCATCATCATATCAGTTCCCCCAGTAAACGTTCATATTGCGATATAGCTTCAAATTTATCCTTCATCGTTGACAAGACACCGTGACAAATTGCTCTATTATTGTCATGCTCCAGAAGCAAAACTAAAGAAATAAATGACATTATCAAAGTAACTTAATAAGGACTCCGTCTCGAAATATCGAAGTATTTTTCATCAACGTTTGTTTAAAGTTACACAACGCTTGTTACAAGTAATATTAACAACACGTCAAACTTTAAATTTACACTACGAAAATCGACACTATTCGATGTAAGGGCTGTATCAAGGACAACACATTTAATCGTTTTGCTGCATGTAAGACGCGACGAAACTGACTTACTGTCTCTATCTATTGCAACATCAGAACGAAATGCAAATCCGCTTGAGACTCGACACATGTACAGACAAACGGATGTGGCGTTAACCGTAATAAATGTATTTTCTTAATACCCCCCCGCTGCCTTTTTGTAGATGATGCTAACTTCGACATTTAGGTATTCAGTGAACGAAAATTACGAAACTGGAGTAATCCAATCCTACGCTGCGTTATGTATAGAAAAACTCAAGTAGCTTGGCTGTTTCTGGTAGATATTAATTGGTTATCATTTTCTTCTTCTTCTTTTTCCTGCCCTTTTCCCACCTTAAGTAGGGTCGGCACAACATGTTTTCCTCTTCCATTCTCCTCTGTCACTCGTCAGCTCAACATCCACTTCCTTTACTCTCATATCAGAATTCACACATTCAATCCATCGCTTTCTTTGTCTACCTCTCATCCTAGGTCCATCTATATTCATATCCATCATTCTTCTTGTTATATGGCTTTCATCCCTCCTCATTACATGCCCAAACCATGCTAACCTACTGCTCCTTATACCTTCTCAGTCACTGGCGCTACTTTCAAACTTCCTCTTATATACTCATTCTTGATCTTGTCCATTCTTGTGACCCCACACATCCATCGCAACATTCGCATCTCTGAAGCGTGCAGTTTCCTTTCGTCCTTCGCTTTCGTTGCCCAACATTCAGATCCATACATAAGGACAGGTCTAACGACTGCTTTATAAACTTTCCCCTTAAGCTTAAGGGGCAGTCTTGGGTCGCATACAACTCCAGAGACCTGTCGCCATTTCATCCATCCCGCAGTTATTCTATTCCTTACAGCACGGTCAATATCGCCATCGTTTTGGAATAATGATCCAAGGTACCGGAAATCGGAACAAACCGGAAGAGTTTCGCCGCTTAAGGCAATGTTCGCGAAACTGGATGCCTCACCGAATGGGCAGAACAATTGGTTATCATTTTCATAAACAGCAAATAGTTAAAGATTATTTTCAATGACGCACTTTTATCAATACAACTTAAGGAATTGATAAAATAAAGCAATTTTTTAGGGTACCTACGTAATGTCTGTGAGAGAGCTTCCATACTGCTGTGATCGCGACACTGAATTCCGAATGGTAAGTTAGAACCAGCCATTATATGTGTTTAGCCGTACGTAGAAGAAAATACGAGGTGAAGAACTGTGAGACAATCAGATCCTGTATTCTGAACACACAAATTCGATGTATCGTTTTCACGCTTCGTCTCTCTTTAACTTACGTACACACAGTGAAGTTAAAGCGAGACATGTGGCGACGCGACGATCATATTCGATTTTAAGAGTACCATGCCTGTATATGTAGGTACGAAAAAAAGAAATGGTGTAAATCGCTAAATCGTAATGGGAATGAATAATTAGGTTCTGAACATATTACTGGGATCATATATGAAATGAAGAAAAAAAAATATAAAATAGATGATTAACTCCATAGAAAGGTTTTGCGTGTATAAAATCAATGTATTGACTTCTTAGGTCAAAACCATAATAATTTCATATAATGAAATTATTAATATTTTCAAATTAATAAATAAAGCACGAGAAATAAAAATGTGCCTTTCTAAGGTACAAAAAACTAGAGGCTTTTTAATGGAAATATAGTTCCACAGTGTTACAGATTTGATTTGTTTTTCATAGATTTATATCAATAGGCTTGTATCCACTATGAACAAATCTGATGCATTAGGTTGCATAACTATTAAGATGATCATTTAATTATGAAAAAACAAAGTTTTATAAAATAATACTTATGATATATTTATATTTTTATAAAATAAAATTGCACAAAATAAGCCATAAGTCACGTGACAGCAAACACCAATTAAAAAGTGTTACGTCACGCCGTGCGAAACGTCAAAGTCAAAATGTCATTCCCAAGTGTCTTGTGGAAGTGCGAAAAAGAATGGACATCATTCCTTCTCGCGAGTGTCAGCCACTTTTTACGTATCTGCTGATTCTTTGGCACGTATATAAATAATTTTTTTGGTGTTTTTATACTTGTGCTTGTACACTGGGGCACTATGCAGTACTTGTAATACGATGAATCCATTTTTTATTAAAATAACTTCACAATACCGAATATTCCGATACTAAAACAGCTGTGTTTTGCACGGCGTGACGTCATTCAAGACGCCATGACAGTCATGAGCGTTTTTGATGACTAATGTCAAATATTTAATCAAATGCAAAATAATTCTTATAAATAAGCATTTTTTTTCAAAATAATAATTATTTTGTATAGAATAGGCATCAAGGTATATTAGTATCTAACTACTGAAATTTAGGCAACAAGCCTATTGGTAGGGGGCGTCCTAGATGAACTATCCTTGGACCACATGTGAGACATCTTGAAGGAAGGTCAGGTACCCGTAACCGACGAGCGTACATGAGTAAAAGTCGAGGTAGTATGAATCGTAGCAAGTGGAAAACTGCGATCTCTACCTATCGCCGTGGGCTAAGAGTCGCGAGCAGAATTTAAATTACCAAGATACAGTTTGACATTCAAAATATTGTGAAATGAAACACTGAATCATTGTACCACAATGAAAATCTTAAAACAAGTTTAAACACAAAACCACAATATTACCTTTAATACTGGAAATTAATCATTGAAATATGTTCTTATTATATTAAAGTGGGCCGTGAAACTCTTAGGTCGAGAGATAGTAACAATTACATATGATAAAAAATCAGCTCGTCTGTTTTAGTAGAAACTGCGCAGTGAATAAATTCGTGCAATACGTGAATACAATGCAAGGTCGATTACAAGGCTGTAAAGGTAGTATGTCCATTGGAATGCTACGCTATGCTATATTGTTGCGAGAGAATAACACTGGCAATATATGGATTTGATTAAATTTGTCTATAACAATTAAACACATTATGTTAGCTTGAGACATGAGAGTCACCTGCGGTGATCCATAGTTTAAAAGGTCGTGCAAGTGTTTAATCGTAAATAAATTCTTATTATTTTGAGTTTGGTATCAATCATTGTTTGGTATCGGTATTGGTATCATGGAAACGTGAGGTATGAAGGAAGATGTAGTTTGGAAAAATTACAGGGCAAATATTAATGAGCCAGTTGTCTAGTCCCCTAGGACGACCTAGACGGAGTTACTTGGATCAAATAGGTATTAGTAGGTGATATACAAGAGTTGCCGTAACCGACGAGCGTGTATGAAACTATTAATCAAAGTCGAGGAAGCGAGGGATATTTGGATCTTAGCAAGCAGAAAACTGTGATCTCTGCTTATCCAGCACGGGAAAGAGGCGTGAGTGTGTGTATGTATGTGTGTTTATCAAACAAGTAATCTGACAGACACACAACGCGGCAAATATGTATGTTGTTTGAAACCTTTTTTTTTTTGTTCCCCCTAAGGAAAATGCACCCCGGCTGTGGCGAGCCGGCGGTTATGTGGGGCTCTCCTCCCCAGAAGGGGGAGGCCTACCTACTAAAAACCTCAGGGATGGCCTTCCTCAGGCATGTAGAGAGCCCCGGAACATCTAGCTACTTCGGGAATCCTCAGCCTCCGCTCCCCTACCTAGAGGGGAGCCCTCCTCGGGAGAGGCTACACTACCTCCCCCGGTCTCCTCCACCGACGACGCCCCCGGCCACGGAAGGGGTGTGGTCCATCCCGGCTCGCCGTAGCAGTCGCGACTTTCTCGCGCCCGCCGGCGACCCGCGGCGGCGCCGCAACTGTGCTACCGAGCCCGGCGCCGCCTTCTTCCAGCGGGATCGGCCATCTCCCGACCCCGCTCGGCGGCCTCCTTCTGGAGCATCACTGCTTCACAGAAGGAGGCCACAGCCCTCCAACCAAAGTTGTTTGAAACCTAGATTGATATTATTTCGGGAAGAAAAATATTTGATGTATTATCATCAGTTTATGTGCGGGTAGCGTTGCGGTTACCCACACTCCATTCGTCATTCGTCCAGTGCCGAATTATGAATCGGGAGGTACGGGGTTGATTTGCCACATATCAAAGTATTATTCGTCTATTCGTCTTTCGAATTTGGAAAAACGTGGATCGGAACTTCAAGTTATATGTAAAGACTGGGACACTGAGTCAGCGTGGTCGACTAAAGTCAAATTGTTGTATATTCTTAAATATTCTATTGTTGAATTGTATCCCCCTTGTTGCCTCTCGGTGATGCTCGAAATATATGTTGTGCATCGCTCGAGAAAGTGACGCTTTCGCACTGAAATAGTATCATTATAATTAAGGTACATTAATAAGAAATGTGCATTAAATTTCAGCTTAAGGATAAATGAGTTACGGTCGAAATTGAATTACCGGAAAATATTAATAATAAAACCATCGAAAGTAACGAGATTACGAGTTCTTGCATCCTAGAAAGATATGATTGATACCTTTAATCATAATTGCTATTCATTTGTGTGAGTGTCTGTAAATGTTTTGTACGTTGATAATTCCTTTTGTACTATTGTTCAACATGGAAGTGTTTAAATCAAGATTTTTAAATGTATTAATTTAATGTGTACAGGTAGCTATCAAGATACAGGCGTTTGGAAATAAAAAAATTACAATAGTTCACAAATGTGAAATTCATTACTATGTTTCAATTTAGTAACCATTAAATAACTCAATTCATGTCGCGTCAATTATATCGCGTGTCATTATAAGACACGGTCCTTTATAAGAGAATCACTCAGAGATTTATTTGAGGAAATAAATATAATGACATTAGCGTGTCAATATATTTATGAAAATTTAATATATGTTTATAAGAACTACGATACATTTAATACAAATTTTCAAATTCATCATTTAAACACGAGAAATAAAAATAAGCTTGCCGTTCCAACATACAGGCTTCAAAAAACTAAAGGTTCGTTCTTAGGGAAATGTGTAACTTTTTATAACACACCTCCAGAAAATATTACTGCTTTACCGTTTCATGAATTTAAAGCACATATTAAAAATACTCTAATGAATAAAGGGTATTGGGTAGGGTACAAGGTCAATGATTTCTTGAATGATAAAAATGCTTGGATGTAATTATTACGATATTTAATTTCCTATTTAATTAAACATGCTTGGATGTAAATTTTGCAGTATTTAATTTTGATGATTCTACAATAAATGATATTTTTGTTTTGTACCGGACATATACATATCAGATTTGTTTAATGCGACATGACTCTTGTGACGGAAATATACATTTGTTAGTTGTTTTAATTTGTATCAGAGGTTGGGTTCAGATTGTGTATCTGAAGCCGGCTTCCAACTGACGACCCTGTAATGATACAGGGAAAAAAAAAAATTGCCCTTGCTGGTTCTTTCCAGTACAAGGTCTCCCGCCGTAGACTTGTGAACCAATGGCGTAGCATCTTTGACATTCAAAAGTGATTGTAAAATCCTATTTGAAGAATAAATTTTTGATTTTATTTGATTTGATAAGGCGTGCGCGAGGTCCTTTTAACGCGTAGAGGCAATGTAAGCGACATTTATTGAAAGTGTGCGTGGAGTGTACCAACTGGGTCTAATCTGCACTATGAAAAATGCAGCCAAAGACTACACCCAGTTAGATGCACAGAAACAATTGTCAGTAGTGGACAAAACGTTTGTGGATTATTGCATTTTGATTTTGGTGCTTGTCATGTCTATGACATGACAATGATTGCCTAGCAACCATGATTGTTAATTCTTATACAAAAAAATCATAATGGATTATTAAGTATTTATATTCGTAGTTATTGTTAGATATAACAATTGGCGACGAGGATGGGATTGGGGTGACATTTTTGATAAAATAAGAGCCATTAATATACGGTTAAGATCGACCCCTAGTCTTACTGGAATGACGCCATATGGGCGACGACATAATGTTCCGACGCGAAATAAGAACACCACTGCATGTGATGTTTAGAATGCAAGCTCCTCCTACTAATCGTAAAGATGTCCCAAACGTTCCATCTCTTACTAAAGTGTTTATGTAGGCGATAGAATACAAGTGAGGAATTACGCCACGCCGCACCGAAAGTGGGAATTCGGAACAATAGTTCGGCGTTTAGGTCGCATACACTATGAAATCCGCACGGACAGCGGGAACGTATGGCAGCGACATGCCGATCAACTCCGGCCTGCGCCTGGAGTCCCTGGACCAGGAATCGCGGCGGAGGTGTGTCATGTCTATGACATGACAATGATTGCCTAGCAACCATGGTGGTTAATTCTTATACAAAATAAATCATAATGGATTATTAAGTATTTATATTCGTAGTTATTGTTAGATATAAAAGTGCTAATGAGAACCGGGCTATGGAAGAGACTCCGGTCACCTGCCTTCTCAAAGCCTCCCAATTGATTTAAATATGGCAGGTGAATCGCCGCTTAATAAATGGGCCCCCCAAACAAGCAGACCAATATTGGTGCGATGGGAGCAACATTGGTATGAACGGCTAAGGGTGTGTCTTGTCTTGCATTCATTATTATTAATATACACCAAACAAGTTAAATTACTATATAATTTTAATTAATTTTTTATAATATAAATATACTTTTATAACCTAAGAATTATGACAAACTGGCCAGCTTTCTGCCCGCGGCATCGCCCGCGTCTATTTCGGGATTGGGTCTATAGAGGGTTAAGGGTCATGGCTTTTGCCCACGGCTACATATGCGCGGAAGTCGGCATATGGCGCGAAGGTTTTATCGTGCTTCCCGTGGGACTATCCGTTTTTCTGAGATAAAAAATATCGCAAAACCTTGCTCAAGAATCACTGTATCTATTGATAAAAACCGCTTGAAAATCTGTGCAGTAGTTTTTGAGCGAAGCCTTTATTGCGCATCCCGTGGGATCTGACCATTTTTCCGGGATAAAAAGTAGCCTATGTTACTCTTCATCCCTTTAACTATCTCCACGTAAAAAAATCACGTCAATTCGTAGCTCCGTTTTGAGGTGAAAGACAGACCAGAAAAGTCTAATATCCATACGGATTAGCCATTAATTTAAGTTCCTCTTAAATATACATATAACATATGGAGCATACAACAATTTTAAATCGTCTGATAACTTATTATATGTCACAAGACACATATAAACATTCCTTTTATAAATGTCAGATTTACATGGAGGGAGAAAAGGAAATGTCTGTATTGAACTTAGAAAAGTGTGCTTTAGTTGAGATATGCTAACTTTAGAAAGATTACGTACTAGTATCATATAAGCGCATAACCTGAAAATATTGTTGAGTCTATAAAGAACAAAGAAGGAAGTTGGCAAAGTGCGAAGATTAGCTGAATTAATAACTTCCTTCCAGAGGCACAAAGGAACTTCAAAGGCAGATTGTGCTAAGTCAAGAAGTAGTTTCCTGCTCCATGTACGAGTATTTCCATAGGAAAATTATTCACGAAAGTTAGTCTTCATTGCAAAAGATTGGACCGCAATTATAACACGATTTTTACTTGTTATCAATGTTACTGTTATCAATACAGTACATGTTAAAAATGCAAATGCAATTTCTAGATCGGAAGCGATATAAAAATTTAATTCTCGACATAAATTTTAGTGTAGATATCGACCAACAGTTATTCATGGGTGATAAGAAAACGGATACGATAACATTTTGACACGTTGTTTTCACGTGCTGATGAAAAAATGACCATGTTATTTGTATTTCATTTATTTTTATTTACTGTACCGTACAGTAGAAAAAAATAAAGGTTTATCAATCAACCCATTGCAGAGGAAGTAGTGGAGTGTTGAGGTGATACTAAGTAGTAAGTAGCAATAAAGTGTATTGAAATATAATAAAAAAGATATATAAACTGATTAAAACCTTTATTATTATACCATGATGATAGATTGCGGATTTGACTACTGTCCCTTTTCTGTTTGTGACGTTATCCGAAGATGGCAGCACAGTGAGCCACGTGGCGGAACACAGTTGCAAAATTTGATTTTAAAATGTAATAATTAGATATGACTTGGCCGGCGACAATATTCAGCCAGTCGGGAAAAGTGCAAGTCATAAGTCACGCTAGTGTTCTATCGCTCGAAATATATAAATCTTATTTCTAACTTTCAGTACTAATATTATAAATGGAAAAGTGTGTCTGTTTGTTCGTCTTTCACGGCAAAACGGAGCGACGAATTGACTTGATTTTTTACGTGGATATAGTTGAAGGGATGGAGAGTAACATAGGCTACTTTTTATCCCAGAAAAATCGATAAATCCCACGGGAGGCGCAATAAAGGCATCGCCAAAAACTACTGCATAAATTTTCATGCGGTTTTCATGAATAGATAGAGTGATTCTTGAGCAAGACCTTGCGGTATTTTTATCTCGGGAGAAACGTATATTCCCACGGGAAGCGCGATAAAACCTTCGCGCTATAAACCGACTTCCGCGCATATGCAGCCGTGGGCTGGGCAAAAGCTATGACCCTTAACCCTCTATGGACCCAATCCCGAAATCCACACGGACGAAGCCGCGGGCAGAAAGCTAGTATTGATATATATATATATATATATATATAATATTATACATAGGTACAATGTATTAAGATATACGGCACGCGAATATTTTTTTCTAAAGTGTATTTTAAACGGACTAATTACAATCTAGCCGATTAGCTAATAAGTAGAAACTACTTTGACGTAAACTAATAAATTACTTGTAAACTGAAAAATTGTCCAGTGACAAAATCTAAGAGCCTGTTAAGAAGAAGTGAGCTTTATTCATACACACATAAAGTTTTATTACTACACCAAACACTAGGTTTTGTTTAACACTACACTAACTCAAAAGGATTCGACCTTTTTAGTGTTATCACTATATCAGTGTCGTCAAGGAGCTGGATAGCCTCGACATTCACACGATGGTGAAGTCTTTTTCGGTGAACTTCGACGTACTTATTACTGAATGATGTTAGAAGAGTCATCACTACCATGACCCGAGGCAAGTCTCCGGGCCACGATGACTTGAGTATCGAGCATCTCAAATATGCTGGCGTCCATTTGCCGCGGGTCCTGGCCATGTTTTACTCCCTATGTCTGGCACATTCATACTTGCCTCCAGCAATGATGCAGACCGTGGTGGTGCTGATCGTGAAAAGTAAGACTGGTGATATAAGCGATGCGAACAACTATAGACCCATCTCTTTGGCTACAATTCTATCTAAGGTGCTAGACAGTTTGCTTAATACAGTGATGAATGGCTGTCTAAAGATACACGATAATCTATTCGGTTTCAAATAGGGACTCTTCACTGAGTCAGCTATTCGGTGTTTAAAGCAGACTGTTAAGTACTATACTGACCGCAAACCACCAGTCTATGCTTGTTTCCTCGACCTTACGAAAGCATTTGATCTGGTTTCATATGATATCTTATGGAATAAACTTAGCGACATATCACTGCCAACCGAATACATTCGTTTACTTAAATATTGGTACGGAAACCAGGTCAATGTAGTGCGATGGTCGGGAGTGCTGTCTGAACCATACAGGTTGGAGTGTGGGGTGAGGCAAGGGGGGTTGACCTCACCAGCGCTCTTCAACCTTTATGTAAACGCACTCATCGAGAGGCTGAGTAGAACGCATGTCGGTTGCAACATTGGTGGTTCTGCTTAGCACCTCGGTCTGTGGTTTGTCTAAGCTGCTCAGCATTTGTGAAGAGTATGCTATAAGCCATGGCCTGCTCTATAACACTAAGAAAAGTGAGTATGTGGTTTTTCGAACCAAGGGTAAATGTCCAGAGAGCATATCTAGCATCAAGCTAAATAATATACCGCTAAAAAGGGTTTACATCAAATATCTTGGCCATCTGGTGACAGATCAGAGATCTGAAGGACGATACAGATATAAAGCAGGAACGTAGAGCGTTGTCTGTTAGAGCGAACATCATAGCTCGCAGGTTTGCTCGGTTGAGGTGAAAAATACTCTTTTCAGAGCGTATTGCACCTCTTTTTATACGAGCGCCTTGTGGGCTAACTATACTCAAAAGCAGTACAGCGCTCTACGTATACAATATAACAATGCGTACAGGGTGTTGTTGGGGCTGCCTCAGTACTGCAGTGCGTCGGGAATGTTCACCGAGTCACGGATTGACTGCTTTTATGCGACGATGCGGGAACGGTGTGCATCGCTGGTGCGTAGGGTCCGCGGCAGCTCCAACACCATACTGAGCATGATGGCTGAGAGGTTCCACTGTCACTACATCAGCCATTGTTGTATGCTTAGTAGAGTATGTAGTGACAGTAACAAGAAAATAAATTATAAATATATAATAAAAAAAAAGATCTTGTTATTGAAATAAATTATTATTATTATTCATATATTTAATTAATAATCTGCTTTTTGTATCCGGCCCTTAATCCATCCATCAAGCGAGAGCCTCTTAAGATGTTGATCGAGACTCTTTGCTATCAAGCCATTCGCAGACACAACTATCGAAACAATGATTGTCGAATCAACATCCCACATGGCGGTTACCTCGTATGCCAAGTCAAGGTACTTACTGGCTTTGTCCTTCTCGGCTTTTACGAGGTCCTCGTCATGAGGGATGGTAATATCGACGAGCATTGTACGGCGTTGGGAGCGGTCGACCACCACGATATCAGGTTTATTGCACGCATTATTATTAATAACTAGCTGACTCGACAGACGTTGTCCTGTCAAATGGCTCAAATATCATGTTGTCTCGCTGTATGTGAAAAAAGATTTTCCCGCTTTTCTGTTGAAATTTTTCCTGAATTTTCTTTGCTATAAACGGAGCCCGAGACCTTTCCAACGAATGCAAAACCGTGGAAATCGGTTCGTGCGTTCTGGAGTTATAGCGTCAGGAAGGAAAACCCGACTTATTTTTAATATAGTAGATTTGTTAACGAAGTCTATTTTCAGTACGATAATACAAGCTACTCGAAATACTAATCCTGCGCAGACGAAGTCAGGGGCACCAGCTAGTAATACAAAAGTATAGATAAAGAGATAGATATAGATATAGATAAATCAATACATAGTATAAAACAAAGTCGCTTTCGCTGTATGTCCGTATGTATGCTTAGATCTTAAAACTACGCAACGGATTTTGACGCGGTTTTTTTTAATAGATAGAGTGATTCTTAAGGAAGGTTTGTATGTATAATAAATGCATAATATAGTAGAGAAACACTGATAAATTTAAAGGTTTCTAATGTGATGTCGTAAATAAGCACGTTTTTTTGCGCTTATATTGCAAACGCTGGCTGAACCCTACGAGATAGACCAAAATAATGTACTACAGTATTGTACAACTTACAAAAATCCACAAAAAAGTCCGCGATGGTATATGTCTATCTCTTAGGGATAACCCACCATAACCATTTTTTCACTGCACCCGTGCGAAGCCGGGGCGGGTCGCTAGTAAATAATAAAAGAAATAATATAAATTAAATAAACAGACTACTAAACAAAGGATTTATGAATATAACATACATTTTTTGTTGATTTGCAAAAACGAATATATGGATGGACAGTTATTATATGTTAGGAGATTATTCCAGAGCTGAGCGGCCTGAAAAGACAATAAATGAAAGAAACAATGGAATCGGGAGCGGAGATAAGCTGGAATTTGGGGATCTTTCAAGATTTGTTATACGGTCGAAAGGATGTGCACAATGCACATTACTCGGAGATTTTACTTTTTATTGTAACAAAAGATTTATCAAGAATAATAAAACACTTACCTTTATATCATTGGACTAGAATGTAGACACATAAATGAAACATATTATGTTTTCATCTAGGAGAATGTGGTTATTCTAAGCTACGAATCATTAGGCCTCTGTTGATTTCCGTGGTACAGTGCAGGTTGTTTTTGCAAATGTATGCACATTGCCTGTATACGTCAAAGAGAGACGTCTGATAAATCCCTACAATGTTATAGACGCGAAAGTTTTTCCATTCAAGCCATAAGGCCCTTTTGGCCAAGGCTTAGGCTGAGTTTAGTTGGAAGGTCACGCGATCGGCCCGCCCCGGTCGTGTGGAGTCCAACATAACTTCCGGTGACACTTGCCGTAGTGGGGGTATCCTGGGTACGTTTCGTGCTCCTCGTGAGGATTCTCAGCCTCTCCCTCCAGAGGGAAAAAAAGCGAAAGTTTCTAAGTAGGGATGAATGTTTGTAGTAAAAACTAAGTATTACGTAGTTTTAAATAAATCTTTTCAATAATATAGCTTATTTATCAGAATAACAATTTATAATGACACTAGCTGGTTCCCTTTTAAAAGGTCAGCAACGCATCTGTGACTCCTCTGGTGTTGCGGGTGTCTTTGGGCAGCGGTTATCGCTTACCATCAGGTGATCCGCTTGCTCCTTTGCTGCCCTATCCTATAAAAAGGCATTAAGTCTGCCTTAACCGGTCTAACGCCTTAAGCCAATATATATATACATAAAGTTTAAATAAAAAGCCAAATGACAGGTTGTATCCAGGTCTAGCGGATACAACGCTATCATCATTTCACGTAACTTACAGCATCCTGACAATATTTTTCCTAACTTTCTAACGTATGCTCTCCTATTTACAAGAAGAGGATAAGTAAGTCTTTACATTAATTACGTTAGCTCGCAGCTTAGCCAACCACGAGATAACCATTGAGTGTTGACTATTGTTCGTCGTAAGCCTGTCTCATTGTCTACGGAGAGTTGGACGTGAGCCGGTGATTCCTAGACCAGGCCCATACCAGGCGCATAACGCATGTCCGACGTAAAAAACCAGTCCGGATTTATGCTTAAAAGTCTATGTTCTGTTTTCAATCCAGAATAAGTTCACGTCGATTTCGCAATTTGTGCTCACCTGAAACAAAGAAAAGCTAACGTTAACAGTATTCTTCTCAAAGCACATTTTGCATTAACTCTACACATAATTACAAACTATACATGTTGGCTTTGAAATCGCCTTTATGCTCTATGCAATAAATGCAATTGGCCTGAACAAGATGAGCATATTTGGTTGACTCTACATATTTTAGCTGAGTGGTTGAATTTCAGGCATTTAAAACATTGTAAGATAAGAGGTATATATTGGTTAATTTGGTATCTAAATAATTTAATGTAGGCGTACTGAGGCAATGTTGTTGCTGCAAAAGCTATAGCTACTGTATTCAAGGGCATAAGGACACCATCAGACTTTTTCATAAACCTTCTAACTGAAATGATTTCAGTATCGCATGTAATGTTCTTATAAATATCTTCATTCGACATATCTTTAGGTACAAATTTTAAAATTCCTATTTTTTCAGTCAAGTATGAAGGTACAAATGCTTTCATATTATTTTTATTTAAAAAATCTTCCATTTTCAAGAAGTAATTAGCAGATGATGCCTTTTTAAATGTAACTCCTATATTGTACGCATTCACTCTGTGAACACCTACTATACCTTTTACATTTTCCGTAAATAAATTAGTCAAGGAGATCGGATTTTTATTACCATTCCTTTCCTGCTGTGTAGACTCTACATACACGACGTACTCACTATTGCTGCTTTCTAAAAATAGCCTCTTATAGTTAGGTTTTGTAAAAATCTTATACTTATCGTTCGGCATCTTGAATGTAGACACGTCGTCGAATCTTCTTTTCCTTTTACCCTCTACAGGGTCCTCCCCATCGCTGGGAGGACCCATAATTGACTATGACCAATATATCTATTTAGATATTAAACGAAATCTATGCAAAGAATAGAAATTATAATAAATAATTTGCCAGGAAAATAAAAAGCGCGGGCTTCGTTCGACTTCCCGCCAAAAAGTCACTAATAATATAAATAATTTAAGTGTTGCCATGTGTAAAGTATGCGTATTCCGTATAACGACAGGTCCTCACTAAAATATACACGAAAAACATAAATATGATTAGTTGATATTCGATACGTCCAAATGGTGGTCGTTTGGAGTAACGTTAAGATGTTATCAGGTTTAGCTGTTGTACATTTATCGTTACCGTTTCATACTTAGGAATTGTTTATGTTGCTATTAATGACGTTTCCAATATGTTTCCGTAATAGTTTAATGGAAACTGGGTTTATATGTGACTCCGCGAAGGCAGCGTGCGGCCGGCTACCGCGCACGCTGTTGAAGTTCCTCTCTACCTGGGGAATTGTCCTTGGCGGTTGCTCGTGTGGCGGTAGAATCGCGAAAGCGCACCCCGCCACGCTCCCCGATATGGGCTTGAAGGACCCCGGGGGGTGTTAGTGGGTAGGCCGGACCTTTCAGACCGGAGAGTCCTACATACGGTCGCGCCTAGCCAGTGCGGTGTCACGGTGCACAAGGAGCATTTCCCCTCGAGAAAAAAGAAGGGTATATATGTGGCCGCTTCGTTTCTAGTTTCTTCATGGGGTTTCTGTAAGAGCTTGAGGGAGATTATTATTATATTCTTTTGCCTTTTGTCTAGCGTGACATAGTTTCACTTTTTTAATTTCTAAACAAATACGCCATGGTTTTAATCGCCAATACATGTAAATACTTCCGGTACATACGGAAGAGAATAAAATAGAACATACTAGAAAAATAGGGAAAAGATGTTTGGATCGTAGCAAGTGTAAAACTTTGATCTCTGCATACGCCTATGGGAATGAGGCGTGAGAGGCATGAAAATGATGGCATAATAGGAATACAGATGTCGTTTTTTTCCTAAGCTGAGGCAAAATTACATTAATTATAATAATATCATTACATAATATTTTAAAGCATATATTTTAGTCGTTTTTTTCATTGCCTTACGTGGCAGACGAACAAGCGGCACGCCTGATGTTAAGCGTTAACCGCAGCTCATGGACTTAGCAATCCCAGGGGTGGACACAGCTAAGCGGCTGCCTACCGAGATAAGATTACTCTCTTTAAACCTCGTTTGAAGAGGGACATGTCATAGCGCAGAGGAAACACCGCAACAGGAAGATCATTCCACAGCTTACATGTCCGTGGAAGAAATGATCGCTGGAAACGCACCGTACTAGACGGGAACGGATCCAGGTAGAAAGGGTGAAGTCTAGTGCGGCGTCGAGTGGTACGGTGATAGAATGGTGCCGCTGGTACCAAGTCAAACAGTTCCTCGGAGCACTCCCCGTTGAAGAGCCGATAGAACACGCAAAGGGCTCCAAAGTCCCTCCGCTGCTCCAGTGACTCCAATTTATCCGTCAGATTGGGATCATCAATGATTCGCACAGCCCGTCTCTGAAGGGAGTCAAGTGGGTCGAGCTGGTATTTGGGAGCGCCTGCCCAGAGATGCGAGCAGTACTCCACGTGTGGTCGAACCTGCGCTTTGTAAAGTACAAGCCGCTGACCAGGCGTGAAGTAACGCTTAGCACTGTTAAAAACGCCCAACTTTTTGCTCGCCAGTTTGACTTTGTCCACCAAGTGACTCCCGAATTGGACTTTGCTGCTAATGTCGACGCCGAGGATCCCAATACTTTCAGAAATACGAAGGGGTACACCTTGGAACTGAGGCGCCATGACAAAGGGTTCCCTCTTGGCAGTGAACGCGCAAACTTGTGTCTTTGTAGGGTTGAACTGAACTAAGTTCCTTTCTCCCCATTCCGAGGCTCGCCCAAGAGAGTCCTCGACTTCAGACACAAGTTGCAACCGTCTTTTCTGTATAGTACTCTGAGGAACCCTTTAGAGGCTCGTATACCGCGCGTCACCCGTACTGCATAGCAATCTGCATAGCAATGCATGTTCTCAATTAATAACAGATCATTGATATGCAGAATGAACAGTGTCGGGGAGAGCACCGAGCCTTGCGGAACGCCAGCATTAATAGTTTTGGTATCGGAGCAAGAACCGTCCACAACGACCTTAATGCTCTGACCTTCCAAAAAACTAGCGATCCACTTGCAGAGTCCCTCGGGGATTCCATAAGGTGGTAGCTTCGATAGAAGGGCTTTGTGCCAGACCTTTTTTTTTTTTTTTGTTCCCCTGAGGGAAATGCATTAAATTGCATACCCCGGCTGTGGCGAGCCGGGGTTATGTGCTGCTCTCTCCCCAGAAGGGGGAGGCCTACCCACTAAAAACCTCAGGGATGGCCTTCCTCAGGCATGTAGGGAGCCCCCGGGAACACAAAGGCCACTTCGGGAACCCCCAGCCTCCGCTCCCCTCTCTAGAGGGGAGCCCTCCTCGGGGAGGCTACCACCTCCCCCGGTCTCCTCCACCGACGACGCCCCCCGGCCACGGAAGGGGCGTGGTCCATCCCGGGTCGCCGCAGCAGTCGCGACTTCCTCGCGCCCGCCGGCGACCCGACGCGGCGCCGTAGCTGTGCTACTGAGCCCGGCGCCGCCTTCTTCGAGCGGAATCGGCCATCTCCCGACCCCGCTCGGCGGCCTCCTTCTGGAGCATCACTGCTTCACAGAAGGAGGCCACAGCCCTCCAACCTCCCTCGTCCGCCAGCATTGCCGCAATCAATGCCGGCGGAGACAGATCTCGCCTGATCTCTGCGACCAAGACTCGGCGCTCGGAGGCCCACGCGGGGCACTCCGCCAGCGTGTGCTGGGCCCAGTCGAGGTCGGATGCGCAGTGGTGACAATGTGTCGATCCCTCCCGTCCTATTCGACACAGATACTCACCGAAGCAGCCGTGCCCGGTGAGTATCTGTGTCTTTGTGCCAGACCCTATCAAACGCCTTGGCGATGTCAAGGCTGCGGCAAGAGCCTCACCGTTGCCTTCCAAGGCCTCCGCCAAGCGGTGCGTAAGAAACGCTAGAAGATCACCAGCCGAACGACCGTTTCGATCGTTTTCAAAAGACAATTGTCCATTATACTAAGTTGTTTATTTTTGTTGATTTATTTGGATACGTTATTAAGTTTATTTAATTATTGATTTTGACATATCTGAAAGGTAAATAATTTTTGGATACTGTAGCAATTACTTAGGCGATCGCTACACAGGAGCAGTGGCGTGGATTTCGGTTAGGTATGAAACAAATGTAAAACCACCAGTAGAATTTTATGCAAAATAACAGATAATTATTTCTTAATAATTATCTGTTTCTCTTGAAAATAATATAATTTAGAACAACGCTATATTTAATCCTGTAAAAGCACCCTTCACAAATTAATATTTCATAGGTATAGATATTTTGCCGGCGTCAAGTGGCATCTTAAAGCGAAGTCTGCTTTACGCTTACATTTTCCGTTTAAGAACGTATCCGCATCCGTGCTTAGGCACAGAAAATAATATACCTATTTTTAACCAATTTATATTATACTGAATATAAATATCTGATATTTATCATTAATAAACAGAATCAATACAATTTATATTATTTATAGCTTACAATAACCAAAACATTTTTTTGTTATAATTTTTGTCAATATGGTGAAAGGAAATAATTGAGTGACTATTGTACTAGGTTTTAATTAATTAATGATTAATTCTTATAAACTTTGTAACACCTCTGTATACCGGTGGTATTTGCAAATAGATATTATTTGATTTAAGAAATTGATTAGAACTTTTATATATAATATCTAGGCAAATTATTTGAGATTTGTATTTAAGTATTTGAGAAATTTTATGAATGGAAATTTCATTAACATTAATAATAGACATATTATTGGAGATAAATAAAACTGTCTAGTTGTATGCTGGTAATTACTTTGGCATTGTGTAAAATAATAGAGAGGATTTTGGTAATCTTAACGTTCCTGACGTTATATATATAAATTCAAAGGCCAGGTTTATATGGAAATTCGACATTCTCAGGCATCAAAAGGTGGCGTCATTGCATTTTGAGATAAAACCTTTTGTTCTGCATATACAAATTATTAATACTATTTATCACTGTATCAAGTTTCACCATCTATACTGATCTGTACTTCATAGCTGTGTGTCTATCACAGAAAACCTGACTCAGTATGCCCGCAATTTTCACGTTTAAAATAAATAAATAATGTAAAGTAAATTAATATTTCAAATAGAAATAAACAATGTACGAGTGATTAATAATTTATTACCGAGAGATCTCAAGAAATTTTCCTCATAAAGAGGGGTGAAGTAAAGTGGACCTCTTGGTCGCTGAATTATTTTTGCCGTTAAAAGCATACTTCAGAGGCCTTATTTATATTTCTACGACATTATTCGGAATGGATTCAAAATACAATTTTCTTCGTTTGTCATACAATTAACTTGTCGTATATTTTTCTCCTCAAATATTAAAAAACATCCAAGTCCTTGAATCACAGTTTAACACATTCATTTACGGTTGTAAAATGTGCGCGCAATCTTTATATAAAATATAATTTTTACCAAACAATAATGCTATAAAACTGCAAAAAACAAAAAATAATGACGTTAATTGGAAGAAAATTTAATCGCTTCAGCTTTGACACTTTACCCGTGCTAGAATACCTCTGGTACAAATCATGAGAAATAGCGAGTCAACTGTTAATTTTGCGATAGCTAGTATATTCACGTAAAGACATAAATAAATCAGGGTAAATCACAATACAGTAACACATATCTCGTAAACCGAGTTGAGACAAAGGAAGGCGGATGTCACAGATTACTATGCTACGACTTTACATCGTGTCATACTAGCTGATAACTGAGACTTTTAGCGCAGGATTAGTATTTCAAGTGGCTTATTTAGCGTTTTTTTTTTTATTCCATACGGTGGCAGACGAGCAAATGGCCCACCTGATGGTAAGTGGTAACCATCGCTCATGGACATCTGCAGTGCCAGGGGCACAGCTGAGCCGCTGCCTACCTGGAGAGAAATACTCTTTTTAAGCCTCGTTTGAAGTTAGACATATCGTAGCGCTCAGGAAACATCGCAGCTGGGAGCTCATTCCAGAGTTTGCATGTACGCGGAAGGAATGAACGCTGAAACCGAACTGTACTAGACAAGATCGGTTCCAGGTGATATGGATGAACTCTACTGCGGTGGCGGGTGGTGCGGTGGTAAAAAGGTGACGAAGGCACCATTGCAAATAATTCCTCAGAGCACTCTCCGTTAAAGAGCCTATAAAAACACACACAGAGAGCCAAAGTCTCTCCGCTGCTCCAAGGTCTCTGTTGAGGCCGTAATATTGGGATCACCGATGATACGGAAAGCACGCCTTTGCAGGGAGTCAAAAGGGTCGAGTTGATATTTGGGGGCTCCAGCCCAGAGGTGTGAACAGTACTCCATATCCGGCCGTATTTGAGCTTTATAAAGCATCAGACGCTGACTGGGCGTGAAGTACCGCTTCGCTCTGTTGAGAACACCCAATTTTTTTCGTGAGCGTGACGTTTATCTTTATAAATTAAATATAAAATAAATATTTCTTACAATTACGCCAATTAGCCTAGCCCAAAGTAAGCTCTGTAAGGCCAGTGTTATAGGATCTAGGGTAACGGATAGACATACATATATTATACATATGTATATAAATAAATTAGATTTGAATGGTAGAAATCTATACTAATATAATAAAGCTGAAGAGTTTGTTTGTTTGTTTGTTTGAACGCGCTAATCTCCGAAACTACTGGTGCGATTTGAATAATTCTTTTTTTGTTGGATAGTCCATTTATCGAGGAAGGCTATAGGCTAAATAACATTACGCTATGACCAATAGGAGCAAGACAGAGCGGTAAATGTGTAAAAAACGGGGAAAATTATTATTTTTGAAGGCTTTCTTTGCGTGCGCTGCGATAACGGTTCAAGATACACAAAAAATATGTATGAAAGAATTATTCCTCTATACATGATCTAAAAAAAAGTCCGCGACGGCATATGTCTATCTTTTAAGGTTTAGTCACAATGACGTTTTTATGGTACCAAATTTGGTCGAAATAATTTGTTTAAGTTGTATCAACATAATAATACTAAAAATTCTGCGGAAACTCGACCATTCCGAAATCCCGCAAGAACGGGAACTATGTGGGAAAAACCAAAAATCTACCGGAAGTCACTATTCCACGCGGACGAAGTCGCGGGCAAAAGCTAGTATATCATAACAACCATGACTAAGATACAAATGCATTTCATCATTCATCTGGCAAATGTTTGCTCCCACCGGGACTCGAACCCGGGAGGTCGTCAATTGTAGCCTATGTGTTATTCTGATGTATAAGCTATGTTATTCTTTGTTTATAATGTATTCAGTACTTTTGACGTGAAACGTCTTTAAAATCGCGCCGAAACATGCGGATACCAGGTTTAAAAAGTGGACCGTAACGAAAAGGTCTATATCATCGTACCTTTTTTTTTTTTATTTAGAATAGGTTTGCGTTTGCCCACAATCTCATCTGATGGTAAGTGACGATGAGGACTAGGATGGAAAACGCTTACCTAGCAAATGCCTGATCACTCGTGACTTGAAGACCGTAAGATTATATTGTTCCGGGAACACAGACGTCGGCAAAGAGTTCCACATCTTAGCTGTTCGTATTAAAAACGAAGACTGGAACCGTTTTGTACGTGTGCGAGGATAGTCCACTATGTAAGGATGGTAGTTAAGCCTGACTGGTGGTGGAAAGGAGCGGGTGGAATTAATTCATGTAATTCTCCGAAATGCAACCTATAGAAAACCGAAAGGCAAGCAACTCTTCGACGGTGTTCTAGACTCTGGAGACGTGAGTTTATAAGTATTTCGTCGTCGATAAGTTTTCTAGCTCGCCTTTCTACTGAGTCCAAGGCAGCCAACTGATAGCGGGCAGAGCCGTCCCAAAGATGGCAGCAGTCCTCCATGCAGGATCGAACTTGGGCTTGATATAGGTTGAGCACTTGTTCTGCAGTGAAGTAGCGCCTAACTTTAGATAAAATGCCAAGCTTTTTAGCTGCAGTTTTTGCCAAGGACTCAATGTATCCCCCGAAGTTTAGGTTGAACGAAATATCCATGCCGAGGAGCTGTATGTGGTTGGTTATCGGCAAGGTTACATTTCGGAAAGTCGGAGTTAGGTGAAAGGCACTCCGTTTAGCGGTGAACAAACACGCTTGGGTTTTAGAGGCATTGAACTCAACCAAATTGGCATCGCCCCAATCAGACACTGCCTGGAGGGTTGAGTCCACATTGCCTATTAGTCTGTCTCTTAGAGAATTAATATCTAATGAGCTGGCCCGGGCTGGACATATACCTTTCTGACACTGTGCTGTCGTCGGCATACCCAAAGGTTCCGGGATTTGCTAACAGGTCATTTATATGTAGCAAGAAGAGTGTGGCAGAAAGTACAGACCCTTGAGGGACTCCGGCATTGATCTCCAGTAGTTCGGATGAGCAACCGAATTAATTAAAAAACTATTATTGCCGTTTTCACCAACCTTGTCTAGGCATAGGCGACTCCTAAGTGACATGCTGTCACTTTTTGTATTAACTGAAAAGAGTGAGACAACATGTCTCTTAGGAGTCGCCTAAGTTAAGACAAAGTTGGTGAAAACGGCCATTAGTCTTAGAAACAAAAATGTAGTGTGAATATTTCACTTACAAAGTCAGCTCGCTGTTGTGACACTGAGTTTTTTATTAAAATACTTAAAACACCGTCAATCTTGTTTTTATTTCAATCTTTTACTTTAAAAGCGATTCCCTAACATAGACGTTTCAGGTTAAAACCAACGGCCGTGTGCCCCGGCACAGCCCCACACGATTTTTTAAGTGACAGACTAACAAACATTCATACGTACAATCTTTTGCGTTTTTGATATTAGTAGGATATTGATTACATATACTGTGGTTTTTATGGGGATTTCAGATATGCGGTAAAGTAGATGATACTGTGTATATGGCCAAGTGGTTTTCGGGAGCCAGGTCTAAATCTTGGATATGTTGTTCTCCTGGTCAGAAAGGCCGGGTCAAGAGTATTCGCAACCGACGAGCATGCACGAAGACGCTCATGAAAGTGGAGGAAGCCAGAGAAGTGTACCAGGATCGTAGCAAGTGGTCTCTGCCTACCCTATTGGGCGTGTATGGGCGTGACATATATGTATGTATGTATGTATGTTCTCCTGGTCGAGCTGAGCAAAAAATGTAATGGTCGCAAAAAAGTTAACGACTCATTTTCTCGCTAGGGGGCTCTGAAGTCTGAATTAAAAAATTGTGGTTTTCGACAGAATCAGCAGATTTTTGGATATGTTGTTCTCCTTGATGAGCTGATTCAGAATATTAAACTTTTAGAAAAAGTTAACAACTCATTTTCCCATTCATCAGCTCGTCAAGGAGAACAACATATCCAAAATTTAGACCTGGGTCCCGAAATCCACTTGGCGATATAAACAGTATCATCTACTTTCACAGGAACCACTTATACTATAGGCGAATGTAACCACTTACCATTTTGTCTTGTATTGCAACATATGACATAGAAATAATTTTGTCAATAATGACAAATAGAGACAGTATCGAATTGTTGAAGAAGGGAGTGAGTGTCGAAATGGCGAGTGACAGAGAGTAGAAGAGAAAGAAATATTGCGCCGACCCCAAATAAAATTGGGAACAGGACGAGAGAAAGAAGAAGAAGATCGAATCGATCGAATTCAAACACTAAATAATTGCAACATTTTGTAGTGAGCAGATATTTAATCAGCTAAATTTCATCGCAACGCAAATTACCACAACTTGGACCGCACTGATCAACCAGACAGTAATTATTAAAGAAGTTCTCCTATAGACTGCCAAGGTAACGGGATTCAATTTAAAGTTCCCTGTCCGTTCGATGCATAGTTTGTTTAATTTGGACTCGTGATGCGAAGGAATCCCGACTAAAACTCCATCGGGGAGGTAATACGATTAACTATCACTGTTTATTTCGCGTCAAAAACGTACGAACGCGATAATCCGATTTTCGCACAAAACATTTTCCGAATTTAGCTGGCCACCGAATAATAAGTGGATCGCCGTATTTTATATACGGCAATGTGTTTATTTAATTTCACTTGATCCACGAGTAGACGAGTAGGCACGTTTTATTTCACACTGCCTCTTTAAAAATTTAATTGGAAACGTTACGATTGTTTGGCTAAAGTCTCTAAGCTATGATGAGTCCAAAATCCAATAATAGTCGTCTCTTCGTTCTCTTGCCCTGTTCCTAATGATATTTGGGTTCAGCGCAACCCTCATTCCCTTTTCTCAATACGTGATCATACCAGGAAAGTCCCTTACCTCTCAATTTTTCACCAATAGGGTCGGGACTATTCTTTCTCTCTTTTGGAATGTATCTGAACTGAATAACTGCGTATCAAAAATGTACATTACATTTAAAGACCTCCGTAGTGTAGTGGTTTTATTTAAATAAAGCCATACATCATACATTAAGCCGGCTTGTTCAAAAACATTACGTTCAATTCTATTATCCTTTTTATAACTTAAGTCACCAATAGATTATGCTATAAAGATCATAATGATGTAACAAAGCAAGAGCGGTTAGCCATGATATATATATAGCCTATGGAGGTAAAAATAAATAAATTAAAAACTTGAGATCTACTATTTTAGGTTTGAAGTAGATTTTATTCATTGTTGATAATTACAATGCTAAAAAGGTTAAATTAAAAATATGTTTATATATTTTTATCATTCCATGATAGTTTAAATTAAATAATAGTAATTAAATTTTGGATTCTACGCAACGGGTTGCAGGTTCAATTCAGATATTTTGGACAGATATTTTGTTTCATGTGAGATTTCTTTGTTTATGACTGCACCTGCGATATAGGATAAATATGCTAGAGCGAAGAAGAGGTTTTTAACAAAAGAAAAGTATAAAGATTATCAAAATCTACTTCACAACATAACAACCATAAAATTCCGTTACAAATCACCTTACGCTCCGATTTCCAGACCGTATACCACACCGTGTTCAATGCAGTATGAAATACAGCCAGTTAAGTTAGCATCAGCACTCACAGTTCATTTGTGCAAGGGATGTGGGCCAACTATGCTAACACTGCTGACCAAATTTCCCTCGTTAGGTGGCGTTCACACATATACAATACCTGCTGACTGAAAACGCTCGTCATTTGCGTTTTTTTACATAATTCTATAATAACATGACAGATAGCTCTTGGCCGTTATGGCATCTGATGGTAAATAAAATTAAGGTATACCCCTTAAGGTGGGTACGAGCTTCACGTAAACTCCTTAGCAACTGAGGTACTGAACCTTATATGTTTTTGTCGGAACAGAACATTCTATTAACATCATTATAGCAACAAAATTGATTGTTGGGTAGAAAGATGAGTTTCTTATGAGCATTACTGAGCAACCAAATCGATTAGAAAAACATCTGTTCTAATGGGGAATCGAATTGGTGTTCATACAGAACCAATATTACGATAAGCTATACGCAATTTCCACGCAACAAGACATATATATTATATTACTATCGTGCCATTCTAAGTTCATAATCAAAGCATACACTAAACTGGTTTCATAAATAACAATCACAGCACATCCAAAAACGTGTCAAAAGCTATGAAACTCAAACATTTTTACGCCCTTAGCAACCAAGTCGCAACTAAATCTATCCACAAACGTCAATTCAATAATATTTTGTCGCAAATTCAAGAAGTTGCAGCGACACTATTCCCACGTAACTATGTCCTGTATTCGAAACACAAAAGTCAATATGTCGCGACACTAACCGCCCTAATTTTGGATGCATTACAAAGTTAAGACGGCAAGTGTCCTGACATTGCGAAACTTGACTGACAGTGGACAGGGCTCATTCTTGCTCGCAGGACTGACAGCCGTTGAGGTCTTCGAATAGCAAACAAATACTGGACTGGAGTTTTGCACAAGGTGCACCGATAATTTGGAGAAGGTGGCTGGAAGGAGCTGGACACTAGCACCGCAAAACCAATAGGTATTGACTGAGTCTAGCTAGTGTATATTTTAACATTATTTTCTGCTTACCGCATTTAGTGGCTAACGAGCAGTGATGGTAATTGTCAGCATTATTTTTTTTAAATTATTGTAGGGCATACAAAATATATGTCCCGCGCGGGAATCGAACCATTGTTCACTCACTATCCTGTGGCCACGCACAGTAGCTAGAAGCTCATTGCAATCTGTGCGTACATAGAAGAAATTAACGCTGAAGTAGAACTATTTGTACGATCAGATCGGTTTCAAGTAATACAGAAGAGATCTATTCTAGAAGCGGGTATTGTTGCAGTAAAAAGATGACGATGGAGCCATTGTAAACAGTTCCACAGAGCATTCTCTATTGAATAGATAATAGAGATCGCGAAAAGCACCTCTCCGCTGTTTCTAGATGATATCACACTTGTACCACTCATTTGATTTGCTAGAAGAAGCGCATTTAAATTTAAACTCTTACAAGTTTTATACCAGATAAACTAAATGACGAGACTATATCGATTTATTACGAAAGGGCTTCTAGCTAATTTACTAAGCACTACCTACGAGTACAATAAAACTGGTATTGATACTCGATTGCTATAACTCCATAAGCCTAGTTTGCCACATAACACAATACTGCGGCTCATAGCACGTTCGATATGAACGCTCCTTAAAGAGCACGGCAGCCACATTTAGTCGCACGCGCCTGAAGAGAGAAACAGACTATTTATCGCACGCTCAAACAGAATTATGATAATAATAACGGGGATTTATTGCGGCGAACGCAGGCTTTCGCGCTGATATTTATATTAGTGACACAAAAGATTTCCGAGGAGATTCGCTTGTTTTACGACGATAATAATGTCTCGTAACAGAATCGTTCATGTCAAAGCGACGGAAAGGAACCGAAGCTGAATTGAAGTCGTCGAAGAAATGTATAAAGCTTTAAATAACACTCGGAATCGACCGCTGAATAGAGTTCAGCGATTGCTAATGATATCCAGAAGTGTGTCCGATCGATATAATAACGTAGAAAGAGTCACCGATTGACATCATACAACGTATAATAGAATTGTTCGTGCTCGTTTTTATTTGATATACAAAAAAAGAAACACAAAATGTTTTTATAATCATTGAATATAATCATTTGAATATTTTCGTTACCATTAATATTTCGTTATCACTTATATTTAAACTAGCTGTGCCCGCGACTTCGTCCGCGTGGAATAGTTTATTTTGCGCACCTCAGCTGTTACCCGATCTTGACAACGCGACATATACAAATTTGGTACCATAAAAACGGTCATTGTGACTAAACCTTAAAAGATAGACATATGCCGTCGCGGACTTTTTTTAGATCATGTATAGAGGAATAATTCTTTTATACATATTTTTGTTGTATCTTGAACCGTTTTCGCAGCGCACGCAAAGGAAAGCCTTCAAAAAATGAATAATTTTCCCCGTTTTTTACACAATTACCGCTCTGTCTTTGCTCCTATTGGTCATAGCGTAATGTTATTTAGCCTATAGCCTTCCTCGATAAATGGACTATCCAACAAAAAAAGAATTATTCAAATCGCACCAGTAGTTTCGGAGATTAGCGCGTTCAAACAAACAAACAAACAAACAAACAAACAAACTCTTCAGCTTTATATATTAGTATAGATAGCTACAAAGTGAAGAAGGTAAGACGTCTCTGCTTTCTTTCAGCCATGATTTGAACTAATTACTATAATAAAGGATATTTGTAAATGTAATATTATATAAATATTAAAAGTCAAAATAATCGTTCCAATAATAAAAGTTAGGGTTGCCAGGCGTCCGGGTTTCCCCCATTTGTCCTAGTTCAGGGAATGTCCGGGGAGCGTCCGAGTGGGGTTTTATTGTAGTTCGGTTTTCGATTTTTAAGGCATCAGGTGCCGTAATTCTTGCCGCCATGTTTATTATATTATATTGTATTTTTATATTATATTATTATAATTATTAACATTGAAAAGAGGAGATAAAAAATAGACCTTCAGTGTTTCTTGCCTGTTCTTCTCGAGAAGGCTCTCCCAATTTCCGAACAGGTGTCGAGTCAAAATTTTTGTTTTCCTTATTCGTACGTACGGACAAGGTTTTTGATTTTTTTAGTTTTTTTTTTATTTTAAGTCTATGTTGAATAAAGATTATTTTGATTTGATTTGATTTGATATTGGCCCGCGAATAACACCCAGACCCTTGGCTCCGCTTGACGACTTTTTGCAGACGAGCAACACTCGACGAACTCACACAACCGCCTTTGCAATGCGCGATTATATGCAAACGTATGCCAAAGAAAGACTAATGAATACCGAAAATAAGGAACGTAAAATAAAGCTATTGTTAGTGTTAAATAAATGTTTTTGTAACACTTTCGAAAACAAGGGCCCCACTTCCCTCGTCAGACTTCAGTGGTAGGTTGGGATGTCAGCTATGAAGAAGATCTCGGTATCTTTGTACAAAAAGGTTTTCCATAATTTGGGGATTTTGTTTCCTAATGAAGTCAACGCTGCTCTGAACTTTTAAAATAACAATTATAAAATCGATCTCAGGCAACCGAATAAACATAACCAGATCGAAGTTACACAGACATTACTCGCGAAGACAATAAGACGTTACTGGTTTATAAATACCACAGGTATAATTTAAGAAGCGCGAACAACGTACAGAAATACTAGCTCGTCTAGTCACCGGCTGCAGTTAAAATAAACTTTGGACTAAACGTCGGTTGCAGATCGATATAAGAAACCTGCGGTTACCCAATTATCCTTACAAGAAGACAATAATGAGAATAAACATTAAGCAAAAACAAAAGTTTAGGTAAAACATAATAAATTAACAAAACGTGCCGCTACGCCTTTCTTCCAGTCAAATTTTGTGATTCTATCTCTGTAGAAAATATTCTATAGGTTTTGATTCCTTTGCGTGATGTTAGAAAATATGACTCGTTGGTCGTATCTTTGGGTTACGTTGATTTAGAAGCTTGATTTTTGAGGCGGCAGATATATGTATCCACGTCCACGTGTTCCCGACAAAAAGGATCTTGACAGATAAACGGGGAACAAGATGATTCTATAAAGACTCCGCTTTTCCTTGTGACAAAAAGTGTCAAATTATTAACATTACTCGAGTAATTTTTAAGACACCAAAATAATATACCAAGATTCCAATATATTAGTAACACCATGATGCGGTCGCGTGATTGAATGTTATAGAAAAAAAACACACAATTTGGAATCGAGCCACATGCGTAGAGTCAAGTCTTTTTAAAATAACATAAATCATGTGCGTAAAAGCCGATGACGTCACGCTCCATTGAGGGATTCGAACTTTATGTTGCACTTTAAAAGTGATTGCTCTGCGAATATACATCATTTTGATAGGGTAATATGAATCAATTTATGTACAGGCAAAATTTGAAAATCATCAAAGACACAATGACGTGACAAATACTGAATCTATATTTGTTTCGACGTCACTATCATAAGTACACATTAGTTTGCAGTCGATATCGTAAGTTTTTATATGGAATCTTTGTTCGATGCCCTTAACGGCAACTTAATAATACATAGCAACATAATAATTGTTCTATTTTTAGTTATGAGATTGACATTGCTTCTGCAGTTTACTAAGTCAAATATTTATTGAAAACGAGAACAAACTCATGTTAGTGCCACTGTTCAGAAATATTAGTATACTAATAGCCCTCATAATATCCATCAAAGCCGTCAATCATCAATCAATATTACGTCAGCTAAGTTGACTAAGGTCATATAATCTACCCTCGAGACCCTTAGCCAGTACTGTGGCGAACTCCTTGTGAAGTCGTCGCCATTTTGGGCTCCGTGTCGTGCCAGACTTTAAATGTAGAACGTATAGGAAGAGACATAGCGTTGTTAATAAAATGTGCTCATCATCATGTGTTCACTTACAACTGGAAGAAAATAGAAATCATTGAAAATTACAAAACGTATAAATCCATGAAAAACCATCATGGTATTTATTAGAACATCTAGTAGAACGAGAAGAAAAATATATTTATTACACAGAACAAAAACAATTACACAACAAATCTTATAAAAAGGCTTTGAAAGTTTTTACCGCATACCACCGTCGTCGTATCAATACTTAAATTAAAAGATTAAGGTTACATTTATAAGAAACTAGCTTTCTGCCGCGCGGCTTCGCCTGCGTGGTTTCGGGATTTGGTCTATAGAGGGTTAAGGGTCATAGCTTTTGCCCACGGCTACATATGCACGGAAGTCGGTTTATGGCGCGAAGGTTTTATCGCGCTTCCCGTGGGACTATCCGTTTTTCCGAGATAAAAAATACCACAATACCTTGCTCAAGAATCACTCTATCTATTAATGAAAACCACATGAAAATCTGTGCAGTAGTTTTTGAGCAAATCCTTTATTGCGTATCCCGTGGGATTTGTCGATTTTTCCGGGATAAAAGTAGCCTATGTTACTCGGGGATAATGTAGCTTTCCAAAGGTGAAAGAATTTTAAAATCGGTCCAGTAGTTTCGAAGCCTATTCATAACAAACAAACAAACAAACAAACAAATCTTTCCTCTTTATAATATTAGTATAGATAATTGTAAAGCCGTGGTAGGCAATAAAAAAACATCATACAGAAAAAAGATGAAAAAATACATCATATATAAAAATGTAGCGTAAAGTAGTGACAAATATGAACAATCAATGGTTTGATACAAAAAAAATCTGAGGCAAACAGATAAATTGGTAAGGGACTTTGAAAAGAAAAGCGACAACAATGGCCATGTACGAATTTCCCTAGACTTAGATATGAGATAAACTGAAACATTTAAATTGAGGAAGCTAGAAAAATATGTTTCAATCTTAGAAAGAGAACTAAAAGTAGACAAAAATTGTGTTTATAGGAACTACGTTTGTAGAGCTATATTAAACTTATTAGAAAGACGATTTCAATTATTCAAATTACTTTCCAGATATCAGATGTAATACATACCTACTTACTCTAAAATTGTCCACTTATTAACAAACATCGCAATAGAATTCAAGAGCGAACAACCTTTGAAAGTGATCTGAAAGTCATTACAGAGACAGGTGAGAATAATTACGATATTACTACACACAGAAGAATGGACACTTATGTCAGTCGAGGTAAAGTGGTATTGTTCCAGAAGCATTCATATAGTTAACAATGATATTTGTAAACCTCAATAATGGAGTCTGGACTTTAATATTACTGTGACTAAATATGATTTCTTTAAATTATCTTTTTTGTTACCAGTTGTTACACATTTGTTATTGCTACTATTAACGACTACTTGTTTTGTAACTAAGCAAATATAATGGGACATCTATATCAGATATTACAATAACGGAATATCATTAACATTATATAATTATCACTTTGAAAAAAGAACACGCATAAGTTGCTAGTATTCATACAAAATCATATTCGATCTTTTTGGTGTCGGTAATTCGTACTCGTAATTTTTCAATATTCATGATCTAAATACAAATCTCATTTCTACTCAGTTTGAAAATTTGTACTCAAGACCAAGCAAACAAACAATAGAATAGAACGAATGTAAAAAAGAGTATCACTTCATTTTGATTCGAGATGAAGTTATTCCACACGTCATCACTACAAAACGTCATTCACACTCACGTGAAAACTTAACAAAACCTCTAAATCCAACCAGCCCACAGATTTAACTCTCAAAGTCAGCCGTCCAAAATATGAGCTAAAAATTACTTGAAATATGTCAGTCAGCAAACGCTGCCGGTATGTGGGTCGCGGCGAGCGCTACAATCCGCCCTTAAACTGCGCTAATCCGCCGGCTTTGCTCCATAAAACCTCCAGATTTCATGCCCGAAACAATACCTGTCGCAAGTACTCAATATTTCCTAGTTTTGATCAAACGCTACCCTTGTCAGTGTATCGCGCCTCGTTGGCAGCTGTCATTGGCCTCTGAGACACGCCGAAGTATATTTCGGACTACCCTTCGCGCCGCGAATTAACTAGTCCCAACAGGTTCGGTTGACTGTGGCGTTGAATGACACGAGATATATGAATGACTTTCATGATTGGTGTTCTGAATTAGTTTCTGTAAAGAAGAAGCATTTATTAAACATGATTTGTATATGGATACAACAGTTCCGTAAACAATTTTGGAAGTACGAGACATAACATAACTTTTCATTATATGTGTACAACATAGACGTACAAGGTTTTTGTTCTCTTGAGCTTATCCAAGGCTTCTCGCTTTGAGGTCCATAAGTGGCTATAAAGGTCTATGCTGATAAAAAATATTTTGATTTTGATTTTAGCAATCGTTTCCAGACAAGCATGAACCAGATAAGTACAAAAAAGATAATTATAACTACTTTAAGCTAAGGAATAACGGATAGAAAGCGTTCGCTTGAACCCTTTCCCTGAGAGTACTTATACTCTCAAGGAAAGGATTCCACGACATAACAAGAATAACAGTCAATCTAGAACTGTCAAGAGTGAGATAAAATTAAAATGTAAAGTGAGACTTGACGAATACGACTAAAAGAAAGAACTTTCAAACGAATATTAAGATATGCAGGACACAGCTTAACGTGTTAATTGCAGTCGCATTGTTACTCATTAAACATTGCGGTCTGGCGTGTGTTAAGAGGGTGAGGTTACTAATATGAGAACGAGGAATTGAAGGGACGATAATATTCTTTAACCTGATTTAACTTACGTGCTAGCCTGTGTAGCGATTTTCAAAGCATTCTTTTTTTGTGGGGGCGAAATGCTGCCTAATGCACCATGACACTGCGCTGGCAAGGCGCAGCCGTGTGTGGGGCTCTCCGGTCATAGAGGACTGGCCTACCCACTAAAACCCCCCCGAGTTCTCTAGGCCCATACGGTGCACATGGCGGGGTGCGCTTTCGCGATTCGACCGGCATGTGTCCGGGGCCAGCTCGACCAAGAGTTGGTCAAGTCACCGCCAAAGAAGGGACTGGCCGAGAACCCCTGGACAGTCCCCCAGACAGAGAGACTTCACCACGGCGTGCGCGCTTAGCCGGACGTGCACGCAGCCTCACGGTTACGATTTTCAAAGCGTACTTAGAAAACCTGAATGTTTCTTGCTTTTTATATATTAAAATCTGTTCAAGATTGTCTATCTTGAAGTTGGTTGTCTCATCCATGATTGATTCAAGTGAAACCGCCTGTGAGAAAGACAAACACAAATCCTAAAAAACACACCAACTTACTTTCCTTTATGTTAAATATATTTGTCAGGCTGAACCAAATTTCTTTTTCTTGTCGCAAAAGTGTTATATGAGGTTTTCAGATTTAGATAAAATTTCATTTAGAGTTCATACAATACGAAACATAGTCGAAAACAAGATTTGTAAACAAGTCGTCTACATAAAAAAGATTGTAAAATCGCTCGAGGGAAAGTCCAATTATCGTAGCTGAGCTCGGACTGCGGTTTCCCTGGATCATTGTTTTAATATATCTACAAATACCCACATACGTACAGCGAAGATTAGATTCGTGACCGCTTTTATGTTCTCATTTAAAAATAAAAAGGGTTTTCTTTTATCAAAAAGTGAATTAATGTTGGAATGAAACGTTTTTACAACTTATCCAATCAGATAAGTTGGTTATTAATTCGGGGCAAAAATTTTTGAGGAAAACACATTTGAATCAAATCAAATAAAAATAATCTTTATTCAACATTTGTCGTCGAAACAGATATAAACTTAAGTCAATAAAAACCTTGTACGTACATACGAACTAGGAAAAAAATTGACTCTTCACCTGTTCGGAAATTGGGGGAGTCTTCTCGAGAAGAACAGATTCGATAATATTATGATTTAACTTAATGTAGCCTATGAATAGACGGTTTAACATTATTAAGATTCAGAAGGAAAAAAATTTGGTATAATTTCGTTAAGTCCAAAGCAAATATATTGTTACGTACAGCACTTAAAACTAAACAATCAGTAGGACTACCGTGATCTCCTATCAGGTATAAAACTGAAGTGCAAGTGAGATGGCGCTATATATTGCAAGAGTGATAGCTCTGTTTCAATATTGTTCGAATCCTACTCTAAGCGGCCTTGCTGCGGCCGAAAACAATAACATATAGAAACATAAAACAGGAGACACGGTTGCAACTAGTTGTCTTTCTCTCTTTCTATAAAAAGATAGCGTTGTCGTGACGTCACGTTTATAGTGACATTTATTACAAGTAACATCAGTTATACTCAGATCAGCTTAAAAGTTTATTTATTTAAGATTCTTTTTTTTTATGTAAAAAGAATATTTCATCTATCTAGTCTGAACGAATTTAATAAGCCGCCAACTAATTTCAATGATGAGCTGTCCATATAGTTAAGCAATTTGAATAAACGTAACAGGTATATTGCTGATACAGCAGCCCTTATAATCCGTCTCCCACCCTCAGCTTTGTTTCTGTAGAGTGCAATGTAACAATTTCTATGTAGATATTATTACTACTCTCCTTGTTTGTTTAAAGGCCCTGTCATCCCTTTCAAGATATTAAGCGCGGATTCCGTTTACACCCGGAGCTCGGGACCCTTTTCAAATAAAGCAAATAAACAGATTTTATGAGACCCCTCAATGTAACCCGGCGTGAAAAACGGCCGCCGTAATCTTGAGGCAACCTTCAGCAGTTTTATGTAGAGCGAGTATCTTGTATTATGATTGGAAGTTCGTGCGTGCGTGCTTTAATCATTTTTATGCCGACTTTAGTCCGGACCCATTCATGAGAATATGGTCCTATACGAGTATCACTAAAAGTGTTGTTTGCAGCCATAAAGCTTTACGCTGTCGTAAGTTTAACGTGTATTCTGTGTATAAGTAGAACTTATGCCCTTGTCTTGAAGTTTATATAGCAGTAAGTTGTTTTACCCGTTTATTTTATTTGAAATATCGAACTTTTTTTTCGAAACCAAAAATAGCTTATATCTGTCAAACTCTATCCAATGGATAAGAAGTAAAAACAAGCAGACAGAACCGTTGTACTTGACCTCTTTTTATGATGCATAAAAGTATTTCTTTTAATGGAGTAAAAACTTAAACATCATCTTGCCCTCAATCCTCTAGCCACTTTATGGGAGGCCTACCAATACTGTGTTGTATGGAATACGCCTGCGAGTCGAGGACTTTTGCGAGCGGTCGCCAGCCCTGCGAGCAATTTATAGCTGTGAGCAACGATCACGCAGAGAAACCCCATTGCCCTATTGGTTACTTTGAGCTCCTTATAAGGCCTATTGTGAGAGGTCAGGTTTCCGATCCATACGTCATCACTGGCAACTTGAATTTTTAGACTATAGTCTTGAGCCACTACGGTAGGTGCCCAACAGACCTGGATCCGTCGATTGACAACTTTTTAGAAGTTAGGAGTAGCAGTCTATTTGTCCCGGGTCAACATACTCGTCAACACGTCAACGTCGTCAACTTCCAGTATACTTATGGAACACGTGGTACACAAAAATATTCGTCGATCATCGTCGCTAGCTCAAGAGTTGTCTGTGACTCCTCCTGTCCTCCTGAGGACTGTCGCTATCTTGGTCAATGTCACTGTCTTGTTGGATAAGTGACACGACATACATGAACTCTGAGCAAACTGGTAATGTACCGCTCAAGGCAATTTGGAAGAAACTAGACGAGCAGTCAATGTTGAAAAACAAATTTTCTATTGCTGCTGACCTTCAAGCATTTTCCAATCTTTCTACTTATTTTTAAATATAAGGTAATGCTATTGTCAAGTGTGTACAACAATCTTAGAAGTTTAAAACTATAATGTATTACTACACGAAAACAAAGGTAAATCACCATGCGCTTGATCAATATTTTGCTCTAGGTGTGTCCAGCCGTATTTTGGTTATATAATATTAGTACCATTAACTTCAGAATGTAAATAATCGGCCATAAGTCGTCGTTGATTTAGGGCAGATCGAGGAAACACACACAAGCCATTTACGATGTAGACTGAACCGATTTCTAGTCACATTTGTTTGTTTTGTGGGCAATCGCTTTAACTTACTTATATGTACTATAACTAGCTGTATTTATATGTTTAGTTGTATTTCAACCAGCCAGACAGATTAATACGCTTCTTTCCCTTTGACCCAAAGGTCAAGGCCTGCCCTGCATACGTTGATTGACCTGCTACGATATTATTCAATTCAAATATGTCTATTTGTCACTAGTGCTGCATTTGTATTAAAATTTATAACATATATAAACTTTTAACATTCAATATGGGAAAAAAATGCATGAAGAATTAGATATTTTTGATGTTATCAATTGTATGATTTGCACGAATTCTTTATCTATTAATCAATTTATCATTGACTTTATTTAATATACGAGTATATATTTTTATTCGACAACCTTCGTAGTCGAGTGGTTAGTACCATCTCCGAGGTCCCAGGTTCCAATCCCCGTGGGAGCAAATGTTTGCGTGATGAATGCAAGCATTTGTACCACCTTAGTCATAGTTGTTATTATATATTTCTCTCAATATATATATATATATATATGTAAAATATGTATGTATGTCTATCCGTTGCCCTACATCCCATGACACGAGCCTTACAGAGCTTACTTTGGGCTGGGCTAATTGGTGTAAGTGTAAGAAATATTTATTTATTTTATTATAATATAAATATATATATATATATATATATATTATATATATATATATATATATTATATATATATATATATATATATATATATATATATATATAATATATTAATTTAATACAATTTATAAAGAAACCCAGATTTCTATTTGGAGAGCAAACAAACGCCCATACAGGTTCGTATATTTTTCTATTAATCACTCTTTGTTCCGTGAGTGACAACAGAATCCGTTACGCCTATACTTTTATTTGATTTGATTTTATTTGAAAGAAACTAGACAATTCTTCAATTAATAAACATAACAATAATATCATTCAAATAGACTTTGAATATTCAAATGGTGTCTAAAAAATTCAAAATTCCAATATACTTATATATCGACAAAAAATTATAAGGCGCCGAGAAAAGCGCAAATTTCTTTAGAACCGGAAAGAACATCGTTCGCTGCATATTTGTATTCAGCGAACAGACGGATTAAACTTAATAAAACCATGCCCTGAACATGGTTTCTTCAAACCGCTTTGTATAAGCATTGAATTTGCTTATTTGTTATACACGGGAGACAGATCAAACTGGCGCATTAGGAGGATGTTACATTCTCACATTTAATACATAACTGTTGTGGATCTCAGTTGGACCTGACATAAAATAATTAATTTCGTTAAGTGTTAACGCGCGTTACATTTCCGAATTAACGTTTTCTTGCGTTATTAACGCATGAAAACGTTAATTACGTTGATATGTTATAATTATAAGATTGTATTGTACGTACTATGTACCTAATAACGACAGTGACCTGCTTATTGAAATGTTATGTATTTTAAAATTAGATTAGTTTGGAGTGAAAATCTGAGTTTATCTATACTAATATTATAAAGAGGAAAGATTTGTTTGTTTGTAATGAATAGGCTCCGAAACTACTGGACCGATTTCAAAAATTCTTTCACCTTTGGAAAGCCACATTATCCCCGAGTAACATTGGCTACTTTTTATCCTGGAAAAATCGACAGATCCCACGGGATGCGCATTAAAGGCTTCGCTCAAAAACTACTGCACAGATTTTCATGCGGTTTTCATCAATAGATAGAGTGATTCTTGAGCAAGGTTTTGCGGTATTTTTATCTCGGAAAAACGGATAGTCCCACGGGAAGCGCGATAAAACCTTCGCGCCATAAACCGACTTCCGCGCATATGTAGTCGTGGGCAAAAGCTATGACCCTTAACCCTCTATAGACCCAATCCCGAAATCCACGCAGGCGAAGCCGCGGGCAGAAAGCTAGTACCGAATAAAACTAAATAAATATTTAATTTAAATTTTGGCATATTATAGGTAACACGTTTTCTTTTGTATATCATCAAGATTCAGACAGACCTGTCATCTCAAATACTGATTACAATATATGAGTTCATTTGCATGTCTCCATAAATGTTTTTTTATAGATCAGGTATGTATGCGATCAGATATAAAAAGTGAGAGGAAAGAAAAAAAAATAAGTAATAATATAAAAATAAAATGTCATTTTCTTATAGGTTTCATATAGGTTTATAAATTTGACGATACGATTGGCGCTGCGGCCGTGTGATTAGCTACTGTGCACGAAATCCTACAGTGTTCAAAATTCAATTAGTTATTAATAGCATATTAACTGAATGAATTTTGGTAGGTTTCCCTATCGAATCGAGATTTGAATACTATTGATTCCGCTTGTTACGTATACATCTGACTAATTCTACGAGCTGTAGCGATCTCTCAAAGAGACCAGTAGCCCTAGACAAAATGCACGCGCGTCTTTTCTATTCTATTTGTACTATTATAATATACTAAGCGTTTTCTATCGAAAAATGCTACACAAAGTGTATCTACTGATAGAATGGTTGTGTCTACCGTGACAGTAGAAAATAGAATAGAAATAGAAAATAATCTACCGTGTTTCGCCTTAAGTTCCTCTGCTTAAAGAGAAAAAATGCAATTAGGAGGAACTTCAAAACATTTCAAACGTGCGTACTTCACAATTATTTACCTACATTAATTAGGACTAAGTTAAACAAACTTTGGATTTGAAATTGAAAATCGTTGCATAGACATTTATTTAGAGGTAAGTATGAGATTTACAATTAATCATTACAAAAGCGAGTGTCCGTATTGAATTCAAATTAGCTTTGTTTACTTACGGTTGTTTCAAAATGACATAATATTAATATTTATACAATAAAAAAAAGTGTTAATATTGTACAAATAAAGAAAATACCATGTTTGTGAAGTAAAGAAGTGTTTGAAATACTTACTTTTATTTCCAATGGTAATTCATTGGTTCCTCTTATGTTAGTTAGTCTTTTTAAATCTGTACACAAATTTAAAAACATTTCTTTATTTAATCTAAAATGTTCGATAAATAAACTTTCGGGCATGTCATTAATATTTTTCAGCTGCCGTCGATATTGAACCCTCCTTCTACGCCGAATCAACGTTTCTTCGGTATGAGCTGTCCACAAAAGCCTTATCATGTGCATTTTTAGGAATAATTTGGCAAAAACACACTATTTTAAAACAACAAACAAACAATCTATCACCAATTTATTGGGTATGAGCAATCGCTTTGTTGAGTAGAAATAGAATAGAATCGTATCTATTTTTTTCGTCACAAACTACATTTTGTCTATGAATTTGTATAGAACTCTTTTACTGTCAAAATAGAACACAGACGAGCGATAGAATAGAAACACAGCATCTTGTCTGCGAGTTTTCTATCAGCGTTGATGACGCTCACGTGACGTATCTACTGGAAATGTCAGTTCCATACATTTTTTATGTTATCTATTATAGAAAACGCAAATAGAAAGGCATTTTGTCTAGGGGGGCAGGTCGTCTTTGTACAAATTTTAAAATTATTCGGTTAGTTTGGATACCCACATGCGCACGCGTTGCGCACGCATTACATTTATTTCTCACAACGCAGTACAATAAACGCTGTTCCATATTTCTTCTTTTAGTTTTAAATTAGTTTTAACTTGAAAATAAGCACAAACTCATAGGCGTTAATTGCACTATATTCTAAGTACATATATATTCATTATTCATATCTTGTTGTCGAGCGTCGGTGGCGTTGTGGTCTCGGCACTGGTCTGTGCGCCGCATAGAATCGGGAGGCCCGCGATCTAATCCCACCGTTTTTCATATGTACATTTATCCGACGGTCCTACGGTGAAGGAAAACATCGTGAGGAAACCTGCGTACATCTGCGAAGCGATTCAAAGGTGTACGTAGTCAACCAACCCGCACTGGGCCAGCGTGGTTGACTAAGGCCTAATCGCCCTACCGTAGTTAGGGTAGGCTCGAGCTCCTCGGTGGGGACGTATATGAGCTGTGATGATATCTTGTTGATCGCATTAGCAACAAACTGTCTTTATAAATATTCGCACCTGTGCTGCCATCTTTGGATGACGGAAGGAAAGATTCACTTCGATTTGACACCGCAATACGGCGCGCGCGCTCTCGCCAAGATATATTAGATAAATTCTAATTAAAGCAAAATCGTCTCTAAAAGTCACAAACCAGTATAAACATAGTGTCCAACGTCTGCTGGAACCAGTGAAAGCCCAGGAGGTGCGTTAGGGGGCCCCCAAGAAGAATAAAGAAAACGTCGGTACGGTGAGTGCTCATGCCATCACTCTTTTCTCTTTCTCTTTACTTTTCTTAACACACGCCCAATATCCTTGATAGGCATAATGGGTACTTACTGGATTATCAATTAACAGACGGGAAATTTTACAAGATGCAATTTGCCTATTAACATTTTTAATGGTATTCGTTAAATGTTTGTTCATTATTAATAAACTTAACTGCGTTTAATGAACAATTGATGAGTTATTTATTATCCAGCTATGCATTCAGAAGAGAGGGCAAACTGACGTCTAGCGAGGAGGTTATTCTCTCACGTTTCATACATCACTGTATGGAGCGGTTCACTGAAATATTGCATTATTCAACGAGAAAATACTTACGGGCGGAAGCAATTTACTACAAATTCCATGTACGAGGGAGTATTCCGTTCTATACGTGCCCCAATAGTCTCGCCCCAGTATTTTTCAAGCTCATTGAGAAATACATTTCCAGAGTAAGTTGTAAGGGTGCTTATATCGAACACAGAGAGTGTTTTGTTCGGGAATGTGACAAATTAAATTAGAAGATTATGAAGAAACGTTCATGCTACATTAAACAAAATGCAAGTAAAATATATTCATATAAATAAAATTGGAGTGTCGTCTGTCTGTCTGTCTGTCTGTGGTGTAGGTGTTAGTGGCTTTCAGAGTTAAGTGACAGTAAAATTAAATTTAAGTGCGTCTGTACGGCCCCGCCATAAAGTTTTCCTACGTGCGCGAATGTACAAGAAAACCTATGTCAACGAACCACCAAGGATTATTAGGATCACCACTCTTTCAGTCTTTCAACTCTGTAACAAACAATAGAAGAGATAAAACAGCTTTTGTTTATTTTCTTGTTGATTTTCCAACCTTCGAATTGTGAACGTAGAAGTTATTATACTTTTAGCCAGAAGCCGATTTTAAAGATAAAAAAAAATCAATCTCTTAACACTAATATTTATTTAAAACCACAAATCAAATTAGACGAGATAACACTGCTCATAATATGTAGCAAAGTTACAAAAATAAGAATATGGCTCACGTGGCCTATGTAGGCAGACCGTCACGGACTCTAACCCCGAACTCGACTATCAGAATCCCTCCGTACGCCGCGGTAACCTCGAACCAAGTGGACGAGTGACTGCGCCAGCCCACCCTATATAGCCCACACGACCACACTTGAGGTAGGGTAGACTGCCAAAAACGTGGCAGCCCGCATTACACAACCCACGCGGCCGCACCGCCAGGTTGAGACAGGGTAGGCTGCTAAAAATACAATAATGGAAATTAAACTAAATTGGTAACACCAACAAAATAATTGAATCTAAGATTATCGTGTCAGAGACCATACTCGCTGCAGTGTAGCTACCATGACTTTACACCCGTTTGCAAACGATATGGACTGCGTAATTTTTTGTATAAAATCTTTGAACAGCGCCCCTAGCGGTACGTAACTGTTCTACGAGTATTCTTTCATATTAAACCGACAGGAGTTCTGTAAGTGACTATACCTCAAATAACAATCGAAAAAGTGGGCATAGTAAAACCATTGGTTTTAAATCTCTAACGAGACGAGAGGTCTTCCACTGCGCTGGATAGTGCAATTTGATAGTTAGCGCCAGTGGCTTGAGACTTAGATTACAATATCAGTTCAATGTTCATCAATTAATGAGGCTATATGGTATTGTGTGCAAAAAAGCCCATTACATTCCATTATAGAAGGCAGTGCCTGATTAACCCTTAGACTGATTAGGCTGCAGCCTAGGGCGCGAGGATCAGGGGGCGGACAATTAATTTAAAATTAAAAAAAAAACGCGCTGCTTTTTAGGCCGACCTGGCGAAGGCGCGTTCTTACAATTAGCCTAGGGCGGTCAGAACTCTTGATCAGTCGCTGATAGAAGGAAGTAGTCAAGCATTTGTGATGCTGCTGGTGTTGCAAGGGGCCATAGTCGATGATTTCGTCCGTCATTATTTTTACCGCTTAGTGGTATAAAAAATTAGGAGTTCGAGCTGGTCAAATTCAATCGAAGAACACTAACCCTTAGACCAATGAGGTCACGAAAGGTGAACTGGCAAATTCGCTTGTCTCTATAACGTCACGTGCCGCAACATAGGCTGATCACGCCATTCACAGTTGACACAGGACCGGTTGATTGGGAACGTGATGCAAATAGTCCGCCTACACACTCGCGCGTCGCTTGCATCAAAATAGGGGTGCGTCCTGTCGCTGGAATAGTGATTCCAACTTGCTCACCTGACTTAATTAACACCGTTATAGGCTTGTATCGTTCGTATGCATTAAGTTCGCTCTAATACTGACTTCAACAGAATGTCAGTGCCTCTTGCGTCCACGTTATTCAGTCCGCCTCACGTCAGGTTTTACATTTCTATTACAAAAATCGCTGTTATTCCGAGCGACTTAAGAGCAGTTCACACCTTGGTGTGTGTTCAATAAATTGATTTACTTTGTAAATATTTATTGTCTTGTCTGTGATAGTTCGGTAATGTACTGTAATGACTTATCAAAAGATTTTTTTGTTTCATCAGCTCAGACACGTCTGCACATATCGATATGAGGCTATGTCTACGTCAGGGTGTTTAGGCCTACCTTAATTACGTTGGCCTTGTGCAGGCTGATCGATCCACCATGTATCTACACATATCTGATGGAATCTTATATTAATAAACTATTAAAGAAAACTTCTTGTGAGTTCATGCTTTTCTTTTCACAATGGCGATCATTCTTATTTTAAACATAGGAATGAATAATACGTTCTATTGAGAAAGAGAAAGAACAAGGTTTACAGAGAGGGATTCAAATATAAACCCTGAAAAACTACCAGAATCACCAAGAAATCAATCAAACGTAAATCATGTATTATTTGCAATGACCGAAACAATACCGGGTGTGTACGACGGTGCCCCGTTTTTTACCAGTGAGTTTAGGATTTAATCATCCAGTAACCCTCATTAAGGAGCACAAAACGTGCCCAGGATACCACCAGGGGTAAGTGCTATGGTGATTAAGTCGGACTCCATACCAGCTGGAGCGGTCCGATCTGCCGACTAATTTAAGCTTTATGTCTAAGTTCTAAGAACCTCTAGTTCTAAGAAGAAGAAAGAAGGTAGGGTAGTAGGTAGGAAATCTAATTTTCTATTGGCAAATTATATATTTTTTTCAAATTTTCTTTTGTGTTATAGCTTGGTTAACATCAAATAATTACATTCTGTAATAAAAAAAAGGTAAGCCGTATTAAAATTTGATCAAGTATTCAGTATACAAAGCGGCTCATCAAAGTAAAAATCAGTCAGACCAGTACAATGTGCGGGAAAGAGACAGAAAACCCTCAAGCCCAGATTGGCAAAATTGCCAATGCTTATTCATTATTCAGTCATGATTTGATCATTTCTATTGTTGATTTCACTCATTGAACTTTAGCTCACGGTTTAGCGACATAATCGCGTTGTTCTAAGTACATTACGCAGCATGCCAAGTAAAAAAAGAAATCCTTCCGTTTCAGAGAGAAATAAATTTCAGTAAACAAATAACTCAATGCCCAGTTTTTGTTTCCAAGACAGAGCAAAAATTAGCGCAGAGTAGAGACTACAATATTGTAATATTGTATTGAGTTGCTAAATGGTTGTATGGGACTCTTGCATTGAACAGCAGGCTCATTTACACTTTTAAGTGTAAATAATAATGAATTAATGATAATGCAGCGTGAAGTTAATGTAGTTTAATCATATCTTCATGATTCTCCTAATAGTAAAAATAAATGGTTTTTCATAAATTTACCGTAATAATTTTCTACTCATAGGTACAATAAAAGCGTCTGTTTGGGTATTCCCGCCCTAAGTATTTTTACTGTAAAGCAATGTTCTCGTTGTTGTGTTCAGGTTTGATGGATAAGACGTAACAATAAAATTTCCTGTCACTTTACATCTTATGCCACAGGTTGGCAACGTCCACAGTGGTATTTAAGAGGGTAGTCGATTTGCTACGAGTCTTATAGTAGTTCCCTCATGATAAGGCCGGCGCCACTTTGGCTTTCGGCGCCTCTTCTAGCGCTTTTGGGCCCCTTATGGGTCTGCGCTGCATCGCCCCTCTCGTGAGGGGCAGGCGCCCTCACGATTTGCCTATATGGTTCTTAGAACTTAGGCACAGGCTGAGTCGGTAGGTCACGTGTTCAGACCGCTCTGGCCTTGTGCAGTCCGACATAACCTCCGTGACACTTGCCGTTGCGGGGGTATCCTGGGCACGTTTAGTGCTCCTTGTGAGGATTCTCAGTCTTCCTCTCCTTAAGGAAAAAAAAAAACTTTTAGTAGAGATATTAAAGAATTTGGCTTATTCCATACTAACATTTTCCTTATTTATTTAATAGCGTAGAGAGGAATCTTAACGAAAACTTTACACTTACGTCAATAGACATTAAAATAAGTAATAAGTTATGAAGGCAAGAAAATTATTTGTCATAATCAATAATGTACACAATTCTAACGTAATACAACAGCAAGTAATTCTTGAGATTATTTTTCGTTTAAAATATCCTATTTAGGACATTTAATTGTAACAAAATCTTGCACTTTAAAGCTAAAAAGTAATCTAAATCTTCTATGGCGCTAAGTTGTAAAAAGTTATATGATTTTAAATACAAGCGAAAACACCACAATTTTATTGTTAAAGATCTATTATCATAGGTGACAATAATCACTTACCACCACTTTTATCTTTAGGAAATCTTCTTAATCTATACTATATCTGTAGAGAGGTCAATTCTGTAAATGAAATATATTTCCCAAATAACTATCAGGGGGTGACTACGGATATACCCCTATATCCTTAGTCACCCCCTGAAGTATTCCCCAATACTGAAGCCAAAATGCAATCAGTAAAATTTTTGTCTGTTTGTCTGTCTGTCTGTATAACCGTTATTGCTGGACGGATTTTAACGACACTTGGTACAATTATTTTTTATATTCCTGAGCTGATTATAGTATACTTTTCATCACGCCACAATCAATAGGCACAGCAGTAAAGGGAAATGTTGGGAAAACGAGAGAAGTTACTCCATTTCTTAAGCTTCCGTCGCGTATGTAACCTTAATGGTTAAGCCTACACAGAAATCATGTAAGACGGAAATGTTCTCCTTAAAATTATATAAAAAATATCCGACGACAGCGTGTCGAAGCTTTCTGATTATATGTGTCTACTCTAACGTTTATAACACTCTCGTGAGCACAGCTAGTGGTAAATATAATTTACAAAAACCAGTAAGTTTTAATATATGTTAATCTCGCATATTATTTTGAACTCGCAAGTTGGTCTCGATATAATTTTTCCTGCTTATCTTATAAAAGTCGCGGGGTGTCGTTGGACGCGGGTAACTCAACAGCGATTAAGAGATCCTTGGGGAGGCTTACGTTCAGCCGCAGTCGGCTTATCTTGGCAAGTACACCATGGGTTCTCAGTTATAAGCTTTAGGCCAAAACTGTATCAATTTTATAGCTAAACATAAATATAACAGACAATGTACAAAAAAATTCGACTAAGGAAGGGTTTGAGCCCGGATATAAAACAAGCTAAGTACTTATCCAAACTAATAGAAAATTCGAAAATTCAACGGAATTGTATATAATTAAGGAATATCAAAAAAATTTTTCTTATACTTACACTAATTAGCCTAGCCCAAAGTAAGCTCTGAAGGCATGTAGTATGGGATCTAGGATAACGGACAGACATATATCGCACTAATAATACAATAGTGTACAACTCAAAACGTCGTACTTGACATAATACTATAAACACACGCAAAATTTGATTCCTCACGCGTGATCAAGACCGTCGTTCGATTAGTGCAAAAACAGAATAAAACAATTAATATTCGGCAGAGGATGTGTGGATCGGAACGTATCCTTAGCGACTCCCTTAACCAATAAATGCAGGACCTTCCAGACCTGTAGCGGCGGCGTCTGAGCCGTCGCCTCCCTTGTCACCCCTAATCGGCAGCCTTCTGCTTAGCCACGAGTAGGTTCTCTGTCAATATAGGCCGGTCCCACTTTGGTGAACCGTGCCTCTTCTAGCGCCTATGCCCTCTCCATGGGGCAGCGCTATCCGTGCCTCTCCTGAGGTGCGGCTCTCGTCAATATAAGCCAGTAGGGTCTCTAGGACCAAAGGCTCAGGCTGAGTTTAGTCGGTAGGTCTGTTGGGTCGAGCCGCCTCGATACACCAGGAGTCCGACATAATCAACGCATCCCTGCTTGCCTGTTGCGTTGGTATCCATGAGGATTCTCAGCCTCCTCTCCTGAGGGAAAAAAAAAACAGAATAAGGATAAATTAAAAAACTTATGTGACAGTTATTCATTACTATTACATCAAGTGAGTAATAAGTTTTTTGTTGATTCTGAAAAATGTTCGATTTTGAGTTGATACACTATTGTATTATTAGTGCGATCTCGATAAATATATTTTCCCCCTACGGGATTCAAACCCTCAGAACTGGCGACACATTGAAACCGGTGTACTAACCACTCAACTAGACTTTCTTCACGTAATAAAGAAAGTAAGTATCAACATCCAACAAAGAAATATTGTAGACTTGCTGGTGTTTGCGACTACGTCTGCGCAGAATTAGTATATCTTTATAAATTGTAGCCTATATGTTAAAATATCATTATATTGTAAAGTTTAATTAAACTCCATTCGGTAATTTTTATGTGGAAGAGTAAAATCCATCCATCCATACTAACAAACTTTCACATTTACAATAACAGTAGGATATCAATACAATATTTTTTGTTCGATTGATTTACAACACTATACAATACAATAGACATCGTTTATTGGCAGATGACTTTAAACTTACTTTGACGCGTTACTTTGTGTCAAAGTAGTCGAGGGATAATCACATTTCTTCTCAACTCATAAAACGCGATGTCAAAGAAGTTGAGCGCTCAAATCCGGTACAAACGTTTTGAAACATGGCACTGAGCGAAAGCTCGAATCGGTGGAGCTTAGTATAGCCGGGAAACTTTAGTCGAAAGACATCACACAAAGCCGCACGCGATCAATGCAGGACGCTGTCTGGAAACAAAAAATGTTGGTCAAGAGCGAGTCGGTTTCGCGTACCAGGGGTCGCTTACACTTATACATATATATAAATATCTCGCTCGCTAATAGCTCGATTAGCACGGTGATCAGACAAGCAGATTAGACAAGAATCATTGACATGATGACAGGAAGTGAATACGGACTTGATTCTTAAAGAACTCCAGCGTTCACACTCTACTAATACTCTCATAGAGAGAGTTCCATAACCGGACGGCATAAGCCGAATATGTATGAAAGGAAATCGGTACTTCAAGGTGGTATATCAGAGAATGGAATCGAAAAGAGAACAAAAATTTAAAGTAAGGTGGAGTTGTTGGAAGATACGTCTTTGAAGATGAGTAATTATATTATCTCTAAATAAGTATGTAATCGCATTTTTTATGATATAACAGTAAATCAACGATTCTCGAATTTATTTCTATGGAATGTACATGTTGTGTTTCAGATTTTGATTCGATATGAAATATTACAAAATAATTAATGGTATTAATGTCTCTTTGTTGACATCACGCAAAAGGGGAAAGGATAATTTATTTTGTAAGTAACTAGCTTTCGGCTCGCGGCTTCGCCCGCGTGGATTTCGGGATTGGGTCTATAGAGGGTTAAGGGTCATAGCTTTTGCCCACGGCTACATATGCGCGAAAGTCGGTTTATGGCGCGAAGGTTTTATCGCACTTACCGTGGGACTATCCGTTTTTCCGAGATAAAAAAACCGCATAACCTTGCTCAAGAATCACTCTATCTATTGATGAAAACCGCATGAAACTGTGCAGTAGTTTTTGAGCGAAGCCTTTATGCGCATCCCGTGGGATTTGTCGAAATTTCCGGGATAGAAAGTACCCTATTATTTGATCCGTACTTTTATCTTTACGTATGCAAAATTTCAAAGCAATCGGTTCAGTAGTTACGGCGTGAAAGCGGAACAAACAAACAAACAAACTCATATTCCGATTTATAATATTAGTAAGTATATTTATTTGGTTAAATTTTCGTCATCATTTTACATTCAATGTATCAGTAGTGTCTAGTAATTATGCTAATAACGCATTTTTACTGCTAATGACTATAATAATGTTAATAATATAATTATAATAATTAATTCCAGTAGATATATTATGTTGTACACTAGGAGCGTATAAAAGACATTACAAAGATACTGCTGGAACTTTATTTTTAGAATTTAAATAAGTCACATTTTACCTAACGTTTTCCACTGTTACAGTTTTTATGTATTTTTTGATTGGTGGATTTGTGTATTCAGTTTATAAGTTACCTATATTAATATATATAGTATATACTGTTTGAAACATAGAAATAAAACAACATACAAGTTAAACAAAAGCAGATTGGTTCGAGTGATTTGAACCCGCGTCTATAACTCTGATTTTGAAAGATGTGGGTTCAAACACCGCCGAAACAATAACGTGTTTATGTTGTTTTTATATATTTGTTTAACAATTACCAATTGAACTATCGAGTACCCCCTCATCGCGGCTGTGTAATCTAGTGAAACACAATTCAGTGGCTGATTGGAGAGAAGATCATGCAAATTACGTGGGTCTTTGTGGGCCACGAGGGTTCTGTGATCGATGGCGCACTCACGCAGAATACCAAGACGTATGTAAGTGTTTGATCATTCAAAGATAGAAGGGGATTTCATTTGTTAATAATTACACAACTAATCCGCAAACGGAAACTGAAGTATTCAAATCGATGCATTACGCCTAGCCTAGTTTTGTCAAAGTACATATTTTGTCAAATTACATATTTTGTCAAATTACATATTTTGTCAAAGTACATATTTTGTCAAATTACATACTTGCCACATTGCCATTCGAGTTCACTCGGCATTCACAGTCACACCCGAAACAGTCTACATATCACAAATATCTCCAGAGTCTAGAACACTGTCAATGCTCGCCTTTCGGTTTTCTATAGGTTGCGTTTCGGAGAGTGTGCGTTGGAATTACATGAATTAATTCCACCTACTCCTTCCCAACACCAGTCAACCAGATGTAGGCTTATCTACCATCCTTACATGGTGGACTATCCTCGCACACGTACAAAACGGTCCTCAAGTCACGAGTGAATAGGCATTTGCTAGGTAAGCGTGTTCCATCCTAGTCCTCATCGTCACTTACCATCAGGTGAGATTGTGGACAAACGCAAGCCTATTTTAATAAAAAAAAATTACTTAATCAAAAACGTTTATGAGTTGTTTATTGCTGTGAATACCTAAAGCTTCCACAGATATTTATTTTCTAAAAATATCTACTAACTTGACATTTTCAAAAGAAAGAATAAGTATTATTAATTAATTAATTGTTAATAAGTATCGTTAAGTTAAATTCACGTGAACGTCCAAAAACATTATTTTAAGATATTCACATCATCGTACCTACTTACTATCGTTATGAATACTTAAAGCTGCCAGAGAAAACATTTGGAGGAGAAAGAATTAAGTATTGTTATTTTAGCGTTAAATCTTGAATTTTTATCTCAATATTCATTGTTGCATGTCGATTGTGTAATGGCGTTTTCAATATTACGTTCGGTGAAATAAACAAATCACTTATGACATTGGAAGTTAAGAACACGCGAGCATTGACCTCGAAAATCTATTGATGTTCGCGAATTCCGACACGGCTGAAACCCGTAGCGCATTACGATTACAGAATGAAACAGAAGTGCATTCGTGTTCACTACAACGCGATTCGCCACACTCACTCCGTCGAACAAACAGTGAGCTCTCTACAATGATAATGACATCTGACGACGCGAAACGCTTTTGTGCATTGCGCTGAGAAATCCAGCGAAATGATTTATTGCATGACGTTAATACACATTTATTTGCGTAACTTATATTAGTTAAGAAATATTTTGAATCAAAAATGTTTTATTATGGTGTTAGATATTTAATGAACCATTTTGTGATTGGTTAAGTACACAAATGTCAAATATAGAATATTTTTGATACAACACCAAGAGAAATATTATTTACACCTGATTCAGCTCGTAAAAAACTTTATTGTTCACATAATGTGTGATAAAGATTTCAATCGCTATCATAGAAAATCTCTAAAAAGGTTTAAGTTTTTTCGTCTATAAATTAAGATTATACTTTTTAAAAAGGATTACATAATAAATTCGCCATGCCACAATATCATGACAGCTTTGCGGAGTATGGCAGGAGTAAAACTGAGTGACAGATTGTATAATGAAGTGATTAGAAAGAAATGTGGTTTGAAAGAGGATATCGTGACAAGAATAGAGAAAGGGATGCTTGGGTGGTTTGGGCATGTGGAACGGATGGATGAAAGTAGACTGACCAAAATGATTTATGTAGCTGGAGTGAGTGGAGATACGGGACGAGGAAGACCTAGGCGAACATATTTCGAACAAATCGAAAGTGTCCTCAAAAAAGGCCAGGTCAGAAGTACCCGCAATCGTCGAGCATGTTTGAGGAATGTTATGAAAGTAGATGAAGCGAAAGAGATATGTAAAGACCGTAGCAAGTGGAAAGACGTAATCTCTGCCATGGGGGTACCCCCATGGGAAAAAGGCGTGAGTGTATATATGTATGTAATTTTGTCTCATTTCGTATTCGCGATTAAACCGTTTTATAATTAAAAGCCGTAATAAGTTTCACACTAAGAATTGATGGTTAGTTGTTTTTGTTTTAGTTTAGTTTTAAATTAGTAAACAAGAAAAGATAGAGCGACAAATGAATATATCAGGGGAAGTCTGAAAGTAGCCCCCTATTGTTGAAAAACTTAAGAGAAAGGAGGCTTTCCTGGTATGATTACGTATTAAGAAGAGGGAATGATCATTTTACTACATAGATTTAAACAAAAAGGGAAGATACGGCATGCTCTTACTTGCAGTCAATAAAATATGGACCGCCTCAACTACTTTTAAATAAACGAGACAGAGCGATAAGTTTTAATGTCAGCGCGAGCGAGACAGAGACTTCATCAAGGTCATCTGCCGGTCGCTTCATAGGAGAATGCTTTTCTCGCTCACACAAAAAAGTGCATTTCAGTCTTGTCCTTTTCTTGATAAATGAATGGCGAAATACAGGTTCCGGAACTATTAACACTTGTTTTAAAACACACGCAGGCGCTGTTTACTTTTTTTTTGTAATAAATCGGCGATATTGGTCCTCAAGCTTCGACGTGTTGTCAGTTCGCTTGATCGACTAAGCGAAATTGTGTGCATGAGCCCAATTTTAGCGGTACACTTACTGGAGATGCTAATGCTGTATCTTCCCTTTTTGTTTTAATCTAAGTGTTACTAGGAGAGTCATGGGCATGAATGCGGAAGAGTGTGTGGGGAGATGAAGACCGAAGAAAAGATAAGATAAGATAAGTTGGACTGTGTAAATGTTCATATGTTGAAGAAGGATGTGTCGAAATGGTGAGTGATAGAAGAGAGTGTAAAGGGAAGACAAGTTACGCGGATCCCAAATAAAATCGGGAACAGGGCAAGAGAAAGAGGAAGAAGGTTGAATTGTAAAGTGGATATGTCGTGGAGTGTCGGTTCAAGCAATGTGCGTTGTAAGTAATTTTTTAATATTACGTAACGCAATTTGGGGGAGGGGGGGTTTCGTAAAACGTTACGATGCGTTACAGAGGCGGGAGGGAGTCTTTCTTACAACACGTTACGTAACATTGTTTTTTTTTAAATAAAAAATTAGGGAATTATAACTCCCAAATTGGCAACCCTTTTCGTTTACGTTTTACGGGCAATCCTTCGATTGTATTAGACTGGTTGTCATTTTTAATTTGTTCCCGCGATTCGGCAAATCTTTTCGTTAATATTTCACGGGGAATCCCTAGATTGTATTGTACGTCATTTATGTTGTTTTCGTTAGTGTTTATGTATACCAAGTATAAAAATTATAACATTTTTTTTTTGCGACTTTAGGGTAAAAATGATCACTTGAATGTTACGTAACGTTTACAGGGAGGGGGGGGGGTTACAGAAAACGTTACGGTGCGTTATAAAGGGGCGTCAAAAATCTTCAAAAATTGCGTTATACGTAATACTTGAACGCTCCCTAACACCGCGTTTTACCATAAACGCTTACTTGACCTCTTTGCGCAAGAGTAAATCATCTACACCTATCACAATAATGTAAATAATGACTATAATAGCACTATCGCGAAATTTAGCAAAGTGATCTGGCCATATAGCATGCACGCGATGCGAAAATCAGGGTAAGGTTGATGTTAATATATGAAACTTAGTATCATTTTGTAAATGTAAGTGGCGAATGGCCCTAGTCGGTATATTTATTCTCGTTAAAGAGACCACAAACAAGCATTTAACTTCAAGGATAATTCAAAGGGCATACAGCGTTGGATGAGCATTATACAGGAATTACAGCAATGATAGAGCATCTGAATTCACTGTGATAGTTATTAGCGACTTATTTACATTGACAATAGTATTGCTGTTTCGTCAATTATGTGTGAGATAAACAGTCGCTGAATCGTCAAAGAATCTAGGTTCAAATGAGAGGAAAGCAATTTCCCTATCGTACGTAAAAAATATTATATTCTGAGTAAAAAATTTTGTGAGTTATGGGATTAAGCTATCTGATTTAGTAAACTATGTTTTTGCTCTTTGTAACTATAATAATGATAATAAATTAATGAAATGATCGGACATCACAAATGAACTAATATAAACCTAAATTGTAATGTAAGAAGTAAAAAAAGTACTTTCAAGCTAAGTTTACGCACTCACTTACTTGCACTGCAGAGGTTGGGTATTCCGACTTGGTAGCGGTATGGATCCTGGTGCGGTAGTAGTGATCTGAGTTTTTTTTTTTGTTATAATATATATTCTATTTCTTATCTTATGAGCGGGGCTGCTCCCATCGGGAGCTTGCGCACTTCGACCCTTGTTGGGTCTTTTGTGCTACCCCATGTGTCGTTTGTGGTGTGCTATCTAGCTTGCGTGGCCCTCGTCACTAGTCCAATCTATCGAACCCATGAGTCTGACGATGATCCTAGGCGATATGGTCCTATAGTCTTCCGGTCTTGGGTAACCAATTCCCGTTAGCCTTAGTCTCCTGCAGGCCAGAGCATCGCAATGACACAATATGTGCTCCATGCTCTCCTCTTCAACCTTGCAGGCCCTGCACATTTTGATCCTAGCGTGACCCATCTTATGTAGCATGACCCTTGTACCCCAGTGGCCCGTTAAGGCACCTAGTGCCAGACGAGTTTGAGGTCTGCTTGAGCTCAGTGCGAACTTAAGCCAGCTGTCCATGGCCATGAACAGTTTTGAATGTTTCATTCCTTTATGACTGGCCCATTCTTTCTGGTGCTTTTCTTGTGTATGGGCTCTGAGGCATGAGCTCACTATTTTGGGCGTGACTCCAACAAACGGTTCTGGTCCCACCAGAGGTGTTTCCGATCCAAGTCTTGCTAGCGAGTCCGCTTTTTCGTTACCCATAAAACCTTTATGTCCTGGTATCCAAACTAGGTTTACTGTGTTTGTTCTACCCAGTTCATTTAGCACGTTAATCGCGTTCATTACGAGTCTAGAGTCTACTCTATAACTCAACAATGCTTTGAGTGCTGCCTGGCTGTCGCTAAGAATATAGATATTGAGACCTTTACGTCGTTTCTCTAGATTCTCCTGGGCACAGGCAATGATGGCGTATGTCTCAGCTTGAAACACGGTTGCCAGTTTGCCCATACTTATTGATATCTCTGTATTTTTGCAGTATACTCCTGCCCCTGTACCAGACTTCATTTTAGATCCGTCCGTGTACCAGATCATGCTGTTCCTTTTTGGGGAAGTCAGCCCTTTATCCCACTCCTCTCTTGTTGGAATGTGTACTACAAAGAGTCGCCTAAATATAAATCTGGATGACATTCTATCGCTGGTCATAGTCAGCGACAGAGGTCCTCTTTGTTGCTCGCAAGTCGTGTGTCCTCTACATGGCCCGTCGGCTCTCCACAGTCCTGTCATACTTAGTCTGTAGAGGGCCGTTGTAGCCATCCTTTGTACGTTGAGATGTAGTGGTTCTAAATCCAAGAAACGCTCTAGCGCCGCCGTGGGAGTTGTTTTAAAGGCGCCTGTTATAGCCATACAGGCCAGTCTTTGGAGCTTGCCCAGTGCCTGCTGGCATGTGGCCAGAGTCGTTCTTGGCCACCAGACAATACTGCCGTATGTAATGATCGGCAGTATCATTATTTTGTAAATCCAGTAGAGTATCTTCGGTTTGAGACCCCACGTTTTACCAAAAGTATGGCGACACATGTTGAAGGCCCTTGTAGCTCTGTCAATAGTTAGCCGTACATGCTCCTTCCACGTCAGTTCTTTATCCATGGTAACTCCAAGATATTTCACTGTTGTGGACCATGGTATATCTTTGTCATAAAGCTTGAGACATTTCATGTCATTGAGTTTCCTTCGTCGTGTGAACGGTACCACTACTGCCTTATTCGGGTTGATGCTAAGACGTGTCTCCCTGCACCAATTTTCGACCTTTTGTAGCGCTTCTTGCATCAAGTTCGCTACCACGCTCTGTACTTTGCCGTGCACTAAAAGGACAATGTCATCAGCATAACCTACTGTGTTCAGTGGTCCAGTGTTAAGTTGGTCGATCAATGGGTCGATTACTAGGCACCAGAGTATAGGAGAGAGTACTCCTCCCTGGGGGCAACCTTTCGTAGTGACGACGCTCATTGTGTCACCACAAATGTTTTGCAGTTATGACTCTGCCTACTAGCATATTGTTTATCCATCTTATAATGGTTTCACTAATGCCGTGCCTCCTGGCTGCATTGCTAATGGAGTCGAAAGTAGTCTTGTCAAACGCTCCTTCCACATCGAGGAAGGCTGCCAAGCATACTTCTTTCGACTCCTGTGCCTTTTCAACTCTGCTAACTACATAGTGCAGTGCAGTCTCCGTTGATTTGCCTGCTTGGTATGCACATTGCATTCCTTGTAGAGGCCGTCTGCGGAGCGGTCCATCTCGTATATGTCTGTCGATGAGCTTCTCCATCGTTTTCAACAGAAAAAGATGAGAGGCTTATCGGTCTGTAAGCCTTGGGCTGTTCATAGTCATCTTTGCCTGGTTTAGGTATAAAGCTAACATTAATATGTGTCCAAGCTTTTGGCACGTGTCCAAATGCTATGCATGCTCTAAATAGTCTGCACAGAATTGGGACAAGCACCATTTCGCCTTGTTGTAGTAGTACAGGGTAAATCCCGTCAGGTCCGGGCGATATAATAATATATTATTAAATAATATTATCTAACATATTGTTTCCTTCAAGGAAGGCTTACAGCGTGGATGGTAATAGTATTAATGGTAAATTACTTGTATTTATTTCATATTTATACTAATATTCTACATGTATATATTTGACTTGCACATTCCACAAACACGCATACACACACACACACAAACTTTCGTTCTGTTCTCAATAGCACGGCTGCTGATGCCCGCGTTATCTCTGGGTGACGGCTGAAAATCGGTGTCTTCGTCGTAAGGCGATTTTACACCGAGCCTTGACCCTTCTTGCTGCTGCACACACGTCCATTACTACTAAAATTGTATGTCTTTGTAATATATTCGCCATATATAATATGTATGAATGTGTGTGTTGTTGCAAAATAAACTTTATATCTATCTATCTATCTAAGAAAACTAGAAAAAACGAGAAAGTTTATAAGTACTGGAGACTATCGCTTATATAATGTTGACTATCTGCAACAGAACGAACCTTTAGGTGAACTTTTGTCAGTGGCGGTAGAATCGCAAAAGCGGAACCCGCCATGCGCCCCGGTATGGGCTCAGAGGACACCGGGGGGTTTTAGTGGGTACGCCGGTCTTCCGACCGGAGAGCCCCATACACGGTCGCGTCTTGTCAGCGCGGTGTCATAGTGCATAAGGAATATTTCCCCCGAAAAAAAAGGGAAAAAAAAAGGTGAACTTTTGTCCAGTTCAGCTCACACGATTACATGCAAAAATGTAAGTTACGTGCACAATTATAGTGTCGAGATTCGCGTGAAAAAAAAAGACAGAAGCAAAATTGTACTCTAAATCCATTTGCGATTTATTGACGCTGGTGAGGTGCCAATTCAGTTCTCAAATCACAATACACATAAGTCACAGTTTAATACGAAGTGTTACAAATGTGCACACGGCCGGCCTGTCAACCAGTACTACAGTTATTACGTACGCCGCCATGATTGAGCCAACACAACGACGACAGGCGGCGCTATCACTTGTTCTCGATTGTAATTCACTGTCAGTGAATTAGATTCGAGTCGAGTCGTCGTTAGCGCTGTGGTCTCGACAAAGGTCTTGTGTTTTTCGTTTTTCGAAATTCAAATGTACATTTGTTCCAATGTGTTGAGTCGACTAATCAGCACTGAGCCAAGTGGTTGGTTAATGCCTAATCGCCATTTCACAGTAAGGGTAAACTTATGCCTCTCGACGGGGACGTATATGTGAGATGATGAATTAGAATCGGAGGGAACTAAAAATAAAACCTCCAGCGCTACTCGTATCATAATTTGCTAGAAACGATTGCTGAACTCACCAAGCTGCAAAAAAAACAACAATTAAATTAAAGAAACTTTTAGAATTTCACTAAACAAATTTAATTTAATTTAAATATTACCGACATTAATGACGCATTCTACACCAATGGTATGATACAAACAAGACAATGACAATACATTAAATGTATTAAATTTTAATGATAATACATTAAATTTTAATGACCACAACATGGTAACTCGAGTAACATAGGTGCTCTAGGATAATTATTACATACTTAACTCAATTTAGTATTTTTTGCAAAAGTGACAGCGCCGCACCGGGGGTGCGATATAATATGTATTAAATCCTTGAAATATCTACCTTATTTTTGATGTTGAATTTCGAAGAAAATGTAATCTTGGCATTCCCCTTTGATTCCGTCGAGACAGACGAGGTTAATAAGAGACAGCCTGTACAAAATATTCGTTTCAAGCTAACAGGTCGATGATCATAGCAGCACGAAATTCATCACGGGAAAATCCAAAGAAAAGAAAATATTTTGACACATTCACACCACATCTAATAACTATCGCTGTGAATGCCTAATGCTGCCACACATCTATTTCGAGCATTCGGCATACTTACAGATGACAGACGCCTGACACCCCGTCACATTAATATACCAGGTTTGACGAGAGAGCATCGAATTGTAACAAAGCACAAAGAACCCGAAATAATACACGTGCGAAGTATATTTTTCAATTCATCTCCTCGAAAAACCTGATTATCTTTAGACATTTCAGTGCAAAAGTGCATTTTGATTGCTACTGTGGAATAAGCTTTTAAAATTCGACTTTTCTATTCATAATTTTTTGTTCACTGAATATGCATATCCTGTCATATCACGTTACACACTAAGTATTTTAAAATAATCTCACTCTCTCAACAGCTAAATCCAACTAAATCTTCACATATGTATACTGTTACTAAATAAAACTCGTAATTTAGTGTGTTATTTAACCTGGGATTTAAAAAAAAACGATTAAATTGTGTTAATCAATAAATTATTCTACTATTCTGAATGTACACTTCCTTGCGATGAACTAGTTAAAAACTCAAGGATTCCTAATATATTGGCTATAATTTCAATATGTGTATGAATAGCAAAAAAAAATTAAAACAAAAAATTATTAATAATTTTAATTAGACAAAGAATATTTAATGGAAACAAGTACATAACAGTTAGAGCATTAATTTCACAAATTAATTTAGCAGCGGGACAAATTAGTTCTTAAAATCCTGAAGACTACAGCTACTCGACAACAAAAGAATCAATAGGGTGTTGCTAGTGGTTAAGTTTTGACTATTTTTATCAAACATAAAACGACGGCAAAGGTAACAGAGGGAGACTGGGTCGTCTGCTTGGGTACCTCAGGGTTACTGCCACAAAAGAACAGTGTACAGTATACTTAAATATACAGTACATATAATTAAAGTGTGAGAATTAAATATAACTTAAAGTTTACCTCAAATTATTATCAAAATAAATTGCTAAATATACAATTACATATATTTCTAATGAGGGTACTTTCTTTTGAATAATTAATACAAGATTAATCATAACTTAAATTTTTGCAGTTTTGTATGTATACATATAACCAAATTAATAGATTGTATTTGGAAATTTCTTTTATATTTATAATTAATAAATAAACAAATAATCGAGTATACAATAAATTCAAAAATAAATCAATAAATTAAATGTTATCGATATTTCAAAAATTCTCTAATCTTTTAATATTTTTTAAGGACACATTTTGCGCAGCAGTCGAATGATCGGCAACTACGCAACGAGTCGCGAGTTCAATTCCTAAACGGGACAAATATTTAATTTGACCTACAAAAATTAGCTCCTATCTGGATGTTTTTGCGTATGACATTTATATTTTTGTCGCTGTAACCACGAAACAGGATAAATATCCTAGTGTGTAGTAACATTTTTTGTAAAATTAATAAAACAAATAAGCGAGTTGAAATTCTGAACTTTTATAAATTGTTTTCCAAGTCACTTCTATTTTAATCAGGAAAAAAGTTACAAGTCATCTAGCAGAAAAATTATTATGCGTTTTGTAGCTTTAAAACCCACAGAACACTGAGCACAAGAAACTGGAACAATGATGGGAGTCGTTACTAGTTCCAATTCTAACATGAGAGAAATACTTTGCTGTCAATGTCTTTTGTTACAATGTGTGACTAGATGACTACTGAAACGCGATATGACAGATAAATTATCACTTGAACTGTCAAAATATAACGGTTAAACATAAGATTTGCCGTGGGAGAGCCATGCTTCGGCACGAATTGGGCCGGCTCGACCGGAGTGATACCACGGCCTCACGGAAAACCGTCGTAAAATAGTGCTTGCGCTGTGTTTCGCCGAGTGAGTGAGGGTACCGGAGGCCCAACCCCCCTTCCCCCCTTATTCCCCTTTAAAAAGCCGGCAACGCATCTGTGACTCCGCAGGACATACCGATTTAAATAGGACGCCCCCTATATAGGTTGAGCATCACCAATGAAGCCAAGGTGAAGGTCAGGACATGACCACCACCAACACAATGACCCAGCCGTCGTCACGGCTGGCGGTAGATTCCACTGGAAGGGGACAGGTGTCCCCGAGCAGTTACCTTCGTCGAAGAGGCGAAGAAGATTACCCGCATTGTGACTCCGCTGGTGTCTTTAGTCCATGGGCAACGGTTATCGCTTACCTCAGGTGATCCGTTTGCTCGGTTCCTGCTCTAGCCTATAAAAAAAAAGCAGTTATATCGTGCGATAAAGCTATATCATATCTTATTGCAACGTTGCTGATGGGTCTAGAGCTGTTAGTGCACAATGAAATAAATATCCGTAACGAAGAACAAACAAACACTATCGTTGTTCGATCTAAATTCAGCCAGAAAATAACGAATACCCACTGAATAAAGTAAGTTTGCGGGTAAGTCTATTAAAATTTCAGGAATGGAATTAGCGAGCGAATTATTAGTTGAGCAGTCAGAGCGAACTCTCGTCACAAATTACCGCTTCGCAGGAACAAGTTTGCCAGTGTCTGCTTATCAACTATAATTACTATATTAAATTAAAAAAGAAACTCTAAAAATGTAAACATGTTCATAATTATACGTTAGCTGTAAAAAAGTGTATAAAATCTTACAGACAGAAATCTCAAAACACTTATTTTTTTCATCAATCAGTATTAATATTGTCGGCTTAAGAGAAATTTCAATGCTTACTATATGTTCGTGATCGAATAAGAAATTATGAATTCTGCGGAAGAATCAGGGTCTCCAACAAAAATATATATATATACTAGCCCAAACTAAGCTCTATAAGGCTTGTGCTATGGGATCTAGGGTAACGGATAGACATACATATATTATACATATATATATAAACAACCATGACTAAGGTACAAATGCTCGCATTCATCACACAAATATCTGCCCCCACCGGGATTCGAACCCGGAACCACAGAGATGGCGACACCTTGAAACCGGTGTACTATCCACTCGACTATGGAAGTCGACAACAAAGCCCGAAGAATGGCAAAACTTAACTAGCAGTGGGCAGTACATTGTCCGTAGAACAGAAGGCCGTTAGGGTGGAAATGACACTGAGTGGTAGGTATGCCGCCTGCCAGGCTACAAGCTACCAAGAGCGATCTGTGTGGAAATCCTGGGAAGGCATATGTCCAACAGGTACCTCTCAGCTAAAAAGATTATTGATGATTTCGTAGCAAATTATGAATCTTTTAAACTGTTAATTGTGACAGAACTAGAAAGATAGCAGTAAAATAAAGAGTTTGTGGTTAATAATTTAGCTTTGCTAACTTTTGCCCACGAACTTCGCGTTTCACATGTACAAACTTTATATATTCACTGACACAACGCAGTCTCAAATGTATTATTATTGTATACATACCAAATTGTAAAACAAAAATTATTACAAATCCAAAGTATAATTAAAGTGGGAGATCCCAAAGTATAATTAAAATATCAATTTTGAGAAATTATCTTTCATTGTAAGTTACGTCCAGAAAACTGTTTTAGTGAATTTTTTTATTACCAATTTGAGTGCGTTTGACAACGATCTCACCTGTCTGATTTGTTAAGTGAAGATGTTGCCTAAGGTGGAACACGCAAACTCAAATAGTGCCTATTTATTCTTGCATTGAAAATCCCTATATTATAAGTTTTTATGTTACTTTCCATAGTTTTAGTGTTCAACGCAAATACGTAATTAATTTTTTTATATTCCTGTCTGATTACACAACATCGCATTACATCGTAAAAAGTGACTTTCAGAACATTTTTTTGCGTATCGCACGTTCCAGGTTCTAATTTGTCACTCAGGCATCCTTCTTTATAAGTTAAGAAATACTACACCTTTGCCAAACACCGTTATTTTTATCTCGTGAGAGAAAATATGGGATGCACATTCCATTCTATCAAGAGGAAAAGTTATTCAGCCCTGTCAACGTCACTTGTCAAATCACTCCGAAATAGCGAGCTGTTTCATAAATACAAAATAACATCTGTCAAAATTAGAACTAAAGCACAAAATTCAATATAACATTAATAATAGGATAAATATGATATAATATTGTTGTAACTTTATCTACAATTTATAAATAAATCCATCAATTCCTATTACGTTTTGTTGTTTAACATAAAATATTTAAGGAAATCTTTAACGTAAAAATTTTTTTGAAGACTCATTAATTCCTTTAGCTGAATTAGTCAGAATATAACTAGGTTGTGGTAAAAGTTCCTTATAACTTTTCAGAACTTACAAAGATTTCGATTAACATAGAAACGGCTTTGCGTAAATATTTTATTGTTAAGTGCCTTTAATCTGTACTTGATTGTAGTACCATTTTTTATGTTGCTACTGCAATAACACAAGCAAACTTAATTTGCTATTCAATACACGCTATATATATATATATATGTTGAAGGCAGGTAGCGAAAAAAATTAAAGAATTACTTAATAATATGTAGATTGTTTACAGTACAGACAATAGCCTAGTGTAGAAATCTCAGTAACGTATACTTTATATAAGGATGATGCTCACGAATAAAGAATAAAAGAATATATTATATGCACTATAACAAGGAAAACAAATTCAATGTAGTAAAGTACACCTATATATATATGATATACCTAATAGCTAATGTTCAAAATTCGTTGATCTGATTCAGATCAACGAATTCTGAATGTTAGCTCCCTCACTCACCTAATGGCTAGATGTTAGCAAAAAGTAACCATGTTGTCAGAGTGATTAGGCCTCATTTATTTATTCTCAAGCATAGGTACAATAGTGTTTAATTTTGGGTTTAGCGCACCCAAGTTTGACCTTATTGGTATACGAATATATAAGTCAAATTTAATTAATTAAAAATATGTCATTATAATAAAATAAAAATGTTAATTACACATCATTAGGAAATAAAAAATGTCTAATATTTCATAATATTTCATAGAGTTATATATGTATAAATTGAATGTCAAACACAAAATAGAATATATCCCGATATGTTACCACACAAATTATATGATCATAATGTCGACAATATTATTTAAAATATGTTAAATTGAGATGCTCCACATGAAATAACACAAATAATTTAAAAACATGTCATAATGTGTCATATCATGTCATGTATGTAGTTAAAATTTATCTTTTAATAAATTGTCAATACATAAATAATATTCCTCAACAAAAAACATATTTAAAGATTTTTTATGCTCCACAATATATCCTAGTCTTAAAGTAACTAGACCTTAGTCAAAAGTTACCTCAGTGCAAAATAATTAGGACTTTCTCATAAATTACTGTGGTGTTACCATATTAAGGTCATAGCCAACAATATTGACCAATTATCTACTTTGGCTTATTTTACTCGAGATATAAGATGTCAGTTATTCATAGTAAAATATATAATTCATAATAGCTAGCAAGCTGTGGGTACATATATGTATAAATCAGCAAATTTAAACATAATCTGTGCCCATAGCGAATTACCGTAGTGACATTGACGAACAAACGAATTCCCGATAACCCAAAAAGAATTTGAAGATATTAGCTTGTTCTACTGAACAAAACTGTATAACAATTGGAACAGCAAAATATTTCAGGCATCGCGAGCAGTGTTCCATGGTAGTGGTCGTGATGGCAGTAATTCAATACGGTTTGATTTATGACTATGGAAAACGATTTCTCTTCGTAAAGTCCGAACATTTTTCGGTGTGTAACTCGCGGCCAGCTCGCACATAACTCGCTATATGCGGGCTGATTCCCGCGTAATTGCAATAAAAGCTAGTAATTCCAGATATTCTGCCCCCCTAGACAAAATGCCTTTCTATTTGCGTTTTCTATAATAGATAACATAAAAAATGTATGGAACTGACATTTCCAGTAGATACGTCACGTGACTTGATGACGCTGATAGAAAACTCGCAGACAAGATGCTAACTGTGTTTCTATTCTATCGCTCGTCTGTGTTCTATTTTGACAGTAGAATAGTTCTATACAAATTCATAGACAAAATTTAGTTTGTGACGTAAAAAATAGATACGGTTCTATTCTATTTCTACTCGACAAAGCGATTGCTCATACCCAATTATTCCTAAAAATGCACATGGTAAGGCTTTTGTCGGCAACTCATACCGAAGAAACGTTGATTCGGCGTAGAAGGAGGGTCCAAAATCGACGGCAGCTGGAAAATATTAGTGACATGCCCGAAAGTTTATTTATCGAACATTTTAGATTAAATAAAGAAATGTTTTTAAATTGGTGTACAGATTTAAAAAAACTAACTAACATAAAAGGAACCAATGAATTACCATTGAAAAAAAAAAAGTATATATTTCAAACACTTCTTTACTTCACAAACATGGTATTTTCTTTATTTGTACAACATTAACACTTTTTTTTATTAAAGGTACTTTGTGCCGATAACTGTGAAGTACGCACGTTTGAAATGTTTTGAAGTTCCTCCTAATGGCATTTTTTCTCTTTAAGCAAAGGAACTTAAGGCCAAACACGGTAGATTATTTTGTCTAGGGCTACTGGTTCGACAATTTTAGTGTGGCTAATCAGAAACTTTAAAATGTCGTCATGATTCAGTTTTGAGGTAAAGTCGTGTTGAAATACCCTACTAATGTTATAAACGAGAAAATTTGTATGTAAGAATGTTTGTTACTCGTTCATATAAAAACTGCTGAATGGATTTTAATGAAACTTTACAATAACATAGCTTATACATACATACATACACTCACGCCTTTTCCCACGGGGGTAGGCAGAGATTACGTCTTTCCACTTGCTACGGTCTTTACATATCTCTTTCGCTTCATCTACTTTCATAACATTCCTCATACTGCTCGACGATTGCGGGTACTTACGAGTAGCTTATACATCAGTATAACGAATAACGCTATTATAAGCTACTCGAAATACTAATCCTGCGTAGACGAAGTCGCGTGCACTAGCTAGTATTATCATATTATTGCCGCAGTTCCTACATTTATCACTAAATAGTATACAACAAAGTCGCTATCCGCCGTCTGTCTGTCCCTATGTATGCTTAGATCTTTAAAACTACGCAACGGATTTTGATGCAGTTTTTAATAGATAGAGTGATTCTTAAGAAAGGTTTATATGTATAATACATGCATAATATAGTAGAGAAACACTGATAAATATAAAGTTCTCTAATGTGATGTCATAAATAATTACATTTTTCTGTTTACATTGCACATATTTAGTATCAGCTTTGCACCTGTGCGAAGCCGGGGCGGGTCGCTAGTTGGCAATAAAACTATTTCTAAAATGTATGCATAAAATCGATTAATTACTAATATTATAAAGCTGAAGAGTTTGTTGGGTTTAACGCGCTGATCTCAGAAACTTAATATTAGTTTGAATTGAAAAAATATTTTTGAGTTAGATATGAAGTTCATTTATCGAGGAAGCGGATGACAGAAGCGGAGTGCAATGGAAAATGTTGCAAGAACGAAAAAATATATATATCAATTTGAGAGCTTTTGTAGCTTGAGTTGCGTAAAAGGTTCAAGTTGTCTAAAATTCTTCATATTATGGAATTACTCTTCCAAAAGCTCTTTAAAAAACAAGTCAGCAACAGGGTATTTCTATATTTTAAAATTGCCTCACTATAATCTTTTTCAATGGTAACATTACCTAACACATATAATATATTGTATAAATAAATATATTAAATAATTCTTGTATGTACTCGTACATACTAACACGGATATTCAATAGAAGTAGAAGTTAATAAGAAAAATTCTTCCATTCTATTCGTACAAAAAATACTAACAAATAACTAAAATGCAAGTCGCGAACAAGTTAAATTACATTTTAAAAAATACGAAAATTAATTTGATCGATTAATATGACGATAGAACTTGACATGTTAAATAAACATAAACCCAAGTTACCTTAATATTTCAAAGCAGTAAAATTTAATCTGTAGCGCTGACTTCCCGAAAAGTTGCCGATAACATTTTGCGAATCGCCCCCCAAAATACACCAATAAGCCACAAAATATATCGGAGAACGATAAATAAATTCGCAATTTGTCAGACGAGACATCTGCAGCCGCAGTTTTTGAAACGTTCTCAACTTGTTTGGATTTGACCCAAACAGGACGAGTTTGGTATTCAAATCTTGCGGTTACAGTGTAGGGACTGTTCAGTTTCACAGAGCACAGATAACATTGTATAATTTGCCGAATATCGTCCGTAGTCCGTAGACCGAAAACTCGGATGCTACGAAATCATTAATGATGCTACGAAATATTTTTTTACTACATCCTATAGATACATAATAATAGTAAGCTAACTATAGTTAAACTTAAGAAAATTGTTGTTTTTTTTAATTTTAAGCGATTCATATTGAATATAGTCAAACGCTGCAACTTCTCAAATATAGACAATCGTAAGTAAGCACTTACAATCGTCAAAAAATTACAGGCTAATACCAGACATTACAAGTCTTATGTTAGTTGATTTTTTTTTTATTACAGCTAGCAATTACAATGGGAATAATCAATGCGTACCGCAAACAAATAGCGCAGTATACAATGTGTACAGACCACACACATAACGCTGATTGGTCCTTGTGTGTGTCGTGTCCACATTCATCCATATCTGGGAAACTACTATGGGCAAATACATACGTTCGCTCTGGTATATTGTGTAAATACAAATCATGGACAGTTTTCATTGTGAAGGTGGTAGAAGCTTTTAAACGGATTTGCGTCCTCTGCACGTTCTACAAATAACATATACAGTCGTGTACAGAAGCCTCTTTCCCATGGGGGTAGTCAGAGATCACAGTTTCCATTTACTACTATACAAACATACCAATTTCCCTAGCTTCCTCGAATTTCGTTAATACCTTCATGTACGCTCACTGGCTACTCTTGACTTTGCTTTTGTCCAGAATATCTCCTATTCAGTCCATATATTCACCCCGAACATTTCCCTTATCTCACTATTTCTCAATTTAACCTTCATCGTCACTTCAGCCATTTCTTTCAAAGCTCTCTGGTTGCACCGATTAAACGTGATTAACGTAATGGATTAAGAGGTCAGAGAGTCATAGATACGACCGCCGTGCGGGCCCACCACATGCACCCGGAGGTACTCCCCCGTGACGTCGGAAGCGATCGTCTGATCAACCTTATCACGCTAGACTAAACGTGGAAACCGTGAGGTTCCTCATTACAGCGCACGCCATCTGAGACTACGCACACCCGGACAATCCCACTTCTCAAACGTAGGCAGCTGAGAAGATCATTCTAAGACCCACATTGCACCTGGATGTTGCGCAGATGGCACGCACCGCTATCCCGCCCTTGTTGGTGTCAACCGTAAGGGTGATGGGACAACGGCTGGGTAGGCCGCAAGCGACCCCCCAACTCAAGAGTGTATGCACACGCAAAAAATGTTTCACGAGCACCACACCCAGTCCTACCGGCATCAGGCGGACACAGCCCCCGAGAGTCCGACACCAATTGGGGAGGCCACTGTAACCAACCAGTGGGGGCTCCTCCCCTCCCTCGGAACTCATGCCAACAGGATTCCTCGCGTTACGTTGGATGAGTAACCGTCCAGCTTCACCGAAGTGATTGCTGTACCTCACATCGATACTGCCGCTGACCTTTCACCCAAACAATCCTGGAATCGGAAAACCGACACCCGCAGTTTTAAGGGTAAACGCCGGGAGGTACAACGTTTACTTAGTTTAATTGAGTATTGTTACTCACGATCGTCACATCCTTTGACACCTCGATCCCATTCCCGCACTTACTTTAGGTTCTGGATATGCCGCAAATTAATTGTTGGAAAAAAGTGAAATACAGATATATAAAGCAGTAAAGTGTATCAGTGATCGGGCCCAGTGGTTGTAGTGAGACGCAGTCAGTGCTAAAGTGCAAATCACAATTTTCTGAGGCCAACAAATCAGCCGAACATACCCATCGCCACGACCAGAAATTTGTGTGGTGAAGATCACTAAGGACTGTGCATTTCTTTTTCCTTACGAACTGTTTTTCTTGTCATTTCTCCGCAGACAGTTCATATTCCTATTTTTTCGAACGTGATGTGACAATACTCCTAATTATTACAGTCCACTTCTTATAACCAGTTAACGAAATAGTTATTTTATCCGCGCTCATACACTCTCATCCACTGCTACAAAACAAATAGTAGTACAATTTATCACTAAGTCAATAATTAAATAGTAATGGTGACTTTTTTTATTTACAAAAAAAAATCAAAATAGTGTATTATTAATAAAAATGCAAATGAGACACAGTTATGTACACAATGCACAACATATGTACAACAGGCAAAATCAAGCAGATTTCAAATATGCTATGTGGACGCTTTAACCAATTTAGTTACAGAGTTCTATACGACCCAATCGAAAATGATCAAGCCAATGTACTCGTACGAGTGTACTTTATTCACTATTAATAATGAAGATTTCTTATTTGCATATTGAAATATGTACTGTAGACTATGTGCTTTTCGTATAATATAGTTAAGATGACTTTGTATGTATTCATTATATATCTCAGCACACCAATTAAATTATTTTACATATATAATAGTTATTCAAAAAATCAGAAATGTATGTGTAATTTACTTAGCGATAAAGCGAAATCAGTTACTTGGTTTATTTTTTGATTGTATTTGATTTACATACTGAGATTACACATTACTGAAGAATAATTCTCCTGTTACACTGGGACACGATAACACTTGGGAGAATGTTAATTTTTCATGAAACCTCTGCTTGACATTTCGGAGAGAAAAGATTTAATTAGATACAGTGTTTCAGAGCGAACGACAAAAACATTTATGGAGCATATACGTTTAATATTAGACGCACCGCAGGTGTTTATCTAAAACTTGGAAGACCTAATTCTTTCCGAGTTTACTTAACTAATTTCGAAATCAAACATTTTTAAATGACACGTCTTACCAACAAGGTTTACGAGTAGGGTGGGTTCGTGCCCCTAAGAACTGCCTATATATATGGGCTGAGATGACGAGCTAGCTGTTGACACACAAAAAACTCTAGCTAAATATAGACGCAAGGGCATTCAATAGATTGCAATGTGGTATTCTTGAAATTCATTTTATTTTTATGTATTTATTTGTTACACAAAATAAAGATACAGTGAGTACAAAGTAATATTTTTCGATCAGATATAGATCCGAAGGCTTTCGACTATTTGAAAAGTAGATTTCGAGTGCTCGACAAATCTCATATGACCAATTTCCATTCGCGCACTCTCGACATCGATAGATCGGTTTTGTTTCTAATTCCTTTACAACTCCGAGCACCAGACCTATGGAAATGACTAGGATCATTTTACCACGCGAATAAATATGTCCCTATATATATAAGCAAACTTATTTCAAATAACACCGAATACAAACAAGTAATTCATCAAAGTTGACAAATTCACTCAAGTATGAAATGTGACAGTGATAAAGCGCGCTACGGTGGTAAGCTTAGACGAGGTAAAGTAAGGAAGTACCTACGAGGACACTAAAAGAATTGGCAACATAAACTATATGAAAAAAAGGTAGATAAAATTCTATATCAATATTAATATTTAGTATAACCATTAGTGTCTATTTGTGAAACAAAAAAAAGATTGACATGACACTACTCATACTATATTCCATACGCCGTAGTGATCGCTTACGAAGACTTATAAAAGCAACAAAAATAACCGTAGCAAACACTTGTTTGCCCACTTAACAGGCAGCGTTGCAATCCTTACATAATGCCGACGGAGATTTGCATCTGAGAATGGCTGTGCATAATTTGATTGTAAAAGTTTGATTGAAAAGTTCGCGGCAGTGCTCAGGTGGTTTGGACGTATAAAGCTGACAGGCGAGGAGGTGACGAATAAAACGTGACATGGCGCTGACGCGAACTGAACTGGGAAAGTTTCAAACAACTTTGACGATTGCGAAGTCTTTAATCGAATTACCGCATTATTAACTTTCTCATATTTCAAAACAAACGTTGCCACCTACTTGTATTATTGCTTTGTAAATTCTAATTTATCAGGTATATTTCTATTACTTATTCTTCTACTTCTATCAATAATTATAAAAGTTATACACTTAGATATTAGTGGTACATTAAAATAAGAGTGATAGCAGGAAACAAAGGATTGTTTCATTGTCAGTCAGACCTTGTCAAAAAAGGCGAGTCTGTGCATAGACATGCTGGTTCCTATATTTATGCATGGGAGTGAATGCTGGTTATGCCAAAAGCAAGATTAATGCAGTGAAAATAAGAGTTATGATAAATTACGAAAATGTGGTAAGGGAAAATTTTGGACACTTAGAAAGGTAGGACGAAACACGACTGACGAAAGAATTTTTCGAAATTTACAAGGCGAAGTCGTAGACGAACATCGTTCAGACGAACGAACAGACGATCGGGCGTTCATGAATTATTAATGAAAGTATTTTTTTAAACGTCTCCCCACACTAGGATTTTTTTTCTGTTTCATAGATGCAGTCACAAACATAGAAACCTCACATGCACCAGAACATTTTTTTTAAACGTGCGGGAAATGATCTCGCGTTGCGTAGTAGCCGATCCCTCGATCCGCTGCGCCAAACGTATCGTCATGTCAGCTGAGGATGCTATATATATAAATATTTGGGTCAAAGCAAGTGGAAAACTGTGATCTATGCCTTTTTTTTTTGTTCCGCTGAGGAAAATGCATTGAATTGCATACCCCGGCTGCGGAGAGCCGGTGGTTATGTGGGGCTCTCCTCCCCAGAAGGGGGAGGCCTACCCACTAAAAACCTCAGCGATGGCCATCCTCAGGCGTTGTAGGGGGCCCTCAGGATCGAGTGTCGCATCTGAAGACCCCCGGCCTTTGCTCCCCTGGGTGCGCTAGGGGAGCCCTTCTCGGGGACGAGTGATCTTGCTATATATGTATGTATAAACTTAGCATAAGCATTAGAAATAAACAACAATCCAAGGACCTAATATCGATCTGTTTGTAGTCCCAATGTATAAACTGAAGTCTCATAATAACATGAATTTCACTTAAACAACACAAAATGCGAAATTAATTTAGATAGCACAAAAGCAGAGCACTATATTTTATTAACAGAATAGACTATACTATAACATACATATGTATATCTGATTGAAACCCTTTCGAATATGAAAAGCCTTTTCCAGTTACTGTATTACATTTCTTAACAATTCTATTGAGTACAATGAACAGAAATATCTTGGAGTGAAAGATGAAATATCCGAAGAAATATACCAGATAGAGATTTACATGCTTATTTAAATATAAATAATGTACGTGAATGGAATTACAAAGAATATGTGATGTCGTCGCTAAAGGTTCATTTTATGTGATTCCGCCGGGTGTAACGAGGTATGTTTAAAAAAAAACAAACTTTATGTCGATTCCATACATACGCTTTTACATTATATATTTTGTTAAAGAGACAGCGTAAGTCAGCGTAGTTTATGAACGTTTGCAACACCAGGAGCATCACAACCCGGTTGCCAAGACTTAAAAAACGTATTTACTGCCTTCTCGATGAACCCATAGAAATCTCGAAATGGAATTCGGTTCACAATCGGAGCGTGCGCGAATGAAATTTCTATAATAATGGTATTTTTTTATAGGCAGCAAACGGATTACTTGATGGTAAGCGATAACCGTTGCCCATGAACACCCACAACACTAGAGTTACAGATGCGTTGCCGGCCTTTAAAATGGGAATATGCTTTATATATCGCAAAGCAACAAACAAAGGAATGAAAGTGAATGTAAGCGAGACGAAAGTAATGGTATTTGAAAGAGAAGAATGTATGACAAACTGTGATATTATGATTGAGGGACAAAAAGTAGAATAAGTGAAAGAATTTGTATATTTGGGTTCACAGTTTACGAGAGATGGCAAGTGTGATGGTGATATTGAAAGAAGAGTTTTAAAAGGGAATAAAGTAAATAGGGCACTTCATAACTTCATGAATAGCCAGAACGTATCACAAAGAGCACGACTGGCTGTGTATGGAGGCGTGTTGATCCCCACATTGATGTATGCTAGTGAATGTTGGCTGTGGTAGAAGAAACATGAAAGTAGGATTAATGCTGTGGAGATGAGAAGCTTGAAAAGTATAATTGGAGTGACTCTGAAGGACAAAGTCAGGAACAGTGTGATAAGGGAGCGATGCAGCGTAGTTGAAGATGTGTGACAAAGATAAGGAAAGGGATGCTTAGATGGTTCGGCCATGTTGAAAAAATGAATGAAGCAAGATTAACGAAAGAGATACACAAGGTAAGAATGATAGGACAAATCGGTGCAGGTCTAGGCGGACATATCTTGATCAAATCGAAGATGTCCTAAAGAAAGGCCGGGAAAAGAGTACTCGCAACCGACGAGCATGCATGAAGACGCTCATGAAAGTGGAGGAAGCAAGAGAAGTGTGCCAGGATCGTAGCAAGTGGAGAGAGGTGGTCTCTGCCTACTCCATTGGGAACAAGGCGTAACATATATGTATGTATATATATCGCATCGGTTCGGAAATACTGCAGGCGACAATTCATTCCACAGTTTAGTAGTGTGTGGCAGAAAATTCCTGGAAAAATGCACTGTGGTGGACTGCCCAGCGTCTAAGTGATGAGGATGAATGTTGAGTCGCGTAGAACGGTAACGGAAACTAGCAGCAGAAATTAATCCGAACAATTCCTCGGAGCACTCCTTTTAATATAAGCGATAGAGGATACATAGCGAAGCTACATCTCTACGCAGCACCAAATATTTGCAAAACTTACACCAATTAGTCTAGCGCAAAGTGATCTCTATAAGTCGTATGTTATGGGATCTAGGGTAACGGATATCCTCCCCCGAGGAGGGCTCCCCTGTATCGGCAGGGGATCGGAGGCTGGGGGTTCCCGGAAGTCGCTACGTGTTCCCGGGGGCTCCCTACATGCTCGAGGAAGGCCATCCCTGAGGTTTTTAGTGGGTAAGCCTCCCCCTTCTGGGGAGGAGAGCCCCACATAACCGCCGGCTCGCCACAGCCGGGGTATGCAATTTAATGCATTTTCCTCAGAGGAACAAAAAAAAGGTAATGGATATATATACTATACATATTACAAATATATAATTATTTTTTATAGAAATATATTAACAAACATGATTAAGGTATAAACGCTCGCATTCATCATATAAACATCAACCCCCATCGGAACTCGAACCCGGGATCTCAGAGATAGCGACACCATGAAACCCGTGTACTAAACACACTCGCCTACGAAGATCGCCAATAACCCACAATGCTTGTTTATATAAGGCAATTCCATATGTCTGCTGACAAATGTATTTCAACTACATTTAAGTCAGTTAAAACTATTTTATTCTATCACTAGTTAGTTTTTTTTGTAATAAAATTTTGCAGTAAAGTAATAGATGTGACAGTGAAATTTATATCTTGTTACAATTTAGGATAACACAAAATGGTTCTTCTCAGATTTGCTGAGAGCTTTACAAGAACCAAATGTATTATTGTAGGTGTATAGTTACCGTTAGGTGAGAAATTGCCTTGCTGGTCTTATATAGCCGTTAAAAAGAAATTGAAAACCTGGCCTAATATTAGAATACCCTATTCACGATTAGGAAATTAAATCTTTTCCCTTTTCTAACCACTTAGGCGTAACTTTTCATCATCATAGCTCGTATAAGTCCTCGGACAAGGTCTTATTCAAGCATACTATGTTCTTTACTTTGACGACCTCCATAGTCGAGTGGATAGTTCACCGGTTTCAAGGTGTCACCATCTCTGAGGTCCCGGGTTCGAATCCCGGTGGGGGCAGATGTTTGTGTGATGAAAATGCAAATGCAAATGCTGGCACATTTGTACCTTAGTCATGGTTATTGATATATATTTCAATAAAAATTATTTATATATGTATGTCTATCCGTTACCCTAGATCCCATAAGCACAAGCCTTACAGAGCTTACCTTGGGCTTGGCTAATTGCTGATTGGTGTAAGTGTTACAAATATTTATATTTATATATTTATTTATATTTACTTTTCTTTTGCCCTCAGGAAAGGAGAGGCCGAAACCTGCATAGCTACCACCGCAACTAAGTGTCACAGGTGTCAGGTGGTTATGTCGGACTTCAGACCGATCAAGGTGGTTCGATCTATGTGACCTACCGACCAAACGCCTAAAACCAATGGTCCTAATAACCAAAGTGACAGCGACCGCTCCTCAGGAGAGGGCGCAATGCAAACGCACTATATCAATGCGGATAGGCGTTTGGAGTTTCTTAGTAGACGTATGTAGGTTTTCCAACAATGTTTTATTTAGCCGCAAGAGCCTCGGAAAAATGTATAGACGAAATGTGAATAGCTTAAACCATATTAGTACTCGTACGTGGTTCAAACACCGGTTAGAGGTGCATTAACAAAACTACTTAAGTACTGAACGGACGTTTTACCTTTTGTTGGAATTTACCTACAATCTATGCTTTATTGAGCACTAGCTGACCCGTGCCCACTTCGTTGGGCATAATATTAGTAATCCCCGAAGCGAGCACGAACGCGAACCGAATCAAACCCGAAGCCATCGCGCGCCGTTCGCTGCCCGTTTCTTTCTCCGATTCACTTTGCAAAAGGGACTACCACGTAAAAAAAAACCCTTTTTTTCGGTTTTTTATATAAGCTATGACACTCGGCAATAATGTGGCTTTCTATTGGTGAAGGAATTTTAAAATCGGTGCAGTAGATCCCGAGGTTACCCTTACAATTTAACTGATCTTCAAACACACAAACTTTACTTCTTTATAATATTAGTATAGATTAATTAAATCAAAATATTGGTGAAGGTGATTAAAAAATAATGATTTTTTTATATTTGAGTTACGTATAATTGTGTTTACATTCTTTTGCAAACGATGTCGACAGTGTTGAAATTTGTATGAAGTAATGAAAACTGTTGATATTTACAGAAGTCACTTTTATTCTTTAAGTACGAGGGGGGTCAAAAAGTTCGCGGAATGGCGGGGTTGGCGGGGGTGAGGTCGCTCCTCAGGTAGCCGCTACTTGAGTAACTCATAATTACTATATATGCCAATTTCTAGCCAATTGGGTCATTAGCTTTCGAGTTACAAACGAGTAAACAAGTAAATCGGGAACAAACTAGCCACTATGGAGAAAATTGAACATCGCGCCGTCGTAAAGTTCCTCACCAAACAAGGAAAAACCTCAAACTATTTTGCAAGAGATGTTAGCTGTTTACGGAGACTCTGCTCCTGGTAAACCATGATTTACAAATGCACGGCTTTTAAGCAAGGAAGGGAGTCAATTGAAGATGATCCTCGACCTGGACGGCCCATTGAGGCCACTACGCCGGAAATCATTGAAAAAGTTGAAAAACTTGTATTGGAAGACGAAGGTTGAAGAAGAAACAACTTGCAGCATCAGTTGGAGTATCAGAAACCACAATTTTAAAATTTCTTCATCAACATCTTGGCATGAGTAAAGTGTGTTCAAGTGGGTCCCGAGAATGCTCACGCCGCTGCAAAAGCGTGAGCGCGTCAACTGTTCCCGGGAGTTTTTGGACCGCTGTGGAGAAGATAGGGAAGAAATTATGGCCGAATTGTAACCGGTGATGAAACTTGGGTTCACCACTATGAGCCCGAGTCAAAGCAGGAGTCGATGCAGTGGCACAAAAAAGGCACACCACCCCTAAAAAATTTAAAGTGTCGCAATCGCCGGAAAGATCATGGCGACTATTTTTTGGGATACTGAAGGTATTCTTTTGATCGATTATAAAGAAGTGGTGTTTCTATAACGGGAGAGTACTACGCTTCCCTATTGGACCGATTAAAAGAAGCTATTAAAGAAAAAAGAAGAGGAAAACTGACAAAAGGTGTACTCCTTTTGCACGACAACGCGCCCGTTCACACGAGTCATGTTGCGACGGCTGCCATTCATCGATGCGGTTTTGAAAAACTACGCCATCCACCTACAGTCCAGACCTGGCCCCTAGCGATTTTATTATTCCCAAAGATGAAGAAAGAGCTGCGTGGAAAAAAATTTAGAGACGATGATGAAGTCAAGTCGGCGATTTCGGCGTATTTTGACGCCAAGACAAAACCTATTTTTTCGACGGTATTAATAAGTTATATGCCAGATCCGAAAAATGTATTCGTGTTAAGGGGGATATATTGAAAAGGAAAAATAACATAATGTATCATTTCATCTTTTTTCCCAGTCATTCCGCGAACTTTTTGACCTCCCCTCGTATATTAATAAAAAACAGAATGTATATTATTATAAAATGCTACCATGTTCCCACAGATCTGTAATTTTTTTCAGGAGTGAAAATCAAGGGATACAAATTGTCACAGACAATTTATACAGGGGCTGCGTTCTTATTCTAACAGACAGCGTAAATTTTTGTATGAAAGCGCCCCTAGCGGAACTTAATTGTACTATTCTCTTGTATTAAACTAAAATGAGTTCTGTAATTTACTATACGTCAAATATCTATCGAACCACTGACTCTCGAACGTTTTCATGGTGACAAAATGTCTGAAAATTTGGGTCATATATTGAAAAAAGTATTTTGCAACTGTTTGTAAAGGAAAATACCTCTTATTTAACAGTTAATAATGTCTCATATCCATTGTTCCCTATACACTAAGCACTCAAGCTGTATACGCATTGAACATGCTGTTAAAGTACAGATAAAAATACAGAACTTTCTAATTAAAAGTCCCCCGGACAGTTCTAGCCCGTTTATTGTTGAAGTTCCACCCGGAGTGGCTCCCTTCCCTCTCACTCCCGCCGCGGTTCAAATGCTTAAGGGGAATTATATTTCCAGTTTATGTTAATGTTTCAACTTGTACAATACAAGATACCTATTAGGCCAGCGTAATTTTAGTAAAATTCTGTAGATAAAACATTTTCTCTTTTAAATCAAGCATTCATGTTGAATTATTTCAATTGAAGAAATTGCAAATTATTATTTTCCATTTTTAGGTTATAATTTCTATTAGAAACCCAATTTGTACTCTTAAATCAGTGCTAGCTTACTGACTACTGATTAGTTGTATATTTTGAGAATATTCTTAGAGTTCAAACTATAGATAAATAGTTATTTGGTTTACACACACACCAATTATGATTAATTTGAAAAACATAAAAATATAACAAATTTATGTTAAAAACAAGTAAACAGACCCGTCCGCCGTACAGAATAATTGATGTACATATGTGCTGTAGCGGCACCGCAAAAAGATCCTTAGCTTAATGCCAATATTTGCCCAAGAGCAAAACATAGCTTACTGCCAATATTTGCACAAGAGCAAAAATCACAGATTTTCAACTATAGCCTTAGGGCCGTCACTTTGATACTCAGTTGCTGTTCTTTATAAATATTTCTTACAATTACATCAATTAGCCTAGCCCAAAGTAAACTCTGTAAGGCTTGTGTTATGTGATCTAAGATAACGGATAGATACATACATATATTACACATATATATTTTTTATTAGAAATATATGTTAACCACCATGACTAAAGTACATATATATGTACTTAAATCAATTTTGTACTATTTTGTTTATATATACAACTAATACGTATATAGGTCATATAATAACCTATATACGTTATATACAGGAATTACATAGTTTTGTATAAAGAAAATAGAAGCTTGCCACTAACTTTGACTACAACGCCAATTTCATAATGCAAATTGATCAGAGCATCATATTGCAGACAAAGCATACCAAAATAGGTCGTGTCACAATTAAATTTCGAATTCTAATTTCCAGTGCAAAGCGAACCAACAGGCTGGATGCAAGCTCACAACTGTTGCTGCCCCAGTTTCGAGCGATTGTATCCGAGCTCAGAAGACCTATTTATTCGAAATCGCGTACATCTCATGCGACTTAAGTCATAGTCGTCTTTTCGGCAATATTACGTCACGTTTCTCAATTCATTAATGATTCGCCATCAGCAATGCCAACATTGCTCATGTTTCGTTCCATGCAGAAAAATTACAAACCGGTGAGATTCGAAATCCAAATTTGATTTTACAGCCGTATACGTTATTTCTTTGTCTGAATAAAGTGACAATTCTCTTGTCAAAATGACAGATTTTGACGTTAATTCTAATGATTGCTGCTATAATTTTATATATAGTCTAGTCTAGCCTACCTACCTAAGTCTAGTTTATCTTAATTTGACCATAATAAAGGTTACTTATTCGAGAGATTTATGTGACATAATAAAATGCAAAATGATTCAATATTCAACTCCTATATGTTACTGTGCGACATGACCCCTTCAGAAGATCCAGTAGACCCTCTGCAGCAGCTACATAGTGAAGATTAGAACTATCTAAAAAAATATCGACAAGTATCGACAATATTATCTATATTGATAGAAGTCAAGTCACATTTTAGTTCTACACTATCCAAACAGAATTTATTTTCACGCCCCACATAGACCCCCATCGAGTCTCCCGTAGACCCCTGGAGGTTTATATGGTATCAGTAATTTCTAAAGTGATAGAAATTACTGATCTAAATGAATGATAATAAAATATCTAACAATCATTCTGGAGAAAAAACGAAACGAAAACTGCCATTAACAGCAAGAGAAAAGATAGTGTCAAGGGCATCAAACAATTCGTTAATCACATTAATGACACATTAATCTAATGGAGTTGGATGTTAAAGAATAAAATTAGCTTATCTTCGCATCATAATCTGGGTCCAGATGCCAAACTAACAAAGTACAAAATCCGAAACCCGAAACCGAAATGCGAGCTCATAAAATATTCCGGGAGATTTAAAATGGAAACAAGATTGAATGGACGTGCCCTGCCCTGTTTGGACAGGAATCCTAATCACTGAAGTGATCGGACAAGTAATTGATATTTTAAATTATCTCCTTTGGTTCCATAGTTATGTAGACGTTCTATTGTTTTTTAGTTTATTATTAATTTAAATTAGGCTATGGTTTTTAGTTCTATTTATTCATTTTACTTGGCTCAATACTACAGGCGTAACAAAGTCGAGATTTGAAGTCCAGACCCCAATGGTTCTAAGTCATAAAAATAGTAAAAAATAAATTATGATTAAAAAGGTTGTTTTAATTCTTGAAAAACATTAACAAAATGCAACAAATTTAGATAAAAAAATATCCCGCGTTGCCTGATATGCATCAGTGTCAATAAATTTAGATGTTTTTATTCTGTAATATTAATACCTACACACTTCTGCTATATATGTCAAAAGGTTCCTCCAAGTATCACTCAATACAGATATTTTATTGTACTGTATAGAAATTTATAACTACATCTTCAGGAAAAATAAAAAAAGGAACTAGTAAATAGGCACATTGTTAATTAAGCGCACCTAAATACTTATCGTTGAACTCAGGATCAGTTACAGATATCCTTAAGAACCTTAACAAAATGATTCTTAATCAAACGCTTATAAAAATTCTCATTGAAACGAATTGTAATGAAGAAGAAGATAACAAAAACTTAAAAACTTTATGTTTACAACTTATTATTACAACAATAAGCTAAAAGATGAAATACTATTTTGAAAGTTCAATATAATATTTATACAATCTCTGAAAATAGTAAGTTCCCAGGCATATCCAAACTATTGATGTCACAAAATCGCAAGTACATAAAATTAAACTACCTATTCCGAGCACTAGTTATCATTCAAATAACCCTTAACAATTCTTTTTATCTTTTATCAATAAAGGAAATTGCATTTCTTCAGATGTTATGTAATTATATGTTAAGAGAAAAATCTGTAATCTTCCATCTAATAGTGTTTGGTATCCAAAAATATTCTTAGAAGCAATATTAATTATATTCTTGTCGGACGAAAGATCTCTTGTGACGGCAAGAATACTAAATATTTATATATTTCTGACTGACACGTTCCACGACGTCAGAAACAATAACCTCAGTTCCAGTAATCTGATAGCCCGTTCTATTTCAGAATTACGGACCGAACATTTAGCAGAATTGAATTCTCTAAACCTTTCAGCTTATATAACGTATAACGTTTATGTCAGCTGGTGCTCTGTAGAAAATATAAAATCAACGCCCCAATTGTATTCTTATCTTTCGAGCATACAAAACAGTTCGTACTTCAAATTAAATAATAAACTTACGCTCATTTTGTATCTTACAAATGTTTACACTGTCTATGAAGAAAAAATTAATACAAATATAAATAAAATATATGAATCAATTTTTGTTACACTTACATCAATTAGCAAGTCCAAGCAAGCAAATTAACAAGTCCATATGTTTAGCATAAAATAATATTATAATTGTATTTGTATAATTTACCATACCCTTACTACCTCTAATAGATAATTATCAAGGAAAACTACTCTTTATGGATATTTGATATATTTCAAGACCGTGTTTACAGAATTAATGTAGACAACGGTCTTTACTCGGGGGCAGGTAACATTTTTTTTAATATACTTTCACCAATTACTAAATCTTACAGAGCTTACAAAGTAAGCTCTAGGATCTAGGGTAACGGATAGACATACATATATTATACATTATATATATATAAATATTACAACCATGACATTATAAAATTGCTCGTATTCATCATGCTAACATCCGCCACCACCGGGATGCGAACCCGGGACCACAGAGATAGCGACACCTTGAAACCAGTATACCAACCATTTGACTACGTAGGTCGAGGGCGATCAAAATGACATAAATACGGCAATTATATTAAAGAAATCCAAATTTAGCTGTAGTAATATAATCCAATTCTGCTAAAACATTTACAAATTTACCGACCAAATAAGGAAAGGTCCTGGGACGACATACTTCTTTAAAGAATTTTAAACTGGACTATTCGGAGCTGGACAACGTGTTGTGCTTCAACTATAAAAGTTTACGGTCTTTGTGTTGGAAATGCACTCAAGGTGTAAACCTGAATTGTGGCTTTCAATTTATTTACAACAAGCTCCTTGGCGTAATTTTGTCTGGATAGACTATATACTAGTACTAGATATGGGGTTTTACTAGAACGTGAATTGATTTGGATGATTTTATTATACACATAAACATGAATTGTAAATCAAATAAATACAAATTCTGATGGTCTGAAGATGGATGTTTGTTACCTTACAATAATATAGTGCAGAAGATATGAAAAAAAAAAATGTGTCTACGGAGGGCTTCGATCTTATATGATCGAAGACGGAGGGCATAAAAGCGAGTGCAAACTATTGACCCGGGCATTGCTGTCCGTCAGTTTTGCGTGTTGTAGCTAACGAAAAACAGACGGCGCTACGTGTACTATGTAAGCGTTCGAGCGTTCGACAGCAGCCGAATTTATCCGAGCGCTCTCGAGCTCAGAGGCTTCGTGTCGACTGCCAGTCTCATTTACTTAGTCGACGAGTGAACACATGTTTTTCAAGTTACCCTCTATAGTTTTCTATTAAATATTAGTTTTGTAAAAAGTTACGTCATTCTCTTAATAATAGCGTGGATCTTCTTATAATAGCTTATACATCAGAATAACACGTAGGCTACATACAAATCATAAACATACCAGCTGGTGCTCGCGACTTCGTCTGCACAGATGATAGATTTTTCCTACTTACTTATCGCCATATATTTTGGACAATTCACACAACACTACTACTTATCCTTAATATGACTATAAGTATAATATCAAAATATACGATAAGTAATCATAACGTTTTTATTTTTTATTAGTAACTAGAATACAGAAATGTGGTAGACGACAATTTTTCAAATTCAATATATAATAAGAGTACTCTTTTAAGTGAGAAATATTGTAGAACCAACAGTACACCTGCACCTATTACTTTTGAAGATACATCGACATGTTTGCGGCGCTGTCGCGGACTGCTCAAAAACGCTCCATACTAATAACACTGCAATCGTGACGTCATAACTAAGTAAACTCACCTAATTTGTATGAGCGTATAAACAAATTTAAAAATAACTTTGTTATTTGTACGTTTATAGGTATACTTTCTATATAAAAAAAATGTTACATTTATTGTGAGAATGTTAGAAATGTGTTCGTTTCATTAGAATTAAGTAAATAATAATTGCTCATTTTTTAGAAATCTAAAAACAATATAAATTAATAATTAAACTGAAATTTCTATATTGACATACTTTCATGAGATATAAATTGCTCAAATCAGATAATTATTGTATAAAAACGGCTATAATCAGTTGTAGTCGTCTACCCTATTCTCGTTTTAAAATCGATTCAATTCCAAATAGCGTTTTAATCTAGGGTCAAATAATTATAAAAGTTGCACAAGAATTGAATTTAGCATAATACAAATGCGGTGCTGTTAAATTATAGTAGTCACATTCAACACAGCTGCATTCTTTCCCTAGCGATAAAACACCAGCTGCTGAAATACACGCCTCTATAAACTTAAGTATTAACTTGAATTAAATTAACTAGTTTTAGCTTAGGACAACGTCCGCTTGCCTTGCTTGTTTCATAGACTTCGTCCATGAGCCCATTTCCGATTCAAAGTTTAAGGAACTTGTTATGGTCAAAAGAAATTTGAAAAAGGAAGGTGTATTTAAATTTAACTGTCTAAAATAGTAAGTCCGTAACTATGAAGTTTTCGTTTTTTGTATTAATTTTAACTCTAAGGTGCAAGGTTTGGCTTGAATCTCAGAATTAGGTTATTTTCCGATTAGGTTTCGAAGCCATTTGTCATCACTGATATAAATTCCGTATCAGTCTTTCGACTTGACATTAATAAGGAAATATCCGCAAATTAGAATAAGCGAGAAAAAGAATTCATTAATAAATGATTCATTTGTTGACACCTGACGTTACTACAGATCAACAATTTTGGAATTGGTATAACTAATATGACGTTGTTTTATGAATGTGGATTCAAATCATAAAATAAAATTAGGTGAAAATAGAAAGGCAATACAAAATTTCCCGGACAGCTAGTTTTTTCTTAATATAAAGTTAAAACAAATTTTGTATACTTAAAAGAATTTTCCACATTTTCCTTATTTCACAAAATCAAAAGACACTCCTCCGGTTGCGGAGCAGAAAATTCCAGAGATGAACCAATGGACCGCAAGCGTCTAAAAGTAGGAATACCATGTTCAGGAATTTCAACGCATTGCTCAAATAAATACGCTCGACCCTTTGAAAGGGTCTTCGGTAAATACCTGAGCCTCAAAACGAAAGGATTCAATGAAAATACATTTGAAGTAGGTACCGTTAATTAATAGAGAAAGTAAGAAATAATATTACTAAAATAGATAAAAGGATTATACACGATAAAACCATTATATACACAAAGGATTATTTAGTTCAATATAATAATGTAACGGTTCAAGTTAGATCTTATCAAAAGATAGGTACGTAGCCTAGGTAAAGTCGACTTATTCCCCAAATAAGATGCACAAAACATTACTGCAATTAGAAAAAAAATTGCAACACGGTGCAGACTAGTTTCTTTTCGTGTTACCCATATCTCACAAAATGTAGTCATAATAAAGATAGAGAAATGAGTATGAATTCTGCTTCTTGATTTAAGTGTAACCTCTGAATAAATGGATTAATTGGGTTCAATATTTTTCAGGGAATGGTAAGTCTCGAATTTATAAAAATATAGATAAACAATTTAATAACTATTCTCTGACTTAAAAACGATTAGATTAGAGTAAGTAAGGATAAGTAATTACTAAATATTATCAGTATCTGCATAATTAATTCTCTGCAATGTCACGAGCGCAGCAGCGTAGACATATATATTATAAACTCTGAGTACTGCTTACGAACTTAACACCCATATATTAAATTTGACTACTCACTCCAGATAATAGTAAAATACCCCTTGCCAGAAACATCACAATATATCAATATTAGAGGCACATTCACTTCTTGCTAAATACATCAATACGCGCGATCAATCAAAATTGATTTGCATCTTCAACTGTCAAGATAGCAACATCTTCCCAATATGTACTCTATGCGTCTAGTAATACAGTTTACAATGCATTGAAGCAAACAACTACGTGATCAGCATTACATGCCCGTATAATAGCTGAATGATTGATTGCATTTGATGATGTAGAAAATAAGATGTTCACACATAGTTGAGTTGGCCAAACAATTTCATGACATGTCCACGGCCTTTGATTTCCAAAAGCAAATAGTAGATATAATAAAAAATAAAATATTTGATTTTATTAAATAAAACATATCAAAACATTGTGTTTGAGAATATTTCAGATATAATCAATCATAGCAAATGTTTCGTTAAATATTTTGGGGGTTTCTCAAGGAGATCATTTAAGTCCTAATATAAAATCAAAAATGCGTCAGGCAATTATGTTCCCTTATTTATCATTATACCTAAAAATAAACATTTCAGTTAATAAGTTAATAAAATGAAATTCATGTCATATCTTAGAATTAGTTTTAATAACCGCCCAGTTGAAATCTGAGTAGAGCCACATAAACACGCTCCCTAAAGATAATAATCCGCCCTCGATATTACATTTATAACATTAATACCGCCGAGCATGCGTTGGTTATAGTCCCTAGTGAAAATGGCAGACAAGCGAAATTCTTGTACAATATTATAATCTACAAACAGTACAAGGTTCAAATTTCTTTGACCAAATTTATCTATATCAATATTGAAATTTTAAACATGAATACTATTTGTTCAGAGTATTTTTACTTACACAATATAATTTCATGAGTTTTTTGTACGAATTTCCCCATACATAGTCCTGGTGGTTAAGAATATCTATGTAGGTCTTGATAACTATAAAGAAATTGATGTTTCATATGCTTCGTGCATGAAAATCGGTAGGTGTAGGATTTTGTATTACATTTTCTCGCTTAACTCCATCACGGAATCTTCATGGAATGAGAAACAGCCATAAAACATGTAGTCTCTCTCTATCAGAGATGGAAGATTATTTTTAAGATCACATAAATAGAATAACACAATATTTCGGTTTGGTATTGTCCATTAACAGAAAAAGAAACGTAGTTAAATAAAAATATTGATACATCAAAGCCAAAGGAAAGTGATTGATCTAAATAGTAAGGATTATAGATTCGTCGTCATATTTTATTATAGTATAAAAATATTCGATGAAAATTCTTGGTACTAACATTCATAATTTGTAGGTACGACTGTCTATTCAGCGATCTCGTCGTGATTTTGTCGCGTACATAACAAAATCCGCTCGTTTGCCTTCGCATATGCTCTCAGATTTCACCTAAATTACCCCTCGCATATAATTGTGAAGCTGGATTTTGTTATACTGCGTCTGTTTGTAATATCAGCTACAAAATTGGTGCCTACGTGTTAGAGTTCCACTTGAATCTTAAAGCAAGTTGAATTGGGAATAAGACGATTATCAAAAATGGTTTTGTGAAATGAACTCCAGCCGCTAAGAGAATGCGTTTCTGACAGGTGCTGTCATTTGCTTACGCACATGGAATAAGGTTCATATTTGTATAATACTAGAATCGTGGTTAGTATTATACAAATATGAACCTTATTCCACGTACGTAAGGAAATGACAGCGCCTGTCAGAAACGCATTCTCTTAGCGGCTGGAGTGTAGCATTATATTTCACTAGGGGACCGACTCGGACATCGTTAAAAAGAGTTCGTCCCATGACTATAAAACTTTAAGAATGGTGACCTGAATAACCTATATTGGGGTATAAACATTTCCACTTCACTTGGCTCTAGTAAAGATATTATCACATTAGCGCAAATAGGGTACTTCCCTCTATATTAGAAAAGATCTAAAGGCATATAACTATGATAGCTTATGCATTAAATAGTCGGAACCATCATGTTTATAAAATAACAAAAATAATATAAAAATTAGTTTCAAAGTATTCACTTTTTTAATCTATACGTAAAACAAGAGCGAAACATAGGCCGCCATGTCGTGACGTCATAAGGTACTGTAAACTTATGCGTGTCAATGTCATTATGAATCATAGTACGTATAAAGCCGGGAAACAATAAAAAAAGAAGTTTGTAGGTTGCTTTTTTAATGTAAGAGAACGTTATAAATACGTAAGTTAAATTGAAAGCGCACGTGAATCACACTATGGAAAGCAGTTTTGTAAAAGGAGATAGTACGAATTTACCAAAAATAAATGCAATGGTCGAAAAATTCTTTGCTGCATATCCCGACTTTTGTTCTGCCGAGTTAAGGAGTATTAAAACATCGATGTCAGTATTACTCTTTTATTATTATTCCTTTATTAGTTGTTTATATATAAAAGATATTAACTCATTTTTAAATTATGAATATAATAATACATAGCATCAAACATAGAGCTTTGTTTATTATTTACATGCCGTATTGACGTCATCGCTACAGAGTAACAACTCGTGCGGCACCTTCGTCTAATTACGCGCGAAATTTGAAAATATTAAATTTTAATGCAATTTTTATAGTACTTAACGAGTGTATAAAATTTTTATATTTTAAGTATATGGTTTACTGACACGCAAGGATCAAATTAAGATGCTTTTCAAAAAAGAGATTAATTCCCTATTGAATATGTTACTAGCGACCCGCCCCGGCTTCGCACGGGTGTAAAGCTGATTACTAAATACACTACAGAAATACTATGAACGTTGTATATAATCGTTTGTAAAGTAAAGCGGAAAACAAGTAATTATGTACGACATCACATTAGAAACCTGAAAAATAGCAGTATTTCTCCACTTAATGGTTTTTTTTTATGCTAGGCCCGGCAGATGACTTCCTCCTGACTGATGTTAAGCGGTGAAAGAGGCTCAAATGAGATGACAGATAGGATAGTGACTTCACTCCACTGTCCTACCTGCCCTATCCCTGCCGGCCCAAAAGATGCTTTTTCACGCCTCTTTTGAAGGAACCCATGTTGTAGGATGTAGGAAACACGTGCGGGAAGTACGGCAGAAGAAGGAATCTTGAAATTTCTTAGTGCGGTTATATTATACATATAAACCTTCAATCACTCTATCTATTAAAAAAACGCATCAAAATCCGTTGCGTAGTTTTAAAGATTTAAGCGTACATAGGGATATAGGAACAGAGAAATCTACTTTGTTTTATACTATGTAGTAATAAGCGTATAAATATGTGTAAGTTAAATCATTAAATTAGAATACAACTGGAACGGAACCGGAACTATTAAAACTCAGAAAACAGCACCATTGATTCTACGTTAAGCCCAAGGATTGAGTTGTATAATATGCCACATTATGTACATAGAAAATTCAGAGCCCGAGAAAGCAGGTTACTTTTAATGCGAAAAAGGGCTGTAAGGGTTCGAAATAGGAGATGGAAGTTTATATGGAAAGTATCTTGAATTACTTACACTGATAATAATTTTTAGTTGTCATTTGAGTTACATAATAGACCTGCTGGAAATGGAGTCTCTCGGTCTACGTTTTTTTTTTATACTACAACGGTAGCAAAAAGGCTTACGGCCTGCCTGATGGTAAGCAGTTACCGTCGCCTACGCTTGCAACACTAGGGGCATCACAAACGCTTTGCCGACCTTTTTAAATTCGTTGAAAGGAAATTTCGTTGAAACCGCACTATGCGTGACCATTTAGGCTCCAGCATGTGAGGATGAACACTCTGCCGCTGGCGAGCGGTGCGATGGTAGAATGTGGCCGTGGGCATCATGTCGAACAATTCTTTGGAACACAACCCGTCGTATAAGCGATAGAACACACACAAAGAGATGTCACGAAGATCACGAAGACACGTCTCGAAGATGTCGAATTTGTACTCGACCTTCTCAAGTCGACTAGCCTACTAATGTAAGTAATAAAATTTGCTTACTCTGCAAAGCTACACCGATTACTCTATATATCAAGCGATCACAACTGGGTATTGATGACTCAGCTAAAATAAGGCTGAAAGGACAAGGTTTCAAGAGACGAGTGTCAGGCGTTGAGCCGTGAATGCGTGACGCAATCGTGACGTCATCGCAACAGGCTTCAACAAGTTCTCAACAAAACGGGTTAGAAGGGATACACTCTACGTTTATGAGCAAACTTTGTGTTCAAACACTAGTTTCGGTTTCGATTAAACGTTTGCTCAGGCACCCTGTAAGTAACAATGAACTCGTGTTTATTTGCAAAAATATGTTTGGTCTATCTATTATAAGCAATGTTATTGCTTCTTATACAAAATAGGTTTTACGTTTGAGACGTTACAACGATCTATCAAGATAAGATCATCTGAAACTTGGACTGTGAAGTCCCAGAAGCTGCTGAAATGAAAATTAGACGCCAAAATGACTATTTCGCGCAATTCTCAACATAGGATGACCCACCTTCAAGAAAATCTTAATAAGTGCATAGTTTTTGCTCTGAGCACAAAACTTGCTTTAAAAGTTAAAATTAATCAATAGCAATACTTTTTTTTCATGTGAAAAAGCAGGTAATCCTCATAGATTATGTCGGAATCAGGGTTAAGTCCAACCTATTGACTATAGACATACTGGGACATAGGACTATTCGGTTATCTCAGTCTCATAATCTGGCTCTAAAATCTATATTGGTACTTCCATACAAGTATGAATTTCATGGTACAAGTAACTGGCATTGGTTCTTCAATTGTACACCGAACACCGAAAGAAGTTTATATTTTGCGTAATTTAGAGATAGCTGCCCATCAGTTGTGTTACAACATTGATTTATACAGAAGGCCAGCTATGTACATCGTGCGAATACAGGTTCACTCAACATGGAAGAGTTTACAATGATTTCGGTATAGTTTCGGTATTAACGATAGAACGAACGACGGTGAACATAAGACACACAGCGTCTAGCGGCGTGTAAACTTTAGACGATGTCTTATCATAACAGCTCATATGTTAGTCTATATTAGGTCGATTAGGCCTTTGTCAACCCCGCTGGCCCAGTGGAGATCAGTTGAATACATACACTTTTGAATTTCTTCGCAGCTGTATGCAGGTTACTCATAATGTAGAGATGTAGCTTCGCTATGTATCCTCTACGCTTATATTACGGGGAGTGCTGCGAACAATTGTTTGATTAATTCCTGCTGCTAGTTTCCGTCACCGTTCTACGCGACACAACATTCATCCTCATCATCTAGACGCTTGGCAGTCCACCACAATGCGTTTCTTTAGGAATTTTCTGTCACGCACTAATAAACTGTGGAATGAATTGTCGCCTGCAGTATTTCCGAACTGATGCGATATTGAAACCTTCAAAAAAGAGCATATTCCTATTTAAGAGGCTGGCAATGCATTTGTGACTCTTCTGGTGTTGCGGCTGTCGCGGGGCAGCGATTATCGCTTACCATCAGGTGATCCGTTTGCTCGTTTGCTTCCCGATCCTAAAAAAAATGTTTTTTTTTTACACCGTAGAAGCGACAGATAAATGTATACATGAAATTTCGAAAAACGAAAAAACGCATTGTCACGTAGCAGAATCGACCTCAGGCCTCGCAAGATCGTTTGCCAGTAAAATTTGGAGATTTACATAATCACCATAATTCTCATCAGAATATATATAACTATAATTATCAGGGTAAAGCTATAAAATCTGCTGTTGTCTGAATCCATATGATATTTGCCTCTCGATATATGTGCTATATTAGGCATTCGGCTTGGTATACTACGACAACCTTAATCCTGTTTTCAAAGCCCAGGTCTACCTACAGCTGGAGCTGGCGTACTGTGCCTAATTATTTCGCGACCACGCCGCGTGAAGACAGCTTGCGAACAATCGACCGGTTCCCAGTATTAATTTGCCTCCATTATACCTTTTAGCGTTGGCGACGGAAAATTAATGCTAGCCGTATTAATTGTAGTAATTAACATTTTGCCAAAATTATTTGGTGCGTCGCCGTTCATTTTGGGTGAAATTTATTTTTGGCTTATTTAGTAGGCGCGTACTTATTTATTATTGTGACTTGCGCTAGCCACTGGCAGTAAATATAAGTGTGCTGCAAAATTAAGTATTTTTTGCGCTAAAACAGTAGGAAGACTTAAATGGTTGGTTATTTTGTGACATGCCTATTGATCGTCAATCCTTATTAAAATGGAGGATTCGTTCAATAAAAACAGAATTAGGTTCATCAGATGTTAATATTGCTAACCAAAAACTATCCTAAGATTATTTGCACCATGAAGTGATAAAACGGGTCCCTAGCAAACAGATCTGTCAAATCGATTCGATTGGGTTTGCCGAATTAGTTATAAAACTACCCCTGTGATCTATTATAGGTTTTACGGGCGGGGTGTGCCCGAGTGATGTCGACCTTATACCCTATTGGCATTGTAAGCGTCTTTATACTGTGGTAATCTCTTATTACTTTTGTAGTTCCCACATCTGTAGCTTAACTATAAAAATAAATAATTTATTTCATTACCAGTGAAGGCAATTATTTTTCGCATATTTTTACAGAATCGTCAATTAGAAGCTGGCCCCACATAAATAGTATGAACCCAACTTTTAGTTTACTAGAACCCCCTTTAAAGTTAAACAAGTTAACATTAAATCTCTAAAACCTATAGTTTCATTATGTTATTTACTATAGTCAAAATATTTGGCAAAGTAACTATTGAGTGATTAAAATTAAACCCAAGCATTGTTATCATTTCAGTGATGCTTAATAGTATAATAAACTTTTTTTATAAGAGTATTTTTGGCAATTGTTTAAAATATGTGAAAATTCAAATCGGCAACACTTTGTGGAACTTTGTTGTAAAAGGCAATACGTTTCCCCACAATAGAGCCTCTAGTTTTTTACAGCAGTACGTTGGAACGGCTTATATTCTTAACGGCGAATTATATTTCTCAATTAGTGAATTTGAAAATGTTGTATCCTGGTATTTATTAGTAGGCACAATTGTTGTATTGTTGTCTGTATATTGTCCAATTTTGTGAACATTTCGAAATCATAAATAGTCCCTAATACTCCGATAAAGAGTTCAAAATAGTTTGCCTTACAAATAAGTTATTTAACACAATAGTTGTGTTGAACCACCCTCCTTAATGTAGCGAAGAAATATTACTGGATGTAATACATATTTTGATAAAATATATCTCCATTTACAACAGAAATAGTATTCCAAGAGGTGGCTTAGCCTATTTCGTTGGATTTGCTTTTGTACAAACAACGATGGTTTATATTGAGGCAGCCGGGCGTTATTAGAGTACTGCCGATGGCACATCAATTCAGACAAACTCAATATGCAACTTAACGTTTCGTAATAAGGGCTATATTAGAAGCGAGTGAGGCTTACGTGTTATGCGTTCGACTGTTCGAAACTATTCAATCTTGGTTGATATAGTTCTGGATGCTTCGCATATGGTTAGTATTTTCAGATGTTAACATTGTTTATTTAGTTTGTAATAGTTCAATACTTGGTTAATTTAATGGTGATTACTTTCTTTATGATTTTCTTGAAGCTCTTTTAAGTAGTGATGGAAAAGTTTGTTTTTAAAGCAATTCTTGATGATTTTATGATTACTTACTCCTTACTCGTACAATGCTCTATTTATTAGAATAACTATTCATAAAATACATATTTTATATATCGATATTAATATGAGGTATTTATTTCATTATAAACTATACCAATGAATAAAAACGTCTATTCTATGCGATGATTATGTAACATCCCGAAATCTTGCCGTAACCCTGCGCAAGACGCTATAGAATATAATAAAAACACCATTAAACTTCACACTGTTTGACATATCTTTATATTTATCGACTCGTTATGGCTTCACGTTGCCAGCAATGGAACTGGCTAAAAGATATCATCCCATAGTGTGAAGAATGATTTTTTAAATATTTATCGGGATATCATAATATTTATACATATATACTGGATTAAAAGCTGGCGTCATATACATACATATATATATATGTGACGCCTTGTTCCCAATGGGGTAGGTAGAGACCACCTCTCTCCACTTGCTTTTTGTAATGAAACTGTGTAAAGCGCCCACAGCGGAAATGTAATGAACTAAACTTGTTCTACATTAAACTATTAGATTGATATGGCTTCTGTTATTTTACTATAAATCAAAAAGTAATTTGTAGTGTGTGTACACACTGTGTAAAAAAATCTAATGAATCTCTGTACAACGCCTTTTTTTTACGAGGTGCAATTCTGGTTACGCACCATACCTATCGATGGCTAGTAGATAGGCCTATGGAAGACTCTCCCCATTTAGTGCAGGGTATACCCACTAAACCATGTCAACGTCCATATTGTCCTTTGATGGAGGGAATCCAGGGAATCACCTCAGCGATAGGGGGAGCGCCCTGGAACCCTGCCTCCGCATTGATTGCGGCAATGCTGGCGGACGAGGGAGGTTGGAGGGCTGTGGCCTCCTTCTGTGAAGCAGTGATGCTCCAGAAGAAGGCCGCCGAGCGGGCTCGGGAGATGGCCGATCCCGCTCGAAGGAGGCGGCGCCACCGCTGGTCGCCGGCGGGCGCGAGGAAATCGCGCCCGCGGATACGGCGACCCGAGAGGGACCACGCCCCTTCCGTGGCCGGGGGGCGTCGTCGGTGGTGAAGATCGGGGGAGGTATTGTAGCCTCCCCCGAGGAAAGCTCCCCTGTATCGGCAGGGGACACTCCCTACATGCCTGAGGAAGGCCATCCCTGAGGTTTTTAGTGGGTAGGCCTCCCCCTTCTGGGGAGGAGAGCCCCACATAACCGCCGGCTCGCCACAGCCGGGGTATGCCACTTAATGCATTTTCCTCAAGGGAACAAAAAAAAAAGGGAATCACCTCAGGACAGCTCATGCAACTACGGCCGTGTCTTAGCGCCTGTGCTTGTTACCTGGACATAGAGGTAATCTCAGATCGGAGGGCCTATGGATACCCACCTTAGCGCGCAGTCTGCTCCTAGGGCCTGCTTCTAGGTCACTTTTTTCCACTAGGGACGATGGGAGGCTACAATCATCCCTAGTGGAAAAAAAGTGACCTAAACTTGTTCATAATAGATAGATATGTCTTCTATAGTATACTATCTGCAAAAAAACGACAGCAAACACACGGTAGAGCCACAGCTTTTGCATACTTTTGCTTTTGAGTATTTGATTCCATTGATCAAGGAATACTTTTGTATGTGGAACGCAAAAGTTTTTTATTATGTACAGATTTAAAAATAGGAATATCGACGAACGCCTTTCGTACCAGCTCCGAGGCTATTGAGACGATTCAAAGAGCCGAACAAAATGGAATAACAACTTTTCCTTTTCATACGAATCGGCTGCATGTGACGTACCTATCTCGATAAGTATTCCTCTGAATGAAGTACCTGAAACAAATGAATGTAATATGTTAGTATTCTGTAATAATTAGCTCGGGTTTAGTTATCAATAGTTGTAATGTTTCCAAGTGCATATGAAACTAATATTATACATGCGATAGTTTGTATGTATGGATGTTTGTAACTCTTTCACGCAAAAACTACTAAATGGACTTTAATGAAACCTTACAATAATATAGCTTGTTTAGGATTTATGACCCCTGACAACATTCGGACCGTGGTAAAAGAAGGGCAATAAAAAAAGACACTGACTGTCACTGTCATTACGGATTTATCTCGGTCGCATTTTCAGCAGTATTAATTCGGGTTAATAATTGTAATTTTTATGGAAATATATATACGGCTTTATCTAACTATATCACTTACGGATCAACACAAGCAACAAATATATAATGTCTTGAAGACTGGATTAGAAAGAGGACGACCACGCCTTCACCTAATTACACTACAAGTATCATATAACATATATTTAAAAGAACATACGGTAGGGCACATTAGTACACAAATACAATAAAATCACATATAATTACCCAATTAAATAAAACGAGTACAAGCGGGCATCTTTTTTCGGAACATAGATTATACATCAGAATAACACATAGGCTACCATTTCTAAATATATACGCTAATATAAGCTACTCGAAATACTAATACTGCGCAGATGAAGTCGCAGACACTAGCCAGTCATATAAAAACTATGTTAACTATTGTTTATTAGTGAAAGTGAGATAAAGTGACTATAGAGTGGCATGTGCTTTAGTTACAGCGATAAGGTCCCAGGCCTTCTGCCTGACCAAAAGCTGTAGGTAGTGTTTCGTTGGTATAGTAGGGGAGGCCAAGAGGGGATTTTCGCAGTTACTCCGGCGTGTCAGATTAAGATATGGGAGATACCTCTCGTCTTGCTGAATAACCCTACAACATTTCAGAGCGCCATCTAGTGACGAACAAGTTTAAAAAAAAATTGTTATATGAATTTAATCGTGCACATCAGATTAGCACATATATGGCTTAGTTCGATGACGTGAATCTGTTGATTCTTAAATTTTTCAATTACGTGCAGAGAATTCCAAAATATGGCAATTCGAAAAATAACATTTTGAATAGTCATTATTTGTTCTGGAATTAATTAAATGTGGCAAATAAGCTTGTGTCACATTTGAATAGTCTTGTAAAATTAATGCTATCAATATCTGACACGATCGAGAATTCTATGTGACTTTTTTAGACTTCAAAATTTTTGAAAACCTGTAGCTGCTAAACCCACCGCTAAAAATATACACATGTCATAATCTTTTTTTCTTCCTAAATATAACCTTTCAATTCCAATAGGTCTCTACGACGTTCGAGTAAATACACATTTAGCGTCCTGGCCTCCCCTACCAGTAGGCTTCTGCTGGCAATGCTAGCGGACGAGGGAGGTTGGAGGACTGTGGCCTCTTTCTGTGAAGCAGTGATGCTCCAGAGGGAGGCCGCCGAACGGGGTCGGGAGATGGCCGATCCCACTCGAAGGAGGCGGCGCCGGGCTCGGTAGCACAGCTGCGGCGCCACCATGGGTCGCCGGCGAGCGCGCGTAAGTCGCGCCCGCGGATACGGTGACCCGGGAGGGACCATGCCCCTTCCGTGGCCGGGGGGCGTCGTTGTTGGAGGAGATCGGGGGAGGTAGTGTAGCCTCCCCCGAGGAGGGCTCCCCTGTCGGCAGGGGAGAGGAGGCTGGGGGTTCCCGGAAGTAGCTTGGCGTTCCCGGGGGCTCCCTACATGCCTGAGGAAGGCCATCCCTGAGGTTTTTAGTGGGTAGACCTCCTCCTTCTGGGGAGGAGAGCCCCACATAACCGCTGGCACGCCACAGCCGGGGTATGCAACTAGAAAATGCATTAACCTCAGACGAACAACAAAAATAGGCTAGCCTTCTGCTAGAGTCCAACATAACCACCCGCCGGAGACCGAGCGGGTAGGTGAAGAAAAAAGAGTGACGTAATATTCTAATATATGTGTGATAGCTTGAGCATGGAAAAATTGTAGACAGTTAAAGCTCGCCACCAAAATAATATTGATCATGGCCTAGCTACAAGAAACTAAATCTACACGGCAAGCCTCAACCAAAGGCTAGTCTGCAAATAAAGCTGTAACGATCTTTTTTCTGCGCCATAAATAATTATCCTTGGTAGAACATTTACTCTTAATGAGCAAACATTATTTACTACACAAATGTGGTACCTCTGCGCGAGATATATAAGGGTTATTGTCGGTAATCTCGTGTTGATTATTGTTTATTGCCCTTTATTTTGTTTTTCTTATTTAAGGTATTAATATCGGCGTACATTTAGGCTGTTTTAGGCTGTTTATGTCAAAGTACTTATTTTATTTATGTCAAATTAATCATTAGGATTAATAAGTAGTTGTTTTTCTATACAAATTAGCCGACGAAGAAGCGTACGGTGCAGTATTTGTGTGAAATAATCTCGCTATTATTTGACGACTTGCGTAGTACACCGGTTTCAAGGTGTCGCGATCTCTGAGGTCCCGGGTTCAAATCCCGGTGGGGGCTCCCGGGGGCTTCCTACATGCCCGAGGAAGGCCATCGGTGAGGTTTTGAGTGGGTATGCCTCCCCCTTCTAGGGAGGAGAGCCCCACATAACCGCCGGCTCGCCGCAGCCGGGGTATGCAATTTAAAGTATTTTCCTCAGCGGAACAAAAAAAAAAATATTTTCCGACTAAAAAACCAAGCTTAGTAAACCCTTTCATTTGATACCCATATTGTAGGGGTGCATTATAAATAATTGGTTCGCCATCTTGGGAAAGTCCGCCATATTGGATTAAGAGTGATGTCACATTATTTACCAAGGTGTTCTTTTCAAGCCCTTTTATTTGATACCCATATTGTAGGAGTGCATTAAAAATAATTGGTCCGCCATATTGGATACGCCGCCATGTTGGATTTAGAATGACGTCACACAGTTAATCATGCATTGTCATCCAAACTAAACGTGTATACCAAATTTCAGCTCAATCGGAAACCGGGAAGTGGATCAAATTTAAGTTGCAAGATTTGATTACAGAACGACAGACAACGGGACAGGTGAAACTAAACAAAAGCTTGTAAAAAAGAGCACATAACACAAGCCTTACATAGTTTACTCTGGGCTAGGCAAATTGGTATAAGTGAAAGGTATATTAGCGAAAATAATGGAGTAATAGATTGTTTGCAATTAAATCATGATCTAACTGAATAGTTACTTAAGGCTAATTCACCAAATTAAATAGTATGCGTATGTGTGTACAATCTGTCTGACAACCAATTATTTTTTTTTATTACCAATTAGTTTAATGTCTAAAAGAAAAATATTATTATTACGACTGAAATTGACTGTTATTTATAAGCGACACGGTTTGAATTAAATTTGTGCGAAATTCAGATTAACATTGTGAGATCTACAGCAATACAATAAAATTTTGAATTGAACGGCTTAAGCGTACACAATTAAGGGGATGGCTTCGCTGTAAAATCGCCGCACGATTACGTCCGCGGGGGTGCTTTCGAATAGGGGTTGTAGTTTGCAGTAATGGGTTACTTTTCCAGCCAGTCTTGCAGGTAAGCGGTTTTGTGTAGCAACTTTCGACCATATTACAAAAGTACATATTTTGTACTGGGTTGCCTCACGATGTATTTATTTACTGTAGGAGCGTTAAATAAATGTATTACCTAAGCGGAAATCTCCATCTGATAACCACCAAACTCATATTCGTATGAATTTAAATATCTGAAGCGCACTCTAGCCTCGTCCTGCTGTCATTAAATTGACCTGATTGAAAAATGCATTGAAAGTCGTTGGCATTGGCATTGTGTTCGTAGCAAACTACATGCTATTAATATTATTAATAACAAGCTTAATAAATAATAATCTTCCTATTTTGGCAATATGTTATTACAAAAAACAACACTAAGTTACTAAAAATGGCATCGACTGATAATAATACATAATAGAGAAACGAGGTCTTATGTGTTAAACATTTCAATATCAGTTTAAGCTTTATTAACAATGCGATAAAGCGCGTATTTGATAGTGGAATGCGTGATTGTAATTAATCAAAACGTTAATAGAAACCGGCACTTTCTTTTAACATTTGGTGGCATTGTTTGATAAATTGTAAAATTATAATCATTATGTTCAATCACTTCATACAAGTAATATCCTATCGTTGTCCTGTCTATATATATTGAATGATGACAACTTTGTTAAATCATCATCCTTTTGCCCATTTCCCATTATCTGGGGTCGGCGCAGTAGATCTTTTCCTTCCATTCCTCTCTATCAGCCGTCATTTCCATGCTTACTCCTTTCATTCTTATATCATTCTTCACACAATCGATCCATCTTTTATTCGGCCTTCCTCTGCCCGTGTATCCCTCCACTTTCATATTCAACATTCGTTTTGTGACATGACTTTCATCCCTCCGCATCACATGTCCAAACCATGCTAATCTACTTCCTCTCACTTTTTCTACCACTGGCGCTACTTTCAGGCTTCCTCTTATGTACTCATTTCTTATCTTATCCATCCTTGTCACACCACACATCCATCGTAACATTCTCATTTCATTTGTATGAAATCTATTTTCATCCTTCTTCTTGACAACTTTGTTAAATAAAAACTTATAAATTTTTATAGGGTAAAAATTTTTACCCACGGAAAACAATGAATTTCACACGTTTGGCGCAGCTTTCGAGTGACCGGGTCCTACACACGCGGTCGCAGGTTCAAATCCCGCACGGGGCAGACATTTTGTATGACATACAAAACATTTGTTCCAGTCTGTGTGTTTGTGCATGTGAGATGCACCCAAAATCCTTGTGTAGGGCAAAGTTTTTAGAAAATATATATATTGCTGGAATTAATAAAAAAAAATGTTTTGCATGTTTGTATTATTTATTATATTAAAAAAACTTATCTTTCTGTCGCTCAGTTAAAGTACACTAAAAGAAACTAATCCCGGGACCATTTAATTTAAATTTTTGGGAAGTAATAGGGAATGTTAGCTAATAGAAATATTATGCTATAAATGTTTGCAACAAAGAGAGTATATTCGTTCCCGATCCTTTAAAAACCTATTTAATCCCCTTTTGAAGAATCCCATACTGAAGCCCTACGAAAAAACCTATATATCTACATATTTTGAAATCCTCTTATTTTGATCGTTTATTTCACGATTCTAAATCCCTTTTCTTAGCTAAGGTCCGATTAACATATGTCAAATGATATATTAAATTTATGTTGTCCAATATTTTTCGTTCTCGCATTTAGTAAATTCGAAAAACACACGGCACATTCTAACTCCACACTTTCGGATTAGTAAGCGAGCGCCAAGATCACAACGCTACCAACTCTCTTGCAAACAAACTGCATTACTAAGGGTAATATCTCTGCCAATATGTCAACTGGAGGGTGTAAAAATGAATTACGAAAACACTCCATTCAATTACCATTTGTTTTGTGCCAACAAAGGAACACTCCATGAGCGCTCGGAAGAATGGGCTATTATGATACAAAGACGATAGTTTTTTGCGACACTTCGCGAGAGGGGCTGTTAGAGCAAGGAAAGATCAAGTTCGACTGCGTCAACTATTTAATAGTTTCGTCTTCATTTGTTGATACGAAATGTGCTTAAATGATTTCTATAGACAAAGGAAGAGACGATACGACCGGCCACAATCTGAGCGATTGGAAAGATAACTTATTAATCTATAACACTGTTCTGTAGAAAATTTGTAAGGACGTAAATAAAAACGTATATAAAATTTGCCTTTGCAACTAAAGTCGTATACTACTACGACGATTATTAGCCGTCTTTTTGTGGTTCTTCTATTTTTTAAAATTATGGTGTTGGTTAATTAATTATATTTCGTATGTAATTGAACAGTAAAGCTAGGTAAATAGGAACATATATAAATGTAATTTACGAGTATTGTAATAATATATATATATATATATATATATATATATATATATATATATTATATATATATATATATATATATATATTACAATACTCGTAAATTATATATATACATATATATATGTATATGTATATATATATATATATATTCTACCGTCATATTTTATTTCGTGATTAATTTTGCAATTGTTAAATTTAAGTTAAATTTATTAGACTTCTTTTTTGCTACACAAACCTAAACTAAACAAAAAATAATTATACAATTGCATTATACAATTATACATACATAAATTGCAGTGACTCATATTTATTCATATACTAGCTGTGCCCGCGACTTCGTCCGCGTGGAATGTAATAAGAAAAATTAGTTTTTTTTTGTTTTGGCCACTTTTTTTTCTAAAAAAAAGTAGCCTAAGTTACTCCTTATTACATAATCTCTGCCAGTGAAAGTCCCGTCCAAATCGGTCCAGCCGTTCCAAAGATTAGCCGGAACAAACAGACAGACAGATAAAAAAATTAAAAATATGTATTTTGGTATGTGTACCGTATATACATTCAAAGCGGTTATTTTAATATTACAGACACTCGAATTTTATTTATTTGTATAGATAAATATAGAGGATTATTGCTGACAAAATAGTTAAATAAAAAATCTATCAGAGACGCGATTTTCAGCCTTACAAAGAATATTAATAGTAAAGTGATTCACAACAAAGTTTTGAATGCTTTTCTGCCATAGATAGAGCTTTCGCAGGATACGAAAAAAACAGTTTTATTCGTGGAGCGCAATTCTTCACGGAACTTTTTCAATGGGATTGGAATAATTTAAAAATTTCTAGGTAGTGCTTCTTGATGCAGTTTCACAGGAAGGAGCTTTAGCCTTACTACTTCCTCTTTACTTTTCAAGGTACCAACTTATTACTGACAGTGGGTATGAAATTTTTAAAAGCCAGGCAGCGCAATCGTTTGTGCGAATACTCTGGAATAAACTCTCAACATGGACAAAACTGTCCATCTGACTAAACTGTCATATATTGCATTGAATTAATCAATCAAGTATTTTTTATAATATTTCAATTATTCCATTTATTTAATTGATATATATATATATATATATTTATATCATCATCATCATCATCATCATCCTCTTGCCCATTTCCCATTATCTGGGGTCGGCGCAGTAGATCTTTTCCTTCCATTCCTCTCTATCAGCCGTCATTTCCATGCTTACTCCTTTCATTCTTATATCATCCTTCACACAATCGATCCATATCCGAATAAAAGTATTCGGCCTTCCTCTGCCCGTGTATCCCTCCACTTTCATATTCAACATTCGCTTTATGACATGACTTTCATCCCTCCGCATCACATGTCCAAACCATGCTAATCTACTTCCTCTCACTTTTTCTACCACTGGCGCTACTTTCAGGCTTCCTCTTATGTACTCATTCCTTATCTTATCCATCCTTGTCACACCACACATCCATCGTAACATTCTCATTTCATTTGTATGCAATCTATTCTCATCCTTCTTCTTGACTATATATATATATATATATATATATATATATATATATATATATAATATTATTTGTTGCGTATTACATCGGAACTGTTCGGAATTTGGGTGAGCCTTTCAGACAAGAACAGGCCAGAAACTCTGTAGGTCTAATTTTTTTATCTTCATGTCCACATAATAAATATTTCTTTCACGTTTTCACGACTCGTTTCAGTTGTTTCGTAATAAACTAATAAGACTGAGTGGTACAAAACCACTCAGTAAGTAGCTAAATTGTAAACTTAATATTTATAAATGTATTTTATTGTTGATTTATTTAATGTATCATTAATTATTTTTGCGTGACATAATGCAATTAATTGATAAATAATTGTCATTAATATGATTATTTAAGTTTTTCTTCTGTTACTTGACAATGCTGTGTCACTAACAAAGGTGTATGCAGTCGACTAATTATTATACGCATATTTTAACATTAAAACTAATACACTACATGCTAGTGTAAAACAAATATATATAAGTGTCGAAACCTGCTCTAAGCTTATAATTATAATTTATTTATTTCTATAGCAACATCATATTCTTTTTTTAAAATATATATTTATAATTTATTTTCTTGTTACTGTCACTATATCAAGCATACAACAATGGTTGATGTAGTGACAGTGGAACCTCTCAGCCATCATGCTCAGTATGGTTTGGACCCTACGCACCAGCGATGCACACCGTTTCCGCATCGTCGCATAAAAGCAGTCAATCCGTGACTCGGTGAACATTCCCGACGCACTGCAGTACCGAGGCAGCCCCAACAACACCCTGTAGACATTGTCATATTGTTTAGTTAGCCCACAAGGCGCTCGTATAAAAAGAGGTGCAATACGCTCTGAAAAGAGTGTTTTTCACCTCAACCGAGCATCGAGCAAACCTGCGAGCTATCATGTTCGCTCTAAGAGACAACGCTCTACGTTCCCGCTCTATATCTATTATGGCAATACTATAAATCCATTTATTACTCGCATTGCTGTAATGCGTGAACTGTAAACAAATATATTTCTTATTTAATATAATTATTTGTAAGTTTTTTATAAAGTTTACAAATACACTTAACGTTAATAACTACATTAGTCGAAGACTATGTCATAGTTACGGCGCTAATAACTACTAAAGAATAAAAAAAAATGGACAGCAAAAAACAGCATTAGGTTATGATAAACAGCCGTCCCCCCCTGCACTTCGTCCCGCCCGAGTCAACCAGAGTTTTAATACTGAACATAAAGAAGATGTCGCCTCATACGCCAACACACGTTACACGCTGTATTGAATGGATACGTCCTTTTACAGAGCATCCTTTGAAGCTTTGATGTGTACTATATGGAACATCCAACGCCTGTGTCAGTATGAAGGCATTTTTATTTTCACGACCGAGAATTGCGAGCTTAGCCTGAAAACGAGAGGCGTGGAATGAAAATACGCCAGACATATTAATAATTTTGTACTGTATTGCTTTACTATTAGTCTGTTGCTGGCTGTACACATTGCCTCTACGCGTTGGTCAACATGTAGAGAGCTACTAGTGTAGATATTTCTATTTTTTCTATTTCGTGTGTAAGTCGAGGCTGATATGCATCACTGCGACCTATTAACATCTATTGTGACCAGCCTCCTATGTAGGTTCTATGTAGGCCCTACAGTAGCTCCCTTAACTGGGCACTGACCAAGAAAGATAGGATGTTCCCAGTTCGGATTGTTTTTATTTAATCTGGGTCAAGGATGTGTTTCCCCAGGTGTCTGTTTCTTTTGTGAATCAGCGGTTCACAGTAGCACAAGAGGTGTATTGGTGTTTCACGCACTTGTTCGCAGGCTCTGCATGTGTCAGTGTCCTTAAGTTTCATGTTGTAGAGGTGTCTATTCAACTTGCAGTGGCCGGTCAAAGCCCTAACCATCACGCTCAAGTTACTCCTGTTAAGCTTTAATAGCTCGTCAGTGCGTTTTCGAGAGTATGGTTAGTGTAGATATATCCTTACACCATTCCCGAAGAGAATTTTATTTTATTATTATGTAGTTTAATATCATGCGTCTTTACAATATATCTATCCATATCCAACGCATAGAGACCATTAAGGCAAAATTTAATGACAGTGTGCGTGGACTGTACCTACTGGATCTAATCTCCATCTGCATAACGAGAAATGCAGCTAAAGACTACGCCCAGTTAGATGCACAGAATCTATTGTTGTTACAGATTAATACGTTTGTGGACTTGCATTTCCATTTTCGTGTGCCTTACGAATGAAGACGTTCCTCGCTCTGATTCGATGATGCCTTATGCCATGTTTTTCGGTTTTGGGGTAGACTTGAGACTTACCTGATATTGAATGCCTACATCCTATCACTTACAAAATTTTATGAACATTTATAATACACTAGCGACCCGCCCCGGCTTCGCACGGGTGCAGTGAAAAAATGGTTATGGTGGGTTATCCCTAAGAGATAGACATATACCATCGCGGACTTTTTTGTGGATTTTTGTAAGTTGTACAATACTGTAGTACATTATTTTGGTCTATCTCGTAGGGTTCAGCCAGCGTTTGCAATATAAGCGCAAAAAAACGTGCTTATTTACGACATCACATTAGAAACCTTTAAATTTATCAGTGTTTCTCTACTATATTATGCATTTATTATACATACAAACCTTCCTTAAGAATCACTCTATCTATTAAAAAAAACCGCGTCAAAATCCGTTGCGTAGTTTTAAAGATCTAAGCATACATACGGACATACAGCGAAAGCGACTTTGTTTTATACTATGTATTGATTGATTGATATTTTACTTCATAGGTACTTCAAGAATAATGTCTTTATATTAGATGATTGTATAATGGAAGTAAATAGAGTACCTTTTTATTTTTTTTGTTCCCCTGAGGAAAATGCATTAAATTGCATACCCCGGCTGTGGCGAGCCGGCGGTTATGTGGGGCTCTCCTCCCCAGAAGGGGGAGGCCTACCCACTAAAAACCTCAGGGATGGCTCAGGCATGTAGGGAGCCCCCGGGAACATCAAGCCACTTCCGGGAACCCCCAGCCTCCGCTCCCCTTCCTAGAGGGGAGCCCTCCTCGGGGGAGGCTACACTACCTCCCCCGGTCTCCTCCACCGACGACGTCCCCCGGCCACGGAAGGGGCGTGGTCCATCCCGGGTTGCCGTAGCGGTCGCGACTTCTTCGCAGTACCTACCTATTGCAGTGTATTTTGAAATCCATTGTCGTGGACCCCCGTTTTTAAACGGTTTTATTTAGCTCAGCCCGGTTCATTCATTCTTGGGTCAAATTTAGTAAATCAAATTTCACCCTCTTCCTGTCAACCGATTAATCTGAAATTTTGTATACACTTTGGATTTTGGTGACAATACAATTATATTTATTCATTATCATTATAAATTCAACATGGCCGCCGCTACAAAATGGCGGACAATTTAGGTTTTATTAATCCCATCAATATGGGTATCAAATGAAAGGGCTCAACAAGCAGAATACAATATACTATAAAAAAATTAAATCCAAGATGGCGGCCGCTACAAAATGGCGGATAACGTAGGTTTTATCAATCCTATCAATATGGGTATCAATGAAAGTGCTCAACTAGTAGAATATAATGTACTATATAAAATTAAAATCCAAAATGGCGGTCTCTACAAAATGGCGGATAACTTAGGTTTTAAAAGAGAATAATGCGAAATAAAAACTAAAAACTAGAAAAAAAATAGGTAAAAAACTTTTTAATTTAAACGGTTTTATGTTAAACATACATTGCAATGTTTAAGATAAATGTACTAAAAATGTACTAAAAACCAAAAAATAATAAAATAGATACAGTCGTGGGAATTATAAACATATGCATAGACTAGACTAAAATAAAACCGTGGGGCACATCAATTGTCTACAATCGTTGTGTTGTTTCAATGTGCCCCACGGTTTTATTTTAGTCTAGTCTATGCATATGTTTATAATTCCCACGACTGTATCTATTTTATTATTTTTTGGTTTTTAGTACATTTTTAGTACATTTATCTTAAACATTGCAATGTATGTTTAACATAAAACCGTTTAAATTAAAAAGTTTTTTACCTATTTTTTATTTAATAGACCCAAAATTTTTGTTTCGCTGACGTACACCCCTTGCAGGTTGTCATAGACCCTAGGGGTCGATATAGACCGCTTTGGAAATCAGTGGGCTAGCGCAACGCTATCTCTTTCCATTCCGTACTTTCTGGATGATCTATTTTATTCACTAGGCCATTATAAAGGGTTTTTCGAGGAGTTGTAACGGGAACGCTGTCCAACCTTAAGATTTTCGGCCTATTCCTTTATTACTCCATGATTCAAATCAAAATTCAAAAAATGACATGTCACGCTTTTTTTGATTCATTATTGTTGATTATCAAGATATATAATATACTACACCAAAACTTTGAAAAACATGTTAATAATTCCAGACTAAATTGTATAAGTTACGAATATTGAAATAGTATATTTTCTGGAAAACTTGTGAAGTTGGAATATAATAATTATTAAACCGTAAGTCACTTTTTACACCCCTTTCACTGGGAGTCGAGGATCCGGAGCCAGCCGGAGGTCACCCTTGGCTCTATGGTGACAGAGTTTATTGACTGCCTTCAGGTAGAGAGTTCTAGACTGCTTTGGAATTGTTCAAAAACAAAAGGATCTTAGACGATTAATATCACTCCTATAAAATTGGATATACGAATATACTTAAGTAGCGGAGAAACCGAAATACGACTATCTTGTACCTGAGATTGCTTCTGGAGTGGATCTCAGGCAGGAGAAAAATGGAGAAACATCCATCGTCCAAAACAAATATTCCCTGATCTCCAGACACTCGATGCTGAGCCATCGTAGTGAATAATGACGTAGAATACCTGCGCGACATCTAATCTGCACCCGACGTCGCTTATGTGCGCCCTGCGCCTTGGACTTGTATTTATATTGCAATCCTCGTGAATTTCGTAAGGCAATTGACGTCGTGGGAGAACTACACCAAGCTGTCTGGCTATTGCAGCATGAAGTATGCAATACCTCGTCATCCAATGAGGGACCGTGTCTTAAAGATAGGAGTAATGTGCTAAATGAAACAGACTGACTCTAAAAGTGTCAAAAGTATTAGATATAAGACTTAAAATTAATATATATTTTAGTAAGTAAGTATAACATTAGTAAATATTAAAATAATATTTTTAATTTATTTATCAAGAGACCTGAAACACGAGCTGCCTTGGGGTGATGTTATATAGATTAAAACTGTGTCTTTCATATATGAGTCCAGTTAATAATTATTTGTAATCATTGATTCGACATTTATTTATGACAATGAATACAAAATGATCGCTATAATTTTTAAAAAGTTTAAAAACTATACGGTTTTATAAAAGCATGTACCAATTTAATTTAAAATACTATGATGCAAAGCTTTGTTTGCATTTAACGGAGAGTTCTTTTCTGCCCAATTATGGAAAGAAATATTTCTTATACTTACACCAATTAGCCCAAAGTAAGCTCTGTAAAGCTTCTGTTATAGGGGTCTAGGGTCATCATCCTCTTGCCCATTTCCCATTATCTGGGGTCGGCGCAGTAGATCTTTTCCTTCCATTCCTCTCTATCAGCCGTCATTTCCATGCTTACTCCTTTCATTCTTATATCATTCTTCACACAATCGATCCATCTTTTATTCGGCCTTCCTCTGCCCGTGTATCCCTCCACTTTCATATTCAACATTCGCTTTGTGACATGACTTTCATCCCTCCGCATCACATGTCCAAACCATGCTAATCTACTTCCTCTCACTTTTTCTACCACTGGCGCTACTTTCAGGCTTCCTCTTATGTACTCATTCCTTATCTTATCCATCCTTGTCACACCACACACCCATCGTAACATTCTCATTTCATTTGTGTGCAATCTATTTTCATCCTTCTTCTTGACGGCCCAGCATTCACTTCCATACATGACGACAGGTCGGATGATCGATTTGTAAATTTTCCCCTTCAGCCTTATTGATTCGGGGATCGCACGTTGTAGCTGTGACCTGTCGCCATTTCATCCACCCTGCGTTAATCCTATGCTGCACAGCTCTGTCTATTTCGCCGTCGTCCTGAATGAGGGAACCGAGGTACTTGAAATCTGAGCAGGTAGGAAGTATAGTAAGTTATAGAGGTCTAGGGTAACGGATAAATATACACACATTACACATACATAAATATTTTTGATAGAAATATATATAACAACCATAACAAAGTTACAAGTGCTCGCATTATCATACAAACATCTAGCCTCACCGTCACTTGAACCCGATATCTCAGAGATGGACTTTGAAAGCTGTGTATTACCACTCGACTGCGGAGGTCGCTACACCTTTGTAAATATATACAAATTATAACAGCCGTTGTATTTTTGATTAGTAGAGCAATTGTTGTTCATTATCACTACATAGTATAAAACAAAGTCGCTATCCGCCGTCTGTCTGTCCCTACGTATGCTTTCGATCAGGAGTTCCCAACCAGGGGGGCATGCCCCCCTTGGGGGGCGTATTGGAATACCAGGGGGGGCGTAATCGAGTACTTAAGCGCTCTAGCAAAGACTGAACCCAGAATCGACATACTGGTACAGAAGATGCAAGCTCAAGTATCTCATTAGTATTTAATAATTAAAATAAAACTAGGATATTTACCTAAAGTGAAAGTAATTAATGGTTTTCAAGTGTAGATACATATATCATCTCTTATTCTTAAAACATAAATATCTACAAATATCTGTATTTTAATTTTAATTCAAAGAAATAATTCAGTTGTAAAAAAAAATAATGTGTTTTTAATGTTTTTAAACTTAAGGGGGCATGAGAATATTATTTTTGAATTGGGGAGGCTCAGTGAAATAAAGGTTGGGAAACCCTGCTTTAGATCTTTAAAATTACGCAACGGATTTTGATGCGGTTTTTTTCAATAGATAGATTCTTAAGGAAGGTTTATATGTACGTATAATACATGGTAGAGAAATACTGATAAATTTAGAGGTTTTCTAATGTGATTTTGTAAATAAGCACGTTTTTTTGCGCTCTAAGCAAAACATGTTTGTATTGCCTAATGACAAAAAAGCTGTGAACGTTGTGTATAAGGACATTTTGTAGTAGTTATACTTACATAAGCATTACACCCGTGCGAAGCCGGGGCGGGTCGCTAGTTTAATATAAAATAGCAATTAAGAATACCGAGTGCTTTAACTGTGTATTACACCCGCGTGAAGCCGGGGCGGGTCGCTAGTTTAATATAAAATAGCAATTAAGAATACTGAGTGCTTTAACTGTGTATTACACCCGTGCGAAGCCGGGGCGGGTCGCTAGTTTAATATAAAATAGCAATTAAGAATACTGAGTGCTTTAACTGTGTATTACACCCGTGCGAAGCCGGGGCGGGTCGCTAGTTTAATATAAAATAGCAATTAAGAATACTGAGTGCTTTAACTGTGTATTACACCCGTGCGAAGCCGAGGCGGGTCGCTAGTTTAATATAAAATAGCAATTAAGAATACTGAGTGCTTTAACTGTGTATTACACCCGTGCGAAGCCGGGGCGGGTCGCTAGTTTAATATAAAATAGCAATTAAGAATACTGAGTGCCTTAACTGTGTATTACACCCGTGCGAAGCCGGGGCGGGTCGCTAGTTTAATATAAAATAGCAATTAAGAATACTGAGTGCTTTAACTGTGTATTACACCCGTGCGAAGCCGGGGCGGGTCGCTAGTTTAATATAAAATAGCAATTAAGAGTGCTTTAACTGTGTATATATAGTGATATAACCCCAACGTTTTTGGGGAAATAACACACGAAATATTAATTTTGACGCTTTTTATTAGGAAATTAACATATTAAAGTACTTTTTCAAAGACAGTAAAGTACAGAAAACTAGTTTTCATTATTATGAGATATTTTACAGTGTTAAAAATTACCCTATGTCGCCAGTTATCAAATTATCCTCCAAATCAAATTTCATCCAACCCTCTAATTTTACCTTATTATAACTAGAGATCGGATAATCGGATGCATATTTACTTAAAGTTAATTTTTGGCTCACAAATTATGGAAGCGGCTTTTTAAAATACATTTTGTTAAATAAAAATCCCGGGAAAATACGGGACTGCAAATTTAACGTAGTGATATTGTTTGAAAATACTAAATTAGCACGTGGTATTTATTTTCAAAAGACCAAGACTCTGGGTTCATTTATACAACTATGCATACGTATTTACATGAAGTTTAGTTTCAGTTCCCCATGCGATTTATGAATGTACGATTTATTACATGAAGAATGTTATACGAAAGTAGTGAGCTAGTTTGACTAAAACAATAATCAATTAAATAATTGAATAAAAAAACAGAAATGGTTTTGCATTACCAAAATGTTCTACAGTACCGGAATTCTGGGATTTTTATTTATGGAAATAAAATAAAAAGACAGTTCCATACTTTGTCAAAAACTAAATTAGGTAAATAAATAAACATCTAGCTATCCGATTCCGCAATCCCGGGATTTTTATTTAACGAAACAATACAAAACCGTTTCCATACTTTGTCTTAAACTAACTTTAGGTAAATATGCATCCGATCTCTAATTATAACATTAGTATAGAAATATAGATAATAATACATAAAACAAAGTAAGATAAGATAAAGGTAAAAAAACGGCAAATATATTCGCCAACACAATAGTAAGAACATGAATTTTTTATCAAATCGAAAAAGCTCATTAGACAGAGACGTTGCTTTCTCCAACGTTGCGGACACTGGAACGTAACAGTGGCGCCGAAGCTTTCGCTGTAACAGACGCCCGCCCGTGGCTCGCCTGATTCATTCATAGCCACCGAAAGCTATTTACTGCTGGGCTTTGGTTTTTTAATGCATGTACCTTGGAAGCGCTTCGGAAGTATTTTGATATTAAAGTAGCAGTAGATGAGGATTGATATTTTTGGGTTAGAAGAAAACGTTGTAAGAACATGTTTATTTGCATTTTGGTGTAGACAAGTGCGACAATGACAAATATTATAACATATTCAACCATTAACGAATAAAATGCTTGCAAACAATATAGCTTTAGAAACAAAAACTAACACTAACTTATATTACGATGTTGTGTTTTACGTAATAATTCAAAAATTCTTTAGAGGCATAAAATGCCCAAACGACTATCAATTTGGGTCGTGTTTGTTACCTATTTTAAATTACCCAAATAAGTAATCAAAGGTAACATAATATTATTTGTTTGTCTAAATTTTAATTTAATAATTTTTTTTTCAACACACTCCTCATAAAGTGGCTCTAATCCCATGGCAATTAGGCACATAATGACACCTATAATCAAACTGTGACTTTTTCATTACTATTATTCACGAGTAAGTAATAGTTTTTTTTTTAATATTATTGGTAGAGTTACGCTTACATTTGCGCTCTCCTCAAGTAACCTCATTTTTTAGTCTATGGCCGATGCGCGCGCATAGGAAAACTGATTAATTTTTCCCGCCATTACGAAACATTTTTCACAACTCGTCTCGTTTTCTCTTTTGAAGTTATTTAGTTAGTTATTAATTAAAATGTCTGCAAATACAATTTATGAAGAAAATGGTTTTTTATTTAAGTATTATTTTATTCGGAAGTGTGTTGAAAAACGTTGTATGATACACGTGTGTATTGATGATTACCGTCCTCGGCTCCTTAAGACCCTCGCCTGACGGCTCGGGCCTCAATGCGCCACAGCGGTAATCACCAACATTACACACTTGTACCATAAAGTTTTGTCCGAACGATAAGATGCTCAGTCAATTATATGACTTAAAAAACCAACTTGCGCTGACACTTACAGAATCTCCTGCGCAGATATCTAGTCTCCATGTAGATTGATCGCTGTCACCAATAATGTTAGGACTTACGGTCTAGGACTACTGTGTAAAGTAAGAAAAACGTTTTATTTTCAGGTTAGTCCTAAATTCCTATGTCGAGTTACACTTTGATGTCTTCAGTCTAAATGTGCGTAATGCAGACAGTTCGCTCATAACTAATGTGACCATTAATTTATAGAGTCAAACCAGGACTTTTATAGTTAGCAAACAAATATAGTGCAAAATGTAGATGCATTGACTTTACGTTCGTTTGCAGTCGATTCCGACCGCGTATATTTTTGTATTGAAACTTAAAGCAGTACCCTTAAAGGGAACCTAATAAAAAAGAGGCTCGTGTTCAGATCAAAATGGCATTAACATTAACAACCTCATCGATAGCATGAATAATTGGTATCTACAAGTTTTAAATAATAGCAGAGGCCACACTTGGTGTTAAATTATAGAATTCATTAAGTAAAAATAATTTTGGTTAACAATTTAATTTGGTGCCTTGTTTCGTTTTAGTTTAATGAAAAATATAACAAATCAAGGCCTTTATTTTTTCTAATGAAAAATGATTTTTTCGTTTGCACTGCATCCAACGAATTTTCGTTTAGTTTCAGAAAAGAGCACAGAAAATGTTGTGTTATGGTTCCTTTTACAATCAGACGTATGGTCACATGACCCATAACGGACAACGAGCATTACAAAATATAAATAGTCGTATTTCAGTAAATTAACGATCCCCTTTGCAGATGCAACAGTGTTGTGGTGATGTGTTCGCGTTAAAGCAAATCGGTTGTATTGTTTATTAACGGATGGTGATAAAATTTGGCGAGACATCGTAAATTAAAATCTGAGAATAATATGATCTGTTTCCGTACATACAGCAACGCTTCGGACTATATATGTTGACTTTGAGATAGCTCTTATGTCACTCGTAATAGCGGTGGCTTTCGTAACGCAAATGACGAGCTTGACGTGTCTGCTAATGTTTGGTTATCATACAAAGTCGCGCGGTGCTTCTTCTTGCTATTTCGACATATAATTGATATGGATATTTGTTAACGACTATATTTCACCGAACCGACTTTTAATGGTCAGAGGCCTTACCATGATCGCTTAGAGTAGTATTAAAGCAATCTTCAAACAGTGACACCGCTCCTATAGCGTATAGCGCCGTCTCGCTTGCATTTCCATTTATTTCTGATTTAATACCTTATGATTTTTCATTTGTATGTTACAACAACTTTTTATACATATTTATTTTAGCATTTTACTTCAATCAAACAATCCAAATGTTTGGTTATCCTTGAATCTTACAAACTGTAAATGGAAAAAGTTCGATATGGCATTGTGTTGTGAAGAAATATTTTGACAAAAAAAATTATTGTTTCAAGTTCTAATATAAAAAATTACTAATATTTTAATGAAATAGTTAAATAGTATCTAGCGAACTGTACACAATGAATTTAAGTTAAATGAATGTCAGGTCAAAAGAGTTCCGGACCCGATTTTAGTGAAAACTAATACTAATATCTATATTCGAGCCAAGAATCGAACCCGTTTATTTTGACAAAAACAGTACAAATTCGATAATGTCGGCATTTCGGATCAAATTCTGGAAAAAAATAACACACGAGAAACTTAAGGAAGCGAGTCAACTTCACCAAAACGCTTTTTATTTATCTTACGTTATCGTTATAATTTATAATTAGTAAGACCACAATCAAAAATCCACATTTATTCGCAACTTAATCGCCCGTAAGTTCGCTCGCATTATATCGTATTATTTCCATACGGCTAGATATTTTCCTATGATAATTTATGAGGTCTACCAACGCTGCGATTCTCGCAGATGAGACACCGCACTTGCAGTGTCTGCCTGCTTTAAGCGATTATGCTTACAAGTCCTTCTACAAATCTCCGAGCATAGATAGCATTTTGGGTGACTTTGAACCTCTTTATGTAGCCTATTGGCTATAATTCGTTTCTATATGTAATCGCTGGCTACACGCATAAGTTAAAGACGTACGACTTGAGATACTGCAGTATTTATTTACAAACGCCAACACTGGGATTTTTATCTTGCGCCGTGGATGCAACGAGAAACATAATCTGACTTACACATACAACTAGACCGCAAAAACGCTAAATATATATATATATATATAATATATATATATATATATATATATTTATTGAACACAAAGGTATATTTATTGAACACAATTAAATACCATAACAATAAAATATTAGGAGGTACAAATTTAATTGGTCCAAAGGCGGACTTATCTCTCAGAGAGATTTTTTCCAGCCAACCCTAGATTGATATGTGAATTTATAAAGAAAAAATTGCGGGGACTCCAGTGTTTAACTGTTTATATATAATTGTTTTTAAAATATAAATAATAGAAACGTCATATTTCTACTACATACAATACATACATTATATAAATAGATATGATTAATTAATTTGATACATCACACATAATCAAGGGTGTTTGTGCATGTGCAATTTCCATGTTAAATAAAATATATCTAAATATCAATAATAAAACATATATAAATATACTTACCCATAATACATACACATATATATACATACATATACATATATATATACACATATACATACATACACACACACATATACATATATATACAATATGATTAAGTGCAGAAAGTAGTCTAATGGCGGTTTTCACCAACCTTGTCTTAGCTTAGGTGACTCCTAAGAGACATGCTGTCTCACTCTTTTCAGTTAATATAAAAAGTGACAGCATGTCACTTAGGAGTCACCTAAGCTAAGACAAGGTTGGTGAAAACGGCCATAAGACAAACTAAATAGGTAGTATTCCTTTAGATTGCGCTTAAACGAAGCAATGGGTTGACAAACTTGAACACTGGCTGGCAGCTCATTCTACAATCTAGTAACACGAAGAGTAAAGGAGCGGGAGTAGAATTTGGAATTCGAACATCGAAAAGGTACATTTAAAATAGGATATAACACACAAGCACGCTGAGGCCGGGTAGAAGGTGGCAGTAAGTCAAATCTACAGCGTAAGTATTGAGGAAATGTAGGTGTTTGTGGTGAAAAGAAAGGCACTCAAAATTCAAAACGTGACAAGACAATTTTATTCGAGAAAAAACAAGAGAAACTCCATCTTGAATCTAGCTGTCATTACAATTTTTTTTTTTTTTTATGGATAAAGGAATTAATCCTAACATTACCGGCCCCAAGGACGACTAGTCCTTAAAAGGGTTAAAATTACATTGTTTCCAAAATTTACTTAATACTAAAATAAAATTTACTCTATAGGTAGCGGACAAATTTTAGTTATAGGGCGTTTGAATATGTGATTTTTATATTTAAGCGTAACTACTCTAGTCAGCCCATCATTACCCGGGTGCTTTTCCAATACTCTACCTAATAGCCATTTTCCAGGAGGAAGTCTTTCATCTTTAACTAAAACAACAGCACCGATATCAGGTTCCTGTTTTTTATTAGCCCATTTATATCGGTTTTGAAGAGTTGTTAAATACTCAGAACTCCAACGAGACCATAAGGTTTGAACCATTTTTTGTATCATTTTCCAACGATTGGACAATGAAACCTTCACATCTGAAAGACTTTCTTCTGGTACATGAATCGGCATTTCACCTATAAGAAAATGTCCGGGCGTGATTGGAGGAGGATCATCTATAGCACTACTAATTGGTGTCAAAGGGCGAGAATTAACACAAGCTTCCACTTGTGCCAATAAAGTAATATATTCTTCAAACGTAAGCAAAGCTGTTCCAATAACTCGTTTTAAATGTGACTTTATGGACTTCACCCCTGCCTCCCATAATCCACCAAAATGTGGCGAGCCAGGAGGAATAAAATGCCAAGTGGTCTTGCCCTGAGTGAGCCATTCAGAAATTTCTCCAACCACACCAGAATTCCTATTTTTAAACATATAATCTAGCTCTTTAGAAGCACCAACGAAATTAGTAGCACAGTCACTCCACAAGTCACTGCAATAACCGCGTCTAGCTGTAAAACGGCGAAAAGCAGCAATGAAGGCAGCACTTGTTAAGTCACTGACCAACTCTAAATGAATGCTTTTTGTGACAGTACATATAAATAAACAAATATAAGCTTTACTAGTTCGTTGACAACGTCCCGCATATAACTTTAATATCACTGGACCAGCATAATCGACTCCAGCATTAAGAAATGATTTACCAGGCTTAACACGAAAAGATGGTAGATGACCCATTTGTTGATTCATTGGTGCAGATGAAAACCTAAAACATGTTAAACATGAACGAATTAACTTTTTAATCAAATTTTTTACACCAATAATCCAATAGCTTTGACGAACAATATTTAAAGTTAATTGGGGTCCACCATGTAAGGAATGTAAGTGACAATCATTTACAATCAATGATGATAAATTGCAATTCGAAGACAAAATAATAGGAAATTTAAAATTAACATTAAGCTCTGAGTTTTTTAAACGTCCTGCTGCTCGCAATATTCCATTTTCACAAATATAAGGGGATAGTGACTTGAGTTTACTATTTTTACAAATTTCTTTTCCCTCTTTCAAAGTTTTTATTTCATTATTAAAAGCTAATCTCTGTGATATACGAATACAAAACCTTAAAGCTTCTCTCAATTCTGGCACAGTAAGACAAAATCTATTTAATTTAGGGATAAATTCTAGGTTATTTTTATGCATATTTCTAGGTTTACAACAATTAATAAATCTTAACATATATATGCTGTAACACGAACCAATTTTTGTAATTTAGAATACTTATTTAAAAACAATTGCATTTCATTTTTTTTGACAATATTAGTTATAAAATGGACTGTATTTTGTTTAACTTTGCTTTCTAAGTTAGTTTCAGATATGACAGTTGGGGAAAACGAAATAGTGCTAGATTCACTTAGGAACCTAGGTCCGTGCCACCACATTTCAAAACTTTTTAGATTTTCTGGAGGGATACCACGTGATGCACAATCCGCGGGATTATCTGAAGACTTAACATGATGCCAATGATCGGAACTTAATATACTTAAAATTTCAGAGGTTCTATTAGCGACATAAGTTTTCCAAACATTAGGGTTTTTTCGTAACCACGACAAAACAATTGTAGAATCAGTCCATGCATAAACTAAATTTTCATTGATTTTCAAACTGTTCTTAACATCTCTAATTAAATTTGCCAGTAGAACGGCTCCACATAACTCCAAACGAGGTAAAGACACTTGCTTGATTGGAGCAACTTTAGTTTTTGCAAGGATAAGATGTACATAAATATCACTACAGGTTATTACTCGTATGTATACAGCTGCAGAATAAGCTAAGGTAGAAGCATCGCTGAATCCATGAATTTCCACACGATCAGAGCTATTACGTTTAGTATGTACCCATCGACTTAAGTGACAAGTACCCATATTGACTAATTGATTTCTAAACTTAGACCATTCTGATGACAGATCATTTGGTAATTCATCATTCCAGTCAACACCACATAACCAAAGCTTCTGTAAAAATATTTTTGCTGTGATAATAACAGGACTCAAATATCCAAGTGGATCAAATGTATGAGCAATATCTGACAGTACAGTAGTCTTAGTAAATGTCTTTGTTTGAGGTAATAAATCTAATTTGAGTTCAAATTCATCGGTACGCGAATTCCAATTTATTCCAAGAGTTTTTATTGTATCATCTCTAATAATATCTACACTATCCTTATTAGTTTTATCTGAGGTTGGAATATTATCCAATACTACTGAACTGTTAGACGCCCATTTGTGCATCTCAAATTTTCCTCTACTCATTAAATCTATAATTCGCTGTCGCAGAATAATTGTGCGATCCTCATCATCCTCGCCAGTCATCAAATCGTCCATGAATATATCATTGTTTATAATATCGAATAAATCTGGAAAGTCTGATTTTTCATCAGAGGCTAACTGCTTGAGCGTTCGAATGGCTAAGAAAGGAGCACAAGAAGTGCCATAAGTAACTGTAAGTAAACGTTTTACCTGTATGTCTTCATTGGGAGAAGGACGCCATAAAATACGTTGGTAATCGGTGTCCTCGTCAGCAACTAAAATCTGACGGTACATTTGTTTGACATCCGCAAACAAACAAACCTTGTGTGTACGCCAGCGAAGGATAAGATCTTTCAAATCTTGTTGCAGTGGTGGTCCGGTCAATAGTTCATCATTAAGAGATGTGCCACAAGCTGGTTGTGCTGACCCATCGAAGACCACTCGAAGCTTTGTTGTCAAGCTGGTTTCTCTAATAATTGCATGATGTGGGAGATAATACACTTTATGAATAGGTGGCGCTGAAGGTTCTACATCTTCTAAATGATTTAAATCTTGATACTGATCAATAAACTTTTGATATTCAGTTTTAAAGTTTTGGTTGTGAGCAAATTTTCTTTCCATATGTTTCAATCTTGTCAAGGCTATTTGGTGAGAATCACCCAATCTTTCTTCGTAGCCATCTTTAAAAGGTAAACGAACAATGTATCGACCATCATCCAACCTTGAGTGTGTTCGTTTGTAGTGTTCCTCACATTGTTTTTCTTCTTCAGTAAATCTTCTTTTGTGTGTGTCATATTCTTCTGTCTCCCAAAACTTTTGTAGTAATTGCTCAATATTAACAAATGTTGTATTAACTAATATGGTGTGAACATTACTTTGTGTGTTGGTAGTCCCAGATACTAGCCAACCTAATCTTGAATTTTGTGCAATGAGATTGTTATTCTTCTTAAGTCCGTCTATCAATATTATAGCATACACATCTGCTCCAAGCAAAATATCTATAGGTCCAGGTCTATTCATTTGAGGGTCAGAGAGCATAGTTGTATTAAGGTCTGGCCAATTTGATAGGGTAAATTCTTTTGCTGGTAGTAGTGAACTTAATTTTGTAAGTACATGAGCATTAACTTTTGTTATATGTGAGGTGTCTAAGGATGAATAAATATCAAAACTGACAGCATATTGTGATTTCATCGAGTTATTTCCAATTCCAGATATATTTGTACATTTGCGAATCTTCTTCAAGCCCAACAATTGTACTGCGGATTCTGTTATAAAGGTCCCTTGTGAACCTTGGTCAACTAAAGCACGAAGATTAATAAAGTTTCCATACTTATCTCGTATTCGAACTTGAGCAGTGGCAAGTATTACTTGAGTATCATTTGTAAACACTTTCAAACTAGTTATAGGTGTTAGGTTATCATTGTTAGGTGTTTCTGTAGGTTGAGACAATATATGTTTATTAATCAAAGCATCATTATGCAACAAAGTATGATGTTTGTGTTGACATAATTTACATGTTGTAATTTGCCTGCAGAATTTAACAGAATGTCCCTTTACTAAACAATTGAAGCAGAGGTTATTGCTTTTAACAAAATTTCTTCTTTGTTCAACGGCTAATTGCTCAAATTCAGGACAGTAACAAACATAATGATTTTTCTTACAATATGTGCAATTACTCTTAGTGTTAGTCGTTTCAGTCTTATAACTTTTAACATCTCTCTTATCTCTCTTGAATGTGCCTGTTGTAGTTGTTTGCACCATTTCTAAAGCTCTAAGCCTTCCTTCTAAATAATTAATTAATTTCTGATAGGATGGTAGTTCAACGGACGAGCCCAAAGATTGTTCCCAATGTTTATGGGTTTCTAAATCAAGTTTGGATACCATAATATGTACTAGAAATGGATCCCAATGTTTAGTGTCAATATCTAAGTTTTTCAAAGTGTGAATACATTCATTTTTTGAACATATCAATTCCTTTATAGCTCGAGAACACTCTGTAGACATCCTTTTTTGTGTCAGAAAACGATTTAAGACTGCATTAACAATTACTCTTTTATTAGTGTAACGACTCACCAATGTATCCCACACAGCTTGATAGTTTGCAGCCGTAACATCAAAATGTCTAACTAATTGCTCCGCTTCACCTTTTAAGCTGGATCTTAAATAGTGATGTTTTTGAATGTCTGTCAAACTTGATTCATTTTGTATAAGAGAAACAAATAAGTCTCTAAAGGACACCCAATCTTCATAGCTTCCTGAAAATGCTGGTAAATTTATTGAAGGCAATTTAGTCATTGTACTTGAAGATATATTATGTTTTTGTTGTTGTGCACTTGACATTGTTACACTATCATTGCGTGATATTTCTTCCTTCAATGAAGTTTTAAATTGTAAAAATACTTCTTGAATTTTACTATAGTCGGCTTTACACTTTTTCTTTGACTCTTTACTAATGTTTTCATCTCGAATATAATTTGTATATTCTTCATTGTATTTTTTCCAATAGTATTCTAGTAACTCGTTCCTTGTTTCTAAATACGGTAATTTGTACCTGTCTTTCGGTGTTTTCTTGAAATTAGCATATAATGTTTCTATTTGTTCAACTAATTCTAACAAAACTTCGTAATCCATTGTGAAGGTTCAAATCAAAATATCCGTGTCGATGGACCAAATAATGTTTGTGGTGAAAAGAAAGGCACTCAAAATTCAAAACGTGACAAGACAATTTTATTCGAGAAAAAACAAGAGAAACTCCATCTTGAATCTAGCTGTCATTACAATTTTTTTTTTTTTTTATGGATAAAGGAATTAATCCTAACATTACCGGCCCCAAGGACGACTAGTCCTTAAAAGGGTTAAAATTACATTGTTTCCAAAATTTACTTAATACTAAAATAAAATTTACTCTATAGGTAGCGGACAAATTTTAGTTATAGGGCGTTTGAATATGTGATTTTTATATTTAAGCGTAACTACTCTAGTCAGCCCATCATTACCCGGGTGCTTTTCCAATACTCTACCTAATAGCCATTTTCCAGGAGGAAGTCTTTCATCTTTAACTAAAACAACAGCACCGATATCAGGTTCCTGTTTTTTATTAGCCCATTTATATCGGTTTTGAAGAGTTGTTAAATACTCAGAACTCCAACGAGACCATAAGGTTTGAACCATTTTTTGTATCATTTTCCAACGATTGGACAATGAAACCTTCACATCTGAAAGACTTTCTTCTGGTACATGAATCGGCATTTCACCTATAAGAAAATGTCCGGGCGTGATTGGAGGAGGATCATCTATAGCACTACTAATTGGTGTCAAAGGGCGAGAATTAACACAAGCTTCCACTTGTGCCAATAAAGTAATATATTCTTCAAACGTAAGCAAAGCTGTTCCAATAACTCGTTTTAAATGTGACTTTATGGACTTCACCCCTGCCTCCCATAATCCACCAAAATGTGGCGAGCCAGGAGGAATAAAATGCCAAGTGGTCTTGCCCTGAGTGAGCCATTCAGAAATTTCTCCAACCACACCAGAATTCCTATTTTTAAACATATAATCTAGCTCTTTAGAAGCACCAACGAAATTAGTAGCACAGTCACTCCACAAGTCACTGCAATAACCGCGTCTAGCTGTAAAACGGCGAAAAGCAGCAATGAAGGCAGCACTTGTTAAGTCACTGACCAACTCTAAATGAATGCTTTTTGTGACAGTACATATAAATAAACAAATATAAGCTTTACTAGTTCGTTGACAACGTCCCGCATATAACTTTAATATCACTGGACCAGCATAATCGACTCCAGCATTAAGAAATGATTTACCAGGCTTAACACGAAAAGATGGTAGATGACCCATTTGTTGATTCATTGGTGCAGATGAAAACCTAAAACATGTTAAACATGAACGAATTAACTTTTTAATCAAATTTTTTACACCAATAATCCAATAGCTTTGACGAACAATATTTAAAGTTAATTGGGGTCCACCATGTAAGGAATGTAAGTGACAATCATTTACAATCAATGATGATAAATTGCAATTCGAAGACAAAATAATAGGAAATTTAAAATTAACATTAAGCTCTGAGTTTTTTAAACGTCCTGCTGCTCGCAATATTCCATTTTCACAAATATAAGGGGATAGTGACTTGAGTTTACTATTTTTACAAATTTCTTTTCCCTCTTTCAAAGTTTTTATTTCATTATTAAAAGCTAATCTCTGTGATATACGAATACAAAACCTTAAAGCTTGTCTCAATTCTGGCACAGTAAGACAAAATCTATTTAATTTAGGAATAAATTCTAGGTTATTTTTATGCATATTTCTAGGTTTACAACAATTAATAAATCTTAACATATACGAGTATGCTGTAACACGAACCAATTTTTGTAATTTAGAATACTTATTTAAAAACAATTGCATTTCATTTTTGACAATATTAGTTATAAAATGGACTATATTTTGTTTAACTTTGCTTTCTAAGTTAGTTTCAGATATGACAGTTGGGGAAAACGAAATAGTGCTAGATTCACTTAGGAACCTAGGTCCGTGCCACCACATTTCAAAACTTTTTAGATTTTCTGAAGGGATACCACGTGATGCACAATCCGCGGGATTATCTGAAGACTTAACATGATGCCAATGATCGGAACTTAATATACTTAAAATTTCAGAGGTTCTATTAGCGACATAAGTTTTCCAAACATTAGGGTTTTTTCGTAACCACGACAAAACAATTGTAGAATCAGTCCATGCATAAACTAAATTTTCATTGATTTTCAAACTGTTCTTAACATCTCTAATTAAATTTGCCAGTAGAACGGCTCCACATAACTCCAAACGAGGTAAAGACACTTGCTTGATTGGAGCAACTTTAGTTTTTGCAAGGATAAGATGTACATAAATATCACTACAGGTTATTACTCGTATGTATACAGCTGCAGAATAAGCTAAGGTAGAAGCATCGCTGAATCCATGAATTTCCACACGATCAGAGCTATTACGTTTAGTATGTACCCATCGACTTAAGTGACAAGTACCCATATTGACTAATTGATTTCTAAACTTAGACCATTCTGATGACAGATCATTTGGTAATTCATCATTCCAGTCAACACCACATAACCAAAGCTTCTGTAAAAATATTTTTGCTGTGATAATAACAGGACTCAAATATCCAAGTGGATCAAATGTATGAGCAATATCTGACAGTACAGTAGTCTTAGTAAATGTCTTTGTTTGAGGTAATAAATCTAATTTGAGTTCAAATTCATCGGTACGCGAATTCCAATTTATTCCAAGAGTTTTTATTGTATCATCTCTAATAATATCTACACTATCCTTATTAGTTTTATCTGAGGTTGGAATATTATCCAATACTACTGAACTGTTAGACGCCCATTTGTGCATCTCAAATTTTCCTCTACTCATTAAATCTATAATTCGCTGTCGCAGAATAATTGTGCGATCCTCATCATCCTCGCCAGTCATCAAATCGTCCATGAATATATCATTGTTTATAATATCGAATAAATCTGGAAAGTCTGATTTTTCATCAGAGGCTAACTGCTTGAGCGTTCGAATGGCTAAGAAAGGAGCACAAGAAGTGCCATAAGTAACTGTAAGTAAACGTTTTACCTGTATGTCTTCATTGGGAGAAGGACGCCATAAAATACGTTGGTAATCGGTGTCCTCGTCAGCAACTAAAATCTGACGGTACATTTGTTTGACATCCGCAAACAAACAAACCTTGTGTGTACGCCAGCGAAGGATAAGATCTTTCAAATCTTGTTGCAGTGGTGGTCCGGTCAATAGTTCATCATTAAGAGATGTGCCACAAGCTGGTTGTGCTGACCCATCGAAGACCACTCGAAGCTTTGTTGTCAAGCTGGTTTCTCTAATAATTGCATGATGTGGGAGATAATACACTTTATGAATAGGTGGCGCTGAAGGTTCTACATCTTCTAAATGATTTAAATCTTGATACTGATCAATAAACTTTTGATATTCAGTTTTAAAGTTTTGGTTGTGAGCAAATTTTCTTTCCATATGTTTCAATCTTGTCAAGGCTATTTGGTGAGAATCACCCAATCTTTCTTCGTAGCCATCTTTAAAAGGTAAACGAACAATGTATCGACCATCATCCAACCTTGAGTGTGTTCGTTTGTAGTGTTCCTCACATTGTTTTTCTTCTTCAGTAAATCTTCTTTTGTGTGTGTCATATTCTTCTGTCTCCCAAAACTTTTGTAGTAATTGCTCAATATTAACAAATGTTGTATTAACTAATATGGTGTGAACATTACTTTGTGTGTTGGTAGTCCCAGATACTAGCCAACCTAATCTTGAATTTTGTGCAATGAGATTGTTATTCTTCTTAAGTCCGTCTATCAATATTATAGCATACACATCTGCTCCAAGCAAAATATCTATAGGTCCAGGTCTATTCATTTGAGGGTCAGAGAGCATAGTTGTATTAAGGTCTGGCCAATTTGATAGGGTAAATTCTTTTGCTGGTAGTAGTGAACTTAATTTTGTAAGTACATGAGCATTAACTTTTGTTATATGTGAGGTGTCTAAGGATGAATAAATATCAAAACTGACAGCATATTGTGATTTCATCGAGTTATTTCCAATTCCAGATATATTTGTACATTTGCGAATCTTCTTCAAGCCCAACAATTGTACTGCGGATTCTGTTATAAAGGTCCCTTGTGAACCTTGGTCAACTAAAGCACGAAGATTAATAAAGTTTCCATACTTATCTCGTATTCGAACTTGAGCAGTGGCAAGTATTACTTGAGTATCATTTGTAAACACTTTCAAACTAGTTATAGGTGTTAGGTTATCATTGTTAGGTGTTTCTGTAGGTTGAGACAATATATGTTTATTAATCAAAGCATCATTATGCAACAAAGTATGATGTTTGTGTTGACATAATTTACATGTTGTAATTTGCCTGCAGAATTTAACAGAATGTCCCTTTACTAAACAATTGAAGCAGAGGTTATTGCTTTTAACAAAATTTCTTCTTTGTTCAACGGCTAATTGCTCAAATTCAGGACAGTAACAAACATAATGATTTTTCTTACAATATGTGCAATTACTCTTAGTGTTAGTCGTTTCAGTCTTATAACTTTTAACATCTCTCTTATCTCTCTTGAATGTGCCTGTTGTAGTTGTTTGCACCATTTCTAAAGCTCTAAGCCTTCCTTCTAAATAATTAATTAATTTCTGATAGGATGGTAGTTCAACGGACGAGCCCAAAGATTGTTCCCAATGTTTATGGGTTTCTAAATCAAGTTTGGATACCATAATATGTACTAGAAATGGATCCCAATGTTTAGTGTCAATATCTAAGTTTTTCAAAGTGTGAATACATTCATTTGTTGAACATATCAATTCCTTTATAGCTCGAGAACACTCTGTAGACATCCTTTTTTGTGTCAGAAAGCGATTTAAGACTGCATTAACAATTACTCTTTTATTAGTGTAACGACTCACCAATGTATCCCACACAGCTTGATAGTTTGCAGCAGTAACATCAAAATGTCTAACTAATTGCTCCGCTTCACCTTTTAAGCTGGATCTTAAATAGTGATGTTTTTGAATGTCTGTCAAACTTGATTCATTTTGTATAAGAGAAACAAATAAGTCTCTAAAGGACACCCAATCTTCATAGCTTCCTGAAAATGCTGGTAAATTTATTGAAGGCAATTTAGTCATTGTACTTGAAGATATATTATGTTTTTGTTGTTGTGCACTTGACATTGTTACACTATCATTGCGTGATATTTCTTCCTTCAATGAAGTTTTAAATTGTAAAAATACTTCTTGAATTTTACTATAGTCGGCTTTACACTTTTTCTTTGACTCTTTACTAATGTTTTCATCTCGAATATAATTTGTATATTCTTCATTGTATTTTTTCCAATAGTATTCTAGTAACTCGTTCCTTGTTTCTAAATACGGTAATTTGTACCTGTCTTTCGGTGTTTTCTTGAAATTAGCATATAATGTTTCTATTTGTTCAACTAATTCTAACAAAACTTCGTAATCCATTGTGAAGGTTCAAATCAAAATATCCGTGTCGATGGACCAAATAATGTTTGTGGTGAAAAGAAAGGCACTCAAAATTCAAAACGTGACAAGACAATTTTATTCGAGAAAAAACAAGAGAAACTCCATCTTGAATCTAGCTGTCATTACAATTTTTTTTTTTTTTTATGGATAAAGGAATTAATCCTAACAGTAGGGTTGCTAAGAATCTTATAAACAAGACATAGGATATGCATATCTCGTCGATACTGATAGGCAGCCACTTCAAACGAGAGCGATATTCAGAGATATTGACGAATTTACGTAAACAATAAATGAATCTGATTGCCAAGTTCTGAAGTCGCTCTAACTTATTTAAAAGGTCTTCGGTTGCATTTAGATAACAAACGTCAGCGTAGTCAAGGGTGGGGAGAAGTAGGGATTGAGTAAGTGTAACTGTGGTCTCAAAAGGCAAAAAGTTCTGAAGACTTTTGAGAGAATGATAAGTGAAATGCATGCGAATGCAACTTTAGTAGATTATAGAACATTCCTGTCACGTGAGGCAATCCAACCAGCGACTCGTTGCGTAGTAGCTGATCCATCAACCGCTGTGCTAAGCGTGTCATCAAACAAATGTAAGATGGACCTAGAATGCAACATGCATAACTTCGCGAACGCGGCTCAGTCAGTCAGCCATTCGGGGCCGTCGACTGACGTCATTCTAGTAATCAACAGAAAATCAACACTCCCAAAACTGTTCAAATTTCTTTTACCTTTTTCCAACCTAATGTCAATCGCATAGACTTCAAAGTACTTTGGAATAAGGATATAATGTCGAAGCTTAATATGCTGGTGTCTGTACAATAACAGACAAGATTTTAAGTAATCACATGCAAAGTAAACAGCTATCAAATTACCATCGAAGCCTAGTCCTAAGGGGACAACTTATCTGTTCTATCATCAGGACCATCATAACGCATTAAGCAACATAGGCCATTTGGTACCAGAAATTCGAGTCCATTAGGACCATGACAAATTAGTTCATTACTTTATACAAAATAACGCAATCACCAGCGTGAGATGACCCCGCCTTGGCCGTTGGCAGGTGGGGTTTAAGCGGAGTTGATACAAGCCGAGGGGTCCAGTTACGGTTGACGACGCACGCATTCCCTGAAAGGTGTTTGTTGCCTTTGTATATAAAACACATAATCTGCTCGAGATTGGAGTCGTTATATGGTTGTAATGTTGAATACATTTGGGAAAACTTATTTACCGTCATGTCTACGGAACTACTTAACCCGGTGTCAACGACCTGATAAAAAACACGAGCCTATTGACAACGGGAAATTTATACCTATCTTATATGAAAATTTTGAAATGAGTTTAAGAAATCTATCTTGTAACTAATAGTAATTTATTGTGAAAGGATTTCTCCGTGATCCAAAAATATCAAAAATTAATTTCTGTGTGTCGTGTGTAAATTAAAATTTGACTTAATTACAGCTGCGGAATATTCTGAAAATTCGCGGTTACGGCGATATCGCGTATATCCGGCAATTTTATTTTACCACTTTGACCACAGACAAACATACATCTACGGCAAAAGTTTTACGATTAGTAATTAGTCAGTGGTATTTTACTTTGTAATATGCTGTTGCCTGCGACTTCGTCTGCGCAGGATTAGTTCACTATTTTGGCAGTGGCGGTCGTTTTTTTCGATATCGCATCGGTTCGGAAATACTGCAGGCGACAATTCATTCCACAGTTCCACAGTAGTGCGTGGCAGAAAATTCATGGAAAAACGCACTGTGGTGGACTGCCAAGCGTCTAGGTGATGAGGATGAATGTTGTGTCGCGTAAAACGGTGACGGAAACTAGCAGCAGGAATTAATCCGAACAATTCCGCGGAGCACTCCCCGTAATAATAGCGATAGAGGATACATAGCGAAGCTACATCTCTGCGCAGCGCCAAGGAGTCCAGTCGACGTGAAATATCCGGACAGTCGACGATTCGGGTCGCTCTCAGTTGGATGCGGTCCAGAGGGAGAAGCTGGTACTGGGGAGCCCCTGCCCAAAGATCGGAACAGTATTCCATATGTGGCCGAACTTGCGCCTTATAGAGTTGCATTTGGTGGGACGGTGTGAAATACCGCCTTTAGTCTTATTTATATTTAATTATTATACGAGTATTTGTAAAAGCCTTACCAAGACCGCTTAGAGTGAGATTAAACCAATATTGAAACAAAGACAGCATTGTAGAAGCGTATAGTACCATCTCACTTACACTGCGGTTTTATTTCTGCTTTAGGTCCACGAACGGTATGTTTTTGCACCAACTGTCATCGCAAAATAAGTAATTTTTTGAGCTATGTCTACTATACAATCATGCAGAGAACTCCGAGCATAGCCCAATGACATAATGTGAATTTTAAACGTATAAGACCTATTGAAAGCGTAGAAAGTAGGTTATTTATTCATTATATATAATGTGACACACAAGCGTGACTTTATAACATTGTTTTTCTTTTAGTCGGCTGCTGACGGCAGATACCAATGACTGTTAAGACACCAGTCTCTCACCTGCATGTAACATACCATTCTATTCTATGTATAGTACAGTCAATAAGTCTATGATTATTATATTTAGAATTTATAACGTTGGGTTTTTAAAAAAATAAATATAAAAATACAGCGAATATCACAACACAACTAACAAGCATCGACACTCCAAACTACGCCAAAGTTAACAGACACTTAAAAACGGTTAGACGAATTCACAAGTGAAATCACTCGTTTCTCCGACTCATTAAAAGTTGCCAGCGCCAAAAGGCCAGACGGGCAGGCAGTTAACCCATTTAAAAACTACTACAGCGACCTCTAACACTCGACAACTTGAAAAAACACTACAATGGCGGGGACTGGTTAGACCAGAGGCTCTCAAACTGTGAGACATCACTCAGCGCGAGAAATAAGTGTCTCTACTTATATAATAGGTATATACTGTCTTTTTTCCTTCGTACATTTAACATTATAGCTTTTATTATAACTTAAGAACTATGATTGAACCATGGAATTAGTTTAAAATAAAGAAACAGTGTCATAAATTGCTTCTATGTGTCATTAAAGTTGATTTATTTCTTTAGAATTTAATATGGCTTACAGAAGATGCTCCACTATATACTATTTAATTGCAGATTAATTATTTATTTTATTTCAACTATGAAAATTCCCAAGCATTACTATGCTCAGCAACGAATCATTAAAAATCCAATTGACATGTTCTCGTTCTACTGTAAAAATTAAAGGGGATGTAATTTTAACTAGGAAAAGAGAGTGGTTAAATTTTTTTGTAATATTTTACTAGATAAATTTTGGGTCTTTTAAATACCAAGTCGTAATAAAAATATTAATAACATTAATAAATTATTTGTTACGATGAAGTTACGGTGTAAAGAAAATATTTTGAGGTAACCAGCATACATTTACAAAAAATTCAAAGGTGAAGTCAAGCAATCCGCATTAGGCCAGTTTTGTTGACTAAGGCGTAATTGCTATAACATAGGGCAGGCTAGATGCTCCCGGTGGGGACGGATTTGAGTTATGAAAATGGGCATTATGACTACTGGCTAACGGCCAATTATCTTATCTTTACAATTATCTTAATAGTACAACTTATTATATAATAGGTTCTACACACATAATAGTTCGCAAAATTTATTAAATAATAGATTCAGCAATTATTTCTGTCCACAGTTTACTGAGTTTGCCATTTCTCTCCTGTTTCACATGGTAACAAATGTTGGTAACATTTCAAATAAAAATTGTTCAGAATAAGTTTGAGAGCCGGTGGGCTGGAGTAATAACTCCACTGAAGAGGACCGCGACTATCCGAGCCGCCGGTTAATGAGGGTAGCATCGCCGTCATTTTTTTTTCACTCACCGTCTAACAAACAAAAACATTTTGCGTTTGTCTAGAAACTGTTTACTGGGTGTACTTAGGTTACTGATACAGAGAAGGACAAAGAGGAATCATAATGACTATACCAATGCTTGCGTTGTGAGAGAAGTTAATCTGTATAGATATTTCGGATTTATGAAGATCCTTTTCTTTTTTTTTTCGAGGGGAATTCCGTGATATTGTACCGTACCCGTCCGTTGGTTAGGAGGCGGAAGTGTGTGGAGTTCTTTTAGTACTAGTGCCAGGCCTACCCACTAAAACCCACTAAAAATGTTTTCTTTGCCTCTCTGAGTGCATTCTTATGTTATATATATATATTTTATTGCATACGGTGGCAGACGAGCAAATGGTCCACTTGTTGGTAAGTGGTAACCATCGCTCATGGATATCTGCAGTGCCAGGGGCACAGCTGAGCCGCTGCCTACCTGGAGAGAAATACTATTTTTATATGTTTGATGTTTCCTGAGCGCTACGATATGTTTAACTTCAAACGAGGCTTAAAAACTGACACTGCAGATGTCCATGAGCGATGGTTACCACTTACCATCAGGTGGGCCATTTGCTCGTCTACCACCGTATGGAAAAAAAAAGAAAAAAATTCGGCAGGGCCCACATTGCGAAGCCACTAAAAACGATCCACTAGAAACGATATGAAGATACTCAAAATTATCAACTTTTTGGTTCATGCTTGTTGCGAGCGATGATATACTACCCCGAAAGTCAAGTCATATACAATAATAACGTGACCCAAATTCTCTCCGATTAAAATAATAATGGTGTTGAATAATTACGTAATAAATTCCACCCTTACTTAATACCTATACGAACCAAGTCCATAGGTTTAACATAAAATAATATTATAATATCTTACCTTTTACACCGGAATACAGCAGTAGGTAGTGCTATTTTCTGGCAAAAAAAGGGAGCACGGAGATATCCAAGCAGACGACAGTATAGTCACCCTCCTGCAAAATTTTGCAGGAGGGAGACTATACTGTGAACTAACTAGTTCAGTACAACAAAAATGCAAAATCAAAACCACGTCCATATGCTCGCTAAGCCCGAACAAAAAACCATTGAGCAATAAAAGTCGAGAAAAGCCAAGGTGCTCCATTAAAGCAATACCGCTTCGTGCCGTTTCGAAATAAGGACAATTATTTATCAGAGGTGAGGAGAGCACTGGTTTATTTTCAAACTGGGATTTTAACGCTATAATATATGACCTTTTCCTTGAACGATCAATATATAATATGAGATATTTACTTGTGAATTGGTTACTTTATATTGGATATTATTATGGGATTTTATTTTTAAATAGTAACGTTTTTTGTTATTTATTTAATAAGGAAGAAATTTTAATGAGTATACTAACCCGTAACATAAATTTCAATGAATATAAAAGGTTTTTTGCCCGACTTAACTTTTTTTTTTCGACTTACGTGGTATTCCAACCCGCTCCACCGAAGATGAATATCACACACTTATTATTAGAGATCGGATAATCGGATGCATATTTACCTAAACTTAGTTTAAGACAAAGTATGGAAACGGCTTTTTATTGTTTTGTTAAATAAATTTTTTCACCATTTCTGTTTTTTTTATTCAATTATTTAATTGATTATGGTTTTAGTCAAACTAGCTCACTACTTTCGTATAACACTTTTCATGTAAATAAGTATGCATAGTTGTATAAATCATTTCTTTTGAAAATAAATACCACGTACTAATTTAGTAATTTTCAAACAATATCACTACGTTAAATTTGCAGTCCCGTATTTTCCCGGGATTTTTAATTAACAAAATGTATTTTTAAAAAGCCGCTTCCATAATTTGTGACCCAAAAATTTACTTTAGGTAAATATGCATCCGATTATCCGATCTCTACTTATTATACGCCATAGATTTTATGGTTTAGTTTTACTCTTATGTTTTGCTATAGGATTTTGTGTGTTTCGAATAAATATTTTGAATTTCATGAAAAAATTACTTACAGATGAGATAAACATTGTTTCAATTGTTGACAAGTTCACGTGAAGCTCGTTTGTAACGTCAGCATTTATTGTAATTTATTACGTTATTTTCTGGCATGGTGGTAGAGTTACTACTTCCTGCTGACTAGCTCTCATACTCATATTTAGGTTTATTGTAGCAAATATTTTTTTTTATTTACTATATCGACAAGTGAGGTGAAATTGTGTCTCAGTCTTTGATAAGTGAATCTTGAGTGAGTCATTGATAAGTGAAACTTAAGCGATTCGTTGATGAGTGAATCTTGAGTAAGTCATTGATAAGTGAATCTTGAGTCAGTCGTAGATACGTGAATCTTGAGTGAGTCATTGATAAGTGAAACTTAAGCGATTCGTTGATGAGTGAATCTTGAGTAAGTCATTGATAAGTGAATCTTGAGTAAGTCGTAGATAAGTGAATCTTCGAGTCATTGATAAGTAAACCTGGGTTGTTGATAAGTGAATCTCGCTTGTACCTCGAGCGTTTGAAATCATCAATCAATGTACGAGTATTGACGAAAATTAAAGACAAAATGATACACAATACTTTTCGTCATTTTTTAATGTGGCATATTAACGATAAAGCAGATTGTCCACTGACGGTAATTAGTTACAGTCGCCTATACTCGTAAGACAAATAGAAAACCAACATACATACAATTCTTGGTTAGCAACATTGCCACGAAACATTACAGACATAATACTGCGCACACAAGCTCCTAAGCTTCAATTCTAACACAAAAGTCAAACCGACAAAAGAATCAAAACGAAAGCACAGACGTCTATTTATAAACATTTGTCTCCCTTAGAGGGCAGCTTAACCTCGCAGGATATCATGAAAGTTCGCTCCCGTTACATCCCGGGGGATGCGGGAATTACCTGTGAGAAATGCGAGTGGAATCGCCCTCGTTACTCTCGTTAGCTGTAGGCAGTGGATCACGGCCTGTACACTACGAAACCACGAAACCGCCCCTCTAGATCAAAATGGGCGGGGAAGGAAATCTAGTAGAGGTAATTCACTTTGGACTATAACGTTATGAGATGTCAACGCCGATTATGTTTTCGTACAATCATAAATACAAGTTCAAACTGGTTTTCAGCAACAGTTCTATGATCGAAATTTATTTCATAAATAATTTATATATATAATATTAGGTTTCGATAACTTTATAAGGAATTTGTGAGATAATCTTTTTAGATAGTATTATTATAGGCAAATCTACTTTCAGTAGAAGTTAACAAAAAGTTCATGAGTTCCTTTTCAGTATTTTAGACATATTGTTTAAATCTGTAAATAAGTTTGGATAAAATTGTAGAGAAACCTTTATATGTAAAAGTGATATAAAAGAACTATGTTATACGTCTTAAATATGACTTGTATTTAAAAAAAAGTTATAAAGGAATATAAAAAAATAAATCTAAAAAAGTACATGTGGCATATTGAATTAAATTGCATAGTGAATCAGTTTTTATTAAAATATGCCATACACCAAAAAAAAATACATATATTATTCTACAAAACATAATAGAAAATGATAAAATAATAAAAACATTCCAATATTATTTACACTTGTGGATAAAGTCATTCTACTTTTTTAATATATTACGTATATACATAAGACGTATATGATAAGATTTTTTTATTCATTTTGTCTAATACCTGTTATTACTGCGGCATAAACGAAGCAAAAAGGCATCTTTACTCTTAAAAGGAAAGTTACTTTTATAACACATTCGATATAGCATAATCAACGTCAGGGGTCCACACATAACATGGCTGCGTGTTATTAGCAGATATTTATATGTTACTAGTAAATGAGTACATATTTTTTGTATACAAATTTACCATATACTCGTAATATGTAAGAACGTCTCACGCATTTAATTCCCTGTTAAAACCTTCTAAACATTACATGGAGTGTGAGAAGTAAAATATCTATACGTTGTATGTATACTTCATCTAATATTAGCTATCAAGCAATAATAACCCCAATTATTAAATAACTATGTTCTTGATTATATTGAATACAATCGCATAAACATGTTCGTCGATTTAGTCAAAGAGGTATGAGGGCAATAACCGTATACGTTTACGAGCGGTCGCAGACTATTCTACGTCATATCGATTTTATTCATAGGCAAGCACAATGTAGGGTTGTCGCATCATGAATTCTATTTTAACAATATCGATCGTTATCTTTTAACAAAACTACTTAAATAGTAATAACTATTGAGGGACACGTCGTCATAAGTCGGGTTAAAGCAACCCTTTTTTTATTTTTTTTTGTTCCCCTGAGGAAAATGCATTAAATTGCATACCCCGGCTGTGGCGAGTCGGCGGTTATGTGGGGCTCTCCTCCCCAGAAGGGGGAGGCCTACCCACTAAAAACCTCAGGGATGGCCTTCCTCAGGCATGTAGGGAGCCCCCGGGAACATCAAGCCACTTCCGGGAACCCCCAGCCTCCGCTCCCCTGCCTAGAGGGGAGCCCTCCTCGGGGGAGGCTACACTACCTCCCACGGTCTCCTCCACCGACGACGCCCCCCGGCCACGGAAGGGGCGTGGTCCATCCCGGGTCACCGTAGCAGTCGCTACTTCCTCGCGCCCGCAGGCGACCCGCGCCGGCGCCGCAGCTACTACCGAGCCCGGCGCGGCCTTCTTCGAGCGGGATCGGCCATCTCCCGACCCAGCTCGGCGGCCTCCTTCTGGAGCATCACTGCTTCACAGAAGGAGGCCACTGCCCTCCAACCTCCCTCGTCCGCCAGCATTGCCGCAATCAATGCCGGCGGAGACAGATCTCGCCCGATCTCTGCGACCAAGACTCGGCGCTCGGAGGCCCACGCGGGGCACTCCGCCAGCGTGTGCTGGGCCGAGTCGAGGTCGGATGCGCAGTGGTGACAATGTGTCGATCCCTCCCATCCTATTCGACACAGATACTCACCGAAGCAGCCGTGCCCGGTGAGTATCTGAGTCAATCGGTAGGTGACCTCCTCCTTCCCGTGGAGCCAAGCTTCGAGGTGCGGGAGTACGGCACCGACGGCCCGCTGGCGCGCGCAGATCCGTAATTCGAGCTGCGCACGCCAGGCCGCCACAATCCGTCGGTGCCACTCCCGCTTAGGCACTTCGTGCGCGGGTTCCAGGGTGCTCCCCCCACGCCCCCCCGGTCGACACGCCGCGACGCATACGTCGTCGCGTACATATCGGCTAGGATGTCGAATGGGGGGGAGCGTCCCAGAACCGTCGCCGCCTCGTACGAGATTGTACGGTAGCCTCGGACGATCCGTATGGCCATTATCCGTTGCAGGCTCCGTAGCAGAGCTCTGCAGCGGGGGGACCTCGCGCAGTCTTGCGACCACACGGGAGCCCCATACATGGCCACGGATCGCACGACGCCCTCGTACAGGCGGCGAACTCCATCCCTCGGTCCCCCGAGATTGGGCGGGTTAAAGCAACCCTAGTGACGGTTGGAAGGATAACAATAAACAATATTGATTGTTGATTAACGATCTCAACTGAATAGTTGATGGTGGCTTGTGCGCGTATTCGTGTGTGCACGGAGTGGTCGTGGTCATGTGGTCAGTCTTGCGTCACCGCTGTAGACGCAAGATATTGAGATTTTCTTTTGTTTACATTGTGTCACAGAGTTGACGAGGTTTGTTCACCGTATAGAGAGCAAGAGAGATCTCTTGTCTTCAACTTTCGCGTAGACCGTGTTAAATTGATACCTTCTAACGTATCATATATTGAAAAAATTTGATGCTATATCAGACAGCACAGAACAATTCACACCCCGTTCTCACACTACATTAACATGAACAAGCAAAATCAATACCATATCTAGGTTAACACCCTCTCTTTTTATAATATTTTCCATAGTCACGTCCGCAACGTGATAACAGCCATAAAAATTAATACAACAATGCAACAGCTATTACGGCGACTAACGGCTTCAAGGGAAAATTTCCCCTGACACTTGGCGGTCACGTTGATTTCTTCGTAACAAGAAACAAACGTGAGCTCTCCGAAAGTGCTAATCAAATATTACTTAGCAACCCGAGGAGAGGCCTTCTAGGAAATTGCCGATGCTTTTTAAGTAAGCGAATCCATTATCTAAGCTTTTATACGTACAAATAACATTAATTGAAGATCGTATTCGAAATTGATTTTGATTATACGATTATTTACCAAAACAAATATAACAAGTTACCTACAAAATATTTCAGTATATTGATACCAGGCTTATTAGTTATATATTTGTATATATTTAGATTTATTATTGTGTTCAGAAGTGGGTAGTTGCTTTCTATGTTAATTTTGTCATACATGGAACAGACTTTACAAAGTATTCAGTTACAAAAGCTGTATAAAAAGGCAAAGCTTTATGAGATAGTAAAGCTATTAAATAAATACCGTAATGACGATGAAAATAATGAATCGACACAGATACTCACCGAAGCAGCCGTGCCCGGTGAGTATCTGAGTCAATCGGTAGGTGACCTCCTCCTTCCCGTGGAGCCAAGCTTCGAGGTGCGGGAGTACGGCACCGACGGCCCGCTGGCGCGCGCAGATCCGTAATTCGAGCTGCGCACGCCAGGCCGCCACAATCCGTCGGTGCCACTCCCGCTTAGGCACTTCGTGCGCGGGTTCCAGGGTGCTCCCCCCACGCCCCCCGGTCGACACGCCGCGACGCATACGTCGTCGCGTACATATCGGCTAGGATGTCGAATGGGGGGAGCGTCCCAGAACCGTCGCCGCCTCGTACGAGATTGTACGGTAGCCTCGGACGATCCGTATGGCCATTATCCGTTGCAGGCTCCGTAGCAGAGCTCTGCAGCGGGGGGACCTCGCGCAGTCTTGCGACCACACGGGAGCCCCATACATGGCCACGGATCGCACGACGCCCTCGTACAGGCGGCGAACTCCATCCCTCGGTCCCCCGAGATTGGGCGGGTTAAAGCAACCCTAGTGACGGTTGGAAGGATAACAATTTAACAATATTGATTGTTGTTTAACGATCTCAACTGAATAGTTGATGGTGGCTTGTGCAGCGTATTCGTGGTGCACGGAGTGGTCGTGGTCATGTGGTCAGTCTTGCGTCACCGCTGTAGACGCAAGATATTGAGATTTTCTTTTGTTTACATTGTGTCACAGAGTTGACGAGGTTTGTTCACCGTATAGAGAGCAAGAGAGATCTCTTGTCTTCAACTTTCGCGTAGACCGTGTTAAATTGATACCTTCTAACGTATCATATATTGAAAAAATTTGATGCTATATCAGACAGCACAGAACAATTCACACCCCGTTCTCACACTACATTAACATGAACAAGCAAAATCAATACCATATCTAGGTTAACACCTCTCTTTTTATAATATTTTCCATAGTCACGTCCGCAACGTGATAACAGCCATTAAAAATTAATACAACAATGCAACAGCTATTACGGCGACTAACGGCTTCAAGGGAAAATTTCCCCTGACACTTGGCGGTCACGTTGATTTCTTCGTAACAAGAAACAAACGTGAGCTCTCCGAAAGTGCTAATCAAATATTACTTAGCAACCCGAGGAGAGGCCTTCTAGGAAATTGCCGATGCTTTTTAAGTAAGCGAATCCATTATCTAAGCTTTTATACGTACAAATAACATTAATTGAAGATCGTATTCGAAATTGATTTTGATTATACGATTATTTACCAAAACAAATATAACAAGTTACCTACAAAATATTTCAGTATATTGATGCCCGCTTATTAGTTATAACATATGTATATATTTAGATTTATTATTGTGTTCAGAAGTGGGTAGTTGCTTTCTATGTTAATTTTGTCATACATGGAACAGACTTTACAAAGTATTCAGTTACAAAAGCTGTATAAAAAGGCAAAGCTTTATGAGATAGTAAAGCTATTAAATAAATACCGTAATGACGATGAAAATAATGAAATGATAATTAACGACTAATTAAAGTAATGATGCACCGCTTTAAATGAAACGTCATCTTTAACGTCTCATTTAGCGCAATGATTCTGTCCACTTAATCATAAATATTAGTCTAAAGTAGTGTTAAGTTTGATTCCCAAATTGACTATGTGCTTTAGATTGAACTTAATTTCACTTTTCTTAAGTAAACTGTCCCATTGAGTGCTGAAAGGCTCCAGGTATCCATAAGCTCTCCCTAACTAACTTCTTGTGATTAAGGCCTTCAAATACGCTGGTCCTGTGCAGATTGGTAGACTTCAGATACACTGTTGAATTTCTTCGCAGTTGTATGTCGGCGGATGCGAGGGTGCGTGCTCGTCCGGCTACCGCGAACGCCGTGGTGATGTCTCTCCGTCTGGGGGACTGTCCATGGGTTCTGGGACAGTCCCTCCCTTGGCGTTGGCTCGACCAGACTTAGGTTGAGCCGGCCCCGGAGCACATGGCGGTAGAATCGCGAAAGCGCACCCCGCCATGTGGCGGGGGTTCAGGGAGGTTTAGTGGGTAGGCGGCTCCTGTCAGATCAGAGAGCCCCACACACGGCTGCGCCTAGCCCGCGCGGTGTCACGGTGCATAAGGTGCATTACCCCTCTTAAAAAAAAAGTAGCAGTTGTTTTAGTTTATTTCCTTGTAATAGAGGATTTTAGTGCCCATTTCTGCTATGTTTTAATGTGTTATTCAAATTTGATATTTACATTTATTGACGCTCCAGTATCGAAGAAAACTTTGCACAAAAATCCTTCTGTGAAGGTACTGAAATGCATATGTAAAGTCGATTCATTCGTTCCATTGACCATTCATCTATCCATAAATCCATCATAGTTTATTAAGATATCGGAATATTTGTAACTTCTTTGCACAAAATATGACACAAATATAATAAGAAACATAAAGCGATTTTTTTGAACTTACTTTGAAATTTAAAAGTTACAAAGACATTTCGACAGCCCTGTTCATGTCCTAGAACCGAATCATCGTTGGGAGCCTACGCGGTCTTCCAACGAGAAATATTTATAAAAATGTGTGCACACGAGATCTTTTATATTCGCACGGTTCGAGGAGGCATGCTCCGCCTATAGAAATATCACCAATACGGATTTCAAATAGCAAAACCGATGGAAATATCTGAGCGAAACTCAAGAAAGCTGCGAGTGCAGGCTACGATCAAGCTCGAAAGCTGTTTTGAATCTTGTATGCTGTTACATTAGTGCGAAATTGAAAATTTTGCGTTTAAAGAAGTTATATTTGAAACACTGAGTTGATTTTGTTTAGGAAACTATTTATATACTTAAGTTTATAGTAAAGTTAAAGTTTTCAGCAGCAGTAACATACATGGTTAATTTGTATATATTTGAAATAAGTATTTATAAGTTTTCAGGTAACCACTACGCGAGTTAATCTACTAACTTATTTTTCAGTTTAAGTATTAAATTATTATTGTTCTAAATTATATCCAGACTTGACAATATATTTAACAAGATATTGTAGTTTCGTTATACCTTGCCCCTGTACCTTTTCATTATAGTCTATAAGTACATTTTGTACGAAAACGGTAAACAATATTGGCAATTTGTTACCTTCCATATAATCTATCTATACTTATAAATCTGTAGAGACGTCAATTCTGTATATGCAATATATTTCCAAAATAACCATCTGGGGGATCGATTCTGATGCCAAAAATGCAATCAGTAAAATTTTTGTCTGTCTGTATAACCGTTATAGAAACAAAAACTACTCGACTGATTTTAACGAAACTTCGTACAATTATTTTTTATACTCCTGAGCTGTATACTTCTCATCACGCTACAATCAATAGGAGCATAGCAATAAAGGGAAATGTTGGGAAAACGGGAGAAGTTTCTCCACTTTTTAAGTTTCCATCGTTGCACACGCGTTAATCGTTAAAGTTACACAAAAATCATGTATGACGGAAATGTTCTCCTTAAAATTATATAAAAAATATCCTACGACAGCATATATCTTTCTTTATGGTTGACTCACAATATCATGTGTAACTCCCGATAGCTAACCAGTTCGAAGCTTTGTGATTATATGTGTCTACTATTACGTTTATAACACTCTCAGTCATTAAAAATGCTACCTAAAATTACGACTCCAAGCAGATGAAGTCGTGGGCACATCTATTTAAATAATATAAATAACCTTGTTGTTAATCATATCTATGTTCCAAGTAAACTTAGTGCTTCTGAAAAACAACCCCCAGCGACTTGAATGGAATATTGTGGTCGACCTCTTATTTAAAAGGACTTCAATAAGAAGCTTTTGTGGAAATAGATCCCTCTTAAGCAGTCTGGGTTCACCCTGGGTTCAACTAGTTTGGCTGAGAGTGAGAGAGAGACCTGAGAATGTATTTGTAAGGTATGAGAGTTTATTTTGTAAAGTAGATTAAAAATTAATTGTATTATGTATGATTGATTTATATATGATTAACTCAGGACCTTAAAGTCTTGCTTGCGGTGGCGTCTGAGCCACTGCATCCAGCGCTCTTCTCGGTAGCTTTCTGCTTAGCCACGAATAGGTTGCATTCAATTCAGGCCGGAGCCATTTGGGTGTATTGTGTTTCTTCTAGCGCATATGCCTTTTTCTTAGGGAGTGTCTTCCTTATCACGTCAAACTATAGTCATTAGAACAACATTTAGCCATTCTAGTTGAGCCATGTAGTTGGTGTAGTTAGTAACCATGAGGATTCTCAGCTACTCCTCTCCAGAGAAAAAAAAACGTTTAGTCTCTAATTAGATGTCGCTAAGTTCACAGTGTTTCATTGCCTCCGGGTCAGCTCCATATTAAGCTGTTAGAAAGAAAAATATCGAGCGCACGGTGAGTTGGACTTTTTACGCGAAACGACTCGAGCAATTTTTTGTCGTATACCATATAAAAGATAGATAGGCGCCGGTCCTGATCACGGTTATAGGATCGGAATGTTACGAGATGTAGTTAATTGTGTGTACTTCCGTAAAGCCGCCGAGTAACTTTTTGAGATAATATTCATTCATGTAGTATTCACAAAGGAACTTGCCGCGCCGCTCTTTCCCACAGAGGGCGGTCGCTATCATGATTTGCCGATATGGTACTTATAGTCTTGGTATAATATTGAGTTTAGTCGGTAGGTCATTCCAGTTGAGCCGCCTCGATCTGTTTGGAGTCCGACATAATCAACGTAGTTGCGTTGGTATCCGTTTGCATTCTTTGCCTTTCCACTCCTGAGGGAAAAAGAGAGACAAGAAGACACTTGGTCTTTCGGCATCCTCAGCACTTAAATGACTTCGTAGTAATTTCTTAAGATACTATATTTCTATTTAAACGAATTGTGCAGTATTTGATAATACTAGCAATATCCGTACCACCTCATCTACACCAATTTCCGACAATCCGGAGCAAATCGTATCAATTTTTAGTTTACTTTCCGCAGTCACGATACCATTCACCAATTTCTCTCGCCTAACTTGCCCTCTTTTCTAACGCTCGGATTAACATGAGCCACAATGAAAATGTTTATCTGTGGACTTTCCACAATACAACCTGATAACTATGAGGGTAGGGGAACTCCCGGATCCGTCCGCGTCCGAAACGGTCTTTTGTGGCTTAATCGCATTTTCTGTTCTGATAATTTGATTGTACAAGACAAACAAGAGCTGCTGATGAAAGGGCTTTTTCTGAAAATAGTATTATATTTAGGACAATAGCTTCAGACATATTTTCAATCAAATTTATCGGTAGTATTTTATTTATATTTATTATTGTCGCTTATAAGTTTTTATAAAACACGGTCCTTTATAAGGCGTGGCGTGGCGTGACGGAGATACAAATCCAACGCGTAGAGGGCATTTAAGTGATATTTTATAAAAGTGTGTGAGGAGTGTACCAGCTGGGTCTAATCTCTATTTGCACCATAAAAATGCATAGATGCAAAGAAACTATTGTTATTACTGGTCCAAAACGTTTGTGGACTATTGCATTTCGATTTTGGTGGTAATGAAAACCGGACTATGGAAGAGACTCCGGTTATCTACCTTCTGAAAGCCTCCTAATTAATTTAAATATGGCAGGTGGTGACTCGCCGCTCACTAAATAGGCACCTCAAAAACAGACCAATATTGGTGCGAAAGGAGCAAGATTGATATTTAACTTCCACCCTTCGAGCATCTGCTCTTGCGATTCCACTCTGTCCGGGCAACTAAGGCAAGACAGAGCTACGCTGACCCTGAAGCACATCGGTACCCTCGGTGACGCAACTCACCGAGAGCTCACCACAGGCTGTTCTGAGGGAGACTGACTGCACTAATCGGGCATTTATGGCCAATTAAGAGGCATTAAATTAGCCACCAGCGGGCGATGGGTCGTCATTCCCTATGCACTTATTATATTTATATTATTATTATACAGAATGATATTTTTAACTGAGTATGGAATGCAATTGAATCCGAAACTCTGAGGAATAGCGAACAAAGGAGTCTCGGGTCTGATTTAGGTGAATACAAAAACTGCATCATTGGATCTTAATATTATTTACTTTTAGTTTTTATTTTACTAGATTTTTTATTCCTAGATTTTCTTTTAGTTATAGTATATATTTTCTTAGTTTCAGAATTCGCTATCCACTTAATAAATTCAATCTGTACGAGTATACAAGATCACCGTCACACCATTCCAACTTAGCCCATAATAGTCACGTACTTTTTGTATGATCTCTTTCACTATCATTCCATTATATTAAATTTTACAACGCTAGATTTATTCTTTCCTTTTCATTCTATTCTGAGATTTATTAAAAATTCAATGTACATAAGGTCACAAGGTTTTAATTACTTTTTATTACTTCCATGGATCCTATCATAGCTAACCGCTGTTTCTTTATTACTTTATTGTGTTAAGTATAAAAAGTGAAATAAGTATGAAATAATAGAATGTGATGTTTTTGAATAAGTCAACTTAATCTATGACGTATGACGTCATTTGATAAAATAATGTTACGAGCTGGGGTCAGTAAATCAAACGGCGGTCTACCAAAACACTGAACTTTTATTAATTACCACCACTAAACAGTCGCTTCTTAGTTCTCCAATATCACTTAGAGATGTTTTCGCACTGTATCGCAACAATAATGCTTCCCGGCGGCCGGACACAGCCTTATATAGTCCCCTAAGATACTTGCCACTCTTGCCAGAACATTCGCGGACACACTCGAATGTGTAGTCCAATACGTCGCGCGTTCGAGACGTTTCGAGTATAACTGTCTCGATACTCGAATATTCTCGATACACAATACTCGAATATTCCCGTACTATCTTTCTCGAATATTCTGTGTTTGTCTATCTCTTTCTAATGATGTTTTCTCATTCTAATACTTCTCGAATGTTCTAACTATCTCTGTCTCTTTCTACTATTGCTATCTCTTTCACTCCTATTGAAATTTATGTCCTTTTACTGAAGTAGGCTTAATGGCTCATAAGGGGTCCTGAAAACGCCTGAAAACGGGTTTTCAGGTTATTGCGGCATTGGATAGAGGGTAGCCTGAAACGTACTGAAAACATGTTTCAGGCGCCTGAAAACTACTGTAACTTGGGTGTAATTTAGATTTTTTAGTATGTGAAAGAGCTACTTCTGAAACGGCCTGAAACGACGTTTCAGCCTGCTGAAAACGTTTCTAAGTCACAGAAAATCACTTTTGAAGTTTTACTAAGCCACCGGCGTAACACTACCCCTCCTAAGACATGCTCGTCCCGAGCATCATTATTTCCGTGGTATTTCGCCAGTCGGTCAACGTGAACAATCTTACAGGGACTACGTGCATTTCGCTGTATCCGGTACGTGACGTCGTTGATCCTCTTCAAAACTCGATAGGGTCCTTCCCATTTGGCTTGAAGCTTCGGAGATTTCCCTTTACTGCGGACTGGATTATGTAGCCACACCAACGAACCCTCTTCAAAGCCCTTGTTGTTTACATTTCGGTCGTAGCGGGTTTTCATCTTCTCAGACATCTGTTGGCTTGATTGTCTGACTTGCTCGTGTACGTCGTTCAACTTGTTGCGCAAATCATTCGCGTACTCGGTTATATTCCGCGGGGCATCAGGTGGAATTCCAGTAAGTAGATCCGCAGGCAACCGTAGTTCTCTACCAAAGTTTGCAAATGCTGGTGTCACCGAAGTACTTTCATGCACTGCGCTTCGATATGACATCAGGAATGGTTGGATGTGCTTGTCCCAATCCTTTTGCCTGTTTGACACAACCTTTGCAAGATACCTCTCCAATGTTTGGTTAAATCGTTCCACCATTCCATCAGATTGCGGATGGTAAGAAGTGGTCCTCGTTTTATGGGTACCCATAACTCGACACATCTCTTGAAATATTTGAGACTCAAAATTTCTTCCCTGATCACTATGAATTTCCAAGGGTACTCCAAAACGGCAGAAGACTTCATGGACTAATTTATCCGCAACTGTTGAAGCCTCTTGGTTAGGAATAGCGAAGACTTCCGGCCACTTAGTGAAATAATCCATCACAACCATGAAGTACTTGTTTCCGCATTCACTTTCCGGAAATGGTCCCGCAACGTCTATGGCAATCCTTTCCCATGGTGCACCAACGTTATACAGTTTCAATGCACCTCTGCTGCGTGTATGAGGTCCCTTTACTGCAGCACAACTAGTACACTTGCGGCACCAATCTTCAACATCGTCACGGCAATTTATCCAGTAAAATCGTTCTCTTATTTTCAACAGAGTTCTCGTCACTCCCATATGACCTCCCGAACATCCGTTATGGTACAGCTGTAGAACATCCGGTATCTTGGCTTTGGGTACAACCATTTGTAGATGACAACGGTCTCCTCGAGCGTTTTCCCATTTGCGGCACAAGACTTCATCTTGGATAACCAGGCTGTCCCATTGAGCCCAATAGCTCTTCGTGATGGAACTCATCGACGCAATATCACTCCAGGCAGGTTTAGGAGTACCGGCTTTGATCCATTCGAGAATCGGTTTGATGTCTACATCATACTGCTGAGCGTGCTGAAAGGTTTCTTTCCATTCATTGCTAAGATCCGTGTTTAGCATTCTCACAGGTAGGTCTGCTTTTGCCTCTTGTTTTACGCAGTGCTTGCAGTCTTCAGAGCAAGGTCTTCTTGACAAAGCATCTGCATTACCATGAGATCTTCCACTGCGATGTTCAATCACGAAGTCATATTCTTGAAGTAACTCGATCCATCTCGCAACTTGTCCTTCGGGATTCTTGAATTGTAATAGCCACTTCAATGCAGCATGGTCAGTACGCAGATGGAATTTTCGACCAAGCAAATATTTGTTGAAATGCTGCAATGTTTTCACCACTGCCAGTAATTCTCTTCTCGTGACACAGTAATTTCTCTCAGGTTTGGACAAAGATTTGCTGAAGTATGCTATAACAACTTCGCGATCTCCTTTCCGTTGCGACAATACACCACCTAGCCCAGTATCACTTGCGTCTGTATCCACTATGAATTCATTTTCATTATCGGGATACCCCAGAATAGGTGTGTTACACAGATGTCGTTTCAGTTCTTGAAATGCGACGTCACAGTTTTCATCCCAGCAAAAACTTCTCTTTTCTTCCGTGAGTTTATGAAGAGGCTTGGCAATGTCGGCAAAGTTCTTCACAAATCGCCGGTAGTAGGAACACAAACCCAAAAATGCTCTTACTTGTGTCTTGTCTCTCGGAACTGGCCAATCCTTTACGGCGATGATCTTCTGCGGATCTGTCTGGACACCCGCTTCCGAAACCACGTATCCTAGGAAGCTTACTTGTCGTTTGAAGAAGGAACACTTTTTAGGGCTTAACTTCAGGTGGCGCTTCGAATTTTTGATAGCACCCGTTCTAGATTCTGAAGGTGTTCTTCAAACGTACGGCCCACGATGATGATGTCATCCAAATAGACCAGACAGGCTTCTCCAATCAATCCGCTGAGTACCAGCTCCATCAGCCTTTCGAAAGTCGCCGGCGCATTACACAGCCCGAACGGCATCACTTTGAACTGCCATAGTCCCTTTCCAGTAGAAAATGCAGTCTTCTCCTTGTCCTTAGGGTCAATTTCTACTTGCCAGTAGCCACTTTTTAAATCTAACGTGCTGAACCACTTCACTCCGGTAAGCATATCCAGCGTGTCATCAATCCTGGGTAATGGATAGCTGTCCTCTTTGTGATGTCGTTCAGGCGGCGGTAGTCAACACAAAAACGCATGCTGCCATCCTTTTTCCTTACAAGCACCACGGGTGAAGACCATGGGCTGGACGAAGGCTCTATAACACCTTCCTTCACCATTCCTTCAATCATGGTCTCCACTTCCTTTTCCCGTGCTATCGGTAGTCTTCTTGGTCGCTGGCGGATAGGCAATTCGTTCCCAGTGTTAATTCTGTGTTGAACTAAACTCGTCTTCCCAATGTCCTCGTCGTTAGTAGAGAAAACATCAGCGTACTTGAGTAACATCTTCTTAGCCTTGTCTATCTGTTCCTTAGACAAAACGTCTCGACAGTCTTCCAAAAGTTTTGACACGCTGATTCCTTCATTTTTGTTGACATTTGTATGAGTCGTGTCTTGACAACGACGCAACCAGTCTACCTCCTCACTCGTACCAAGTAACATTCCCTTTTCGATCACGTGTTCTTTATCGTCAAGATTCAGTACACGAACTGCTGCAAAGCCAGTGGTTCTTACCAGAGTTCGTGCCATCTTCCATGGCTGGTCATGATCTAATCTTTCAATGAGTACACATCGATGTATCTTCCCAGAATTGTAAGGGAGACTAACCGGCACAATGGTTTCTGATTTTGGGGGTAGAGCGGTTTTCTTTAAGCTATACACTTTCCCCGGTGTGGCTCCTTCCATGAACAATTCTTCTCGTCCACAACTCATAATTCCTTGCTTGACGTCGATCTCACAACCATTCTTCCTCATAAAGTCTAGTCCGAGAATGCAGTCATCGACAATATCAGCCACAATGACGTTGTGCAGGTAAACTTGATTACCCAACTTCAACTCCACCTTCTGTTCGCCTCGGACGGGTATGTGCTGACCGGTGGCGGTTACTAAATTTAATCGCTCCAGGCTGTTGTTTCTGAAGTCCCTCAGAAACCGATTCGCAAGTTGGGAACTGACAACCGTGCGAGAAGCTCCGGTATCGATTGTCAGCTTACATGGCCTTCCGTTAACCTCGCCATTGATGATCAGGCTGTTCCCATCGTGGGCTTGTGAGATCGAAATCCTTGGGGCTCTGCGAACACCAGCCAGCACTCGCCCCGCAGTCCTGGCGTTTACTCGTTTCCCTGCTGTTGTTGGACAGCGCTATTAGCTGCCCTGTTCTCCTGAGGCCCATCTTATCAATCCCTGAGCTACGCTTAGGACAACTTGATCGGAGGTGTCCCTTTTCGCCACAAGTGTAGCATCTAGGGCTGTATCCCTTGAAGCGGTCACGCACAGGTGTTGCAACTACCTCCCTGACACGGTGAGACCGATGGTCTTGCCTCACAGCTTCCACTTCTAGAGCATGGGCCAGGGCGTCTTTAAGGGTTTCGTGGTGCCCGAGTCTCACAGCAGCTCTCACTTCGAGGTCCCGAATGCCGTCGACAAAAGCCTGTACAAGGTTGCCCACAATTAACGTCGGTGCGGACTGGTACGCTTTACGTACCAGTTTTTCTACCTCTAGGGCCCATTGTTGCAGGTTTTCACCAACACGCTGAACCCGATCTTTTAGCTGGGCCCGAAACACATGTTCAAGGTGTGCGTCGCCGTATCTTGCCTCAAGCGCTTCCAATAGTTCCTCGTAGCTCACCTTCTTGTCAAGAGCTTCGAGGACTGTCAAGGCTTGATCTCGGAGGCCTAGCTTGAGTGCGGTCATGGCCTGGGCTTTAGTCCACCCATTTGCCTCCATTACAGCCTCAAACTGTATTTTATAGGCTGACCACGAGGAACTCCCATCAAAAGGTGGCACTTTGAATCCTCGCACCGAAGGAGCGGCACTGACGATAGTGGCTGTCCCATCTCCGACCTTCAGATTACCCAAAGCCTTCTTGACATCGGCAATCTCAGATTCAGCTTCGGTGAGACGGTTCTCGTGTTGCAGAACCTTATCTTCTATCACTTTGACCTTATTGCCGAAAGTCGCTTGGAGATCTTTGATCAGGACCATTTGTTCATCTTGGCCGAGCTGCAGTTGTTCCCTCAAAAGGCGAGTCTGCTCCTCCTGACGGCGGGCCTGCTCCTCCTGACGGCGGGCCTGCTCTCCTTATCGCGCTGCAACTCTCTCCAGACGGCGTGCCTGCTCCTCCTGACGGCGGGCCTGCTCCTCCTGACGCGGGCCTGCTCCTCCTGACGGCGGCCTGCTCCTCCTGACGGCGGGCCTGCTCCTCCTTATCACGCTGCAACTGCTCTTCCAGACGGCGTGCTTGCTCCTCCTGACGGCGGGCCTGCTCCTGCATCATCGCCATGAAAGCCGCCCAATCTGGTGCGGCAGCCGACGTTGAGGGAGTGGCTTCCATAACTGACTGCTGGTCCTCGTCAGTTGGCGGCTGAGTAGCTCCGAAGCGTCTCTGGTCGGCTTCCTGTTGTCGCTGGCTTCTTGTCCGGATTCTTCCTTCCGTGTCTTCCTTTGGTAGAACCGGCATACTGATCCCACTTCTGACACCAAATGTTACGAGCTGGGGTCAGTAAATTAAACGGCGGTCTACCAAAACACTGAACTTTTATTAATTACCACACTAACAGTCACTTCTTAGTTCTCCAATATCACTTAGAGTTTTCGCACTGTATCGCAAAACAATAATGCTTCCCGGCGGCCGGACACAGCCTTATATAGTCCCCTAAGATACTTGCCACTCTTGCCAGAACATTCGCGGACACACTCGAATGTGTAGTCCAATACGTCGCGCGTTCGAGACGTTTCGAGTATAACTGTCTCGATACTCGAATATTCTCGATACACAATACTCGAATATTCCCGTACTATCTTTCTCGAATATTCTGTGTTTGTCTATCTCTTTCTAATGATGTTTTCTCATTCTAATACTTCTCGAATGTTCTAACTATCTCTGTCTCTTTCTACTATTGCTATCTCTTTCACTCCTATTGAAATTTATGTCCTTTTACTGAAGTAGGCTTAATGGCTCATAAGGGGTCCTGAAAACGCCTGAAAACGGGTTTTCAGGTTATTGCGGCATTGGATAGAGGGTAGCCTGAAACGTACTGAAAACATGTTTCAGGCGCCTGAAAACTACTGTAACTTGGGTGTAATTTAGATTTTTTAGTATGTGAAAGAGCTACTTCTGAAACGGCCTGAAACGACGTTTCAGCCTGCTGAAAACGTTTCTAAGTCACAGAAAATCACTTTTGAAGTTGTACTAAGCCACCGGCCAACAATAACGATCCGTTAACGAATAATAATAAAAAACATGATTGAATGTGTGACAAAATAACACATATCTTTAACAAGACACGCTGTATTGTTTTATATTTCCTCTGAACTCAATACCCCTTCATTACATTTCAACTACGCGATCATTCGCCTATGCCGTGCACAACACGAATCAAATAACAGAGGAAACATAAGGCGCTCGCATATCATATTTCAAAAGCTAATCGAAAATACAACGTCCTCATTCCACCACCTCGCACGACATGTTTACATTCGAAGCTAGATTGAACTGGGATTGTAAGCTGCATTCAATTTAACTTCGTCTAGCTGGATACTGGTTCAGTTACAGCTTGAATGTAAAGTAGCGGGGAAAAAATTTGATTATATTACTTTGATAAAATTGACGATATTTTGTTATATAGCACACGTACCTCGTCACATTAGAAAAAAGATGCATAATTCTAAAATGATAAATTTAGGTAATTGCAGAATTTCATCTTCGTTCGTTCGGTGTAGAGATTTCCTTTGTATTCTTTATATACAAGGGTAAGTACTTTTATTATAAGTGCCTGTAAATAGCTATGCTACTATAAATATTAATTTACTCCCGCGCACATACCGATTGTGGAATTAATTCTCTTCCGATGTTTTACAATACAGTTATATAATTAATCAAGATAGAAGAAAAAGATTTTGTAAGAATTGGCAACGCGTTTGTGCTTCGCCCCTGGTGCTGCAAGAGTCCATAGGCTATGATGACTGCTTACCATCAGGCAGTGACTGCTTACCATCAAGCAGAACGTAAATCTTTAAAAATATAATAGAAAAAGTAAAATTTTGTTATTTGTAAAAAGTATGTTGTTAAAAGAAATCAAGCCGAGGTTCTATAGGTTTGTAGGAACTGAGCTCACCTTGTGACGCCTGGGCTTATCTTAGAAACAAAGGAGGAAAGCATAGAGGAACGAAGACTAATAGTAATTTCCTCATAAGAAATGGGTCCAATTCCGCTTTAGGTCAGGTGATAATATCAATCCTTAAGTAAGGACGGAGATACCCGCCCAGTTGAGCCTAGGCCCTCTTATATGTTCGCGTAAATCGTTAAAATCACCTCAATCAACAGTCTAGACTAGCAGAATGTACCACATTTAATTTGCCCGTTTAATTTGCCCGTTTAATTTGCCCCGCACATAAGACTGCTGCTTTTCGTGTAGTTTCAGATTTGCTGCAACACGATGCTGGAACGATATTCCACCTCCTATTCGTAATTCACAGTCTGTCATGTCTTTTAAAAATAAATTTAAGTCATACGTCCTTAATGCCCAAAAAGCGTTACCTTAACATTTGTATATATTTTATTTTGCATATTCTATGGACCCAGCCCAGTCGCGCTTTTATGTCAACTTTCTTCTAATGACGAACTTTATGCCGTTATTATAGATTGATTTATGAAGTTATTGTGTATTTAGGGTTTTTTTGGTGTTTGTTTATTTGTATTCGGATTATTTGATTAATCAGCATTGTACAGTCAAATTTTCATTTAATCAATTTTTTATTTATATATTAAAATAATATTATATGTATATTAATATCAAATTATATATTTATAAAATTACTCACAGAAAATATGGTTAGTTTATTGTTTAGTGTTTATTATTTGTGTTTTTTGTTTTATGTTATTTCATATTCATTTTTTTTTTTAATTTTGTAAATGGCGTCCGCGGAAGATCAGCGTCGTGGTGTACGCCCGACATATGCTGAGCGGAGACCATTTTGGTAACAAAATGACTTGTATGCATGTTTGTCACTTTATTTTCCGAACCGTTATTTTGCTTACCAAATAAACGTTTTTCTTTCTTTCTTTCACATCTACATATCCTGTCACCCATCCTTTGGTAACCATGTACTTCTATCAACAGATATTAAAGAACACTTGATTTCCCACTTACATTTCAAAAGCAGAGATCGTCCGACATTCGACCAAGCTTTCCATGCAAAATAAAATGCTATAGAACGTTAGTAGATTTTAAGCCCCTTTGTGGAACATAATCACTACCAGTCGCCTCCCGGCATCCATTCTTTCAGCTCGGTTACTGACGATTTCGTGACAATAAAACGACATCAGACTAAAACATATAGTCTAAGCGACATTGTACGCTTTGAAAATAATCAAGAAAAAATCTCACATAAATAGTCTGAATGGATTTTATCAAAAAATATTTTGAAGAGAACATTTTTTCACCCTACTTAAAAATTACTTATATTGAGCAAAGTGATAGTTAAGTACAATAGATAACCTTCTATAATACTAAATTAGTCTAATATACCAGTAGTTGTTTTTATTTATTACGAATGTGATATTGCTGTTTTTGGGTAGTAACGAATAGTGCAACTTAGGAAATATATTTTGATCGTAGAGGACTGTAGTTGCCGAAACATGTATATTGATATTTTTTTTTAATTCTGATAAAAAAAGTAAAGAAAGGTGTCACAGCATGTGTATTACAAGGCGACTGTGAGATGCGTTTTTGAGTAGCGTTTCTCGTAGTGCTAATAATAAATAGTGGCGTGTAGCTGACATATTAACTATACTTTTATTCTTCACATATGCCAAAATAAAGAAGGAAGGTCAGCAAAAAAATATTCAGTGGTAAAAATGCAAAATTACATTAGCTATGACGTGACAGTTGTCATTTTCTGCTTGTCTTCATTAGGTACGGCAAATATGGAATATTTTAGTAATATTACTATGCGATATTATAAATAAATAGATATCATACAAAATGAATATCATTATAACAGAGCTACTATAAATGGAACAGGTGGAGCAATGGCTTTGCGCACTCGTATGCTTTATAATAGCACTCGTGCAAAGACCTATGAAACCACTATTTTGTATAGTTTTTTTTGTATGTTTATTTATTATTTAATAAATAGGAAGGATAAAACTTTATGATATATATTTTTTTACATTTCCTTATATATTATTTATTCTACATTTATGAAATATAATATTAATAATCCCCGAAGCGAACACGAACGCGATCCGAATTAAACCCGAAGCCATCGCGCGCCGTCCGCTGCCTGTTTTTTTCTCCGATTCACTTTGCAAAACGGACTACCACGTAAAACCTTTTTATTTTTCGGTTTTTTATATAACCTATGACACTCAGCAATAACGTGGCCTTCTATTGCTGAAAGAATTTTCAAAATCGGTTCAGTAGATCCTGAGATTACCCCTTACAATTTAACAAATATACAAATATACAAACACACAAACTTTACTTCTTATAATATTAGTATAGATTTACACAAATAAGTAAATCACTATTTCAGCGGAGTGCCATTGATAAATCGTTGACCGTCTAGATATTTCGAATCGTCTTGGTCCCTTGGCGCTGCGTAGAAGCTCGTTATGCATTCTCGATCGCTTATACGGAAGGACACTGAGGAATTGTTCGATTTGACATTCACCCTCATCATCTACACGCTTGGCAGTGCGTTTATTTAAGAATTGTTCACCTCGCACCGAACGGTGGAAAGAATTGTTCTCTGCGGTAAAATTATAAAATATAGTTGTAAAAGAGGAGTTTATTCGTATTTATAAGGCTGTACAGCTTACATGTGTTAAAACCTCAATTAATATACGCAGTCATTGTAATGTAAATATGCAATTCTACTTCTCATGCTTGAGGTTATACCATGATGATAGATTGCGGATTTGACTACTGTATTTTTTCTGTTTGTGACATTATCCAATAGATGGCAGCACAGTGAGCCACGTGGCGGAACACAGTTGCACATGTGATTTTAAAAGGTGTATTGATTAGATATCACTTGGTCAGCGACAGTGTTCAGTCAGTCGGGAAGAGTGCAAGTCCTAAAAGTCACGCTAGTATTTCATTGCTTTAAATAAATAAACCGTTATTTCTAGAAGGTGTTTAATATTGTTGACAACACTTATAACTTATGCACTTTATGGTGTTGCGAGTCTACTCGTTCGTGGTAACTTTCTTTTTATTAATGCCTGCTTAATGCCGGCCACTTATCGGTTGGATGGAGTTCTGTCTCCGTCCAACCGATTGAAGCCAAGCCCATGCGCTGTTTTAGGTGCATGGGCCAAGGACTGCAACGGACTCTGTTTCCGCTGCGGCGTCGAGGGGCACAAAGAGGCGGAATGCAAGACGGCACACAATTGTGCCGTCTGCTTTGACGCAAAGCGCCCCGCGAACCACCGTATGGGGAGGGGTAAACCGCAATTCCCCTCCCCTTAGAGGACGTCTCATCCCGGCTAAGGCTGCACAGTCTGGTGCCCCAAGGCCGAGCCAGGAGGAAATGGAGACTTAAGCTCCGATTCCGTAGGTAGATTGGCAGGAGAAGGCGAGCAAGCGCTCGCCTAATGACCCTGTCGTGAAGGCAGCGTGCGTGGCTGGCTTACCGTGCACGCCGTTGAAGTGCCTCTCTACCTGGGGATTGTCCTAGTGTCTGGGCCAATTCCCCCTTGGCGAAGGCTCGACCGATTAATGTCGAGCTAGCCCGTGGGCATGTGACGGTAGCATCGCGAAAGCGTACCCCGCCACGCGCCCCGATATGGGCTGGGAGGACACCGGGGGGTTTTTAGTGGGTAGGCCGATCCTCTACCGGAGAGCCCCACACACGGCCGCGCCTAGCCAGCGCGGTGACAAGGTGCACAAGGAGCATTTTCCCCCCGCAAAAAAAAGGACATAAATAAGAAATACCACAATTTTCAAGGCGAGGAACCTATATTTCTTATCTCTTATTATTTATATAAGTATACATATTGTAGGTTTAAAAAATACTGAGTGCACCAGCCTCGAGACTATCCATAGTTTCGAACTCAACCTGCGCTCGTATCCGTTCAAACATTCTACAATCGCGAATCGACGAAAGCGGGTTTTGCAACGTCGCTGTTTGCATTAGGGCCTCAATATTTAACCACCCGTTCTCCACCAGCCGCTTAATGTTTTCTGGACCGGAACAGTTGGTTTTACGATTAAAGCCAAGCTTTAATAAATCTTATCGTCGGTGCTGTTAGGTATGATTACACTGCTGAATAAAATTCAAGCAATATTAGTAAAACGCAAATTATAGCTTTTACATCACACTGTGTAAAAGCTATATACAAGATTTATTGATTTTTTAATATTTCGACGATCTAGTAGTGGATAAGAATAAACAATGATAATGAATGTTTCATGTCGTTGGTAGCCTTGGAGCAACGGAGGCACTTTTTGTCTCTCTAAAGGCACCGTGCGTAACTGATCTCAGAATAACCAAATTCTGATCGCAGAATAATTAGAAGAAAAAATGTTTGACTCGTGATATGCCTAATCATATTTCTGTATTGAGAAGTAACATTGAAAGTGAGAATGTGAGACCTTCGTAAGATTGATGGCCTGAAAATGTGGTGTTAACACAGGTCACACGTAACACAGTCTGGTGATGAGTTGTGCGCTTATATCTAGTGCAATCATCTATATATATGTCCCAATCAAGGGACACGAACCTACCCTTACTATGTTAGAGCGATTAGACCTCAGTCAACCACGCTGGCCCAGTAGGGTTTGGTTGACTACATACAGCTTTTAATTTCTCTGGTGTATGCAAATTGCATCACGATGTATTCTTTCACCGTAAGAGTGTCAGATAAATGTACACATGAAATTCTAAAAACAAAGTATTGGTACATGGTAGGATCGACACTGAGCTCCTCGACTCATCCGATTGGCAGACGAGTGTCGAAGCCACAGCGCTACTGACGCTACATTATCATTGTCATCAACGTCACTACAGTTGCATAATTTTTGCTACAAGACTCTTCATGTGGATTTGAAAAACACATTCGAAAGAAAATTATCCTGCCAACCTTTATATTTAGTTGTGACATGGCAATAATAGATAGAGAACATAAAGCAATTAGAGATTTATATAGTAATTATAAATCTAGATATCATTAAATGAATAAAAAGGACATTGAAAGAAAAACGTTTGATATTTTCCTAATAGAGAGATGATGAGATGAGATGAGATGGGTCATGATAAATAAAAATGAGGACTTGCTATTTGTTCAAATACAAGTGTTGTACGTAAATTTAATAGACGATGGCATGAAGCGCGTTAAATAAAAAAAGTAACATATCAACAGAAGATACCGATTGAATATTGAGGACAAGCAAGAAGCTTTAGAATTTCTCTGGAAATTATTTCAAGAGTATCACGATGATCACTATACACAGACCGCACAGATTTATCAAGCACGTTAATAAATGGTCGAAAATATTGTTGAATAAAATGTATGCTGGTGTTATATTTGTAACTGTTACTTTGTAGTTATTATAACGTTCAAAGTCGCGAATAGTGTCAGGATAACAGTAAAATATCAATATAAGATTATGATGTATTAGGGTTGTCGAGTTACTTGACTTTAGAAAAAAATTGCTAGATACAGTCTCGCGTTATGGCAATCGTAAAAAATGGATATTAATTATTATGAGCGAAGGAAATGTGTCCTCTTAAATTTATGCCTTGGCTACATTTCAAATAGTAAACGTTTACATTGAAAGATTAGTTCAAAGTTTTATTTCGATGGCAGAATAAAATAATGACACTATTATTCAGAATAACGAACGACTTATTTGTCATTCCATTTAAGTCAAGCATTATCTGCTCGTTGTGTCTTTGTTATCTTAGATAACTGATAACTGACTGAGGCTATAGTTATACTTTCCTAGACCAGCGTGGTGGGAGTTTCATTTGCCGAAGTGAACATTCCATTCCATTTGATTCGAGAAAAAAGTTGATGTAGGGGGGGGGGGGGGGGGGGGGCTTTCCGCACGTGGAAAATATTTTGTAAAACCTTCAAAAGTTCCTGTGTGGGAAAAAATAGAGCGACGAGCTTTTTTGAAATAATTAGAGGAGACGATGATCACATGTTAATAAAGATATCAATTAAACAAACAAACCAATTGGCTTAAGTATAAACTTTTTATACAGAGGTCATTCAAATGAAATCAAATCATTTTATTTCAGATTATAAATCCATAAGTTCACATTAAATTCATTATAACATTAATTTATAATATTAAGTCACCGCATATTCAAACCAATACAATACATTCATGAACCTTTTAATAATGCCATTGTCAAAAATATAACTAGACTTAGAAGTATTAATGATTCAGAAAGTAAATTAGTTTCTAAATCATACTTGAATCCAACAGAATCAAAATTAGTAGCTGAACGAAGACTGAAATCAAGCAATTTTGGGAGTAACCCACCACAAACCCAAACTTTTAGAAGAAAAGACTTTCGTAGGAAAATGTGAAACGTTAAAGGTCATTGTCAGCAAAATTTCAGTATTGGAACCAAAAGCGAAATAATTACTCTACGCTTTGAATCCAGCAGTATTAGTGTCTAAGTCTCTGAAACCTCATTTAGTAATAGATTAATGGATAACTATTTTAGTTTAGGGGAAACTTTAATTTGGCGTATTCATTATGCAAGCGCTCTACAGTAGGGACTGATATGAGATTTGATAGGTCTCTTTATTGCTTATCTAAACTGAAAAAGCTTCAATTGAATAAATCGTCATCACAACTTATATAGGTCCTCACCGAGGCACATAATCTTACCCTATGCCAGGGCGATTAAGCCTTAGCGTGGGGGCTGCGTGCGTCAGCGCGCCGTTAGTACGATACTCCCTACACTTCGAAGCTTGGCTCTGCGGGAGGGCGGAAGTCACCTATCGCTTGACTCGGATACTCACCGGACATGGTTGTTTCGGTGAGTATCTGAGTCGAATAGCGAGGGAGGACACGACAACACCACCGCCATCATTGTGCATCCGACCTTGACTTGGCCTAGCACACGCTGCCAGTACTGATCACTTCACATTAGGTCAGCTGCCAGTAAGACCGGTGTTGATCGGTGTGATAAATTGACTACTATTACTATTAACATATTCGGAACACACGCCTAAATATAAAACTTAATGTTGTGACCATTGGGCGAAAATTTTCAAAAACGTCCTAAATATAAGGGAACTTGGTACAGAATATTCTAAAGTCAGCTAAACGTTGCTAGTATTAACTGAAAACTTAATGGCTCAGAAATAGCGCCCGGGACTCGTTCTATTAAACCCCTTTGCACTTATGATAGAGTCAAAAACTATTGTTACTAAATTATGTGGATCGTGACAAGCTCGACGACGTCAAAAAAGATGGAATGTGCAAATCAAGAGAGAACGAATCTTCAACGACCTCAAAATTGGCAACATGGGAACGATTAAGTTACTTCCACCAGATCCCAATTCAAAGGAGGCTAGAATGATTTACGAACACTTCTTGAAGTAGACACGGTATCAAGTTGGTTCATTTTCTTAAGTACCATTTGGGAAACGATTGTAAATGCTTACTAATTGAAAGAATTTGATACGGTTGAACAGCTTATTGTAAAAAAAAATATATTTAAGAACATATACAATACGTACATAAATGAAATGAGTATGTATTAAATATTCCATAATTTCGAGGAATAGGAGACATGCATATTAAACTTGTTGATAAATAATGGAATATGTTAATGTTATTATGATAATCATGATATCGCATATTCATTAGATTTATCGTAATGCTTTCACGTTATCATATTTAATAAAATAAAACAAAATATCGTCTGAAATTATGATGACAAGACCTGGTATGTTATTTTATTCCAATAGTAACAGCAGTATTAATGTGCGATCAAATTTGAAAACGAAGAAATTAATTTTATTTATTATTCCTCTATAGCAAACACTCGATATAGAAATAGCGAAAGCTACTTCTTATATTTAAGTACTGAAGTGGTAACAAATCTAGTTGTTCAAATACACTTTTCAGCGTGCAAAGTAGAGCAACTGACTCCTTAATATTTTATATTCTTGACGTCATTGACATTACCACAGAAAACATTTACTTTACTGCCCATAAAACATGTCGTAGACATTATATAGTGTTGATATAGACGTCGACAACCCTAGCGTCTACAATTAATAATAATGTCTCGGTAAAGTTCGATTGTAGGTACAACAGACGTGGCACAAAGCCAACTGGGTGATCCCCACTTATTTATTCATTAAGAATACAAATATTACTATGTTTCTAAAATATTGTTTGACGTCGAGGGTACGTATTGATAAGTTTGTGAACAAAACTTGTAATGTATAGCAAATTATACAGGCAATAGAACAATAGTGATGGTCCAGCCATCGCTAGTCTGTAAAAAGCCTGTATCCCAGTACTCGGTTGGCTCGCCTAATACCTTTAATGCCCGTAGATTTTTAAGGACTGTGTCTGATAGCCTTCTCAACAGGTGCGGCGATTCTTTTGTCAATTTTTGTGAAGAGTTAATGGGAAGACCCCTCGGGGAAAATATTAGCCGAGACTCCTTGTACTTAAACTTTATTTATGTTTAGCAACAGAATTTTGTCTTACACTTATATATTTACAATAAATTACTAACTAGAGCACAAGTAACGAACAACTCAAATACTTTGAAGCGAATGTGTTCTATCGGCCAAGTGTGTTGCCTTATATACCGTTGGCTACTAACCACTCAAGCGGAAAACCGCGTGGTAGTCAATTGTGTGTACTGAAAGCATGGCGGCCACGTGGAAGGTTTTCAAACCGGAAGCCTTTAAATCTTAGCTTAGCTATTTTAAAATAAGAAATTGTTACTGTGGATGTATTTTAAATGTAATGATATGTAATTATTTGTCTTAATTGTAATTTATAAGGTATTATAAAGAAATTCCGGAAATACTGTTGCTTTAAGTTCGTAGTTTTAGTATGAAAACCCGCGCACTCGGCCCACCAACCGGATATGGATACAATACAATAATTTATACGATTTGCTTTCATTTGAATTGAAAATAGTGCTTTGACGTGATTGTGAATCAATAGACTGCTATTGTTGTACCTGTTGAGTAGGAGCTCCCAGGCCACAGAATAATTGCTGGCTGAGAACTCCAATGAATCTATTACTAGTTCTGCGCTGCCCTTTAAGACTTTAGGTAGTGAAGTTTTTGAATATCGCTAATTTCGGTAGAATTACCAACGACACCAACGACATAAATGTATCTCAAAATCCGAGCCGATGCTCATAGGCACCGTCAAATGAAGGCATAGTTATTGTTGGCAATTTAATTGATTGTAGGTTATTACTACCCACTAGAACTCTTAGTTACTTCGGTGGATTCAAGAATGTGCTCCTCAGAGATAATGCACAATAGTATTTATCCTCAAACATTTCTCGATAGGATAATTGCGCGTCTATATTACTATCAATAACCATTTTTTCAATTTGAGTTTGAAGGTCATAAAATTCAGAGAATAAACCTGTAGCACCTTGAATCCTTAACTTTAGATCGATGCGATTTTGGCTGGACAACGGTTGATCAGAAATTTTATCAATGTATTGTGCTAGTTTAGTTAATCTCCCTTTTATAATACCGCGAGACAGTACACACTCGGAAAGTAGTTTACTGTCACTTTCGTTGCGTGGAATTGCTCTGCAAGATTTATCAAGAGATGTAAACAGGGTAGCTCGCTCAGTAGTCATTTTAGTGGTATATGGAAAGACTTACGGTTTGATTCTGGCTTTCGAAGACAGCCGATGTTAGCACAGCACAAATCTGCTTTCAACGCGAAGTAAAGGTACTGAAATTGAGATAAAGCACAGTATCACACAACTGAGTCGCAATGGATGGAGTTAGGAAGGATGGCTGGCCGTACGGGAATTGCGTATTCCGTAGTAGATCCAAGCTGCAGGTCCTTCAACACCTTAGCACCAGTTCCACTGTTCCTCTTAGGCTTGTTCTTGCGATTTGTTGACTGTATTCCCTCTGCTATGGGGTTGGCCACGTTGCATCCACAGGTCGGTAGTTCGTATTTAGCGAATTATCCGGCTCGAAGGACCATACGACGTATGTATGCGCTTTGTGATGATTATGTATACTGACAGGATGCTCAGTGAAATGAAAATTGCGTGATCTTTTGAAAACGTTTAACTCAAATTGTATCTTTACAGTTATGCGTATGTCGTTGCGTATATAAGAATATAAAGACATTAGAATCGTTTTAGGATGCGGATACTACGTAATACATTAGTGTTGCTGTATATAAAAATATGTGGAAATACGTTTCGGTGTACGCTCGAACATTATGCTGACAAACAGTCACAAAACACTTAACAATATAGATCTTAGAATAATCATAGAGCTTTGAAAATTTGGTACCAACAAGTTTCAAGACGATACTTTGACAGCACGAAGCTGCTCACATCATAGATTGCTTACCAGAACTGAGAATGAAAATGAGTTCATTTATTTAAATTAACGTTCAAAGGTAACTATGTAAGCTTCGTTGGCATTGACTGATTGACACATTCACCCATTCTTCCGTACTACGCTGCGCTACATGTTTTAGTTTATTTCTATAGCCTCTAGGTACACCATTTATTTTCTTTGATTTTGACAACCACAAGTCAGGCCTAGCCTTGTGTGGATGTCACAGTGTCTGTTTCTGATCATTGCTGTGTATTTGAGCAATAAAGATAATTATCACATATATTTATTAGTATAACCACTAAACAGTAAATTCAATTCAAATTCATTCATTACAAAATTCATAATAACAATGTGTTTTCCGTGAACCCTGACTACAGAGCTGATATGTGGAGTTTTCAGGCCACCGCATCAAAGCCTTTGACGTGAGTAATGCAACGACTGCACTGCTACATAATCCGGCCATTCACGAACAGAGGATTTTCAAACGTACAGCCGCTTGAATTTCGTTTGCATTAAAACTCAATGAAATTACATATGCAACGGAATCAAATACAGTTATTTATCTAAATATAACTTAGGCCTGTATTCATCACTAATTTATTTTATATTAAATTTAATTTATATAAACCCGAATTTTTTGAATGGATAGATGTTTGTTACTCTTTCACGTAAAATCTACTAAATATATTTCAATGAAACTTTCCAATAATATAGTCTAAGAAGATCAACGCTATTATTAAGAGAATGAAGTAACTTTTTACAAAATACTAGATGCTTAAGGCTGTGACTAACATGTAATTTCAGGGTAATCTGAAAAACGTGTGTTCACTCGTCGACTAAGTAAATGAGAGTTGAAGTCGCCACGAAGCCTCCGAGCTCGAGAGCGCTCGGATAAATTCGGTTGCTGTCGCTCGAACGCTACATAGCACACGTAGCGCCATCTGTTTTTCGTTAGCGATAACACGCGAAAATGTCGGACAGCAATGCCAAGGTCAATAGTTTGCACTCGCTTTCATACCCTCCGCAGGCATATATTTTTTCGTATCTTCTAAATAGCTTAAACATCACAATAATATAAAGGCTACAATATATAAAGATATTGTGTGGATTGTCCAAACATGATGATCAGTGTCCTGCGCAGACGAAATCACGGGCACCAGTTTGTACTGTTATAAAAAAAAGTAGATTTTTAATCAAGGAAATATTTTACAAACTAACAAGTGTTTTCAATAAAAACCTGGTTCTCCATAAGTCTATACTTTTTCGTCAAACATAGTACACTTACATAAACCAGAACTAAGAGATCTGCATTAAAACCAAGATCACCGAAGATTCGACAAATCCTTCGTCAATGGTAAACCACTTTAGTTTAGAAAGGCATGCTGAATAGTGCTTTCAGAACCTGATGTACCAATCATATTGGTAAACTGTTCCATCAAACCTTAAGGAGACTATTAGTCTAGGGGTTTTTGCAGACACTTGTGTACTTCCAAAGATGACTAGTAAAGCTGCCATAGTATCATGATCATTAAAATGCGATATGATAGAGCGATTTATCACTTATTTATCAGTGCATGCCAAAATTGCTGTGCCTTATCAAGGTCCATAATGGTACTAATAATTTATTTGACAACTTATGGAACTTATGGCATGCAATAAATATTTTGAATTTGAATTTGATAACGGCGGTTACATTGCACGGTAAACGCATTATCATAATATCTTGTTTCATTGAGGCAGCTATGCGTCGTTATTCAAAAATGTATATTCGTCAATCCGTTACTAAGGAATATACTTCGTTATGCGTTCCATTTTGGTAGAGTTAAAGGGAGTTAATGTCAATCTTACCCTTGTTACTATATCGTTGTAAAATCAAATCAAATTCAAAATAAAACTTTTCAACATTGGGACTTATTGATAAAATTAAAAATGTGCAAATATAAATGACTACATATTAGGTTAAGAAAATAAAACAAAAACAATACTTCCATCCAACTTCCATCTTCCAACTTCCATTATTTATATTATGTTTTTTTTATTATTTATGTAAAGAAAATAGAGGTATTTTCTTATATTATATTCTCGTTGGCTTTATTTAATATCTACTCTAGGGAAGTTGCTAGGCAACTTACTTGTTAGATTTGTAATATATTAATTAACTTGAAATGTAAAAGATATGGCCTAGAGATATATTTAATTATATTTATAGTGTACAACAATAATATTTAAATGAATAATATACTTTAAATGTCGTTTCTCTATTTACAGGTGAGTTTGGTTTATTGATTTTCTAGTAAAGCACTGTTAATGACTATTATTATTTAAAATGTATTGTTACGTGTAAAATAAAATAAATAAACTCTATTTACAGAGCAACACAATAAAGTTTATTTATTTCTTGGCTATTGAGACAAATAACGATCTTATATTTATATCATAGCCATACACCTCATGGTTAAGTCTGTTTGTCATATGTCAGTTCGTCTTATACATTTTCGCAGTAATACAAATGTATCATCTGTGGATATAACAGAGAACATTTTTTTTTCGCTTCTTTTCAATTGTCGTTTATAATATCCTAATACCTATCTAAAACGATAACATACTCGTATATACGTCAGTTGAATAATTGGTACCGATAGTTATACTTTTAAAAATTGCTAGCCTGCTGTGTTCTATTATCGAATTAAAAACAAAACAAAATTATTGTGTGTATTCTGAAAGTCCACCGACCCGAACGCACTCTGGATTGCGATCATCACGGTGGAGGAGGTACTAGGTAATGCATTAATAAATAATGAATTTGTGGAAATTTAATGAACGTTGATTTATCAGTTATCATAATCTCATAGAGGAAATGAAAACTTCGTTAATCAATAGATTCGTGAAATAATGTTCAGCTGTCATAAGCTAGTTACTGTTCAGAATATCCAAAATAACCGAAAATTCGTTTGGAGCGGATTTACACAACTGTCACCTCAACCAACTTTCTCCTATCTTGTCCGTTACCATAAAAGCCATGAATAAACTTCCACAACTGCAATTCAACCACACAATACGCCTGCCGATGCAAAAGGCATTCTAATTGTATTACATTAGCCCGAGTTTTGACGATTTGTTTCGACTCCTTGACCGTGAATTGGCACACGGCCAAATGATCGATAACTTCTGGCCGGACGCCAAGCCATCTGTTGGCGGAATAGAAAAAAGTCCACGTGGCTGCAAAGACATGCCACAATGGAAGAGTGAAAGTACAGCGTCACGAATACCTGATGATGCTTAATGATGCTTAAGATCAGTGCCAAAAAAATCGATGGTATGGACGATCAAGGTAAAAATCGATGATGTTATTATGAAAGAAAGTTATTTCTGATTTAATATATCACTCTGATTTAATATAGACAAAATCGCTTGGCTTTGACAAGCAAATGTTTTGTCATACATAAATTTCACACCCAGAAATGTATAAAAACACTACCTACGCAACTAATTATGGCATGAAATATTATTTTCATGATGAAACAAGATATTAAAAATTAGACATTCCGAGTTTATTCAGCCAAGTTGTATTTGATGTCAGAACTCGAAAGCGCCTGCAAAGGTTTATTATTTTATCACAATGAGAATAAGATCCCGTATTATGAGGGAAAGATATTAAAAGCTCCCGGAAAAGGTTACGATTACACTCGAACTAACCTAATATTCAAAGCATAAAACCCTACTTTAACAAATAATGTTTAAATAATTTTAATCCCATATTATCTAACAAATGGAATAAAGTTTAAAGAACTTATATAATCAAAAGTTACTAATTGAAATAAATCTCCATTCTGTTCGTGACGCTGAAACTGCGAATATCCTGTCAGTTGTCCGAAACCTTCATCAAATAATGGGATTCAATGGCGATAACGAATTAAAAAGTCATCCAGAACTTTCCTGTTATTTCTCTAGAAAAACGCAGAAAAACGGTAAAAGCTCCTCTTGAAACTTAGTAATTTGAAACACATTTGTAAAGTTTTACGACTTTGAAAATTATTTTGCTGACAAAAAATAGATAGCGCTAAAGTTGAAATAAAAAAGAAACGATATTAGAATCTAATTAGTTTCATCAAACTATGGTGTTATAATTATTTGAATCAATTTGGTACAAGTAGCGACATCTATGTTTTAGGTACATTCTTGAATGGACAGTTAAGTTAAGTTACCCCGTCTCAATTGTTGGTGCGATTTGAGTTCAACTATATAGAAAGTTCTTACCTACAAGTTCCTGATTTGCAAACTATCCACCTATTATCTATATCTAGTATCTCTATTCCTTTATTGTAGGACCCTATATTGTATATGACCTTTCACTTTGCATTTTTAATATATTTGAGGATAAAATTGGAATTAGTAATAATAATAATAAATATTTGTTACACTTACTCCAATTAGCCTAGCCCAAACTAAGCTCTTAAGGCTTGTGCAATGGGATCTAGGGTAACGGATAGACATACATATATTATACATATATAAATAATTTTTATTGAAATATATATCAACAACCATGACTAAGGTACAAATGCTCGCATTCATCACACAAACATCTGCCCCCACCGGGATTCGAACCCGGGACCTCAGAGATGGCGACACCTTGAAACCGGTGTATTATCCACTCGACTATGGAGGTCGTCAAAATTGGGTCGTCAAAAGTAATTGGGGTATATAGCAAATGCTTGTTCCTCGGGCAATGATTGTTGTGTGTAGAAATTTATTTATTTATTTAATTATACATACAAAACAATCTATATCGTACCTTAAAAGCTAGGTTGAAACCCAAGATTATGTACATTCTACTTATTGTATTGTTAACATGCAGCGAATAACATCCTTCATCTTGGAATAACAAAACTCATGATTTGATTGGATTACCGAGTATCAAAGGATAAACAAAACAAAACAAAACATAGATAAAAAGAAAAAAAAATACATACATTAGGTATTTACATTTAAACCACAAGTTATCTTAAATTATTTGACAATAAATTCTTAAAACTATAAAAACTATAATGAAAAATATCGCAATCAATACCTGCGTCTGCGCAACCCCTGACGAGCTCATTATACTGGCGACACATTCTAACTAAGGGATGATAATAAGAGATATTGTTCACGAAAACCCGGAGTGAGAATAATTTAAATTTACGAGCACGATGGTAAGTATTAAAACTTAATTGGGATGTAAGATAGAGTGAATCAATTTGGGAGTGTATAATTTTATATAGAAGTCGGAAATCTTACTAAAGTGGTCCAAGTTGCCGATCATATTTCGTTTCAAGGATATATAAAGGGGGACATGAGTTTGAGATTTGAATAAATCCTGATCTGGATGTTCATATGCGATATTGGTTTCGGTTCAGTAGGACACGATTTTTTTTTCATTTTTATCATCGAGGAGACTCTAGACTGAGTTGTCTGCGCTACATAGTAAAGTAGCTCCTCCAAGTAGGTTAGGTAGCTCCAAAGGTTAGGTTCTGACTCAGAAGACTTCAGACGAATGGAGTATAAAATATATGTACAAGAAGCACTGTTTCTTAGTACTATGACTTCAAATCTTTAAATTATGTGATATAATTACAACATTGGTGACGTACATTCTGGCTTGTTATTGTTTAATATTACCATGCATCTTCAGCCAGTAGGTGAAGAGGATACATCAAGGTCGCGATAAAGAAAAATGTGTCTAAGGAACTTATCGCTATAGCAGTGTTCGAATTTGACTGTAAAGTGCGATAGGGACCACAGCAGTTCGGATAGTTAATATCTACCAGAATAGAAGACAAAATCAACGTAATCTGCTAATTATTTTTCTAAAACTGAACTGAATTTAAATACTTTTTTTAAGGAAATGCCTAAGCTACATCCTTAAGTTTTGCCCTACTGAATGGCAAAAAATATTGTTCTAATATATATTTTTTAGGAAGAACACAGGAAATAAATGAAGTACAGGAAAATGTATCGGTTTTCTCTTAACATCTCTGTCTTCATATCACTTGCTCATCGATCTTGTCCATTGCAGCGAAACTATTAGACATAACGTAATATTTGACGGGACATTTTTTATCGTCCCGCGTGGAAGTGGCACGCGCTCTCCCCGGGCGATCGTCATCCATCTCGAATGACAGACGCAAATAACTCACCCACCATGCGTTGGCCACTCCAGTATTCAACTCATTTCAGTCAAATACTTAAGTTGCGTTTAAGACACTTAAGAATGTGTATACACAGTGATATAAATATGTTAATGGAGGAAAGTACTCTAAATTATGAAGACAGAAGAAACTATTAAACATTGGTGGAAACGAGCTGTCCGCGCTATTTACAAATTAAGCTCTCGAACTTCTCTTAGAGAGAGATTTAAAGATATTGGTATACTGACTACCGCCTCGCAATATATTTTTAATTGCCTTGTCTATGTTCATAATAATATCAATACATATACTAAACGAAGTGATATACATAAGCTAAACACACGTAACAAAGACAAACTTGTTGTACCACAAACTAGGCTACGAAAAATTACTGCATCATTTGTAGGGCAAAGTATACAATACTACAACAAATTACCAAAGAGTATTATAGAATTACCGATAAATAAGTTTAAGACTCGCATTAAAAATAGTCTTCTTAAAAAGGGGTACTACACTGTTAAAGATTATTTAAATGATAAATCAGTTTGGATGTGACTCTTACCTGCTCCTCGTGGGATAGCTCATAGAAATTATAATTTTAATGTTGTGTATCTAATATTCTAAAACTTGATTTGGAAGATGGACGCATGTACAAGTGCGATTAAGGAATTAATTAATAATTTATTGTCTTTTCTATTTTAAATTTATTGTAGTTTTATTAATATTATTATTCTTGTGACGTCAATAAGTACCTGTAAAGGTTTAAATTGAATAAATTATTTTGACTTTGACTATTCCTTTATTTCTAAAAAGAAACAAAACTGCATTCAAAGATACACTTATAATACACTTGTCAAACCTAGAAATTTTATCATAAATCTTATGTAAATACAAACAAATGCACGTTTAATCTGATACTCACAGCACGATTTTGAACATTCACCACTACCCAAATTTCTATCTATATATACTCATATTATGTCTTTCACAATCGCTGTAACTAAATAGGTAAGAACAAATGACTCTGGTATAATTTCCCACCAAGCTCGAACTGAAGTTTGTATGCGGTCCGCCCGATCGCTAGCTGTACACTAACCGTATTAAAATTGCAGGAACCGGAGTGCAGTTGAGGCCTAATCTATTTAGCTAAAGCCTAACTTAAAAGCTTTTGGATATATAAAGAAAAATCTTAAAATCTTTCACTAATGGAAGGATTTTCCAATAGGTCCCGGGTAACTTTGACAGCCCATGGAGGCCACCTTATATTGTGTATTAGTCAAATTTTGAGTGACTTGTCATCTATAAAGATCACTTTGTACACTTTGCCAGTATTTTGCCCTTTTAGAACAAAAATATCCACCGAGCCAAACGGCCATTTTAAGCACACACAGGCAGATCTCACTTGACCTATTTGTTATTAGTCCTAGTTTTTTTATCAATTCTTTATTGTTCATATAATAGAGAAACTATACATGAAAATACATATATAAAAATATTTTTATTTCTAACAGTCTAGTCTAGATCCAGCCAATCCTAGCTTTAGTTAAATATTTAGGTAATTTTTTACGATAAAATAAATAAAATAAATTCTTTATTTTCTTTTCTTATAAAAAGATACACGTACCACTATATTATAAGTTGTATACGCTAATTCATATTAAATATTATATCTGTTACATTAGAATATACATATATATCGAGTGATCGGCTATTACGTAAAGGGTCGCGGTTTCAATTCCCGCACGGTACAGATATTTTGTATGACTTAGAAAATTTTGTTTCGTGCATGTGATTTTCTTGCAACTACACCCACGACATAGGGTAAAATAATAGAGTGGGGCGACGGTTTTAAAAAAATAAAAATAAAATGGATGTGTTTAAATATGTTTCTGTTGCGAATATGTGTCAATAAACTTGTTACATATAATTTAGAATGTTCATTTCTTCTTAGACACTCGACCGTTCCACGCCGGAATCACAGCACAAATCTATCAAATATTTTATTGTCGGCTAAATAAATCGAGTGCAGCTGCACGCGATATTTTCGTCATCGTTTGTCTCGTGGGACACGGACGCCTCATAAACGATAATCCCGCGTTTAATTATCTGTGCCATCGTCACCTGACATTTCACTTTTTACTTAATGCGCGCGTAGGAATCGAGAGCAAACAGCCAATAAAATCGAATGATCAACTTACAAGATCTACATCTTGCAAGTTGATCGTTTGTAATGCCTACTACGCGTTACGAGATACTGTTGCGGGAATTTCCTTACTTATTAGTCGGGTTCAGATTAGCTGTGTATAATCATCACAGTTTATATACCCGCCGAGGGATACAATTTTTTTTTGCGAGGGGAAAATGCACCTTATGCACCATACCCACTAAAAACCCCCGGGTGTCCTTCCAGCCCATATCGGGGTGCGTGGCGGGGTGCGCTTTCGCGATTCTACCGCCACACGCCCAAGAGGGGTACAAGCCTACTCTAAAAATATTATATCTCTCACGAACCTCATACCGATATATATATATATGAATGAATTCTCAAACCGAATTGCATCGAATTACACCGACTAAATTCGAAAAACTTCAGACCAGTACCGAGACCACATCACCACCGACGCTTTATTATATATATCACATATAATATATTTGTCGCATCATTGCCATAGACTATATGGATGTCACAGCATTTCATAGATTATATAGCCATATGATTATTTTCTGGTTACATTTAAAACGTCAGGCAAATGTTTCCTGGGTGAAATCATAGATCGCGTAACTATCGCAAGTGACGTTCTGGTGACATTGGCATTTTAAGTAATGGAGAATTTGACAGATGATGCGAACGGTGGAGACATTATTGTCACAGTCCCTGAACGCATTGGACGTGTTAAGTGAAGTTTTAAATCAATAAACATCTTTTAAATCATAGTCAATTTTGCGTTTATTATTACGAATAATCATTAAGTATTGTGTGATTCAACGATTGTGTCTATTATTATTTTGCGACAGAAGCTTCTACTACGGAAAGCTTTGAAAAGGAGATCGACGACCCGACATATCATTAAGATACTTGTTCAGTGGGCGTTCTTGTCGCATTAAACAAAAACAAAAGAAGCTTGCAATATTCATCATAAACCGATTACTATAATATATTCCATTTTAACGATACTCACAAATAGCATGCATTCACTATTAAAATTTAAATATAAAACAAAAATAATATGTATAAGTACATAAATAATAACAGACGAATCACTTTAACAATAAAAGAAAGGCTCAGCTGATATCAATAAATTCAAACACTATTACACGTACGTCGTGGTAACTATTAATTACGTCAAGCACTTATACAATTCAGTTTATTTCGTCTGAATATATATTTTTTTTACAATAGAAAAGAGGTAACAATAAAACACAGACGTAAATTAAAGACAGAACGCTTGGTGCAAAATACAAGCGAAGTGGGTTAACGTATTAAGATAAATTGACGTATGGATTGAAATGAAGAATAAAAATTATGTTTGCTTCAATCCCTTATACTCTCCATAATCGACAGATTTATATATTATATAACACTATTGCACAGTTAACATAGGTAATGTATAATATATAGGAAAGAATATGTACAATGGTGGACTTATCTCTAATAGAGATCTCTTCCAGAACAGACGAACGGACATCCTGAAAGAAATGTGCGGGAAAGCCCCATGTGCAACTTTTATTTAATAATATATTACTTAAAAAACAATGAACACACAACAACAGTACTATATATGCTTTTAATAAATAAATATATACATACATACTAACACATTATGATTATGGGAGAGTTGAAAGCAGATGATCCTTAAGTGCTCTCTTGAAAACATCCACGGATGAACTGTCGCGAATGCTTGCGGGCAATTGGTTCCAGAGCCTCGTTGCTGACACCGTAAACGAATTCTAAGGTAATGCGTGTTGGACCAAGGCTGCTTAAGTGCTCTATTAGCGCATGCTCGTTTGGGGTATAAAGGCTGAGGGAGACAGTGGAATCGGGAACGAAGGTAATTGGGATACTTAGGATTGTTAAGGATTTTATAAAGGAAAGTGAGGACATGAAAGTCACGTCTCTGTCGAATCGAAAGCCATTTAAGTTTTGACCGATATTCAGATACGTGATTATATTTGCGAAGACCGAATTCATATTCGGTCTTCGCAAATTTCTGATCGCCAAATTTTGTAATCGCTCAAGCTCATTGAGTAGTTCTTCGGTAGCATCGATGAAACAAACGTCAGCATAGTCCAAGATAGGCAATATTAAGGTCTGTGAAAGCATGATCTTAGTCTGGTAGGGAAGAAAGAAATAATTTATGTTGCTTGGATGTAATGTGAGCAGTTCCTAAATACACCCAAATCGCTGAGAAATTTAGGCATTCATATTCTTTACTATTATTAATTACGTTAATGTACTGTGCAAATCAGCTGTGAAATCAAGTCAGACGTTGTACAGTAGCTGTGCAAGAGCTGGTAATCGGTGTAAGGAAAAACCATTTTATACTGCAATATAATAATATTAACTTCTTATATTGAGAAAATTCGTCAATATAAATGACCTAAGCAATGAGCTTTGTTAATAACATCTGCCTAATTGATTTATGCCCGTAGCATGAGCAACGAAACATGATATGATTAGCATTTATCTCGATATGACATCTTCAAATTTATCCTTTGTATTTTGACAGTTGAATGTGATAAATCACTCTATCATGTCGCGTTTTGGTGGGTATGCTACGGGGGTTGATCTGTTCAGTGATTGTTTACTTGACTTTTCCCTACAGGTTTAAATATTTTTTATAACACTCTCTGCGTTATAGGTTAACTAAAAGAGAAGACAATTTATAGAAATGGTGCTAATATATATATTATTGAAACAATAATGCTATTCAACGCTTACTCCTATGATATAAGGCAAGCATAATGCCACAGATGGAACGAGTTTTGTTTAAATAGCCCTATCTGCAGACATATTGGATCATAGAAGTGTCCGTAATTACTGTGAAATATATTGTTATGTTCTTTAACTAGACGATCGTTTTGCTGCCGGGTAAAAATAAACGAACGCTAGAAAGCTGTTTTATCTAGCTCTAACAAAGTGAAGAAATAAATTAATTCGTTGGACATTCAAAGATAATTTTTAAATACATCTAATTAACTTAATAGTAAAAAATAATATTTTAGACGTGAAAGCGAGCACCATAATCTTCACTATGTGTAGGTGCCGTAATACTGGTTCCGTACTGAAGTCAAATACTTGGAAACAGTATACATGTCGCTGACATAAAAATAAATAATAACAAAATTAATATTCCTTACACTTACACCCATTAGCCTAGCCCAAAGTAAGTTCTGTAAGGCTTGTGTTGTGTACATTTATAAATATTTTTGATAGAAATATATAAAAACAACCATGACTAAGGTAGAAATGCTCACATTCATCACGCAAACATCTGCCCCCACCGGGATTCGAACCCGGCACCTCAGAGATGGTTTCACCTTAACACCATTTTAGTATCCCATCGAATACGGAGGTGTTAACAGCAATGATGTTATACAAACAAGAGATAGATGTCGCACTATTGCGTTGAAATTGGAACGTAACTGTGATATTTAGTAATGATGGAAAAAACGTATCTTTGTTGAGATTGGATCATTTGTATCCGGATCAGTACAAAGATTCGGATCAGTAAAGTGCTTCATTTTTTTTTATTTTATTGCCTTACGTGGCGGACGAGCAAGTGGCACACCAGGGAGACAATCGCACTAACAAATCGCAGCTGAAACGAAACCAAATCGTTCCACTCAACCAATCCGTGAGCTAGAATATCACGTCATCGAACAGATGACATGATATTGTGGCGTTCGGATTGGTTAAGACGAACGGTTCGGTTGCGTTTCGCTTGCGATTTATTAGTGCGATCGCCCCTCTGATGTTAAGTGTTAACCGCAGCTCATAGACTTAGTAATCGAATAAATAAAGCAAATAACTCTGAACCGATCAAATAGGTTCAGAGTCACTGATACAAATATTCTGATATCTGATACAAATACACTGATATAAATTGATTATAATATTGATCCATTTGTATCAGTGACTCTGAGTCAATCGTGTAAGCGTTGCGTATTGAACGAAACGGAGATGCAATCGAGTGAGCGACGTGATCCGAAGCGTTCTGACTCTGAACTATTTATTTATCTCAATTCGGGCGCCGCGTTCCGATTAAAACCGAGATGCAATTGAGCGAATGATTCATTTGAAACGCTGTTAGAGATTTATATCAGTGAATCACTTGGAAGAAACGACTCACTGAGTCGTTTCTGTAAAGATTGACACATCTCTAATAATTAGTCGCATAGCAATACCGAGAGAGTGAAGACGTCGTTACTCGCTCCGTTGCTGTTTGGCTAGCGTAACGCTACCTTTTTACTACTACCGTTAGATACTTTCTGTATAATCAGTTTCTTTTACGTATAATCTAGAAAATCATTAAAAGATAAGGACGTACAAAGCGAGTCAGTTTTTGAACGTCGCGTAGTACGTAGATACGTCATCTATAGTCAAACATTATTAGTTGATACGCCAAAGGGAATATTGGGTTATAATGTCAAAAAACGGCGATGGCGTCAAATCATATCAATACCATATTGACAGTTCACGTCAAGTGCTCGGCTACAATCTGTGCATCTAGTCAAAGCCTCACGATAACTATGCCCCAGGCATAGGCAAGTGTCGTATCGATAAGTCGAACCCAGCATTCTGTCACATGCATATGTATGTCCAGCGATACGATAACATCAAAGCGATGCCGTATTAATGACAAAGTAGATAGAAACAATTTTGCTCAATAAATTAGACGAGTTAGGTTAGGTTTGGCTGCATACAATATAAGCAAAAAACAAAATAAATTAAACAAAATGGCCTTTTTACCGAGTTGCATGATCGGTTACAGTATGTAGAATGTTCCAGTTTTGTTTCAGGCTACTCCAGGCGGCATCTGCGTCGCCGAACTCCACAAGCGCGTTAGTAGCAACCACACACCAACACCTGTGTAGTTAGCTTAACTTGTTATTAAGTGCATAAGCGCACATGTTATACTATTCGGACCACTCTGGTAACCGAACCCACATCAGAGCGCACGCACTCTCCTGAGGCTGCGCTATGCACCACCCCGTTCTGGAGGGCGGGAGCGTTAGTTCAAGCCGATAGGGTCCCAGGCCTTCCGCCCGACCAAAGGCTGTAGGTAGTGTTTAGTTGGTAGGCTGGCCTTCTGCTAGAGTCCAACATAACCACCCGCCGTAGACCGGTTGCGGGTGGTATCCGGTGCGAGGTCGTCCAAGCACCAGGGGGTTGTCATAGCGACCACTGTGGTGGCGCGCTCCCTATGAGGATTCACTACCATCCCCCGTGGGAAAAAAAAAAGTTTTGTTTCAACTAGTAGCACATTTCTCGGCTAAGCTAAGACGGCTGAACGCACAGAACGGGTTACCCGTAGTGCATAGTTACTTTAGGTGATAAATTGCGAGGATTATTTAACGAAATTTGTATTAAATATAAATTTATGTTCATAAGAACCGTAATAATTTTGTTAAAAATGATCCAATCCAGAACTTAAACACGAGAAATAAAAACAAGCTTTCCAGTCCAACGTACAGGGCTATTTTATGGGGAAATGTGTAGCCTTTTACAACAAAGTTCCCAAAATGTTATAGATTTACCTTTTCACTCTTTTGAAAAAAGGTATACACTGTTGATGATTACTTAAATGCTAGCAATGCTCGGGTTTAATTTTAATGACTTAATATACACGTTGCTAAATATTTTGACTATAATAAATAACATAATCAAAGAAGGTTGGGTTTACACTATTTATTTGAAGCCAGCTTCTAACTGACGGCTCTGTAAAAGTACAGGGAGTAAAAAAATAGCCTTTGCTGGTTCTTTCAGTACAAGGCCTCCCGCCGTAAACTTGTGAACCAATGGCGTAGCATCTTTGACAAGCAAAAGTCAGTAAAGGAGATGTCCTCTTATTACAAGGAGGTTGGTTTTTTGTGATCAGCGTTAACTAACAAACACCAAACTACATTAAATTGAATGCCAAAAAAATATGAAATATGAAACAAATAAAAGAAATATTTTTACCACCCCCAATTATTTTTAAATAAATAAAACATGTTTATAAGAAATATTTCATTATGGCAACACCTTAATGATGTTTTTATTAATCTGTGACTACCGGTATCTTACTCTATGTTTGATATTTTCCGTTGAGTTGAATCATAGAATACATTTACTCGGTCTGATCATAATCATAAAATCAAAACTATGACATTGACAGCAGGTGCCTCATTTGTCAGTTGATTTTTTATTAATATTTTTTTCTGGCTCTAGATAACATACATTAAGTAACATAGCAGTCCCTATATTTTGTTAGTTAAAAACTTCTCAAAATTAGAAATATTCGGTTCATTAAAGCAATTATGTATGTATTTAGATTTTTCAAAGGCTTGTTAATAATTTTTTTAAGCAATGTGTAATTATTGCATTAAAGATATTTCATTTTTTATTATACTAGAATACGAATTATTAAAAATCGGGGGTCTTGAAAATAATATGACTTACGGCGATTACTTTCTTTTAGAGCCTTCTATCCAAATATATCAAATTTGCCCGAGTTAGTTACTATAAACCAATATGGGACATCTCCTTTCCTATTTAAAGAATGAATGCAATTAAGATCCTGACCCGCTTAACTTAAGCCATCATGACGTACCACAACTATTATTAGTGAAATTATAAAACACTTTCTTCAGAAGAATGTTTTATATAAACATTACGTACGTCTACGCCGCCAGTTCGTCCGCCAAAACGGCCGTCAAGTTGTCTAATTGCAACGCAATTCGGAAAAATGGGACACATTTTTTTTTAGGTCACATCACATCGTCCGCTATATCGAACTGACATTTCGCCGATAAAAAATGCTCCCAGCTAGCAACGCGCCGAGCGTCCAGAATTAGTTGAACACCTTAGAATGTTTCAGTGGACTTCATAGACTACTGACTGGTGCCCGTGACTTCGTCTGCGCAAGACTAGTAATTCGAGTAGCTTATATTAGCGTGGCGTAGAAAAGAACTAACATTGTGACATTGAAATTATTACGAAGTCGCGAGCGCCAGCTAGTAGTAAATAACAGTATTGTAATTATGTTATAACTACGTGTTTTATAAATATTTTATCTACTATCATGATATTAATCCTCTATAATAGAACCTATAAAAAGTAGCTTATTGCCAACATTAAAACACTCAATGATATTATGATCATTATATCATCCAAACGCGTGATATTATGCATTTCAAAAAAAGAACATTCTCATGCAATGACATTTTCACCACCAGATCGCAAAAATTTCGAAAAAAGAACAATAAATTGTAGACTAATTCGTAATTTCGAATTCTCGTCTTATCGTGTTATTTCCCGCCATTTTTTCACTCGAATATTGGAATTCTTTTATAGAGAATTCACATCATGATTGTAGATAAAGTCTTGTATGCAACTGTTATAATTAGGAATTAAAACACTCATGTGACACTATTTAAATTTAAACCCACATTCGTGTTTTAATACCCCTGATTATACAAGAGTTGCATAAATAACTATTAACATCACTACAACAGAATACAGATGAGACTATTGCTATTTAAGGAATTTGGGCTTCGCCCGCATAAATTACGTCACCACCATGGAGGTAGAATTTTGAAAAACGACAAATTTTATTAACAGTTAAACACGTGTGATTAATGTTGTATTTATTTAGATAAGGGTTAAAATATGTTGAAGAAAAATCCATCGCATATTGCGTTAATTTTGCTCTAATTTGATTACCACAAAAAAAAACATATATAGATATAAATTTTATAAAAAGGAACAATTCCATCATACGTAGTTTTTACGTAACTTGAACCCTTTACGCAGCGAACGCAACAAAAGCTAAATATATTTTTCGTTTTTTAATATTAACTACCGATACTGCGTTCCTATTAATTTCAGCGTATTACAGCGTGAACCTCAATAAATGAACTATCTAACACAATAAGACTTTTTGATTCCAATTCAGTAGTTTCTGAGATTAGCACATTCAACCAAATAAACAAACTCTTCAGTTTCAGATTTATTTAATTAAGTATGTTGCCTAATTGGAACGTAGGGTTATACAAAAATTAATTAATTACACTATTGGCGACCCGTACGTCTTTAAGTATGAATTAAAATCGTCTAAGTTTAAAAATAGAGTAAGTATGCACGTACGCTCTTTTTTACGAGATGACTTGATCTCTTTACTTCGTTAAACGATATTATATCACGATCAGTTAAAAATAAATAAACGAAATTCGAACTTCAGAAATCGATAACACATTTCACAGCAAAAGAAACTTAATTCGATTCGAATTGAGACACAAAATCAATTCACTTCACTGACTCTAAAGTTTGAGTACAGTTTTTAGGCAACTTGACAATTATCAAATCGCAAATATTATATCGAGAGCCTCTTGTCAAAGTTGCCGTTAACTTTGTTGGCGACTTGAGAATCGTGAAATTCACAAACTCGGCAAAAAGATTTGTTCATACTTACGTGGAGGGATCGATTGTTCAGAAGAGGGCACTCGTAAAGCTCTTGCTTACCTGCGAATGAAAATCAAAGGTTGAATGATTGGAACTTAATATCAAAAGTTGTTTTGAGTCGACGCAGATTAAATAACTTTATTGGAATGTCATTTTCAAAGCAAACACGGCCAAGTTTACCTCAGCCAAGTTGATCTGCTCCGCAGTCGCAATTTTGAGGCCCACGATTTATCTACGAGTATATATATAAAAATGAAACCCGTTTCGCGTTGTCACGGCATCACGTGTGAACGGCTGAACCGATTTCGATAATTCTTTTTTTTAAATGTTTGTGGAAGTCCAAGAATGGTTCTTACGGAAAAAAATATTAAGAAAATCTCTCAGAAATATTGAAAAGTATACATTTAATTTTGCATATTTTAAAAAACGCGCGTTACGAATGTCAATTTTTTTTTTATACGAATGTCAACGTCATTCACAGCCATAGACTATATTAAAAGAGCATTAGGTCAACTATACAAAATAAAGTAGTGCATCAAAGCTACGCTAAGGCGGTACGAAGTTCGCCGGGTCAGCTAGTTCCTAATAAAAACAGACGATTTTCTTAACGATTTCATCGTTTGGTCGGCGGTAGAGCTATTGGACCTGCCTAGACTACCTGACTACACAGCCTTATTTACGTTTACTATATTAGGCTCCGTAGCCGAGTGGTTGGTATACCGGTTTCAAGTTGTCGCCATCTCTGAGGTCCCGGGTTCGATTCCCGGTGCGGGCAGATATTTGCGTGATAAATTTGTACCTTATGCATTTGTACCTTAGTCATGGTTGTTATAATATATTTCTACCAAATTTATTTATACATGTATAATATATGTATGTCTATCCGTTACCCTAGAGCCCAAAACATAAGCCTTACAGAGCTTACTTTGTTAGGCTAATTGGTGTTAGTGTAAGAAATATTTATTTTATTTATTCCGTTTAGATTCGGTAGAAGTAAGGCTCCTCTGTTGTAGAGGAGTCCAGAAAGACCTTTCTTTCTTACCTTATTGTCACTTACTTTCAGGTGAAAACAAGGCAAATTATTTTCCTGTATAACGTAGAAAAAGTATCTGGCTGAAAAAGTATCTGGACGACCTCCATAGTCGAGTGGATAATACACCGGTTTCAAGGTGTCGCCATCTCTGAGGTCCCGGGTTCGAATCCCGGTGGGGGCAGATGTTTGTGTGATGAATGCGAGCATTTGTACCTTTAGTCATGGTTGTTGATATATATTCCAATAAAAATTATTTATATATGTATAATATATGTATGTCTATCCGTTACCCTAGATCCCATAGCACAAGCCTTACAGAGCTTAGTTTGGGCTAGGCTAATTGGTGTAAGTGTAACAAATATTTATTTATTTATTATTTATTTATTTATAACATTTCCAGGCAGACCAGCTTGTCCAAATATATCAACATCATCAGAAACATAATGCAGCAAACCAAACAAACAAACAAGCAGACCGCTCACCTGATGGTTAGTCTCCTATATTACAAGTGGTTTCTGTCAAATTCGCAGTCAATCGGCAACTAAAAAAAACAGTGCACATTGCCAGCATGTGACTTACAATGTTAAATCACAGTGCCTGCTAATTTTATTGTCTATGTTACACTTCACGCCGGAAGACAGTCTTGCGAACATTGTCATTTTGCGGCATAGATGGGTAAGACAGAAGTACCTAAGCAACTTGTATTGTAAGATTGTATAGTCTCCGGTTAAATAGCGTAGGTTGACGATTTGTATTCTAACATGTAAGTTGTATTTTTAACGTATAACGTGTAAGTCTAAGTTGTATTCTGACGTGTAAGTTGTGTTTATAAAGTGTAAGTCTAAGTAGTATTATAACGTGTAAGTTGTATTTATTACGTGTAAGTCTAAGTTGTATTCTAACGTGTTGTTAATACGATAAAATAAAATCTTTCGCGGAGAACATGTCTCAATGGAATATGCCTTGATTAAATGCATACAATTACCCAATACTAATATTTTTAGATTTTCATTGACCATCACGGATAGATTTTTATTAGGTGATAACCTCGATCCGGCATTGATTGCGGCAATTCTGGCGGACGAGGGAGGTTGAAGGGCTGTGGCCTCCTTCTGTGAAGCAGTGATGCACCAGAAGGAGGCCGCCGAGCGGGGTCGGGAGATGGCCGATCCCGCTCGAAGAAGGCGGCCCCGAGCCCGGCGCACAGCTGCGGCCACGCCCCTTCTGTGGCCGGGGGGCGTCGTCGGTGGAGGAGATCCGGGGAGGTATTGTAGCCTCCCCCGAGGAGGGCTCCCCTGTATCGGCAGGGGAGCAGAGGCTGGGAGTTCCCGGAAGACGCTTCGCATTCCCGGGTGCTCCCTACATGCCTGAGGAAAGCCATCCCTGAGGTTTTTAGTGCGTAGGCCTTCCCCTTCTGGGGAGGAGAGCCCCACATAACCGCCGGCTCGCCACAGCCGGGGTATGCAACTTAATGCATTTTCCTCAGGAGAACAAAAAAGAAAAAAGGTGATAGTTTCGATGGATTGCAATCATCTAATTGGGCGTCCACCTCAAGGACAACGACGCGACATAATTAACCAATCATGTGTGATGGTAACTCTAATTGACCAATCATATTTTATTGAGTACTCAATATTTTTTTGGCATGGCATGTCCCTGATATGGGAATGTGGAAGGGCCGGAGGAGTATAAAATGCAAGATACGTTGACATCCTCGCGTCTTCCTATCTTCCATACTTACGTCGTTTAATTTTGAAACATTTGGTCTATGTGGTCCTGGCGCGAGAAAATTCTTTAAGGAAATGTCCCCGTGATTGGTATCCGTCGGTGATAATAAGTGGACCGGTTCTTTCTACGCTCAACGGATCCGACGAGAGAACGCCGCCAGCGTTTATGCTATCTTGCCGCATCTACATTATGGTTTCGGTGCTAAATAATTATTTAATGAATATGTTAGTTTTTATAAACATTCTCATCTTCAGTTTTTATAAATATAAATATTCCAGCAGAACGCAATAAAATAGTCTGAGATTTAGTCGGCAAATCAAGCAGAAATATACATTTATCAGGAGGTATTTTCTACGACGAGAGATATCTCTATAATAAACCTCACATGGCGCTTTACATCTGCTCTTGAAATAAAAAAATTGAATGCTAAGTTGTCATTGGAAATGAAAACCCAAGACTCTCTTGAATAACACCCAGCCTCGGTCTCCTCTACTGGACCAAACCGATGGTAACTGCAGTTACTAAACGACTTACGAATAACAGCCAATGAGGGCGCCTCGCATATTACTAATTTATTATCATTTAACACTAATAACTTTTTAAAAACACTCTTAACAAGCTAATAATTTTTCTCACTCTATCATCATAAGCTCTGATTCGCAGAGCTTTAAACATTTTAACTCCGATTATATACACAACGCTTTAGACATGATTGTAACACCACCTTTTGTCACACGCCCATATCGTCAGTTAACAACGCCTAGTTGGTTGGACGATCAAACAATAGACCAACCCACGTACAGTACGCGCTACGCCATTCAACTATGTTTAGTTTTTGGACAGTTCTTATAACATTAGTAACAGCAGCGGTTATCGTAGAGCAGATCTAAAAAGCTACACGGGATCTATTGTAGACATCTCTCGTCGCAGACAACGCCTCCTGATCTTTGCCAACGGCTCTGGTGTCGTCTACCTGGTGGCTGGCAGTTGGCACCACTCCAGGGCCGTGCTCCTCAACAATATCATGAATCAATTTCAAACGTTACAGTTCGTTGTACGTTTATTTAACTGTCGTGCTGATTGGAAACATCGTAAGGTATTATTCGTGAGATATTATTAGACATAATTACGCCAGGGTATACACAATAAGATCTTAACGTCGAATGAAGAACATTATAAATCTTGCTTTATTATTTAGAACTGACGTAGAAAATATTTGTATCTAACAAATATTTATTATGAGTGTCTAATCTTTTACGTGGAATAGTGAGATCACTTGAATGGCTTTGAAACACCATGTATAGACAAAGTTATAGAAGAATATATTAGTGACTAATTATTTAATAATTAAGATGACATGATCATTTTACGAAATCCTAAAAATAAATATTAAATAAGATATATAGATATATGTATAAATATATCTATATATCTATCAAATAATACTATAGTATATAATATTATCGCAATGACTTTACGTCTAATGTTGTTGATGTTGGCAACGTACGCTGTGCACTGGGGCGTGCAGATTTGCTTGTGAATCCTACAGGAACCAAGCTTGTTTGTCAATATTAGCGATACAAAAAAACATAGTATTTTTCTATTTAATACTTCACCATATATATGAAAATTAATGAAAAATTAAAATGTTATATTTATTTAATATATAAATTTACAGACACACGTTGACGCCAAAGCAAAACAATAAGAGAAGGCGAATAGATACTTAACCTTCAATATGAAAGAGGATTAACCATTACATAATAATCAATAAATAGTATTAATTAACAACATTAACATAGGTTTAAAATTATTTATTTTTTGTTTAAAGATCAATGAATATGTCGACGTTATATTTTAGCGATAGTCAATAGGATTAAATTTGATTGTCATTGTACCGGAACTGAGTGAACTCCGGGACGCCACATAATTGAAAACGAGTTTAGTCAAATGAGTGCCTGAATGCATTTGGAATCGTGTTAGAAAGTTGCACGAGCATTGGCATCACTTCTTCTGTGACTAGCGACGAACGAGGGTGGCCTGTTAGCCTGAGACCGATGCCATGGATCCGGTGTTAAGAGGGAAGAACCTTACCACTTACACTACCACCAATTACCGCTGCCGTCAAATATATTACTGTTTAAGCTGTTTTTTAATTTAATTGATATTTTCACTTTTATATTCACACGTTGCTAAAACTCCTATAGACACGGAGTTATTAAAGTTATAAACATAAGTATCGTAATCATTCTAACAATATAACTTGAAAATGATTGCATAAATGCTGCTTATTGACAAACATGCTCTGGTGTTTTGAAAAGCTCAATTCATTCCCAATAGCTTCCGACACGATCCATTTCACTGCTGAATAAGAAGACTTGCAAAAGTGATCTTTATTGGAACGCGATATGACACATTATAAGCTACTGGCGAGACGCCAGAACACCTGTTGCGGCCGGTATCTCGCGAAGTGAATGATAGGGACACTGGTTAGGCAGCGGACGCCCGATACACTTCACCCAGATATAGTTTAGAATATTATGATTTGTGGTAAAGCAACAAAGTCGGTGTCCACATGTTGCTAAGTATTGCACTATGCCAAACAGAATGTGAAACATTTGCTTAGGTACTTGGAGACGTTGCTGGTCGTGCTCGCTTACAGTAATATTCATTCACTGATTAAAGCAAGTCTATGGATTCACTGTTTCAATCAAACAGAATCATCATCTGCCATTCGAACGGAAGAATAGAAATAGCATTTGCATCAGTGCATCAATAATAATGTAAAAGTTTCTTACGGTAGTAATGAAAGTGAACTGTATTTCTATTAGGCTCAGTTTCCCATCTAAGCCGTAGGAAAATTATATCCAAGGCTCAGGTTGAGTTTAGTCGGTAGGCAATTCCGGTAGAGCCGGCACATGGTTCTATGAGGATTCTCAGCCCCTCCTCTCCAAAAAAATAGACTTCTTTGATGACGATTTAATAGTCGTCTAGCGAAGAATTTAGCGAGAGGTTTCCATAAGCTGAGATCCGAGCGTGATAGTGTTATAAGGCCGTATAATAAAACGCGACTCAAAATTAATTCTCTGATCGAGTACAGTTAGAAAGAAGCTCTATGTGAGCTCCCTTTCTAACTGTACTCAAGTGTGTGGGCTGTCCGGGCTTTGACGTGAGTAGGCGACACTTCGGCGGCCATGTCTCGCCGCTGGGCGCAGTGACGTCACGCCTCCCATGCATATTGCCTTCCGTGCGAACAGGTTTTTTATAGACCTACGCCAGAATGTTACAGCTTTACCTTAAGAAATTAGGTTAGAGAAAGCGAACTATGGAATATCCTTGTCTTGAGTCTCGCATGCAAATAAAGTTGATTTATTGCGGTTTAGTATCATATAAAAAATGTCTGTTGAACCCAATAGAATCATTAGGCTATTCAAGCCGGGTATTCGTACAGACTCCGTATCAAGCATCGCGCCCGGAGGCTTTTATTCCGGACTACAGACTACTATTCTATAGACTTGTGGCTGGAAATGAGAGCTCAGAATTGAGCCTTAATCCTGTAGAACCAAGATTCAAGGCTAAGTTTAGTTGATAAGTCATGTCGATCAGACCGCCTCGGCTGACATGAAGTCCAACATAGTCTCCGCAGCACTTGCATGCGGGATTATTCTATGTACATTTTTGTGTTCTTTGTGTAGGTTCTTAACCTCTTTATCTTGACAGAAAAAAAAACCCCGTAGCATGAGATATCTTGAAATTTACTTACATATATACATATACTCATGCCTTTTTCCCATGGTACGATAACAGTTTTCCACTTGTTATGGTCTAAATATATCTTTCTTTATTTTACTTTTCTAGTTTTCCGTGACTTTCTTTCATGCACTCCCGTTGGTTACGGATACTCCTGATCGGGATGTATTTAGATATATCACTTATTTGGTCCAAGTATAGTTATATAGGTCGTCCCCTACCAAAAGGCCCATTCATATTTGCTTTGTTTATTTCTTTCATCTGTTGTCTTTCCATCCTTTCTTCATGATTATTCTCTTCCCAAATTTTGTCACTACATCTTCTTCCACATCACATATTTTCTTTATTACACATTTTCGCAATTTTTCCTTCATCACTCATTAATAATAGAAAAATTGGTATACATAAATAGATTGTATGACAGAACAAATTAACTTTGATCTTGAAGAGCAAACAGCAGCGAGCATCATAAAAAATAAAGCATTACCCAAATATAACCAACCTAATTCAATTCTCGAATTGAATTGTATCATTCACGCTCGCACAAGGGGTGGATCTGAAAAACTGAAGGGAAGACATAACAGCCGACAGCCTCCTTGAAAATTTCAACACGTATCTCATAAATCTTCAGCGCTGATATGAAACTTGAGTGACGAAATGGGGATTCAGTCGGTCGTGAGTGGAAATGAATTTCCAAAAGAAAATAAGCTGGCATGCAGCTATTAGAAGCGCATATCACGTTTTATATAATATTGTGACAAAGTAAATATAAATTGATAAAGCAAATAATCATTAACTAAAATACTTCTTTATTTTTGTTAAATATAATTTGCTGTAAGTTTCTTCCACTCTTAATTCCTTTCTCTAGGATCATGCTCGAAATATCAGTAAGAAGTATGCTTCACGCTATTGCTAATTATTCTTGGTCAACGGAATGTATGTACACTATATGTCTGGATTCTCTCCCGTGTGTCACTTTATCGCAAAAAATATGTAACGCAACTTGGATGGATCTCAAAGTTTATTGTTTCCAGCTTTTCCCATTACCTTATGTAATGTTAAGTACACTATATAAGTTTTGATTTCTCTGCGAGTGTCAAAATGGGCAATTTTCACCGCTAAATGGAACTGCAGAGTATTTGTTATTAATTTTAACTTGATACCATCATTCGTTCCTAAGATAAAGGGTCTTGATAGACGGACAGACAGATGGACAACAAAGTGATAATATGATATCTTCGTACTTTTTGATACAGACAAATGCGGAGGAAGGCGTAGGCAACGTGGGCCATCACCCTCAGCTTTGAGGTCTAAGGGGCACCGAACTGAATAAGTTTTATTATACTAAGAATTCACCTTATTGCTACCTGCGTGGGTCCCCACGTAAAGAATTCAAAGAGTTCATAGGTATACATGATATAGCTATTCGTTTTACTATTAGCGAATGGTCTTGAAAAATGTAGCTTGTCTACGTAAAATTTGAACCTTACACCGCCACAGGATATAGAGTTCGGAACCCAAAAAAGGAGAACCATACACGGAAAAAAATAATTGTTTACACCAAGTAAGTTTACTTGGGCCAAATGGTTTTCGCTTTTCCATATAAGGAAAATAGAAATTACTTACAATAAGAATTAAAATGTCTCGAAGTTTAATTTTTAGACTAAGCAACTAATGTCTTCGATCAATACTGACATAAACTGTTGAAAAGAGTAACTTCATTTCTTATATCAATGCTCACAAAGTATTGTTTCAAGAACTAGAACGTTTCCTAACAAGAATCAAATATTTCTTGAAACTATTGATGAAAAAATGATGATGATGATCTCTTCGCCTGATAACTAAGCCATCTCAATGTAAAATAATTTCATTCTTGGTTTAAAATATTTAGCTCATGAAGAAAGAATTAAAAATATTGATGGAAGATATAAATTATTTTAATTAAAACAGTTTCGCTCTTGGGTTATAATATTTGCTTTTTAAAAAAGAATTTGACAATATTGAATAAAGAAATTTATTTCTTTATTCAATATTATCAAATTCTTTTTTTTAAACCTAAATATTTTAACCCAAGAGCGAAATTATTTTAATCAAAAAAGTTTCGCTCTTGGGTTATAATATTTGCTTTTTAAAAAAAGAATTTGACAATATTGAATAAAAAAATAAATTTCTTTATTCAATATTATCAAATTCTTTTTTTAAAACCCATATATTTTAAGCCAAGAGCGAAATTATTTTAATGAAAAAAGTTTCGTTCTTGGATTAAAATATTGGCTTTTTAAAAAAGAACTTGACAATATTGAATAAAGAAATTTATTTCTTAATTATTTATATCTTCTATCAATATTTTTGATTCTTTCTTCATGAGCTGAATATTTTAAATCAAGAACGCATTTATTTTATATTGAGACGGCTTAGTTATTAGGCGAAGAGTTTACAGCATTAAAAACATGAAAATTTATTTCTCTCGAAAAAAAGAAAGGCGATGGAAAAAAGAGAGAAACATTAAAATTTACAATATAAATATTGATTTATATTTATAATAGGTAGGTACATAGAGTTTTCGAGAGAAATAAATTTTCTTGATTTTAATGCTGTTTACTCTTTCGCCTAATAACTAAGCCATCTCAATATAAAATAATTACATTCTAGATTTAAAATATTCTGCTCATGAAGAAAGAATAAAAAATATTGATGGAAGATATAAATTATTTTAATAAAATAGTAGGACTAATACATTCAGGCACAATATATTGTGTATTCAGACACACAGGATTAAGTCCTCCTAAAAAAGAAAGCGAAAGGGTTAGAAATTTGTTCCTAAATCCAAACAATCGCAGATTAATTCTAAAAATTTGCATTATTTTTAGCTTAGAGTAAATTTAAAGCTTTTAGTATAAAAATAAAACATAGTATATTATTATATTATACCTGTTTATTGGTAAGTATACAAAAAAAAAGAATTATTTTCAAGTGCGAGTATAACTTATCTAAAACAATTCACGAGTAAATAAATACAGAGTGCACTTCAATAACCAATAGCTAACGAATTTTCGCATAGCTAATCAACAAATTTAAAATTGAATTTAGTCATTACAAATTTTGAATTAGGGTCTTTGAGTCCACTCTGTAGTCACAGTTTTCATATGTATTTTTGAACAAAATCTAAACATCACTGGACTGATAGCCAAATCTTAAAAGTAAGTAGCATAATTATAAACATGCCCAATTTTGTGACATTAAATTTAGATAAAATAAAAATTCGATGGGACGCAGGCTGCATTTTCAGCTGCGACTGCAAACAAACAGCTTGAGCGGCTTTAGAGGTTATCTTTTAAAAGTGCCTATTCCACACAAGATCCGCTTTTGCAAGTTCACGGGTCACATGCTGTAATGAACAGCAACACAAAAAACTTTTTACCCACTTATTTACCTAAAAAAAATTACAGAAAGAATATCGTCGGCTAAATGAGTTGAACTGCCAAATCCATTCTAACAAATTTTCAGGACACAAAAGAGAAATAAAACGTGCTGTCTCTATAAAACTATTTGATAATTATCTCCAAGCGCAATAAAATAGTAACTTCGTCTAGAAATAAGCACAATACTACTGGAAATTTCTAAATACCTAACTATTCATAGTTTCAGAGTAACCTATGATAAAATATTGTTACCTACTATGTACTCACCATGTGAGAAAATCAACACAGAAGGAAGTTTCAACTATTACCTACCTAAATTTAAAATCGCAAACACTTTGCACCGGCTTCGACGCAGACGCACGCACATGCATAAAATGGCGGAGTCCGTTTTTACTAGTAGGTACATGCGAGCTTCATGTGCGAGTTTAGATGTTAATGTTAAAATTATCAGATTATTGCACAGGATTTTGAATGTTTTTTTAAGTTAGATGTATTTAGCAAGTTTACGAAACGAAATATTATTATTTTCTCTCTCTAACGATACCCATATCAATAAAAATGGAGTTAGCGTTCAACTCTTTTAGCCGACGTTATGCTGTCCGGCAATCACAATTAGGTATTTTAGAGGGCACTTACTTTTAAAACTTCTTTGATGTCTTCACTCACACCCCAGCTATTAAGAATGTTCATTAACTTGCTTTGATTCTCCATCTCCATTGGATTCGACTGGACGTACGATACGAACTAATGGACTTCAAACAACAAACAAGCAAAGCACCCACAGCAAATCACAAGCAACCGTCGTTCAGTCAGTGTTGCCGCTAATCAAACGCGAAAAAGTACTAAAACGAGTTAGAAACTATGCAATTTAATAAAGAAAAAATCGCATACGATATTCTAAAATATGTGTTTTATTTGTATATTATGTATTATTAAGTAAAGATTATATAGACACAACTAAATAATTGTATTTATTTTTATTTATATGTATTTAAATAATTAAATTTATGAACGTTCTAAAATGAGCATAACCAATTGAATATTAGGACTGAACATTGAGCTTGATTGATCGTATTTTACATTTCACTATACATTGATTTACAGTTCGACAACCGAGACAATGAGTAGAGGCCTATTTGATAAAAGCTATCAGTTTCGTATATCGACTACATTTCGTCTCACGGATTGTAGAAAAATGAACCTTATGTAGACATAAGATATCGATAGGATCAGTCTTGTGTGCTCTCGATGCCCAAATTGCATTCGTCTAAATTTCAAAAATGCTTAATAGGTATTTATTAAATAACAAGTAGCACATTATTATTGTTCCACGTATTTAAGATTATTATCTAATCGCTTAGGTAAAGTTCATATGACTATATATTATATGTTCATAAGAATAAAATAAAACAGTGATTCCGTCTACAGGCTGTCAAGTACATGCATAATATAGAAGAGAAACGCTGATAATTTGAAAGGTTTTTAATGTGATGTTGTAAATACATGTTTTTGCGCTTACATTGCAAACGCTGATTGAACCCTACGAGATAGATCACGATAATTGTATATTTAGTATCAGTATAGTAGTGGGCCCGATTCTGGCATAATTCTCTAAACTTAAAACTAAATTTAAGATTTGTGTCTCTCTTTCATTCTCTACTGAACATGACAAGGACAGACTGCTGTCAAATTTAGTTTTAAGTTTAGAGAATCATGCCAGAATTGGGCCCAATATTTAGCATCAGTAATATCAGCTGGGGTGGGTAGCCAGTATGTACAGAAAAATTTAATTTAATTTGGAAACTGAGGATTCACTTATTCGGGTTCGAATATTACAGACTCACACTAACCGCTTTCAGATTTTTTGTGATTAGTATACAAAGTATGCAAGCTTGTATTTTATTAATATTATAGCGTCGGTGGTGCTAAGGTCTCGGCACTGGTCACCGGAAGATTCGAAGGGATCGGGGGCGATCCTGCCATGTACCAATGTGTTTTTCGAATTTCATATGTATTTTTTTCTGAAGCTCATACGGTGAAGGAAAACATTGTGATGCAACCTGCTTCTAAATTCAAAGGTGTATAGTAAACCAATCCCCGCACTGGGCGAGTGTGGTTTACTAAGGCCTGATCACTGAAATCGACTTCGTTTTTTATGTATATATGTATAAATAAAACAATGTCATGTATGTTACATCATTTATAATTCAAGATTGGTTTAGCTATAAGCAGATTTTAATGATCACCCATTAAGAAATTATGAAGAAAACTATTCTGGCAGGGTCAAGCAATATATATAGATTATGGTTTGCCTTGCCATCTTCGGCATTATTTAATTTTATTTAAGTGTAATGTTTTTCTTCTGTGCGAATCAATTACCCAAAGTATTTCTTTCAATATCAGTTTTAGAATTACGCTATCTATTACAGTTAATGTCTATACGTAAAACATAAACATTTACCTAGGTGAAAGAAACAACAAAATATTGTAAGGATTTGCAACTTGATTCTAAGTACCTATTGCGATATCCTTAAAGTATTGGTATTTACTACTAATAATTATAATAATTAGTGTTGGAAACACTTATAAAGACCAAAAACTTTAAGTATTTATTATAAGTTCGATCAAGATTGCTAAATCTTGTTAGAAAAATCATGAGTCATTTCTTATTTGGCACAAGAATGTTTTTGATTAATATTGTTGTCCCAAAACAGTCTCTGTTTCAAAATCAAGAATTAGCGATGGATTTCATGCTTGTCTCAAGATATATATATTTTGTTATTTTTGTTTTTTGTTATAACGTTAATTCTCCAACATTGGAAAGGCAAAGGGAATTAATGCGTATACAGGCGATATCTGTTGATGTTTGTTTCTTTTTACAAGCTTTTATTTAGCTTCACCTGTCCCGTTGTCTGTCTGTCTGTCTGTCTGTCGGTCTGTCTGTCTGTCTGTCTGTCTGTCTGTCTGTAATCAAATCTTGCAAGTTAAATTTGATCCACTTCCCGATCTCCGATTGAGCTGAAATTTTGCATGCACGTGTAAGTCGGATGACAATGCATGGTTATGTGTGTGACGTCATTCTAAATCCAACATGGCGGCATTACCAAGATGGCGGATCAATTATTTTTTATGCAGCCCTACAATATGGGTATCAAATAAAAGGGCTTGCAAAGAACACCTCGAAAAATAATGTGACGTCACTCTTAATCCAATATGGCGGACTTTCCCAAGATGGCGGACCAATTATTTTTAATGCACCCCTATAATATGGGTATAAAATGAAAGGGCTTGCTAAGCTTAGTTTTTTAGTCGGAAAATAAATTAAAAGAAAAAAAAACTTTTTAAAAACAAGCTCTTATTTGTGCAGAGGGAAAGTCAAGTCAAGTCAATTTTTTTTACTTTTTTTTATTTAAATATTGAATTATTGATGACACGAATTTTAATACATTAAGGCCCGTATTAATAAAAAAAATAACCCCGGATTAGATACTCTATGTTGTTGTCTCGTTTCATCTTTCCATTAAAATTATATGTTAGAAAGAGAAAAAAGCGTGGATTAACTCAGACTTAACTTTATTAATACGGGCCTTATGATTCCTTCAACATAAATTCATCGTACACACAAACGAACGAAAAAATACGATAACCTTTACCTTCCGGTCAATAAATATACAAGCCGCGCTGAGATTGGGGTCCAAAGTCTAAATATAATAAAAGAAGAAACTGACTGAATGACTGTCATATCAACGCACAGCCCAAACCGCTAGGCCTAGAGACTCCAAATTTGGCAAATAGGTTCCTTATTAGGTCTAGGGGTGCACTAAGAAAGGATTTATCAAAACTCATTCCTTAAAGGGATGAAAAGTGTCTCCAATGTTTGTGTGACGAAACTAGATTAGTTAGACGATTTTATTCAAAACTTCTCAGAAGTATCTCTGGTGGTAAATTGTAAGGACGTGTTATTTTTTTTTTTTGGAAATTCAACCCTTAAGGGGCTGAAACGGGGATTTGTATGCTCAATAACTACCACACGGATTTTGATACGGTTTTCGCTATTAAATAAAGTGATTCTTGAGAAAGGTTTTAGGCTACTTTTTATACCGGAAAAATCAATAGATTCCGCGGGATGCGTGATAAAAACTTCGCTCAAAAACTACTGTAAGAATTTTCATGCGGTTTTCAACAATAGAAAGAGTGATTCTCGAGCAAGGTCTTAGGCAATTCTTTATCTCGGAAAAACGGAGACTCTCACCGGGATGCGCGATAAAGACTTCGCGCGATAGACCAACTTCCCCGCGGACGTGGCCGCGGGCAAAAGCTATATCCCTTATCCCTCTATAGATCCAATCCCGCAATCTATACACGCGGACGAAGTCACGGGCTGATGCTAGTATATCTACGAATTCGTAAGGGAGCATCCATCATATCTAGGGTATCCTGATATATTATCATGGTCAATGCGACGAAGCAGTCTACGCTTTATGCAGTCGTTAGCCAACATCCTGGGGTGGGCACTGGACCTTCTGGCACTGGTCCAGTAGGGAATAGGGGCCCACCTTAGGGACGGGCCACACAGAAAAGACGTAAGACGAGGACGCGTCGGTGCAGTAACATAATAATGAACCATATACCTAGAATACCTAGTACGCAGTATAGCATCGGTTTTGTTGTTGTGTCCGCGCCTCCACGCGACATCGCCTATAGGGACACGGGCGCAATTCTCCTTAACATCAAAACCGACGCTATTGTGCGTACTATATGGTCCATTATTGTGTTGCTGCACCGACGCGTCCACGTCTTACGTCTTTTCAGTGTGGCCCGTCCCTAAGGCCTAATCGCCCTAATATATGTATCTAATACTTATCGCAATGTGGACCCTACTACACACCCAAAAGGGCCAGGGGAGCACCGGGGGGTTTTAGTGGGTAGGCCCAGCACTTCTTGCAGTTCTTGCAGGGAGAGCCCCACACACGCCCACCGTCTAGCCAGCGGTAGGGTACACTGCGATCTCACGCATTTCCCCTCGTAAAAAAAATATCTTAGGGCAGGCTCGTACACCGTCGTCTCATCACACGTCGGTGGGGACGTAGGTACTATATATATATTTATATATTATATATATAATGAACTGTGATGATGAACTATATAAATTCTTCATAGAATAATTATTTCATTCTTATTCGAAGCCATATTCTATTTCGTTTCGGATAATATTATGTTTCGATTAAAAATAAAAAATTCTTTATTTAATATTCAACTTATAATTAGTTCAAAGTATTTCTATTTTCCGTTAAATAATATATTATTTATTTCAAAATATCTGAATTTTTCGTTAAATATTTAAACGAATTGTTGACTGAAATAAGCTAATTCTTTGTTAGAAGAATTATATCTTGACTTAAGTGCTCGCAGCTAAGAAAGTATCAAACTAAATTGAAGAGACAGCTCTATTTTGAATCAAGATGTGGAATTTAAATGAAATAATATTTTTATTTGATTTGAGATATTCTATCTTGGTTACCAAGAATATGGAATTCTTCTAACGACAATGAAGTGTATATCGCTTTAAGTAAGCTATTTTGGAACAAGATAAATATCTTTAAATTCAAAAAATAATGTTCGAGAGTTATTTGCTTCTTGGTTGGTAACATTATTTCTTTCAGTGTATGAAGCACCTGTTAAAAAATGAACCAACTTGTTTGGCAGAGGCTTATACAGCCCCAACTTAATAGGTTGTAACTATAATGCGCATGGAAGTTACGTGCCACAAAATCTTTGATTAAAAACATCCCTTGAAGTAGCAGTGGCGACTATCCCAAGAAATAAAAGATCCAGTACATTTTCAGTAGAATACAAAGACAGAAGGTCAAAATTCAATTGTCGACTACAACGAACATCCATAATCCATAAGTCCTGTAAGCACTTATTATCATTTCACGGATGAACGTGACCAAGGAGCTAAGAAGGATGGACGCGGCATTGTCAAGCTCCTCGGAAACTTGGACACGTACCTCATATATTTGCGGGGCCCTGCGAGAGGGCTGCCCGAATGAATACAGATCCAATCTAGATGTAGGTACACCGGAACATTGTTATTCCTTGACATTCTAAAATGAAGCTCTACAATATTGAATATAATATAGAGAAACACAGAAGGAAAAAAATATTTCATTTTCCTTTATTTTTATAATACAGTAATGGGGATAAAGTATAAAATTGCCAACTTGTGTAAATAAATTAAGAAAATAAAGTATTACCCTTATTCCATTCTTATGTTTTTCTATTTAATAATCAAGAGAGCAAGCTTTATTATAAAAGCTCTACAACATTAAATAAAAAATAGAGACAAAAGACAAAACTAATCTAATTATGAGATTCAATTGTAACCAAAACTTGCACATTATGATTAAAAACTAATGAAAAAGTAAATACTAAATACAAGTGAACTATCGACAATTTCATAGTCACCTACTATTTTTAAATATCTTAAGTAACAACAACTACCAACCAACAACCGCTTAATTAATTTGATATATATCTTTTATGAGTTTCATAGTAAATTAATAACATCATAATTCATCGCTGAGTTGACTAATGACGTAAACAATACCATAAATTAATGCAGCAATAAATTAGTTACACAAACAGCTAATCAAGCAGCGTTAAATGATCCGTCATACTGTACCTAATAATCTATAGTCATCGCTTCGCCACACGTTTTCTCTAACTTCTCTGTGTGTTGAAAAGATAGAGCAAGATGTAGTCATAATGATAAGTACATACATATTAAATTTGTGTGTATAGAGTACGGGAATTACGTCTTTTAGCGAGTTCCGTTATTGGCACCAATTGCCTACTATTTGTCAGTAAATTAAAGAAACACCCACTGTGTTAAAGGTAATATCATTTTTATTATATATAATGAAAAAAAAAAAGAAATAAGAATGAAATTCTCGTCACTTACGATATTTTAGTCGCGAGATAATAATACTGCATGAAATGAACTGAACAAATTATTTATATGACATAATAGAATTTTAGTCAGTGGACTAAACTCAAGTCGCGCGAAATAAATAAATAATATGGCGCAAAAGAGTTGGATTGAATTTTGAATGTTGGTTAAGTTAGTCATCACAATCACAATTTAATATAGCGAAATATTTTTTTAGCAATTTCGATTCAACTCGCTTAGGCGACTAATTTACAAAATACAATACTCCAAAGAGAAAACAGCTTCCAAGTAGGAGTTCGCTAAAAGCTAATTAATAAGCTCAAAGTGGAGTGGGGAATGACAATAATGCCGGCCTCTTTTTATGTATGCGAAGCAATTTTAAGTGCTCGTCTTGTTGAGGGGCGCAGCTTTCTATTTTTTGAAAGACGCGAGCCGTATTTGAATACTCATTTAAAAGTTAAACACTTATTTTCGAAACTTGGAGGCTTGTGCTTTCAAAGTTTAATTAATAATATTTTTAACATACACTTAAAGTATTTTTAAAAGATTACACCTATAGAATTCGGATAACTCATCGGGACATTTTATTCAACTGAAGATTTTTTAAAATTCATGATATCTCTTTCGTATTGATAGGTAGGGGATCCACACTATCTGGTTATGCAAAAGCCCCACTTGTAATATATATCCATTGTTATTAACGATATATTAAAATCAGATTCAGAAATTTAAACTGACCTTCAAACTTAAGTCAGAATAATATAACCTCATTTCTACCGAGATACGCACGCTGGACGTGCCCACCACGTTGACCCAGCACAAGTTGGCATGGTTTAGTTAGTAGATCCTGATACTCCGAATATTGCATACTTACTCGATATTCATATTTTCATTAGGATTATTTTTATAAGTCACATTCACTTAAAAAGATTCGACATAAAACCAGTAATGTAAGTAAATCCCCTTTACTTTTAAAGATTTGCGTCAGTTTGCGTTTTAAATAACTTTTTCTTTACAACAAAAGTCAATGACAGAATTGTCAAAAGTGCGGTCCGAAAATTGATATAGGTGTGTGGCATTTGCATGCAACGTTTGGTGGCAAGTGGCTAGTGGCTGCGATTATAAGCAGTCTGATGTATTCATTGAAGTCGTCGATTTGTGCTAAAAGTTACTTAGTTACTATTGAGTAATGTTTGCTAAAAGCTCAAACAAAAATAACTAATGCATTATTTCTAATGAGGCTTTTACACTTAACGTACTGACGCTATTTATTAGCCTACTGAACGAATCATCAGCGTGATCTCTTGCAATCCAAATTTATTAGGTTGTCATCGTCATAGATCATATCCATCCCCACCGAGGGGCACGATTTTATCCTATGTAAATATAATATATACCGCATATAAATGGATATACCGCCCCGAAGTACCGACTATTTTTCATATTCTTTTTCGGCTTATGCCGTCCGGTTGTGGAACTCTCTCCCTGAGGGTATCAGGGGAGCGCGAACGCTGGAGTCCTTTAAGAATCAAGTCCGTGTTCACTTCCTGTCAAAGATTCCTTAACTTAAACTAGTTATAGCCTATTGTCCTGTCCAATTACTGTACCCATCCTATATTTAAATCTCCTTTTAATATTTCCCTGGTCCTAGGTTGCCTGGAAGAGATTGCTGTTTAGCAATAAGGCCGCCTTTTGTACATTTGTTATTTTCTTTTTTTGTGTGAATATTTTATGAATACAATAAAGGGTTATGTTATGTTATGTTATATAATTATACCTTAGTAAACTACAGTGGCCCAGTTCTGATTGGTCGACTTTACATACACCTTTAAATTTCTTTATAGGGGCATGTAGGTTGGCTGCGTGTGCGACTGGCAAATGCGCACGCCGTGGTGATGTTTCTCTGTCTGGGGGACTGTACAAGTGTTCTCGGACAGCCCCTCCCTTGGAGTTGGCTCGACCAGTTCTAGGTCGTGCCGGCCACGGAGCACATAGTGGTAGAATCGTGAAAGCGCACCCCGCCATGTGCCCCGCACGGGCCTAGAGAACCCTGGGGGGTTTTAGTGGGTAGGCCGGTCCTCTCAGACCGGAGAGCCCACGGCCGCGCCTAGCCAGCGCGGTGTCAAGGTGCATGATGCATTTCCCCTCTAAAAAAAAAGGTGCATGTAGGTTACCTTACTCACGATGTTTTGTTCTCCATAGGAATGTGAGATAAAACTACACATAAAATTAGAAAATTGAAAAACGCGTTGTACGTGGCAGGATTAAACTCGGGTCTCCAGAATCTCGCAATACGAAGATCAGTGCCAAGACCACACTGCAACCGTAGCTCATTAATAGGCTATCGCTGTCGAAAAACTCGCAAGCACGTCGAAGCATGCTCATTCTTTTATCACCTTGTTAATTCATATTCACCTCCATCAATATATAACTCCATCATGGCCATTTTTCATGAATTTCTATTTTGAATCTTTTGAATTAAATTGTAGTGTTAATTTTATAATGTTGCAGTGTAAAATTTATAATTTATGACATTTGTAATTCTCACTATTAGGCGATTTACTGTCGTAAAACACACTGGTTGACAAAGAAGAGAATAGACTCTTTCAGAGATAAGCCCATCATATCTTTTTTGATTTTTTTTTAAAAACGTCGCCTCACTCTAGTATTTTTATCCTGTGTTGTGGGTAGTCACAAACATGGAAACCTCACATGCACAAACACCCAAACCAGAACAAATGTTTTTTTTTTTTTTTTTTTATAGGATAGGGCAGCAAACGAGCAAACGGATCACCTGGTGGTAAGCAATAACCGTTGCCCATGGACACCCGCAACACCAGTGGAGTCACAGATGCGTTGCCGGCCTTTTAAAAGGGAATAAGAGGAATAAGGGGAATAAACGGGCATAAGGAGGGTTGGGCCTCCGGTACCCTCACTCACTCGGCGAAACACAGCGCAAGCGCTATACGCCGGTTTTCTGTGAGGCCGTGGTATCACTCCGGTCGAGCCGGCCCAATTCGTGCCGAAGCATGGCTCTCCCACGGCACGGTTTGTAGGTCATACAAAATATCTGTCCCGGGAATTAAACCCGCGACCCGTTGCGTAGAAGTCGATTAGTTACTACCACTGCGCTAAACTAATCGCGCTAATCTAAATGTTTTAATCTTATTTGTAGAAACTGAACATAATACTGTATATAAACATATTGGATTTATATTTTGTCCATATAGTCTTATTAGCGTTGTATTGCTTGAAATTGATAATAACTCTATGTTCACCTAATCACGTATATTTTAGAACATAAACATTCCTAGCCAGGCAGATAAAGCTATTATTGTGGTAGTCATTTACGTTATACGAAATTAATATTAGATATAGAAAATTATGGACCACATTGTTGTTTGAATCTATCAATTTTGTATCGGACACTTTATGTGCAACTTATCTATTACCCACAAAGGTCATTTATATAATAATTCATTAATATTCCGTAAAATACTCACGCGTATCCTGGATATATAGATAATAGATACTTATAATTGATATATTGTTAGGAAGAAGGTCTAAAACGTAGAGGGATACTTAATATTCATCAATTTATTCACAACTAAGAAGTGTCGACGCCTGTTGACAAAGAAACCGCCAGACACCCTTGAAGGGAAGGGAATGTTGAATTGAACTTTTAGGGATGCGAGGACGGCAATAAGGGATTGTCAAGGAGGCCTCGAAATTATAAAGACACGTTGATGGACGATTACAGAGTTCAAAGTCGCAAACACATTTATTTATTATACTTTAAAAGGAAAAACCTTATTTATTTGTATAGATTGTTATTTATATATAATGGATACAAATAACAATACCCATCATAGTATAGACTTTAGGAATACCAGAAATAATTGGTATCATGATGAATTTTACCATATTTTGTAGGGTTTCCGGATAGAATAAATTATTCAAAATTATTTTAGTCTATATCGACGAGTAAAATGGAAAAATAAATATCAAAGTGTAATAAATTACGTGTATATTATTTCCTATCATCATTTTTGTGGATTTTAACTATATACAAAAAAAATATAATCTCTTTATTAAGTATAGAATTCTTTATAATATAGTATTAGTCCTTCCTTCAAAACCTATTCTGTAAATCAATAATAAAAATAGATATTAAAATTTAACGCTTAACACTTTCCGAAAAATACAGTAATCCCACTTAACGCATAGACGATTTTAATCATGACTTGTTGCATCGGACGCAGAGAGAGCATAGAGAAGTAATCGCGCCGTTTTCCGTTTTGGCATTTCTTCGAAGACCTTCGCTAGTTTACTATAAAGTGCTGTCAACTAAGTATAGGTATTGTACGGACCGCATTTTTTAATACGTTTAATAGGCACTTTAGAAGTAATGATAATCATACTTGGAATCTAAGTTGTAGTTACACATGCCTATTCAATACTCTATTTAAAAGGATTCGTTAATGTAACGGGAACATAAAGGGAGATAAAGAATTCTATTCCTTTTGCATTATTACATAGGAAACAAAATGTTTTGTGCGTGCAAAATGCGCTATTAAAAAAGTGGAACAAGATCAAATACTTATTGGCTATCTCAGCTATCGAAGAATATTCAAGTGAAGTAAAACGCTCAAAGCCTTTCTTCACATTCGTCTCTCCGTATTCTCTCTAAACTTTATCTTTTTCGAATTCTGAGGATTTTGCATGACTCCAGAAAGATATTCGCATATCTTCTGAATTTCTTCGGGACATTTTATGCAACTTTAACATTTTACGTACTGCATAATTTTATTTAAAGTAACCTATCGAAGTCGCTATACAAATAATAGTAAAATAAATTCACTAACAAATTCCATACAGGTGATGGACCTACCATTGGGATGCAGTCGTACTGACTCTAGAATCGTCGTCGACGGAATAGCAGTTGGCTAGATGCCTACAATAGTAATTTATAAATGGTAATTTCGGTTTATTTATAATAATAAATAAATTTGAAATCTAAAAAAAATCTTTGCAATTAGTGCGATTAGTCGAACAGAGTGGGGTAAGGATCGGAAAACGTGGCCGACAGGGTCGTAGAAGTATTCGCAAGAGTTCCCATGACCCTGTCATACCGCGACGCTGCTTTCTACGGCGTAGGTTCTACGTCTGACGGAAGTGTCCGACACGTCGACGGTCGAGCGCTCGCGGCAAGGCATCCATGAGGGGCATCGCTGACGATTTTAGTGGGCAGGCCTTTCTGGGGAGGAGGGCCCCTGTCCCGGAGTATGTAATTTCATGCATTTTCCTCAGCGCAACAAAAAAAGCATCGTAAAACATATGGAAGACAACGCACTATGAAAAAAAATAAAATAAAGTGTATCCCTATTGTGAGTCTCTTCATTTTAATGAAAAATATTTTATATATTAATGATAAACTTTTAGCGTGGGACTTGTTTATTTTTTACAAAGCAGCTACCATAAAATTGCCTTCGAAAAAAAGGAGCAATGAGCTCACATTAACATAAAGTACTTAATTAATGTGGTCCATCCAAATGAATTCACGAAGCTCCCAAAAACCTCTGTCTGTTAAGGAGCGCGTGTTGCATACGAAATAAAAGGAGGCTAATTTTATTTTGTGACCCTTTAATTAATGAAAATGTCATGCTCGAAAATGTAAAGCAGCTTCTTAAGCCTGTGGTGAATATCTACCACGAAAAAAAGAGCACGGTCATTTTTTGTCATGGATATTATCGTCATGTTAGTCTCAATGTGCGAAACATTGTAGAGCAGCTTTGCCTTTTTTTCCCTTGAGGAAAATGCATTAAATTGCATACCCCGGCTGCGGCGAGCCGGCGGTTATGTGGGGCTCTTCTCCCCAGAGGAGGGAGGCCTACCCACTAAAAACCTCAGCGATGGCATTCCTTAGGCATGTAGGGAGTCCCCGGGAACGCCAAGCTACTTCCGGGAACCCCCAGCCTCCGCTCCCATGCCGATACAGGTGAGCCCTCCTCGGGGGAGGCTACAATACCTCCCCCGATCTCCTCCACGGCCACCGTATCCGCGGGCGCGACTTCCTCGGGCCCGTCGGCGACCCGCGGCGGCGCCGCAGTTGTGCCACCGAGCCCGGCGCCGCCTCCTTCGAGCGGGATTGGCCATGTATAAGCTATATACTTCATTTATAAGCTATATAATTGTAAAGTTTCATTAAAATACAGTTTTTATGTGACACAGTTTTTATGTGAAAGAGTAACAAACATCCATCCATACAAACTTTCGCGTTTATAATATCAATGGGGATCAAACTCCCCGTATATGTATATCAATAGGCACTTAAACATCTTAACAAAAAAATCGGGTGGGGCTGTGCCGGGGCACACGGCCGTTGGTTTTAACGTGAAACGTCTATGTTAGGGAATCGCTTTCAAAGTAAAATATTAAAATAAAACAAGATTGACGGTGTTTTAAGTATTTTAATAAAAAACTCAATGTCACAACAGCGAGCTGACTATATAAGTGAAATATTCACACCACATTTTTGTTTCTAAGACTAATAGTTTTTTAATTATTAAGGTACGATGACGACGAGGTATTTTGTTTTAATATGTAGTCTTTAAAAAACAGACTTAATGTATGTAGATTAAGTGACATGTTTTTAGTAAAAAGTGATAAACATGTAACTTAAACGATAAATATAAAGGAGAACGGCAAGCTTGTATGGGAGTTTCGTACACCCATTTTTTATCACGTACTGTAATGAAACATATGTCGAAATAATGATAGTTTTCTAGAAAGCCACTTCCAAAAAAAGAAAACAATTATTAAGTAACAATTACAAGTCTTTCAATAGTTCTAATGTTTTGAATACAAAAAGTGAGGTTATGTTTATAGATTTTTGTTCTTTGTAACTGATTATTTTAAGCCTTATATATCTTTTTCAAAATCGATCATCCGACCTGTCATCATGTATGGAAGTGAATGCTGGGCCGTCAAGAAGAAGGATGAAAATAGATTGCATACAAATGAAATGAGAATGTTACGATGGATGTGTGGTGTGACAAGGATGGATAAGATAAGGAATGAGTACATAAGCGGAAGCCTGAAAGTAGCGCCAGTGGTAGAAAAAGTGAGAGGAAGTAGATTAGCATGGTTTGGACATGTGATGCGGAGGGATGAAAGTCATGTCACAAAGCGAATGTTGAATATTAAAGTGGAGGGATACACGGGCAGAGGAAGGCCGAATAAAAGACGGATCGATTGTGTGAAGAATGATATAAGAATGAAAGGAGTAAGCATGGAAATGACGGCTGATAGAGAGGAATGGAAGGAAAAGATCTACTGCGCCGACCCCAGATAATGGGAAATGGGCAAGAGGATGATGATGATATCTTTTTCAAAACATCTTACTAAGAACGAATATGAGTTACAGAACACGTAGCAAACAGCAAAAAAAATATTAGACATTGGAATATGTAGATAATGCATCAAAATTATATTAGTTACTGTTCTGCATATCTAACTTGTCAATAATAATAACGTATAATGATGTACTCAAAGTCGAAGAGAAAGATAATTCTTCGATATCAGTCAAAGTATAGTTTAAAGCAAAGTTTTTGACGTGAAACGTCTTTAAAATCACACCGAAACATACGGGCACCAGGTTTAAAAAGTGGACCGTAACGAAAAGGTCTATATCATCGGACCTTAATAATTAAAAAACTATTAGTCTTAGAAACAAAAATGTGATGTGAATATTTCACTTATATAGTCAGCTCGCTGTTGTGACATTGAGTATTTTATTAAAATACTTAAAACACCGTCAATCTTGTTTTTATTTCAATCTTTTACTTTAAAAGCGATTCCCTAACATAGACGTTTCACGTTAAAACCAACGGCCGTGTGCCCCAGCACAGCCCCACCCGATTTTTTTGCATTAATAAAACACTGTGCTACCATTTGCATTAGATAAATCTAAAGATTCAAAATATATAATAAAATTCACAAAAAATCGATTTCATTTAACCGATTAATACATTTTTCTTCTATGTAGTACTGATAATCGTGTTGCTTTTTGTTTTCGTAATGCGTTTTGTTTCCGGTTTTACGGTACTGATTTTAAGTTGTATTATTTGATTTAAGACAAGTTGAAATTGTAATCTGATAAATGCAAAATATTGTCTTTTAAATGTAAAAAACATTGCATAAACATGGCCTGGTACATGACAAAATGTAGCCTGTACATGAACTGCCGTTCTCCTTTAAAATGTTAATTACATTATTATGTATTATAGCCAACTTATTTTTCATATGATCTTTAAATATAGATTCAAATAGAAGAAACAATATTCGATTATTCATTCAAATACTGTATTAAAACCACTTAACCACTATTCAGATTGTGCTACCGCTCCGTGTCACACAATCTTACCGTACGCTTTTCGGGTTGAATAAAATTATCATTGTAGAATCTTGTTTATTGTAAAGAATACTCAGTTTATTAACCGTTACAGCATAAAATTGCTCGCCAACTATTTGAAGTATCATGTCGCTAGAAACATTATACAGGTATCATGTCAAAGTCCATTCATATCAGGAGCGTAGCAGCTAAGCGCCAAATTAATATTTAAGCGATAAATTATCATCCGATAACAACTTAAAAAATGGCTCGGTACCATCAGAAAATTAATCAAAGTGTTATTAGAAATATCTATTCAGATTCACACAATATAGCAGGAGAAAGTGACGGTCGTGTTGGCATAGCACATGATAACGTCGATCCTCATATTGACACATCAGATCAAATTAGTCCCGAACATAACAATCGAACGTAAGTGTGTGTTCTCGGCATATAAGTTAACAACATTCATTCCCGGTCGATTGAGTTGTTTAGGAGATAATTTGATTTATATTGTATAATTATGGCCTAAAGATCAACAGTGCAAATGGCATGCATGAGTAATCACACCTTTTAATACAATATATTTCCAAAGGTATATATATATACATATACCAGTTGGTGCCTGCGATTTCGTCCGCGCTGCGATTAGTAGAAGCTGGTCCAGTCTGGGTCGAAAACACATACATCTTTAAGTATAGTTGCAAGTGTTTTCCTTCACCGTAAACCGTTGGATAAAATTATTATGAATTTCAAACAACATGAAGTCGGTTAAAAATATAGTAGATGCGCGCTCAATTTGCTTTCTTTTAGTTAGACCCTAACGGCCTGGAATCGCGCCGGGTCCATTAGTAGGCAAGGCACAGAACCTCCAATACTCGTGCCTTTGAAACACTCAGGGTAGAGCCGAATAAAGCCATGCAATGCAATGCTTCAGCATAGAAACACAAATAAACAACAATTATATTGTTACGTGGCGGGATCAAGCCCTTTTTCTTGTCGGGGGGAAATGCTCCTTATGCACCGTGCACAGCGCTTGCAAGGCGCGGCCGTGTGTGGGGCTCTCCGGTCTGAGAGACCGGCGTACCCACTAAAATCCTCCGTGTCCTCTCAGCCCATACCGGGGCGCGCTCTCGCGATTTTACCGCCACACGGGCAGGATTAAGCCCTGGTCTTTTTAATTCAAAGTGCCTGGACCACTAGAGCATTAACAACGCACCATTCGATATAATAAGTTACAACAATTATAATTCTGTTACAATACTCCGTTTAATATACAAAGACCTCGCTAAAAAGGTAGATTTGGATTCCCCTAAGCATCTGCTAGTAATGAGAGTTGTATAGAAATGTGAAACACACATTTACGTTTTCAATTTATATGGATTTATACTTGATTACAATCCAACTGAGAGACTAAGAGCAGAAGATGCTAATCCTCACTCGCTGTGAAAAGGTTCGGGTAATATGTTTTTGAAAATAAAGACGCCGGCATTAAAACGCCTACGCTTTGTCTGTGCGCTAAATATAAAAGACTACGAAGGCGATAAGTGATGGACTGATGTATATTACAAAACTAACCTAAGCCCAAATCCACCCACCATCTATGTTAGAGACACGATCTTAAAAGCCGCCAACCGATAGGAATCCATTAAATTTCTTGCGAGACATTATCATGCTTTGTTTTCACAGTAATTCGTTGGGTACGCTCTCCAGATTCCGTCACGTATTCAATTCCACCGGCAAACAGACTGCGTCCCTGTCAGATAATTGTCGTAATTAGAACACACGCGCCGTACCCTATTTGCTTACGCAGTTTTTACGATGGCGACGGAGGCTGAGCTAATGAACTTGGAAAATTGCTCAAATGTCCTGTTTATTTGTTAAGAATGTTGAGAAAACCTTGCAAACTTCGTATGACTTTCGGAAAGTTATAACTGCAGTTATACTGCACAACCAGTTTCTTCAGCTTGTTCATAATGGAATTTTTTAAACAACTGCTATCTGAATCCAAATAAAAATATGTAATAGTCAAAAATTAAGTAGCGCAAAGTGCAACAATGGATGCAGTGATCAATTAAAAAATATAGATACAAACAAAAATTATTATTGTTAAATAGGCCTCAGACTTACAGTAATCAAAGTAAAAACTACACCCCATACGGAAAACCTAGCACCACAGTACTCTAAAATGATATAAGTTTAAGCATTAAGCATGAAACAATGCTGATTCTAGAACAGATATTTGAAGTCGCAATTGTATTGAAATAAATCCATAATTTTTCAAACCAGCCCAACATATCTGTCGCCTGAACTGTTTAGGCATGTGCTGTGGTCTTTTATTATGCAATTCAACATCATCACTTCCAATTAGAAATATAAGTGGGCCTACATATAAAAACTGTAATGACTGTAGCTATTATATTTACTATTGTCCAAAGAAGCCGGAGAAATTGCAAAAAGGATCTTAATTCATTTTGCATCCGCGGAGTTACAATCCTGTATTCTCCAAACACTTGGACGACGAACGATCGATTCGACGAACTCTACAAGTTTGTTTGTATTTAAAAGATTTCTCATCGATCCCAGGTGGATGTCTTAGTACGGTACTCACAAAAAAGAAGAAAAAGTCAACGCGTGGCTATACATTTAAGATATAAACCTTTGAACTAAAATCAATTTGAAAATTTATATTGCACAGATTCATTAACGGAATATTAAATTAGTAGCGTTGCCTTTTAACTTTTCAAAGTAAAAGCCTTTCAACTAAATGAAAATATACGTACTGGAACGAAAATGAAGTTCCATCAACGACTACTGAGAACTGAGATTCGTCGCTTTTCTGTACAGAGAGGCTTAAGTATCAACTTTGATCTAGTTCTAATTAAATATTGCGATGTTAATGCGCTTACAATTTATCGATGGTTAAAAGATAAATTTTGCAGAATGCTTAATTGAAAGGCCTGGCTCTGACGTCGAAACAGAACAATGGCGAGTTCGTTGATTACTTTTTATTAATAAAATAGATAAACGCTAATTTATGCAAAGCAAGGTTAAAGGTAGTGAAGTTTCTGGATACTGTAACACTTTTTTTTCACTGATTTTTAAGTACTATTAAAGACACTTTTTTATTCATATTGATTAAAATCACTTTTACAATTGTATCTTGCATTGGTTATGTTTTCGTCGAATTGTTGCTTTGACATTGACAGTTCTATAGTGTGGACCGCTTATCATGATCCTAACACCATTATCTATGGCGCAAATTAGGCAATCAAATCTAGCCAAGCGTCGTCTACAAAGATAGGCTATAGGAATAATACTGAAACGTCACTCCGGAATTCATAGATTAAAAACAGTGTCGTAGATTAATAACTGCCCACAGATTATATACCAACAACAAATTATTTGCACTGCCGGTTACAAAAATATCATTTAGGATTAAACTTAAATTTAGGAAGATCAATTCTTCCTTTCCTTTATTTGTGGCGGATCGACATAGTTTCCACATCATCCTAGTTCCATTTAATAACAAACATCACATACTATACATTCTAGTCTGGGATGCACGTGGTGAATGTCTTTGCCTCATCGGTGGTAAGCAATCTGTAATGGTATACTAATCTGTGACTTGGAGATCTGAAATCTGGGAATTGGGAATCGATCTATTGTAAAAATCTCACGCATATTTCGGGATATAAAGACGTATAAAAGTTACGGAAAGTGGTGTCAGGATCACAAATAAAAATCAGGAGTATTTTATTTCCCATAAAATTATCCATATCTTTTGGAACATAACTTAACCTAGTTGCCACCGGCACTTAGGAAAGATAATAAACTAAAATATTTACATATTGAAAGCCCGATAAAAAGGTCAGTAATAGTTGCATTTATCTCTTTAATTCGTTAATCTCTTTAATTTCAATTTGTTCCCAATAGTAATGATTTTCACAAATAATTATTGATATTTGTTTTGAGCGGGTAGGCTTAACCACCCATACAAAATCATGCTGAAATTAGTTGCTCAGCTGCTAATCTCATGTATTTGAGGTAATTGGTGTTTGTATTTAATCATAAATGTAAATTCTTGTTCTTTTAAAATGTAAATGTACCATAATTTGATGAATGTTCAATAGATCATGTTTGATATTTTTCTTTGTAACCTAGTTGTCAGATTTAATTGTATGAAGAACAATAATGTATATGGGTTCCTTCTGAACCGCATAGACCACATTTTACCGTGGGAGAGCCATGCTTCGGCACGAATTGGGCCGGCTCGACCGGAGTGATACCACGGCCTCACAGAAAACCGGCGTGAAATAGCGCTTGCGCTGTGTTTCGCCGAGTGAGTGAGGGTACCGGAGGCCCAACCCCCCTTATTCCCCTCTATTCCCCTTATTCACCCTATTCCCTTTTAAAAGGCCGGCAACGCATCTGTGACTCCTCTGGTGTTGCGGGTGTCCATGGGCAACGGTTATCACTTACCATCAGGTGATCCGTTTGCTCGTTTGCTGCCCTATGCTATAAAAAAAAAAAAAAAAAAAGACCACCCACAGTGAGTCCATGACTATGATAATGTAGCATTTTCATGATATGTAACAGGGCAAAAAGGTACCGGGAGGTTGTTATACCCGGCCCTACAAATTTATGTAAGGAAAATATATAAAATACAATATCCTTGAAGAAAATTATATAAACCTTAAGGAGAATAACTGCAATCTATTAAAAGAAGAGTGTCTGGACCCAGTCTCAAGGAAGGTATTCAGTACTAACCACCGGGGGATGGGAATTTAGCATTAGAATACATGTTATTTCTTAGAATTTAGAATTACCATAATGAAATAGTTTATTTCAATACCCTGATCAACTATTGTTGTTAAATATCCTTGCCGAGATTGATCAAACAGCACCAGAACCAACCTGCCCTTGTGTCTACTCATTCAAATTTGTTATTTTAAGTACATAATAAAGTTATTTATTTTAATTGGTTATTTTAATTTAATTGTTAAAAGAAAAACTTAAATATACATTTATCCTGTTAAAGTTGATAATTAAATCAGTCACTTTGTTATTTTGTATTATTTGTGTTTTCTTTATAAATCTAGTTGGTGAGTAAGAGAATTATTACATTACAATACCGTAAATTTACATATTATGTCATAATTTGACAATGTACTCGTTGTGGAAGTTGCAGATTTGATGCGAATCTCACAATAAATAACGAGGATTCTGACCAAAACACCGCCCAAGTAACATATCGCTCCGCGGAAAAAAATCATAAGTCGTGAAATATAGGTCCCACAACAACCAAAAAGGTACCAAATTGTTAACAAAAGTACAGTGCAAAGCATCCATTGGAGGCAAGTTATTAAAATCAGTCGGCCTCCAGGCCGATTAACGGGGCTCGAGCGAAGTGACCTGCCGTCCAAACTCAGCTTAAGCAGTAGCTATGCTACAGAATGATTAAATAGTTTCAGTAATCATTCTATAGCATAGGTACTTATATCACATTCTTTCTACCCAACCTGACTGGTTGATTGTTAGAAAATGTCTCAAAGTCCTCCATTTAGTGGTTATGAGAACAACCATCAGACGTTCAAAAGTATATTTTGAGACTAATGTTTATCAGGAAATTTATCAATCCGTATCAGTATTTCCTTCTCTAACTGGGATTTGAAATGAATTGGATAATGTAAATTAACATCTAATCTCACAAATTGGTTGGTCTATCATTTACATATAACACACACACACAACATGTAATAAACATTTTTTTTTATTTTATAAGTTTATATACAGTTTTTTTGTTAAGAAGTTGTTCGAGGTAGGCGCTAATAACTGTCACAGACTTCGACTAATGTAGTTATTAACGTTATATGAGTTTGTAAACATTATAATTATTAAATCTAAATGTATGAAAAAAAAATGGAAAAGAAATCTAAGTTTGCCCTGTCCCCGTAGCATTGCCGTTGGTACAACACAGCTGCTGCTCCGAATACCAAAATCCCGTCATTTGTTTCTTTTATAAACTACCCACCTTTTTCTTTTAATTACCACTCAATCGATAAGTACCAGTATAGTGTAGGGTTTATTGAAAATAATAAAGAATTTACATTAATTATTAAGTGGAACTTTTGTTTTTGAAAACTAGCAACACTAACATTATTTTAAAAAATGTGGGTATTTTGGAAGGGAATAAAAAAGAACGCTTGACCAATGCAACGGCATTCTGATTCTCGCCGCCGAACGGTAAGGTTGTGTTCAGAGTTATCAAAGTATTCAGAATATAAGTATCTGTCAACCTGTATTCCTGAGTTTTATTGTAATAGCTATTTAATATTGGTGATATTTATGTATTAGAACAACTTAGTTTAGAGATTCTGTCATAATATGTGCCTATGATTCAAGGAGTCTTAACTTAAATAATCTACATTTAATATAAATTGCTTATAATTGGATGTACACAACTATTTATACATAGTGGCCTAATTTTGAATTAGAGTAAGTTTGAGTGCAATCTGTTGATTAAAAATAAGGCAAACGATCTACTGTGTTGTCTCTCTCATCACCATCATCAACCTGATATGAGTGCTAAGATGCAGTTAGCCCTCAAGACTTGAGTGAGGGAATACCCTCACTCGAATAAGGTGTACAATCGGCAAAGTGTCAGACTTAACGTGTTCACTTTACGACCGCATATAATTAATAGCATTCATTTTTATAGTGGAACATAATGATTAACCTGGAATCGAATGCGATATACAGGGAGCGGCAAAATGATCTGACGGTTTTAAAATGTAAATAACTCAATAGTTTTAAGAGATACAAAGGGTTTTATTGCATAATACAGATTGATATTTATGAACATTTATAAAAATAACCAAAGAAATGTTAACTTGCCATTGGAAACATTGTGTTATAGGCCCATACTTTTTTGAAGAAAACGGTCGAACTGTAACCGTCAACTCACAACGATACCTGACTATGTTGAAAAACTTCCTTATCCCCGAACTACGCAGAAAACGCTTAAACCACAGCAGAATTTGGTTCCAGCAGGATGGGGCAACTGCCCACACAGCCGATGAGGTAATAAACTTCTTAAGAAGCAAGTTTCATGGCCGAGTCATCTCGCGTTTCGGGGACATTGCGTGGCCAGCTCGCTCCCCGGATCTCAGCATTTGTGACTTTTTCTTGTGGGGACTGCTGAAATCAAGAGTGTACACAAACAAACCCTGCACATTGGATGACCTGAAGGAAGCCATACGTCAAGAAATAGCCAACCTTTCTCCTGCAATGTTAGGGAAAGTGTTTGACAATTTCAGTGCAAGATTGGAAGAATGCATGGCCCAAGATGGTCATCATTTGAAAGATGTCATCTTCAAATCTTAAACGGATAACATAAACATTTCTTTGGTTATTTTTATAAATGTTCATAAATAGCAATCTGTAATATGCAATAAAACCCTTTGTATCTCTTAAAACTATTGAGTTATTTACATTTTAAAACCGTCAGATCATTTTGCCGCTCCCTGTATAAAGAGATATAGTGAACGATGCACTGACTGGGTTAGAAGTGTACCTGTCAGTTCTACGACACAAACAGAAGTCATTCGCTACATTTGTCAATTTCGACCGATCTGAAGATCTTCACTTGTACAAAGTTAGTGAAATGAATTTAAGCAAACAAAAAAATATACATAAACAGTACAAGTTATCACATTTATTAAAGTATAAGTCATCAGGGTTACTTTTTTTATTGTAATTATTGTTTCTTCACAAATTGCACCATAACCTATAATTATCCGTACCGAGTTAGCACAGTAAGAGATGTTTACAACCATCTCTTTTGGACGACGAAATTATGCTGAGAAATGGGAATAATAAATAATGGTGCTCATAGATTTTTTATATCATACTTTCTTCCATAAAACCCAAGTTTGTTTTAGTAATTATAATAACATAGAATATATTTCCCAAGATACGCGTTAAAAGCACAGTTCACCTTGCGGAATACAATTTTAATTCGAGCCTCTCTAAATTTAATAATGGTAATTAATTTTGTGCTTACCATTTAACGCGATACTTCTGAACGTTAAGGGCGACTGTGTTCATATTGTTCCTCGGATCATTACATTTCTGGTAATATACATTTTTCATTGTATTTGCATATACAAATTTTATTTATAAACTCTTACACTATCAGTTTACATTGGTTTGAAGTAGAAATGTAAGAACGCATAATTGTACATATTTTGGTTAATAGATTGGTTTAAACGACATACAATCAGAAATTTATATCTATTATTATTTTTAATTTAATTAATGTTTATCTATGTCTTATATAAAATTCTAAATCTATATTTATATTGGACTATTACATTCATTTTGGGACATTCGGGTTATGTTCGGTACTATGAGTATTGATCTAATTTTCACAATCGCAGATTACTTATTAATTTCATGTACGTTAAGCCGCGAACAGAAGATGAAACATACATACATACATACATACACTCACGCCTTTTTCCCACGGGGGTAGGCAGAAATTACGTCCTTCCACTTGCTACGGTCCTTACATAGCTCTTTCGCTTCATCTACTTTCATAACATTCCTCATACATGCTCGACGATTGCGGGTACTTCTGACCTGGCCTTTTTTGAGGACACTTTCGATTTGTTCGAAATATGTTCGCCTAGGTCTTCCTCGTCCCGTGTCTCCACTCACTCCAGCTTCATAAATCATTTTGGTCAGTCTACTTTCATCCATCCGTTCCACATGCCCAAACCACCCAAGCATCCCTTTCTCTATTCTTGTCACGATATCCTCTTTCAAACCACATTTCTTTCTAATCACTTCATTATACAATCTGTCACTCAGTTTTACTCCTGCCATACTCCGCAAAGCTCTCATTTCTACTGCATTTATTCTGCTTTCATGTCGTTTCTTCCATACCCAACTTTCACTTCCGTACATTAATGTTGGGACCAGCACGCCCTCATGCACTGCTAGTCGCGCTTTTTCTGAAATTTTCTGACTACTCAGAAACGTATGCATGGCCCCATTCACCATGTTACCAGCTTTCACTCGCTTCTCTATATCATTATCACACCTTCCATCCCTTGTAAACATACATCCCAAATATACAAACTCTTCTACTTGTTCTACTTTTTCTCCTTCTATCATAATGTCACACAATGTCATATTTACATCTCTTTCAAACACCAATACCTTGGTCTTACTTATGTTCACTTTCATTCCTTTATCATTTACAGCGTCATTCATAACAGTTACCATCTCCTGCAACTCACTGGCCGATGATGCCAATATTACTTGGTCATTAGCGTATAGTAGGCATTTGACAAGTAACTCATTCATGCGTAAACCACATTCACTCTCTTTCAAATTCGACAGGCACTGATCCATGAATAGGTTAAACAGCCATGGAGATGCTACACACCCTTGCCTCACACCTTTTTCGATGTGAAACGGTTCTGTGTATGCACCATTTATCCTAACACGAGCATTAGAATTCACATAGAGAGATTTTAATGCTCGAATTAGGCTGCTGCTCATTCCATGCATGGACAATGCCGACCACAACTCATTTCTCAAAACGGCATATATTAAAATAAATCATTAACGTCGCCTTATTAACGTATTGTTTTAATCTATTTGCAGACGAAAACCAACCTGAAAACCAACTGTGTCTGTTTTTAGCGCAAGCTCCATCATTATTCAATATTTGCATACGTATTCAACACAAAATTCCCTAAGTAGATTACAACACAACACTAAGCAGATTACAACATAAGCGCTATTACTGAACTGAATTTCACGGAACTATATCATTCTATCGGATGCAGGTTCAAACACATATTCAATATAATATACCCTTCAAGTCTTAGGGGAACTTGGTTACCATCCTACGGTAAATATTTTGTCCTTATTTTTAATTTATTAATTGTTATGGTATCAATTCCATTTTTTTAGTTAATTATATTTTCTTCCTACGTGACACTAAATGATAGAAAAACAAGCACCATAGAAAAGTTTGATAATATATTTTTGTTACTATTTTTTATTTATTTTCCTAGCCACATAGCTTGCGGAGCGACACTTCCTAAATTGGCGGGTTATTTTTATTTTGACATTTTATTTTGTTTATTTATATATTTACCTTTACGCTCTTACTTTGTCACAAACATGCCGATTTTGTCCAGAATGACGGCGCTTCTAAATCATTCTGCCTTCTATCGGGCGATCGGTCTTTTGTTTACCTCGCACTCTATCCTGTTTCTTTCTTTTCTTTTATTTTTTTGGGTGTGTATGAACGGTGAATGATCTTTCTTTCTTTCTAGTTTCTTTCGTTTTAATATACAACAAATTAAATCTTAAGCATTTCTTAAGATGATTTATTTTATTATTATATTATATTATTTTATATTATGTATTATATATTATATATTGTATTATTTTGTAATGTAATATTTCTCCTACTCACCAACTAGAGTTATATAGAAAACACAAATAATACAAAATAACAAAATTACTGATTTAATTATCAACTTCCATATATTTAAGTTTTTTAACAATTAAATAAAAATAAAATAATAATCAATTAAAATAAGTGTACTCTTTATTATGAACAACTTTATTAAAATAACAAGTTTTAATCATTAATCACAAGGGCAGGTTGGTTCTGGTGCTGTTTGATCAATCTCGGCAAGGATATTTAGCAACAATGGTTGATCAGGGTATTGAAATAAACTATTTAATTCTAAAATCTAAAAAATAACATGTATGCTAATGCTAGATTCCCATCCCCCGGTGGTTAGTACTGAATACCTTCCTTGAGACTGGGTCCAGACACTCTATTTTAACTCTTCTTCTAATATATTGCAGTTATTCTTCTTAACTTTTATATAATTTTCTTCAATGATATTGTACTTTATATATTTCTCTTACATAAATTAGTAAGGCCGGGCCTTTCAGGTATAGTCTACCTCCCGGTACCTTTTTGCCCTGTTACATATCATAAAAATGCTACATTATCATAGTCATGGACTCACTGTGGGTGGTCTATGCGGTTCAGAAGGAACCCATATACATTATTGTTCTTCATACAATTAAATCTGACAACTAGGTTACAAAGAAAAATATCAAACATGATCTATTGAACATTCATCAAATTATGGTACATTTACATTTTAAAAGAACAAGAATTTACATTTATGATTAAATACAAACACCAATTACCTCAAATACATGAGATTAGCAGCTGAGCAACTAATTTCAGCATGATTTTGTATGGGTGGTTAAGCCTACCCGCTCAAAACAAATATCAATAATTATTTGTGAAAGTCATTACTATTGGGAACAAATTGAAATTAAAGAGATTAAAGAATTAAAGAGATAAATGCAACTATTACTGACCTTTTTATCGGGCTTTCATATGTAAATATTTTAGTTTATTATTTTTTTCTCAAGTGCCGGGTGGCAACTGAATTAAATTATGTTCCAACAGATATGGATAATTTTATGGGAAATAAAATACTCCTGAAATTTGTGATCCTGACACCACTTTCCGTAACTTTTATACGTTTTTATATCCCGAAATATGCGTGAGATTTTTACGATAGATCGATTCCCAATTCCCAGATTTCAGATCTGTCCAAGTCACAGATTAGTATACCATTACAGATTGCTTACCACCGATGAGGCAAAGACATTCACCCACGTGCATCCCAGACTAGAATGTATAGTATGTGATGTTTGTTATTAAATAGAACTAGGATGGTGTGGAAACTATGTCGATCCGCCACAAATAAAGGAAAGGAAGAATTGATCTTCCTAAATTTAAGTTTAATCCTAAATGATATTTTTGCAACCGGCAGTGCAAATAATTTGTTGTTAATTAGTATCCGGTATATAATCTGTGGGCAGTTATTAATCTACGACACTGTTTTTAATCTATGAATTCCGGAGTGATGTTTCAGTATTATTGATAAAGAACCTATCTTTGTAGACGACGCTTGGCTAGATTTGATTGCCTAATTTGCGCCATAGATAATGGTGTTAGGATCATGATAAGCGGTCCACACTACTGTCAATGTCAAAGTAACAATTCGACGAAAACATAACCAATGCAAGATACAATTGTAAAAGTGATTTTAATCAATATGAAAAAAAAGTGTTACAATTTATTTTTACAGTCACCATTTTGTCATTTCACTGCTCTCTTCGCCGAAATCTTTATTATTTCGCTCGCTAACATTAAACGTTTCATTGTTAATCTGATTGGTTTCAGTGCAATTCCTTTTCCTTAAGAACAATTTATGAATATAACGCTTTGCTCATTTTAAGTTCTTACTCGTTTCGATTTTCAGTGTCATAACTAGGGACTGAAAAAGTTGTGTAAATGCTGATATAAACATTGTTGTATTGCGACCGCGCGAGTCCGTCTGTGCAGCTGTATGACTTTATTTATTTTCTCTGTAATTTACGGCCTGCTTCATTAATATTACTTTCTCTCTGCTCATCGTCGAGAATAATGGACGCAAAAAGTGGCGCAATGTATTCACAATGTTTTGATTTTGTGATATATGTCGCCATTAAACGTTGCAGTTTTATTACATTTGGCGCATGTTCCAAAATGTCTAGCGTGTTTCCCGAAATGTCAGCTGTACGAAAATATTGACAAATTTATATACACACAAATACTATAACTAAGATATGGCGGTTTATTATTCTATTAACACATTTTATTATCTAATATTTTTATTATGTTTGTTCTATTATCATTTTGACTTTTCTATCCGTATATATAATTTTTGCTCATTTGCGTAGTGCCACATAACGAAACTTGTTGAATCTTGTATGTTGGCAGTAATGTCATATGCAACAGAAATCTACGTTTTAGCATGACCACTAAAATATGATACGATACATCATATATCACTAGACATAGCCGCCATCTTGAATAGTTCAAGATGGCGGTTATGTGTAATGATATCAAATTGTGTTTTGGCAATATATAGTTATAAATCACTATATCATATCGCGTTTCGAATATCATGCTAGAAGAGCATGTTTCTATTCCAAATGTCTAAGCGTCCAAATAAAAAAGAAAAATTCAATTGAATTAATATCTCAATTTAAATCCTTCAAAACTAGCGTATCCATCTTTAGTGGTGGTATGTATAGTTTATGTAGTAAGTTTGTTAAGTTATGTTTTTAAAAATATCTTCAAGGTTTTTACCATAAAGTATTATGTAATCTACGACTACTTCAAGGCGACTTCTATGAATATTCATGAGCACGTTGAAGTTTGAGATCAAGCCCTCACGAGGGTCTAACGCAAACCATGTCAAAGCCCCGCAATTAGCCGCGACTATGCCTGCATATATAAGAATAAAATCGATCTGATAATAAATCGATTATTGAAATTTTTATGATTCGAAACGATTCGATTATCTCGTTAATTTGTCGAGATTTAAATTCAATAGCATGTAAGCTTGCCACCGATTATTACTTTCACTTGGCGTTTAAACAGATTTCTGTACAAAAGCTATCGAATTGTAATATGTCAATTTGATAGGTTTTGCCCCGAATTAAAATGATATCACAACTAAAATATGAGTCTTTGGTGATTGTTTTCATCTATCTATTTATTATATAATTCTTGGGGTGTTCGTGTACTTGTAAAATAAAATATAAAGTCTTGATAATTTCGTTACAATATCTTCCTTAATACTCGAAGACAGCAAAACAAGCACTGCTACTGATAAAAGTGGAAGATGTTAATTGTCTCCTTCCAAAGAAGGAATTGTCTTGCTACGTCATGTCGCTTAACTGCCCAATCAGATTAAATAATCCGTGTAGGCATATAGCATAAGCATTTGAATGTTGCCGGCTATAGCTACCAGTAGGTGACCATGAACCGACATATCTACAGTATGGCAGCCCACGTTGGCAACGTGATCAATCATAATCGGACGGCAAGAGCTCTCCTACGACCAATCCAGGATTCCAAACTTGCGACAAGCTCTAAACTCGGAATTTATAAGATATATATAAGTAGCCGAGTTACCGATGCAGCCCCAACATACAAAAACAAACACAATACAAAATCGAATGAGATGTAGAGATGGAAGCGTTGGTGAGGTAGAGCAAAAATCAAAATATAACCCGATGGACAATAGTGAAGGTAAGGATGTTATCTGTACTGAACGAACTGAAACTACCGCAAAGACGAAAGCCGGTTATCCCGACTCCCCAAAAGCGAACCAAGGCGAAAATCGTGGGCCTTTATAGCCACTGCCGGCAAGCCATCGTATTGATTACCTTACTCTATCTATACCTTCCGCTGAATGAGATGCAATTCCATCTACTACACTCTCCGTTGATAAGGAAAAAAATCTTTAATAAATTCCTTGCAAAGCTCCAACGAATCAACTCGAATTGTCACTCTTATTGAATAACTTATCATCATTAAACCTCGTGAGCCGCTTCTAAGATTAAAAGCGACCCTATTAGTTTCAACCCGCACAGAGCGGAGAGCGCTCATTTGTCGCATCTAGTCACGTATTAAGATGAATAACTTTGCGCTTCGGGCAAACGCAAAGGGCGCAAAGATGGAGTTTCATTTTGACTCCGCCAACTTGTCGCGATCTCGTCTCGTTGCGAAATATACAAATTGTTCTCGCGAAGTGCGCAAATAAGTAAATACAGAGCAGTTTACGTTTTGCACTGTTTATTTTGGACATTTGCTTACGCCAAGTTCGAAGTTGCTAACAAAATAATGAATATGATATTTTAACAAATATTATAATCAAAACGTTTACAATAAAATAAAAATTTTATGACTAAATCCCCAGTTAGGTTGGCTGGAAGAAATCACTATTAGGGATAAGCCCACCTATGTACATATTTTATATTTAATGTTATTTCCTGTGAAATTTTTATGTGCAATAAAGAGTTTAATAAATAACACTAACCCATCTAGCGTAGGTTTCAGAAATTGTTAAAGTTTTGGAATAACATTTTGGACTGGATTTATAAAGTTTAGTGTTAAATCACTTGACACTTCCAAATACACATTTGACTCATATAAAACGTCTACATAGCAGCTAACTTACAAGTACCGCAATGTGAGTACAAGTTGACGCAGACGCAGATTTTTTCCAACCAAACAACAGGGCTACTCTCTAACTCTCCAATCAAATTTTATTCCGCAGTACGTCATCGATGTTAGATTGAACACGATTTGATTCGAAGATGATGATTCAAAACTTATATCGGATTTACCTGTAAGAAAATAATAATAATAATAATAATAAACTCTTTATTGCACACAAAATTAATACAAGAAATAAAGTAAACAAACAAAGACAATTATGAGCAAACGGCGGCCTTATTGCTAAAAGCAATCTCTTCCAGGCAACCTTAGATAAGAGAAAAACGAAAACAAACTAGGAATTTTGGGAATAGGTGCAATTATTGTGAAAGTAAATAAATTAAAATTACGTTAAGAATTTAAGGACAGGAAATGAATACGGACTTGGTTCTTAAAGGACTCTAACGTTTGCGCTCTCTTAATACTCTCAGGGAGAGTATTCCAAAGTCGAACGGCATAAGAGGGAAAAGAGTAAGAGAGAAAATCAGTACTGCAAGAAGGGATATCAAGAGTCAAGTTAAAATTCGCTCGTAAAACGCGACTGGAGGAAGAGGACCGAAAAGAGAACAAAGACTTAAGGTATGCCGGAGATGTAGGAAGAAACAAGATATTGTAAAGAAGAGATAAAATATGCAAATCTCTGCGCTGCCGAATAGGAAGCCATTGAAGTTTGGAGCGATGGTAAGAAACATGGTCAAATTTACGCAGATTGCAAACAAACCTGATGGCCACATTCTGCAGACGCTCAAGCTTGTCAAGTGATTCCTCCGACAGACCCACCCAGGCAGCGTCAGCGTAGTCAATTAAGGACAATAAGAGAGATGGAGCTAACACTGTCTTAGTCGCAGTATTTTTCCTTAGTTAAAATTATCGGACGTCGTTCTAGGGATGTCAAAAAATGTTTGTAGCTGATGACAATCGATTCCGCTATTATAATATGAACACATATATCTGAAGAAACATTGTGCACGCAACCGAGCAACCGCGGCACAAGACAATGTCTGGCTACATGCGACGCTACACAACGTGACGCGACGTGACGCGACGCGACGCGACGCAATGGTGGAAAATATCCAACGTTGGCCTCTTTCAACAAAGATGCCGATGTTTGTTGAATTACGCTTGTCAGACTGACGAACTTAATGCGGTTAACGTTATTTCGGGTCTCGGTGTTAGTTCGGTAATTCTGTTTGCGTTAGTTCAAAAGTTACGTTATTTATTACAATACAATAAAGATTGATGTAGGTGGAACGCTGACGGGGCTATTGTAGATGTGTTGTAAACGTAATAACTGTGTAAAGAAGTATGATTGAATGTGTGGTTAAGTGGTTAGGATGTTATTAAAGTTATTTTATTTAAATTTTCCTTACGCATACATACATACATACATTGCTCCAAAGTATGGCAAAAAAAAGTGGCAGGGTCGGAAATGTAATAGACATACTCATAATTTCTGTTGTTTATATTGCCAGCCTCAGTATAAAAGAGGGCGATCCAATAACCTTTGGTCTGGGCACTTTGCAGATATATATTCCATTAAATTCTTTTAGTTGATTATTACGACATATATGAGAAGAAACATACGAGTATATGGGAAGAAAATGATTACACAGAAACAACGAAAAACAATAAAAGATATACTTAAGAAGATTTCAAATGGCGGGGATAAAAATTTTAAGGCGGACAATGGAAAGTAGTCACAGAGAAGATAAGAAATAACTGACTAGCAAGGTGTGGACATGTGATGGGGAGGGGTGAGAGTCATGGTACTGGAGAGATTAGAAAAACTTAAGAAAGTAGACGGATTGCGTCGAGATCTGTCTCCGCCAGCATTGATTGCGGCAATGCTGGCGGCCGAGGGAGGTTGGAGGGCTGTGGCCTCCTTCTGTGAAGCAGTGATGCTCCAGAAGGAGGCCGCTGAGCGGGGTCGGGAGATGGCCGATCCCACTCGAAGAAGGCGGCGCCGGGCTCGGTAGCACCGCTGCGGCGCCGCCGCGGGTCGCCGGCGTAAGTCGCGATTGCTACGGCGACCCGGGATGGACCACGCCCCTTCCGTGGCCGGGGTGCGTCGTCGGTGGAGGAGACCGGGGGAGGTAGTGTAGCCTCCCCCGAGGAGGGCTCCCCTCTAGGCAGGGGAGCGGAGGCTGGGGGTTCCCGGGGACTCCCTACATGCCTGAGGAAGGCCATCCCTGAGGTTTTTAGTGGGTAGGCCTCCCCCTTCTGGGGAGGAGAGCCCCACATAACCGCCGGCTCGCCACAGCCGGGGTATGCAATTTAATGCATTTTCCTCAGGGGAACAAAAAAAAAAAGACGGATTGCGTGAAGATGAAAATGCATGCGAAGAATCTCAGTTCAGAAATAACGTATGGCAACGAAGAATGGAGGAGGGAGACATGTTGAACCGACTCCACATAAATGGGTGATAAGAGCAGGGTTATGATGATTTTGATGATGGCACAATTTTACAAATTTATTAACTAATTAATTTTCAATATAACTAAGAGAAGAAACAAAACGTATCGATTAATTATATTAAGACGTTATCATTTGATTAAATCCACAAACAAAACGCAATATAAAAATAAATATGCCGCAATATCCATTAATATTATTATATAGCAGCAAAAAGGAAAAGAGCAACAACTCCAATAATAATTTAATTTTATACTTCGCTCCACAAAGTTTTTGTGGAAGCTCTATAAAATTAAATCTAGCTATCATAATTTCTTTTTAGTAAGAAATTAGATTCGAAAGTAAAGCGCCTTTTTTCTACTATGTACGTACGTAGCCAATGTAATAAAACGAAATATTTTTAATAAACTTACAATATTTTTTATTTTGCTTATGAAGACCTGCTAGTTATCTATAATTAAGGATCAATCACATAATTCATACTCGAGGGATCTATACATTGATATGAATCCTTACAATAATCATTTGAATTTATCAAATCTTCGTATTTATTTTCTGGAGATCAATTTTTTTTTATTTGTGTAGCGCCATACAGTAACCATTTTTTTATTTATTTAACAATTAATGCACGCAAAATCACATAAATATAAACAATATGGAAAATGCAATATATGTAAACAATATCTAATATATAATGCATAATCAATCCTAATTTTAAAAAAATCATTAAGAAGTATTAGCGACACAATATAATAATACACTTTTATTTAAAGTTTATTTGGATATCTGAATAAGATGAAATAAATTTGCTTGGTGTGTCACAAGCAATATAAATAGAAAAGTCTTAATAGTCTCATTTCTCCAAAAGACGCGGATGAAAAGAAAATCTTTCTGTATTATAAAGACTGTTTCTTTCTATTTACCAAATAGACACAAAAGGGGAATTGGTTCAAGATTTTTTCTTAGAATCATTCGAAACGATTATTTTTTAAGATGAACTGTTTGTTGAAACGTGACCTATTCCAGATAACCTTATTCTTCTATGTAGTGGAATTCTTAACTATGAACATTCTAATTTGGAGTATTAGATAAATGTCAGTTACTGAAAAAATCCATTTTCCACCTTGTTCTGTCTTTAAAAGTGTTACAATTGAAAATTATGATTTTCAATTATGAGCTTCATTTAATTATGAAATTACGAGCTATGGCACAATAAATAAAACCTACGTAAATAAATTGTGAAGTGGCGATTAATTGTTATTTTATCCATAACTAGCTTCCCACCTTATTTTTAAAAATATGCATTGATGAAGGCAAGTTAAATTAAATATTGTAATTAAACATAGAGCTTATCATCACCGCTTAAAATAGAGTTAAAGCAATACTGGAACAGAGACACAGGTGTACAGCGACATCTAAGTGAAATGTCGCTATCTCTACACAGCATACTCGACTCTTAAGGACGACTGTATGCTTTCCATAATAGCATAAAATAACCGAGGCACTGCGATTTTATATATTCGTATTTTAAGTAATCACGGTAGACCTTAAGAGCTGGGTTTCTAACGTAAAGGAGGTATGTTTGTTTACAAACTATTTAAATCTGGTACTAAAACTCTCGGTAAGATCCTTATTGTTAATGTTATTATAGCGACAAATTGAATGAGGCCGTAACGTAACCACGCAAACGCAACTGTATCCCCCTCTACCAAAACGGGCAATAAATTTCGATCCGTCGGGATTCGAAGTCAGGACCAGCCCCAACCAATATACATTTATGGGGCAATCAAATCTTTCTATACATATAGTATTAATATTCATAATGTCAGGGAAAACGATTGAAATATACCTCGTGTTATAAACGTCAAGAAGTAATACTTTAAATTTAAAATCTTTTTTTTTTAATTCAACATCGTTGGTCTATTCCCTGTTGCACTGTCTGCAGATGGATAGGGCCGGGGTCGATCCTGTCCTAAACCAATGTGTTTTTCGTTTTATGAATTTCGTATGTACATTTATCTGACGCTCCTACTGCGAAGGAAGACATCATGTGGCTGCATATACATGCAAAGAAATTTACAAGATGTATTTCAGTGATCCTAGAGTAGTAGATCCCAAAGTGGATCTATATTGACCCCTAGAGGTCTATGACAACCTCAAAAGGGTCTACGTCAGCGAAAAAAACTAAACATACTGAATACTACCTAAAAATAGATATAAATAAATATGTAAGCATCACATAAATATAGATACATAAACATTTTTTTTTTGCGAGGGGTAAATGCTCCTTATGCACCTTGTCACCGCGCTGGCTAGGCGCGGCCGTGAGTGGGGCTCTCCGGTAGAGGACCGGCCTACCCACTAAAAACCCCCCGGTGTCCTTCCAGCCCATATCGGGGCGCGTGGCGGGGTGCGCTTTCGCGATGCTATCGCCACACGCCCACGGGCTAGTTCGACCTTCGCCCCGGTCGAGCCTTCGCCAAGGGATACATGCATAAACATCAAATATATATTTGTATACCTACACACATACATAATAATATTACAAAATATATCGATACTACCAAACTTACCTACTATATATATATATATACAAAACCACATAATGGCTATTATGGTTCGTAACATTGTTTCAAATAATGTTCCTTAAGGGATACCTTGAATGTGGATATTTTGGTACAATCTCTAATGTAGGCAGGTAACCAATTTCATAGGTGTGCAGCAAAAACAGTGAAGGACTCTATGTAAGTGTTAGTTCTTCGGTAAGGAATGTGGAGAAGCGTGCGTAAACGAGATCTACTAAGCTTGTCAGCAGGACGCAAGAAGTAAGATGTAGGCAGGCATGAATATCAGGTAAGTAGGGGGTCCACCCAAAACCCTAAAACATGGCAAAAGGTCTACGACACAAAAAAGTTTCGGAACCTCTGATGTAATTAGTCAACCAATCGGCACTAGGGATGCGTGGTTGACTAAGGCCTAACATAACATAGTTGGACTATTCTCGTGCCCCTCGTTGGCGACGCATATAGGCTATGATTATGTCTGTTGCAACAAGCACGGCATGACTTTGAACCAGAACCTTGGTCATATCTACATGGATAAGAGTATCAAATATCAGTGCTACCCATATCCTTTAAATTAATTTATTGTCGCTCATCAAATGTAACTAACAACCACAATGGCGTTTTGACAAAAAAAAAGGTGGTTTGTATCAATTATAGCATTTTATGTAATATAATTATTTATTGCAATTACCACCAGGATACCAGTTGTTATATTATTACATCAAAATATTACAAATCCTTAACCTATAGAAAATAATAATTTTTTCAAGGCAGTCCCAACATACACCACAAAATACACAGTCAAACATAGTTTTTAGTTAGTTTTTTAGTTTTATTTATTTCATTTTACAATTACATAATAAACTTAAATTTTAAAATGCATTGGAGAAAAATGATCGTCAAATGTACAATAATAATTATTTTTATAATATTGAGTATACAGTTTAAACAATGTCTGTATAATAAAATATTTATTACACTATATTATATTACATATTAACTCTATTTAAGAAAATAATATAGAATAACTCAGATGATTAATATCGTGTATGATGGAAAGATGAATCCGAACCGAAAAAAAAAATATGGCGCCTTGAACAACTCTGTTATACTTCTTCTAAATAGTTGGAGAGAAAGAGCAAATAAGGTGTGCGTGTCCTGATAATCAAAGTATCTGGTAATCGATACAATGTGGAGTGTATACGAGCATTACTATTTAGTCTGATAGATCCACATTATAGAGGCATTCAAACTATTTTTTGTCCTCTGATCCTTTCTATCCAAAAGCCCTACATCACTCCACGAGAAATAGGTATTGAACGACATTATGTACAGCTGGCTAGGGGTGGCATTAGAAAGTTTTCGTTTTGAAATCGGTTACTTCAGAATATATTAGGTTTTAAACCTTAGACTAGCGTCTAGAAACGATCCAACGCCTAATTTGTATGGCCCATTAACATTATTTCATCTGCCATGAAACAAATTATAATTGGATTTTAATTATTCAATTGAATGCAGCTGAACGGTTTTACGTTTCTTAGTAATACTGTTTTTAAGTACTAGGTGGTGCCCCGCGACGTCGTCTGCGCAGGATAAGTATTTATGTGATGATTTTAATGTCATAATGTTGCTTCTTTTCTACGCCACGCTAATAACAAGGTTGCGGTCAACTGCTAGTATCTTTATAAATTTTATGTTGTGAATGATTTATTACTAACGTTTCGAATGATTTGTTAAAAAAAGTTGTAAAAAACCAAAATATCTTTATGAGATAATTTGGTTAACTGGTAACTCTTCATTGAATCAATCATTTAATAACAAAATAATAGAATGGAGTAGAAATGTTAAATGCATTACTTCTGTTAAGTTCTACACTTAACATAGTTAAGCTTAACTAGTTTGGTGCTCCTCTAGTGCCATTTTGTATGAAAATCGTCTTCTGTAAGATAGTTTTCATTCAGAACGTGTTTGTGTATGTGGTGTGGAATGTAGCAAAAAAATATTAATAAATAATAAACCTTAATTTGTCGAAACAACTATGAAAGAAAACAATGTAATTAAGACGACAAAAATAGGTAAGAAGAAGAAGGTAAGGTGTTATTGGCAAGTTCGGAATCAGAACTTAAACCAAGCAAAAAAACTATCTAGCATAGTGGGCAATAGAACCTCGAACCTCTGGATTAACAGCTTATGGTCGCAATTACTATACTCATACTACAGAGGCGAATTTTTTAGTAAAATTTAATCCTTAAAGTTGAATAGGGGAGTAACATTTAATATGTTTTCTTGTTTTAAATAAGAAGCATAAAACTGTACATTTAAAGAGGTAAAACGGAGTTTTAATAATTGTACGAAGAGGTTAAAACTTTCAGAAACAATTGATAGATTTACTTAGAATAATAATAATTGACCAAAAGTAAACACACTTGTTTCATATAAAAAGGGACAAATATGATTTAAACAAGCAATTACTTAAATAGATACTTAGATCCGTTTGTAATCGAAATTGTATTCTATTCCACTGTAATAAACATTAATGTCAATCAACACAAACTAAACAGATTAAATTTAATAAGTACTATAATTGTTATTAATGACCTCCCTATTAATGAATATTTTCTAAATATACAATTACGTCCCGTGAACTGATGTTGGCTGATCATTAAAATACCAATCAAAAATGCCGGTACACCAAAAATCATTTACAATGGAAAATTAAATAAATATGTTAATTCTAGGGGCGGCTAATTGTACGGAATGGAAGTCGGACAAAAACTCTCCGTCAAGTTGGCGACCCCGATTCTATTTTTCATTCTCGCCCATAATAGAAGGAGTCATTACAAGTCCTTACCTAAACAGTACGAGTGTATTTGAGCCGGCCGGCTCATGTCTTATGTTGTTAACTCAGCCCTTTGAAGGTACATTCACATTCTTACCTTTTAGTCCTTGTAGTAAAGCACAGAACACAGACAAACACTCAAGCAAGAACACAAGAAAATACGATGTGACACCGGTTGAACGAATATCGAGCGAGAGACCGCCACGTGCGCCCGTAACCGTGCTCGCCGGCTGACTAGGGCGGGCGGCGCGCGTAGGGCGGCAGGGAAAAATGTGATTTCCAAGGGCATAGTTGAAGTAAGCAAGTAAAAAAGGTTGTAACGTCAGTGCGCACTGTAACCGCATCAACCCACGAATTTTTAACATAGGGCCTAAAACGGTTTTGTGTTTTTTTCAATGTAAATGTTAAAAAATAATAATCCACTTGTGTTTTACAAGTCCATGTGATAGAAATAGAATGAGATCTCAAACTCATCACAAGCTAGTTAATATACTAACAAAATACGGTAATCTCATAAATGTACACACAGCAGCGCATCAGACTTTATATTTTAGCCTTGAAACAGCTCTTACGTCGCTCGAAATAATGGCAGCACAGTACCAAAGTAAAGCTTCACTAAATGTGCTAACCTAAGAAAATCTGGACTGAAACTTTGTTCTTGAAGTATTGGTCTAACATTCGATTGTATTTTGTTTTATAGTATCGAGTTAATAAGTTGCGTTATGATGTGTTTAAAGATAAGGGCTATCGACATAGCTGGAAGTATTGCGAATCTTAATGGGCAGAATATATTGGTCGCAGGACTGGTTTTATTAATTGGTGAACATCACAGTGCGGTTCCAGAAGAAGTTCCTCCCACGTACACTTCGATGGTGGAATCAGTTCCCTGCCGAGGTTTTCCCGGAAGGCTACAGTATGGGGTTCTTCAAGAGGGAGTAAATAGGTTTTAAAAGGTCGGCAACACACGAGTGTTACAAATGTTCATAGGCTACGGTAATCGCTTACCATCAGGCGGGCTGTAGGCCTTTTTTTTGTTCCCCTGAGGAAAATGCATTAAATTGCATACCCCGCCCGTGGCGAGCCGGCGGTTATATGAGGCTCTCCTCCCCAGAAGGGGGAGGCCTACCCACTAAAAACCTCAGGGATGGCCTTCCTCAGGCATCAGGTAGGGAGCCCCCGGGAACGCCAAGCGACACCCGGGAACCTCCAGCCTCCGCTCCCCTGCTGATACAAGGGAGCCCTCCTCGAGGAAGACTACAATACCTCCCCTATCTCCACCACCGACGACGCCTCCAGCCACGGAAGGGGCGTGGTTCCTCCCTGGTCGCCATATCCGCGGGCGCGATTTCCTCGCGCCCGCCGGCGACCCGCGGCGGCGCCGCAGCTGTGCTGCCGAGCCCGCCGCCGCCTCCTTGGAGCGGGATCAACCATCTCTCGACCCCGCTCGGCGGCCTCCTTCTGGAGCATCATTGCTTCACAGGAGGCCACAGCCCTCCAACCTCCCTCGTCTGCCAGCATTGCCGCAATTAATGCCGGCGCAGACAGATCTCGCCCGATCTCTGCGACCAAGACTCGGCGCTCGGAGGCCCACCCGGGGCACTCCACCAGCGTGTGCTGGGCCGAGTTAAGGTCGGATGTGCAGTGGTGGCAATGTGTCGATCCCTCCCGTCCTATTCGACACAGATACTCACCGAAGCAGCCGTGCCCGGTGAGTATCTGAGTCAATCGGTAGGTGACCTCCTCCTTCCCGTGGAGCCAAGTTTCGAGGTGCGGGAGTACAGCACCGACGGCCCGCTGGCGCGCGCTGATCCGTAATTCGAGCTGCGCAAGGCGGGCTGAAGGCCTGTTTGCCACTATCGTGGTATAAAAAAAATCTTTCTTGCACTGAGGTTTTATTCTTGTTTTAAGTGATCATAGTATGTTCTATTGGTCTCTACTTGGCATGTTTCAGTGCTTTTTCTCAATAACATATACATACAACGTATCAGGAGCTAGTCGATAGCATATAAGCGGCGAGGACAGCCATTTTGTTGGAATTGATTAGCCTTTGGCGGAAAGATATTGGATAGGGCACGCCAATAACTTCAGATCTCTTTAAAGTTTTTTCTAACGATATATTGAGCGTTCTGACGTTAAATTATTTTCTTTGTTGTTGTTATTTTCGAAAATATCAAACATCTATTCTGTATTATTACTACATTGTATGTAAAACCAGTGTAATCCAAGTTGTCCTACTTTGTCGCATCAACTATGCCGAAGGTCTGCTCCGAATCATAACATGGTGCAATTTTCTCCGTGGAAACGGCGATATTTCACTTTTTCCTCACTCCCGATGGATGCCCACTCGTGTTTCGCGCCGAGTGCTTGATCTTTCGGCTACGGTACGGCTCGGTACGGGGCGGCGTACCAAATTGAATTTCCCAGTCGATTATGAAAACAATAACTTGGGGTGGAATAGACCATTTACTGTTCAAGGTGGCGGAGAAGTCCCGAAATTGGTAATTTATTTATACAAGGGAAGATATGTGTATTAGGATGCGTAAACTATACTAACATTTTTAGGATTTCAGTACTACAAGCAAAATAGAAGTTGGTTAATTATATTCTTAGATGATATTCATAAAAATATTAGCGATATTTTTTAAGTGTGTTTTTTTAATATTTTTCAAAACTTAAATATTAAATTCTACGTTCTAACTTTTATTTGTTTAAATTTCACAATTCTAAAATAGAGATGATGCTAAACATATATTTTAAAAGATTTAATTGATAAATATCAAACAACAAAATTATATCCTACAAAAGTTGATGTTTGTTACTCTTTCACTTAAATCTGGATTTTAATTACACTTTACAATAATATATCACTGATATATCATATATGATTATCAGTGTAACACAGAAGCTACAATTTGTAAAGATATACGCCACGTTAACATAATTAAATAAAATTAAATAGGTACAATTAGCTTTTGACTATTACATATTATGTTCTTCTAATCTAATTAACAAATTTTTTCTTTAAAAATTTTTTTTAAATCTAAATTATCACCGTTCAGGTCATTATTTTATATAAACAGCTTGTCTCTCGACATAGGGCTCCTCTAAAGATTTCCATTTTTCTCTATCTTTTGCAACTCTGATCCACTCTGGACCAGCCACCTTTTTCAGATCATCTTCCCAACTATTCCTTTTTTTTTTTTTTATTGCAAAAGTTGACAAACAAGCAGGCTGCCCACCTGATGGTAAGTGGTAACAGTCGCCTATAGTACATGTGGTTCCCACGAGATTCGCAGCAAATCTGCAAACCTCATAAGAACCACAGTGTACGTTGCCAACTTGTGACATAAGATGTAAAGTCACAGTACCCAGTAATTTCACTGCCTATCTTACCCTTCACGCCGAAACACAGCAAAGCGAACCCTGCTGTTTGGCGGCGGAAATAGGTAAGACGGAGGTACCCATGCAGACGACCCTGGTACAGAGTCTACCTCCTTTGTCCACGTTTGTTTTTTTTTGCCACGTTAATATAAGCTACTCGAAAAACAAATCCTGCGCAGACGAAGTGCGGGCACCAGCCAGTATTGTATAAAATAATATACAAATACATATTAATCATCAACATTACATAAAGCTATTCCTGTTTATGAAATTCGCAGAAAATAGGAACATCGTCTGTCGAGGAAATTTAAATAAAAATAATTGGATACATCTTGCCTTCAAGGAAAAGAAAGTAAGAAACGTTTACTTTAACACAGACACGAGGTTCGAAAAAGTCGGCATAATTTCGTTTATATTGTCAATCATTTTTATACCACCTGTAACAGACGAGCTCTGCGGCCATATTTGATGTCCCGGTGGAGTGCAGATGTTTGTGTGATGAATCCGAGTATTTGTGCCTCAATCATGGCGCTTGATACTTCTATATAAAAATAATATTTATTTATGTATGGTTAACTGATGTGGGTGTGTATGGAGTGGAGGATGGAAGAAAAGATGGATAGACTCTGTAAATGGTGTGTGTGTTAAAAAAGGGAGTGAGCAAACTGTATCAGACTGTTTTGACTTAGTGCGAAATTCGGGACTAACATTGGACAGATATCTCATCTCAATTTTGTCAACAATAAAAGAGGTAGTAAGAGGATTCTTCTACAAACTGAATTAATATTTGAATTTGTAAAAAGCATTTAAAAAGTGATAGACATGAAGAAAGGAAAGAGATTGTGTAGATTAAATTCAGGATATCCTGTCGTATGAACAAACTAAGCAAGAGACTCGAACATGAAAGAATCGGCAATTACTCCAATGACTAATTTTAAATTAATAACAAACAATGAATTATTTGACATTGTAATACTCGAGTTCAATTATTTATTTTAGGCCAGCAACCTACAAAATTTTAAAATAAATAATGTCAGTAAGATATACATATATATGGGGTGGAGACATAGACGATACGAGCCCGAGAAAGGCAGAGAATCGATGCATTTGAGATGTGGTGCTGGAGGCGTATGTTGAGGATCCCTTGGACCGCCAAGCGCACCAATGTATCGATTCTTTCGCAGCTTCGGATTCAAACCCATCTCTCCACGATTTGTCAGCAACGCATATTAGCATATTTCGGCCACATAGTTAGAAGAGGGGATGAAAATCTGGAAAAGCTGATCGTTGTTGGGAACACAGAGGGTAAACGAGCCCGAGGACGGTCCCCAACCAGATGGAGCGATCAAGTGAAAGGATCATCCTCAGAAAAATTTTACTCGGTTGTGAGACAAGCGACGGATAGGCACCGGTGGAGGCAGATCATAAGATCTAGGTGTACCACAACACCTGTTTCATCGACCGATGATGACCACGATCCTTAGATATGAGGGAACGACCGCAGAGAGAGATATATGGGAGCACTAAAGACTTAACCATCACTATTTTTTATGTGTTCTATGCATTCAAGAAATTCTTTTATTCGCCGCTGACAACAGTCGCGTGTTACCTGCTGGAGATTACGTTTCCTCATTATGCATCTTCTATCACTTATCTTACGGAGTATCACAGGGCCGGTAGACTTGTGAACCAATGGCGTAGCATCTTTGACATTCAAAAGTGATTGTAAAATCCTATTTGAAGAATAAATTTTTGATTTTGATTTTTTGATGTTATTAATATTGAAGGAAATATTTACCGATAAAATATTATCAATTTATTTCAAATTATCCGCAAGTTTTGGAAGCAACAGAAGTGCAAAACATTGAGAGCGCGCTGGTGGTATGAGCGTCACCTGAGCGCTACCAAGGTCATGGCTGTATTCGAGTCCAGTGTGTTATTATTTAGATTCACCTTATATGACTTTTGTCTGTCCATCTATTTATTAATATTATTCAGACTTCTTGTCAGAAGTTATTATTAATTTCGAATATTACAATGGGATTATTGAAGTAACTGTTATGCGGTTCGTATTTAAAGGGCCGGCAACGGACTTGTGACTTCTCTGGTGTAGCGGATGTCCTTAAGCGACGGACATCACTTACAACCTCTATCTATCTCCTTCCTATTGCATAAAAATAATGTGACACAATTTACCGAATACCATTTGATAGATGTTTGTCAACTCTGTATGTTAAGGATGTCTTTGTTCAGTTTCTCGCCAACTTTTGTTGGCGACGAAACTTCGAAGGACGACAATAAACGGGATACCACAATGCATACATGTCATCACCTCCATACAATATTGTCTTCATAGTGATATGCATAGACTATATGCATCTTATTTCAGACACAAATTTAAACAATACCGTGAAAGTTTACGCAGATTCTACCTAAGGTTTATTATTACTCAATGCATGTCATGTTTACCTTAGTCGTGCAGCGAAGAGAAATATTCATGAGCAGAATCTTAAGTTTGATGCAACACTTTAAAACCAGAGCATAGCGTTAACATTAACTAAATCGGTTTAAATTTGCTGTTAACTTTTGCGCATTTTACCTTGGAAATGGCTCAAAAGTTACTTAACTCAGAGGCGCAGAGACTTGTGATGTATCTCAATATTATGAGACGTCTATCTATCGCCTTGAAGATACTAATATATGAACTATCGCGTAACTACTAGCGATGAATAAACAAATAAACTCAACAATAAAATAATAGTAAAAGATAAACACAAATACAGAGGGTAATAATTGTGCCCCCCTACGAGGGCTGCCTTTTAAGATGTGTCGTTTGCCAACCTCCCGCAATTATAAAAAAAAATACATATTGCTATTTCATCTTTTTGACTGTAGAATTTTAAAACAAAAGAATGTTTTAAGATCGACCAAATAGTTTTATTGTATCGTCTATTAAAGGGTGACATGGAATTGTCACGAGGTTAGACTGCCCTAACCACAAGAGAATATAGTAGCCGTGTGGTAGCTAATCCTCGAAGATCGTCATGTGACATATCGTGGAATAGAGACATCCGTGATTTCAGGGACCACTGCCTAAAAATTCTACACGAAGAACTTGACGTAAGAAAGTTGATCTCCCGTTGGATACCACATTTGCTTAACGACGCCCAAAAACAAGTTAAACAGGCAGGCAGCTCAGTGGGGATTGGTTGACCACATACAACTTTGAATTTCTTCGTACATGGTCGGATCGCCCCCTGGACCTTTAGAGTGATAGACCAGTGGTGAAACCACAGCGCTATCGACGCTCCCGGGATAAGTGTATATCCTGACCTAATTAAAGATGAACATAAACAAAACCTGTGAATATATTAGAATAGATCAGTATATTTATTTCTTAGTCATTCAAAAACATGAAACGAAAGTCTGTTAATTATAATTCGAGAACGGCTAAAATGATTTAAATAATCATCTTTTTATTGGATTCATATCCTTAAAAAATTGTAGAATAATTATTCAAATATTACACAATTTGGGATAAGACAGTACGAAGAAAACTCTTTATTTATCATAAAATCGATTTGGGAATTCTGCCATTTTCTCCAGTTGAAAACTTAAGTTCCTTTTTTTTAATAGAAATATAAATTAACAGCAACAGGATCCGGGACCACAGATAGGGAGACACTTTGAAGTCTGTGTATTAATCACAACATGTTCACGGAGGTCGTCGTTATAAATTAGCAAATCAATAATATCACGCCTGCCTATTGTAAGGTTAGGTAAATGCTAAAAATACCGTATTGTATTGGAAGCAACAAAGAGAAAACAAATTCACTTTTTAAATACATTAGGCATCGTCGGCTTGGGAGAAGACTGTCATAAGTCAAAATAAACAAACTTTCTTGGATAAAATGTACTCAGATCTCGATCTCATTATATAATTAGAAACCATATTCTTTACAGGTGGTTTTATTATTATATAGACATATATAATTATTATACACAAATTATAGTTGTTTCATTGCAAAAACATAACAATACATTTTTTTAGGTTATGACAGTCAAGCCGACAAATATGTCGGCGGATGGATAGGCACTTATCCTGATGTCAAAACCAATCGCCTGAAACAGTAAGCAGCGGTAAATTCCAACCTTTTCATCTCCCACCTAAGTCGTGGGGCCCTTATGACCAAGGTCCAGTCGTGGGGCCCTTATGACCAAGGTCCAGACTTAATTTGTCGGTAGATCATTCCAGTCGAGCAAAATGGTACCCTAACAAGAAGCAAAATGTGCAGCCAAACTGTAATGTTATAAGCGTTTCCAAAACAGAGAATCGTTGGGTCGTAAAGGAATTTAGTGGCGAATTCCGAAAGTACGTCAGCGACGCAATTATCTGCAAAATCTAACGCAATTATTTCCAAACATCTGCACCGCGAATATGCGTTTATCTTGACGGGAATCGTATCCACCAGTTTCGTTTAAGAGTGCTCATGTTAAATATAAATATATGTTGCGTAAAACGGAAAATCAAATGTTTAGGACAACTACTCCTTGGAATCTTCAAATCAAATCAAATCAATTTTATTTGCATAAAACATGGTTGTATGTAACAAGGTCATATAGTTTTTAGTTCCGCACATTTCGCCATTTTATACAGCATGCAAATATTATAGTTAAAATGTAGTGTTACAATATTAAGTAAAGATGAATTGTTAGATTATTCTTACATATGTCACTTGAAATTGAAAATTATTAAATTGTATAATATTAAGTTTCTATTACATGTTCCTCTTTTTTTTATTTAATAAATGTCAGGGTTATTCTTATTATATGTCACATAAATTGAAATTAGGTTAATAATTAAATAATAAATATGTAGAACTATGTATTATCCTTAAATCATTATATTATTGTGTTAAATTCAATTGTATTTCATTTTTTATATTACAATTGTCATTTTATTACGTATTCTTTTATTATTTTCTTATTATTGGCACGAAAAATCCATAATTCTTTAATAGAGTAAAAACATTTTCACTAAGCCATTTTTTCAAGTTAATTCTAAACGACTAAGTGGCAGTTCTCTAAATTTTTTGGAATTTTATTGAAAATTCGAATCGTGCACAATAACAATTATTTTTTATATACTTGTGTTGACATCATTGGAAGTTTCTAACTTAGTTTGATCCCGTGACAAGTATTTTTTGTTTGTACTAGATTTTATAAATAACTCTGGATACTGGCGATACTGTTGTATATATTTCCATTTTTTTTTGTAGGTTTCTGTCGTCTTTATATATTTCTACGGTAGAAATAAGCCTATCTTTATATATATAAATCTTCTGTATGTCTGTTAGTTATTGAACTCCTCCTAAACGGCTGGACCGATTTTGATGAAATTTTTTGTGTGTATTCCAAGGGGTTTGAGGATGGGTTAGATTCACAATACGGTCATATTGATATTGTTTTTCAGCTAAATTATTTATTTAAAAACATTTGAGACAACATGAGACAACGTGACATTTGAGACATTTGACAGGACAACGTCTGTTGGGCCAGCTAGTATCTATATAAAAATAAATTACTGTTCGTTAGCGGCTCGATAAAACTCGAGAATGGCTGGCCCGAATTGGTCAAATTGGTCTTGAATTATTAGTGAAATTCCAGAGAAGTTTTATAAGGTGAATTAATATATAAACAACAATTTTGATCAACAAATCTGGTTCGCTTGAAGTTCGTTTTTCTTTAGTTTCGAGGATTCCTGTTACGAAAAAAATCAGCTAGTCTTCATATAAAATTTCACTCAGACTATTTTCGCATCAAATTTCATTAATATCGGTTGAATATTTTCATGGTACTTATTTTATTTACTTGGTAAGGTACTTTTCCGATACTCATAATATTGGGATTTTCAAGGCAAGAGTAAATAGGCACTATTTGAGTTTGCGTGTCCGCCTTAGGCAACATCTTCACTTAACATTAGGTGAGATCGTTGCCAAACGCACTCAAATTTCTAATAAAAAAAATTGTCAGACAGACCATTAAATTATTCATTTCTTTGACAATTGTAATATTAGTACAGATTTCAAAGTGTTACATCTTGTATCACCAGCTTATCATTCAATTATTAAATAACTTACAGTAAGGTGATGTCAGCTGTACTAATCAAAGCCAAAGGAGATGGCTAAACGACTGCCCTTAACATGTATAAATATATCACACTGCCTCGTAATTTTTATATATTCATTAATGAATTGTTACATGATTATTATTTTCCTAGAACTTTCGTGAAAAAATAATTAAATAAAAAGTTTTAAACTTGTTTTCCTATTTTCCGGACTTGAATAGTGTTGACATTTAAGCGAGATAATCGATTATTGTAGTTTCGGTCAATATACAAAATAATCGATTTATACGTACCATAGCGGATTAAACTTTTTGTTTTATCAAATAAAATAATTCAATAAAAATCATTAAGTAATAGAGAAGAATATTTTCTGTACATAAATGTTAATTAATGTTAATCGTCGAAAACAATATTAAGAACAAATAAGTATTTTATTCACACGATAATATCGATTTCCTAATCGATGTTATTGTATTGAGAGTTTATTTTCACAGCACTTTAAAAATGTCAGATGTCAATGTCAGATGTTATACGACTTTTGTTTGTTCGATTGTTCGTTGCGATATCACTTGATTTTTGATTTTAATACTGACCCTGCTTTTCTAAACGGACCTATTGTGTATTGTACAAAACTTGAGCGCATAACTCGATATGGATATACATATTAAATAATGGTCTTGCGTATTTTAATCACAATCATGAATTAAAGTCGACATTCTTCAATATATAGGTCATCATCATATCATTCACTATAATAGTAATATATTACCCAGTTATTTTATCTGAACTATAATGCCTACCTAAAGTTCATAGCAAATTCTCTAGTTGTAGTTTTGCGACCATAATATCGTAGGAGTTTCTATGATATGTTTTTCAAGATTGTAATAATATGAAAAGTTCATGGAACTTTTTTATATCACATATTAACTTTCACGTACCCAGCATTAGATGCAACTACATCCAGTATTTATACATTGCAAGGGCAATTGCCCATACTGTACTTAGCCATCTCCTTTCTTTTGCAAACTTGAGCGTTTATAAAAGAACTGTATATTTAGGGCGAGTCCCAATCCATATCGGCAGAGGATACGCAGACCGCGTCATGTCCTTAGCGACCCCCCTAACCAACTCACGCAGGAACTTCTAGACCTGCAAGCGGCGGCGTCTGAGCCGTGCCTTCTTCTAGCGCTTATGCCTTCCCCATGGAGCAGTGCTAACCGTGCCTCTCCTGAGGTGCGGCTCTTATCAATAAAGCCAGTAGGGTCATTAGGACCAAAGGCTTAGGCTGAGTTTAGTCGGTAGGTCTGGTGGGTCGAGCCGCCTCGATTCACCAGGAGTCCGACATAATCAACGCATCCCTGCTTGCCTGTTGCGTTGGTATCCATGAGGATTCTCAGCCTCCTCTCCTGAAGGAAAAAAAAAATAGGGCGAGTAAGTACGATCGTGTATCATCCAGCCGATTACAATTTATTTCAAAATTATGCGTACCGTGGCCGTAATGATCTACAAGTCATCTCAAAAATAATTTATCAGATTTATTTTACATCTAAGCATTACGCACTTATTTCGCTCCATTAGGAACCTCTAGATTGAAACAACACCCCATAGCCTAAGTTGCTGTCGAAATTCTACAAGGTCAAGGCAATTAGACTGTGGAATAAGCAACCCTTTCGCACAAAGCTCTCTGGAAATAAATTCAAGAAAGCAATTAGTTCTGAGCTTTTCAGATCGTTGAATCTAAAGCCTTAAGTTTCTTCAAAACACTTTCTAATTTCGTCACCCATCGAACTGTATTTATGCGTACTTATTACTTATACGATTATTTTTATATGTTTTAGTAGTTATGCCATTAATATTGTTAAAGGATTATTTTTATTATATATTCTATATTTGTGTGTTTAATTAATACATTTACATAAGAATTATATGAAACCTATTCGAAATGATCACCATTAGCCAAAATTCCTTATGACATTAAGTTCGACAACTGCACATACACAGTTTTGTATGTGTAGGTAATAAAGAGTAAGCAAAACACAAATAAATAAAAGATTTCGCTGTGTTTTGTGATCAATATATCGCAAAAATTAAAATCAAGCTAAGATAATCTCTCCAAGCAGGTTTAGCCTTAAAAATAAATTACCAAAACTTTTCTTCGATAGAAGTCTTAGGTTATAAAATGTGATATTAGGCTGTTATGTAGTAGTGTATTATATATGTTTTATTTATGTATTACGTTTTTTATAAATTTTATATATCTGTGTATGTATTGACATTTGTTTTTAATGTCTTTTGTACATCTACCTCTTTATATCTCTGCATCACCCGAAGGTTGACTGGTAGAAAATGCCTATGGCATTAAGTCCGCCATTGTACACCATTGTACATAAAGTGTTTACGCTAAAAACTTGTTTCACCCTTGTTGCCCGCACGCGCAGTAGATTGTAGTTAGTGTAATTTTAGAATTTCCCTGAGTAATGTAAAAGCTATTATGATTGACAAAAACAAATTGACAAAGATAGCAAAACGGTAGATCTGATCAAAAACCCAGCGGACTTACTGACATCACACTGCAAGAGTGCACTCATAAAAGTCTTCACGATGCTATCGCTGCACGCGACTCGGTAATAAAAGTTGATTAATGGTCACAATTACACTGTTCGCGATCTCATATGATCCACTTTGCTGCGAGACGCCAGCTACTTCACCGTCATTGTATCATTTTGCGATAACAGTGTTTTGTTGAACAATCTTACAACTGCTTTCAGTTGAATCACACCCAGTAATTCCTGTGTCGGAGTTCTCACGGTGAAACTTTGGTACTATGGTAGAATTACAGCAGATTAATGGGATTCTTCTCATTTACTTCGGGAAATCCCTTTTGGTGCCTGTGAATCCATAATGTTCAACACTACACACTAACGCATTACTCCCACAGTTCGCACTCGTAGAGCCAATTGCGATGATCTGGTGGCCCAGTTGAGAAACATACCGGTTCGGCTCTCCCTGTGTAGCGTACATGATCTTACAAGCTTCATTCAGCTCAGCCATGTGTGATGATTCTATTTGTTACTTTTAAGTTCTAGGTTCGTTCATCTGCAAAGCGTTCTTGCTTTTTTTCAAACTAAGTCAAGGTAAGGCTTTAAGGGGTGTCAAGGAAATAACATCTGTACGCGATGAACCCTATCAACCAACAGATGAGACTGGAGCTCCACTCAAATCCACCCTGGGTCAGTGTGGTGACAGTTCGAAATTGGTTAATATTTTAATCCTTAGGGGAGGCCTGTATGTGAAGACAGCGTGCGCGGCTGGCTTACCGTGCACGCAGTGAAGTGTCTCTCTATCTGGGGATTGTCCTAGTGTCTGGGGCAATCCTCCCTTGGCGAAGGCTCGACCGGCAAAGGTCGAGCTAGCCCGTGGGCGTGTGGCGGTAGAATCGCGAAAGCGCACCCCGCTACGCGCCCCGATATGAGCTGGAAGGACACCGGGGGGTTTTTAGTGGGTAGGCCGGTACTCTACCGGAGAGCCCCACTCACGGCCGCGCCTAGCCAGCGCGGTGACAAGGTGCATAAGGTGCATTTTTCCCTAGCAAAAAAAAGGCGAGGCCTGTTTATACAGGCCTCCCCATCATCATCATTTCAGCTGAAACACACACTGTTTTATAACAATGTGTGTTTCAGCTGAAATGATGATGATTGTAAGCGCTATTTGGGGCTTACAACATTGGTAAATAAAAAAAAAATATATTCACATAGGGGCAAGTAGGCTGTATATTGATGCTGAGACGATCCGAATACGTGAATAAGGAGAAAGAACCTTGAGTGGTGGACACATGGACCTGCCCCCTAGTTTAGGGGATGAATGGCTTCGAATGGATTCGACATATTTTGGAGGCAATCTAGGATCTTCCTCACTTAAAAGCTCCCAAGGCCGCATGAGTAGACTATAAACTTTTTAAAATGACTAAGAATATATAAATATTGAATCAATTAAATAATGCAGACCTGTTCAATTAGTTACTGCAGTAATTATCTTTCTTTTTTTGCGAAAATATTTTGTTTTGTTGTAATAAATTAAATTCGGTTATAAAAAAATTACAGCCGAAAGCCTAAATTTAATTGGGTTTACGGGTACATACACCTTCGCCTATTTTAGGAGAAGCAGGCTAATGATATTTCCTTTTTTTTTTTAATTCGCATTGCAACCGTTTAGATAACAGGCTTTTTCAATTAGCGCCAAAGGGCATAACCTTTCTCGATACCTAATTAAAACAAATAATCCAGCCTCACGAACCTCATTCGGGCGCGCAATTTATTTACCCCGGCCAATTGTAATTCGCGAGAAATATTTTCATCAGGCGTCGTCGTTACGCCTAGCTAAAAGCCCTGGCCAAACGATATTGAACCTTTTGACCGATAAAAAAAAGAACATATTAGTTGTAAAATCTAAATCTAAGATGTTGCAGTAGACGAGAATATTTACTTCTGATCTATCATATAGTCATAACCGAAATACAATAATTTTTCGGAAAAATGCAAGTTTTGTAAAATGTTCGCTTATTTATAAGCGATATTTTGCTACGATGTATGGCCTCTCCCTGAGGGATAGAAAGCAATTTTAGTCACTGATTGACTGATTGAGTGACTGAACAAACAACCAAATAGCTCATACATCGTATGTCAACCCCCACACCCCTTGGGTGCCTGGGTCAAATACCTTGACATATTTGACCCGTTAACTAACATTTCCATAACCATCATCCGGAACAGAATATTATTACAACAGTGCCTCTATATATTACAGCAATGATCAATTTTAATTTTTATAATATATTTTGACTGTTAGTACGTTTAGGTTAAGATTCTAAGAGCATCGGAGAGTACACAATTTAACAGTAAAATAAGGCATAATACATAAAACAGTGCTATCTTGCTATGTCGTCTTGCACGCTTTAAACTCTTTTCATTGCTGTTAATACATATAAAATGAATAAAGCGAATTCAAATAAATAAACAAATACAGACATTTTACTATTTATTTCATTTTTATTACAAAGCTTGGCGCTGTGGTCTCGGGTCTGGTCTCAAAATTTCAAAGGTTCGAGGGACCCCGGGTAGATCCTACAATGTACATTAGTACATTGAAGGATCTACCACATTAGTCTGTTTTGCTTTCAGAACTTCATATATCCATTTATCTATGGTTAAGAAAAGCGTCGTGAAGCAACGTGCATAACCCTGCGATGGAATTCCAAGGAGTATGTAGTATACCAATCCGCATTGGGCCAGGTAGGGTAGGTTCCCCTTCTGTAGGAAGGTATATGCTTGCCTTATAATATTTTCCCACACAGATGGAGCGTCAGATCAGAAAATTATTTCAATGAAACTTATAAAGTTCCTATAAAATATGCTGTATATACGCGCGGTGTGGCTAGTAACCGGCTTCACAAGCCGTGCGCCAACAATACGTACGGCGCAAGAACGTGTAACTACTTCCTTCCGACTTTAATAAATGCCATGTCATCTGATTTAATTAACAGTATCACACACAACAATATTAAGTTAAAATTGAAAGAATATTTTTTTGGTTAATTGTGATTCCATAATGTATTAGTTACCTATCCATTATATTCAATATATATTATTGTGTAAATAATACTACGTATAAATGACTGTTTTCATTTTGTAAAAAATAAGCAAGTATTTAAGTTTAAAATCGATTGCATCAGCGTATAAACCTCTGTGGTTTTTTGTATGCATTTATTTATGTAAAATGATTGTAAGATTCTTTATAAAAAAAAAACAAATAAAAGATAAATGTAGGTACAGATGGAATTTGAAAAACGAAAAACATATCGATACGAAACAGGATCGATCCCGGGCCTCGTGTATCGTACGATTCGTAGACCAGTACCAAGACCACAGAGCTACTAACGCCCATAATCCTCATGCTGATAAAAATGAAATAATAGGCACAAAATCTATAATTGTTTATTTTATTGAATGTGTGTATCGACAGTAAGAAAAAGCGTTGAAAGCGCGAAAACACTGTTTTGTATTAATAGTATACAATAAATGCTACAAGTGACTCCATCTCTTGACATTATTTGAGCACTACTCAACTCAAAATGGGGCTAGTTTAGTCACAACAATTTAGCGAAAACCACACTACATAAAATTCGAACAGCAAGATTTATTACCTATTTACAATACAGATATGACAAATAAAAATGATTTATAGTGAATCTCGTGAATGCAATCATAGCAATTCTACATAATTCAGCCAGGAAGTACAAACTAGAAGGGTCACGAGAAAGTCATCGTTTAAGAAATTTTTCATTCAGTATTATGTCACCTTTTCACGCTTAGCACGGTACATATTTGAAGTTGTATCAATAAAAGTTCGGGCCCCCAACGGAGCTCCGTTTACGAGGAGGTTCCACAAAACAAGAAAGCCCTCCAAAATCGCTATGAAATAGTTTCCCCACGCCTCCCGACATATCTTATATTATTTCAAGGGCCGCGCAACCCGTGTACTTGCATGTGTTTGACAAGTACATTCTTGTCAAACCTTTTTCTTTGTAATAATGTAATAGTAGTTTAAGTCATACATATGTTTCATTCTCATATATATGCCCTCATAATTCGTCTTTGGCTCGTTTCATACTAACATCGCATGAGTGTTTAAAGGTCTAATCACGTACAGTTGAATAAACTCATTTATTTAAAAGCTAATTGTAAAAAAATATTTCATCAGAGCATGTAGTAGCAAAATGAAGAAATCACACTTAATCATGGTTGTAAAAATGTAAGAAGTAGAAGAAATAGAAGGTACGAAGTTGTTAGACTTAAATATTAAAAGCTCAATTTCAAAGCATCACATTGAAAGCTCATTGGCAAAGAACGAGCTGATTTTCTTCTGCTCCATACATGCTTGCTCGATCAGTCTGGAGTCGGACATAACCACTCTGACACTTGGTTCCGGTGGTAGCCGTGAGGACTTCAGCCTCTCCTCTCCTGAGGGAGATGGCGTTGTCAAGATCACTAGAGTAGAGTATCAAGCACATGAATTCCCTCTCCGTTATGAGTTGGTATTTTGGTGGAGGTCGGTTTAAAAAAGATTCGATATATAGGACACAAAAAATAATGGTTTAAAAAATTTGGTATTTTGACATTATCATACTCGTACATCACGGAAATAGCTTGATCGATTTTTGTGAATTTTATATGCATATTCTATACATTTTTTGTACTCCTAAATAATAAAGGTTGTCCACCCATTAACTACTACTATTTTCTTATAATACAATAAAAATACATACAACCCAAAATTTTTACCCTATCAGCAACCCCAATTTTTAAGCAGTTATTTTAGTAATTTAATAATTGTTCATTCCGTTCGATAACGGATAAATTGTCGTCTTTTTTTATTTAAGTTTATTCCTGCTATGTTTAGAAATAACACACAAATTCCGTAGAAATAATTTATTTGACAAGACAACGTTTTCCGGGTCAGTTAGTAATAAAATTAACTTGTAAAAACTGTAAACAGCTCTAGACCAGTAATTCCCAAAGCGTTCCAGGTCTAGGAGACTCGACGGGGGTCAACGTTGGACATGACAACAAATAGGGGGTCGACATTCATTAGCGGCGGTGCATGAAAATTAAGTTGGCTTCGAAAGAAATGAACTTTTAGATAGACCTAGTTTTTGGGAACATGTATTTTTTGTACACAGTACATGCACGTCTCTCAGTATTTGTCCTATCACAGGTGCATTAGGAGAAATTTCTTCTAGATATAAGCCATAGCTTTGATATATTATATCATTTTATATTTTTATACTTTACAATAAACCATTAAATAAATAATAAAAAAACACAACATAGCTTAAGAAAAAAGTGTATTTGTGTGACCCCAAGAATATATGTACAATATTTGTACTTATCATTAAATAAATTAAATTAAACGCAGATATACATACATGCATACAAGAAATTCATAGAACTTGGAATAATTTGGACCAAAATTACATTCGCTCGTTATATGATTCTATTCTTAATCGAATTTTTGACGTTATTAAAAGTAATGGAAATATACAAATTATTGAAATTAAATTAAAACAAGATAACACCATTACTTATTTTGTTTCGCCGTATTACGGCGTAAATTAAAAAAAAGGTATAAGTCGCAAATGCGTATTTTTAATGAATATAAAATTTATATATTTTTTTATTATTTCAGGTAAGATGTGCATCACTGTGACCTATTAAGATCTATTGTGACCAGCCTCCTATGTAGGTTCTATGTAGGCCCTACAGTAGCTCCCTTAACTGGGCACTGACCAAGAAAGATAGGATGTTCCCAGTTCGGATTGTTTTTATTCATCTGGGTCAAGGATGTGTTTCCCCAGGTGTATGTTTCTTTTGTGAATCAGCGGTTCACACAGAGGTGTATTGGTGTTTCACGCTCTTGTTCGCAGAATCTGCATGTGTCAGTGTCCTTCAGTTTCATGTTGTAAAGGTGTCTATTCAACTTGCAGTGACCGGTCAAAGCCCTAACCATCGCGCTCAAGTTACTCCTGTTAAGCTTTAATAGCTCGTCAGTGCGTTTGCGAGAGTATGGTTCGATTAGTGCTTTTGAGTGTGTCATCCCGGACGTACTGTGCCAGTCTGCTTTCGCCTCGTTAAGAAGGCGAGTTTTCAGGTATTGCATGGCCTGGTTCTTTGAGATACCACAGATAGGCGCTGGGCCGAACTGTATTCCTTGAGCCCCAGCCCTGGCTAGTTCATCGGCCTTCTCATTGCCAATTATTCCAGAATGACCTGGCACCCATTTGAGAGTGATTTTGTTCTTTTCTCCCAGGTCATTGAGTTTTTTCACACAGTCTTTTACTAGCTTTGATGTAAGGGTGTTATTGTTTATTGCTAGTAAAGCTGCCTGGCTGTCTGAATTATTACGATTTTTGGTTTACGTAGTTTCGTTGGCGCTTGTACACATTCAATTATGGCACAGACTTCCGCCTGGAATATAGTGGCATACTTTCCCAAATTTATATTTACTTAACATACAATTCACAATTAATAATAAGACATTGTTTATAATTTAATCTATCAATATATAAATAGTTTGATATTAGTCTATTTTCAAATGACATATAAGAAAATAATATAGTACATCTGCATCCCATGAGCCGAAATCTATATACATATATAAAAACTAGCTAGGCTTCATTTTATGTAAAAAAGATTTTCCCGCTTTTCTGTTGAAATTTTTCCTGAATTTTTTTGCTATAATCCTCACGGAGCCCGAGACCTTTCCAACGAATGCAAAACCGTGGAAATCGGTTCGTGCGTTCTGGAGTTATAGCGTCAGGAAGGAAAACCCGACTTATTTTTATATAGTAGATTAATGCCACTTTTCGTTGTAATTGTATAACTCAAGAACGGGTTCACCTATCCAGACCAAATGTTTAGGCTTCGTTCGGACTATTTAGTAGATGGTTTATGTGAAGTTTGCGCCGAGTCGGTTGAGCGGTTCTTCTTTATTTTACATTTTTTGTAACAAATGAATTCAATAAATGCCGGATAATTTTGTTAATGGAGATTTTTGTGTCAAATTGAAACTTTTTTCAGTGTTGCCAGTAGCTTGTTCTGGCAACACTGAAGAAACTTTCAATTTGACACATGTGTCATTCATGCGGTCAATTCATTTTGGACGTGCATCGATTAAAGCAAATCAGTCAGCGATAATTTGCTTATCGCAATGTTTCGGATTAAGTTTTAAAATAGCTAGCAATTAAAAAAATATTTTATTTGAACAAATTAATTTGATGTTAAAATAAAATTTTTCTTTTATTTCATTTTATACGTAGCGGAGCACGCACCGAGCCGCTAGATATATAGAATAGTAGTGAGTTTAATATACAGGAAAGGTAAATTGGAGTAATCTGCAATGTAATATAAGATAGGTATGTACTCTCAATTTATTAATTCCTGGAATGGCTCCCGAATTTTCTTGTTATAGAAATTTTCATTTCCAACTTACACAGAAACTGAGTTGGGTTTTATAAATTACATTTTCTTATTTCTATATTTGGATATATCCAGTGTGACTCTCGCAGTAAATATAAATCAGTCTTATTTAGATTTCTAAGGAATATTGCAATTACTATTGGAAACTGTGTTCACTTTTGTTCTAAGGCTATTTTACAATCGACGAAGGAGGTGTTAACATTTGCTAGTTTTTTCCAGTACAAAGTTCGTGACATATAAAAATGATTATATACTCAAAATTGTAAATTTCCAGCGGAGAAAAATTACTGTCTAAATTTGTACATAACATTTTATGAATGTGTCATTTATTATTTGCGGAATAACATATGTATATATATGGTTCAACAGTAGATAATTGTTTATCCCCCTACAAAAATCTACCATTTTGACTTACGCGGTGTTGGCATTAAAGCGAGGAAGTCCTAATTGAATATCCTTTATCTAAACTAATAAGTAATCCGCCACATGTGTATGAAAACACATGACAAATTATTGCTTCTTCCCACGCGGAATGTTATTACTGAAGATAATTCGTTTTCTCTGAAACGCGTTTATCGTCAATAAATATTTCGTCCGGCACAAGGATTCGTTTGTTCTGTAATTTTCACGGAATCTTATATAAATTGATATAGAAATAACCTCTTGTTCACACTGTAAGAGTGGCGTAGTCACAATTAAAATCGAGCTCAGTATTGATAGCATTAAGGACTTATTTTCTTTTACACGACATGACAACTCCTGTGTGTTAATTGAAACTCTTTTTTTCCGACTACATGTGTAACTAGTGGTAACGGATGCTGTTTTCTGATGGATGATGAACCACCTCTCACGAAATTTTAAATACGGCCAGGTTGTATATGTAAATAATTTTTACCGTTATTAACTTTTTAAAAAAAAATATTGCTTATTCGATTCGCTTCGATATGATGCACCGTGTTGTACCATGATCGCTTAAAACAAAAATAAATAATACCGCAGTGCAAGCGAGATAGCGCTATACCGTTATACGCTGCAAGAGCGGTTTCTCTGTCCAACCATTGTTTCAACCTTACTCTTCTAAGCCATAGTTTTTCAAACTGTAGACCCCCATTTTTTTTGACGGGGGGAAATGGGCCTTATGTACCATGACAACGCGCTGGCTAGGCGCGGCCGTGTGTGGGTCTCTCCGGTCAAAGGGACCGGCCTACCCACTAAAACCCCCAGTGTCGGTCACTCACCGACCTTCACCTGCCAAACTGTAGACCCCATAAGTTTTAGTTTTTTTTTATTAAATCGGCTACAGCATTGATAACTCTAAAAGGAACAACAACATACCAAGCTATCAATATCTATAAAAAATTCAAGAAAAATAATTCAATTTAATGCAACTCACCTAAAGTTGTATATTGATCATATGACTTTTATGTCGCTCGTAATAGGGGCGGTTTTCAGAGTGTTAATGTCATTGCAATGCACATAACACGCTCGTTATTGATCTAGTGTTATCTGTCACACTGCATTTTAATACAGCACTTTAAAAAAGTGTTTTGAAACATAATAAAATAGACGAGTTTCGAAGGATCGTGAAAATGTTTCCAATTTGTTTGAAAAACACTGCTCTAATAGGTAATAGTAAGGCCTCTGTCCTGCGACGTGTTTCCAAGATTCCAATGAATCCTGGGACATATACCAAGGGAATAAGCTCGATAAGAAATCTAGATTAACTCGGCGCTCTGTTTGTGTATTTGCTACGAGTCTGCGGCTCTGAGATTGAATTAGAAACATATACACTTCAGTTTGTGAAATGTATTATGTACACGTAAACACATTAAGAAAACATAAAAATCAACTAACCAAGCCCTTATGGCCAAGGCTTAGACTGAGTTTAGTCGGTGGGTAATCTGATATCCATGAGAATTTTTGCCTCAAGAAGGAAAAAAACAGTGTTCTCAGATACAGATTACACATTTCTTGACTATTGAAATGCTCTTTTATAACATATGAGAGATGGCGTGAGCGTCACCTAAAGCAGTTTCAAGGTCACACGTCCATTCGATTTCTACAGGGTTCATACTTAAATTTCTAATATTTATATTGTGTATAGTAAATGTAACGATTACTATTGTCGCTGAAATGTTTGTGGGGACCAGATATACAGGGTGTCTCATTCAAATCGGTCAGTATGGGAAAGTCTGAAACTATAAGACATACGAAGATCTGTTCTGAGGAACCATGTCATCGATTTTAATAACAAGAAAAACTGCATTCATACATTTTAAAAATCATCTGTACTCCGTTCGGGAATCGAACCCGATTGTTTTGAAAAAAAAACCTACACTATTTCTATTTAGATGTCGATTGTGTAGGTCTTAAGCAGTAAATGTCTCTATGAAACATGATGTCTAAAATGAATAAAATGCATTGTTTTCACATACTTTATTTTATTTTAGTAGGTGCTCGAAGTGACCGCCGCTTTTTTCAATACAATATTCAACACGTTTAGGTAACGATCTTTTGATTGCATTTTGTATCTTCATGTGGTGAATTTGCGTTAAAATTGTCTCTATGGCAACTTTTAGGTCTTCAACGGTATCATAACTTGTTTTGTACACTTCATCCTTAACGTATCCCCACAAGAAATAGTCCAGAGGCGTTAAATCGGGCGACCTTGCGGGCAAAATTTGGTAGGGCAAAAATGGCAATGTCTCTTGGCAACAATGCATTTTATTCATTTTAGACATCATGTTTCATAGAGACATTTACTGCTTAGACCTACATAATCGATATCTAAATAGAAATAGTGTAGGTTTTTTTTTCAAAACAATCGGGTTCGATTCCCGAACGGAGTACAGATGATTTTTAAAATGTATGAATGCAGTTTTTCTTGTTATTAAAATCGATGACATGGTTCCTCAGAACAGATCTTCGTATGTCTTATACTTTCAGACTTTCCCATACTGACCGATTTGAATGAGACACCCGGTATATCTAATATGTATATATTGGAAATTGTGTTTACTATTTGTTCTAAGGCTATTTTCCAATCGACGACTCTGTATCAATACAGGGAATGTTAACATTCCAGTACATAGATCTATGACATTCTAAAATCATTATATAAATCGTAGCTTAAGAGCCAACACAACTTACCTCAAAATTGTGAATTTCCAGAAAATAAAAATATCATAAAAATGTAAATCAAATAATCACTTACAATTGCCAATAAAAAATATTAAGTGAACACATGGACTAAATTTAAATGTTTTCATTGAATCTGTTAGTTTGTGTATGTTGTAGGAATTAACAGATTTACCTATATAAATAATTACATATAAATGAGATACAAACTGCCACATTTGATGTCAGGTGTACGCTTTACGCGGCATTTTAGTGGATCGAATAGTTTAATTAAGTACTTTGTGGTTACGTATAAGTTCTGAAAAACCCATAAATATGTGACATAAAATTTACGCTTCAAATATAACATCAGTTTCAATATATATTGTTACAAAGCCCTCGTCACAAGAGACATATCACCACATGTAGTCCGTAAATGAATTTCCAGCGAGGGGAGAGCGCGATTATCACGTCGCAAATAGTGTTGCACCCGACATAATGCCGCTTGAAATAAAGCCTGCATAAGTAATACTTTTACACGAACTTTATAAAGAATCTCTTGGTGGCAGAGTTCGCGTGAAAACGTAAATCCGCTTTGATATACTGGAATAACATTTACCGTAACACGCTATACAAAATTTACGAGTTGAATCACATTATTAACAAGATAACTATGATTTGTATTAAAAACTTTCCAAATCGATGGATTTGCTCTCTAATCAACCAAGTTTGTACCACGAAATGTCAGTAATCAAACTGAAGTTTGATTAACCAAAGATTATTATTGTAACAAAGTTTGGAATAGATTTAAATTCGACGAATTTTCAGCTACAATTATCGAGTACGCATGTTATCAAAAGGTCTGGTCTGATTAAAATAAGCGCAAAAGTTGTTAATTTTCTTTGGTGTTTCTTTAATGAATATTTAATTTATATACATGACTACCGAATATTAAGCAATTGAACATTTTCAGCATTTTATATATCCTTGATTGTAAACATAGTTACGAAACTTATATAATTAGAAACATGTTTAGAAAAATGTGTGCGTATCTCTTTGACAGATCTTTACCAGCCAACCTTTAGTTAATTATTCTTACATAAGTTAAATATCCATGTATTATAAGATGAAAGTAAGTGAACTTTTAATTTGAGCATAAGAGAAGTAAAGGTAATGGCTGTCTTATATTTTACTACCTTTTGAAGAAAACGTCAAATATAAGCTAAATCTACCACGTATTCAAAAATTAGGAGGGATTTCTGGAGAAGAACAGGTCAGTTCATATTTTTTATATATCGACGATACAAACATAACGATATCACATGACTGAACAAGATTTTACAGAACTATGAATATTTAGCAAAATAATTACAAGTGTTTCAAATCAGACAACTATTAACATGAAAAAATACTCTAGGGGTAACGGATGTATAGGTAGGAGAAGGCGGGCACACGCAAGAGCGGTGCTCGTCTAATGACCCTACCGCGAGGCTGCGTGCGCGTCCAGCTACTGCGAACGCCGTGGTGATGTCTCTCCGTCTGGGGGACTGTCCAGGGGTTCTCGGACAGTCCCTCCCTTGGCGTTGGCTCGACCAGACCTAGGTCGAGCCGGCCCTGGAGCACATGGCGGTAGAATCGCGAAAGCGCACCCCGCCATGTGCCCCCATGGGCCTAGAGAACTCAGGGGGGTTGTAGTGGGTAGGCCGGTCCTGTCAGACCGGAGAGCCCCACACACGGCCGCGCCTAGCCAGCACGGTGTCGTGGAGCAAAAGGTGCATTTCCCCTCTTAAAAAAAGGGGGGTAACGGATGCTACTCTTTGATGAATGTAATGGATAATTTGGATCACATCTCACGAGATTAGAACTTAGATTAGATTAGAACTTAAAATTTTACCGTTATTATCTTTTTTAATGTTCATTGTTTATTCGATTCAATTTGATATCATGTGGTACGTTAATAGACCATTTTTCAGAAACAAACTGTCCACATTCTGGATAGGCCTGCCATGATCGCTTTAAACAAGAACAAAAACCGCAATGCAATTATGAACGCCAAAACATTTGTTTATTTTAACTAAGCACTTTTGCGTGTCCCATGTACGCAGCACTTTATTATACTTAAGGTTTATACATAAGTCTAGGTTTAGGCCTGATAGAATTTTTTCAAGATTTACTTGGGATTTTATGGTAGAAAAAAGTTGATACAGACTTGTAAATTATTTTTTTATTATTTGCAATCTGATGTTGCGTAAAGTTAATACAAGCTGGTGAGACATCTTAGCCCGAATAGTCCACCGTTTCCGACCATCGCCTTTAGTAAGAGTACACTCTCATTGGATGTACTAGTACTAGCTAGGTGGGTTGGGCGTGTGTTTCCCCCACACACTCCCGATAGGAGATCCAGGCCTACACACTCAAACTCTCAGGCGCTGTATGAAGAAGGCTGTATATTTCAATACGAATACTCACGCGTACGGTCTGGTCCAACCAAGTGATGGGTCAGAATGTTCTCATAAATCAAGTAGAAGCTATGTTAGTAAAGGACCGATCTTTTCTTGTGTATAAAATACTATTAGTAAAAACAAAACAATTTTCGTAATATTGACAAAACAGAAGCTGAAAATTGGTATCAACGTCCACAGTCATTGGCAATTCATGAACAAAGGAAAGCAGACTTGGCGGATATTCTAGTCATACGAATAACTTGAGAATTGTTAGTCGGGAGTTGGGAAATGGGAAAGTTTTCAAGATTTTGCGCCAAGCAACGTTCATTTGGAAAATGCAGTGGTTAATTCTGATTATAGCTCTGACAGCGTTCATTTAGCTTTGGAATCGGAATAGTTTCGCGTTGCAATTCGACATGAGCAAATTGCACTAAGAAATTGGATATTATCAAATTGACTGAGTCAATTTGGTAATTTTTGACCTACGCAATAATTTATGCGTTGAGCGAACTCGGAAATATAATGCTCTCAATTTATTTATTTATTAGGACAACTAACAAGATAAACACAGGTATTAACAAAAACAGGAATAATTCAAAAATACAATCTTAAAGCTAAGTGTTTTCTTAATTATAGGTCGCCACGGCATGCAATGTGGACTACAGTATGCTTAAAATTATGCACATACACATACATACATACATATATAGGAATAAAAAGAAATATAAAAAAATTAAAATTAAGAAAGTGTAATTAATATTGAAAAAAAAAAAACAAAAGAACAAGAAGAGGCGAAAATATGCGTTGCTTGGTGATCAATACATATTTGCGCCTTTTGCCGTGGAGACTTTGGAACCGTGGGGTGCGGAGACTCGACAGATCTTTAAAAGAGATCTCCGCGCGCCTAATCGACGTCTCAGGAGACCCAGGAGCTGGCGTGCATTTTGGGCAACGTCTGAGCCTTGCCATACAACGTGGAAATGTCGCCAGCTTATTGGGCACTCTACCATGCGACCGCAGCGATTTGGGGTCCATTTTTATTTAATTTAGTATTTATTAGACTTTATATATTTTTAAGTTTTTAATTTAAGTATTTTTAAGGTTTAGTTTATGGTTTTTTTATTGACATAAATATATTCCTTATACTTAAAGCTTATAAGTGCCATTTTACTTCTATGTATATTGTAATGTGTAAATAATATTGTATCAAGTTCAGTCACTAAATACACGTCTTATTAAAAGATTGAAGTATTTGACACCTGAATGTCTGGGGTTTATCTGCAAATATGTCGATGTGACATTCTTTGCACAATTTGTTGTATTGTCGATGTAGTCTGTTCATAGTAGCGTAGTAACCAAGATTGCTCCTGCTCTCCTTCACAGAAAATGGGACATATCTTCCAACCCTCGCTAACTTGTACGGAACGTTAAGATTAACCAATCGTAACAAAGAGGGACAATCCGTAGTTCCGTTGACAACTTTATAAAGAAGCATCAAATCCAGCGACAACTTGCGTTCCCTTAAACTGTTCAGACCGAAATAGTCCAGTCGTTCCTCATACGAGGTCAGCTTTTTTGCCTTATGGGCTTGATATGATAGGTGCCACATAAATCGTTTCTGGACTCGCTCTACCCGCTTGATATGACCATCAATATTATATTTTGGAAGCAGTACATCAACACATCTAGAAAATCTAATAAATTTCCATTTATCTAGGTTGAGAAATAATTTATTATCGTTACACTACTTCGATAATCGGTCAAGATCTGGTCGCCGCTCGATGCGCACACGTGCTAACCTTTTTTTTTTTTTTCCCCCTGAGGAAAATGCATTAAATTGCATACTCCGGCTGTGGCGAGCCGGCGGTTATGTGGGGCTCTCCTCCCCAGAAGGGGGAGGCCTACCTACTAAAAACCTCAGGGATGGCCTTCCTCAGGCATGTAGGGGGCCCCCGGGAACATCAAGCAACTTCCAGGAACCCCCAGCCTCCGCTCCCCTGTCTAGAGGGGAGCCCTCCTCGGGGAGGCTACTACCTCCCCCGGTCTCCTCCACCGACGACGCCCCCGGCCACGGAAGGGGCGTGGTCCATCCCGGGTCGCCGTAGCAGTCGCGACTTCCTCGCGCCCGCCGGCGACCCGCGGCGGCGCCGCAGCTGTGCTACCGAGCCCGGCGCCGCCTTCTTCGAGCGGGATCGGCCATCTCCCGACCCCGCTCGGCGGCCTCCTTCTGGAGCATCACTGCTTCACAGAAGTAGGCCACAGCCCTCCAACCTCCCTCGTCCGCCAGCATTGCCGCAATCAATGCCGGCGGAGACAGATCTCGCCCGATCTCTGCGACCAAGACTCGGCACTCGGAGGCCCACGCGGGGCACTCCGGCAGCGTGTGCTGGGCCGAGTCAAGGTCGGATGCGCAGTGGTGACAATGTGTCGATCCCTCCCGTCCTATTCGACACAGATACTCACCGAAGCAGCCGTGCCCGGTGAGTATCTGAGTCAATCGGTAGGTGACCTCCTCCTTCCCGTGGAGCCAAGCTTCGAGGTGCGGAAGTACGGCACCGATGGCCCGCTGGCGCGCGCAGATCCGTAATTCGAGCTGCGCACGCCAGGCCACCTCAATCCGTCGGTGCCACTCCCGCTTAGGCACTTCGTGCGCAGGTTCCAGGGTGCTCCCCCCATCGCCCCCCGGTCGACACGCCGCGACGCATACGTCGCCGCGTACATGTCGGCCAGGATGTCGAATGGGGGGGAGCGTCCCAGAACCGTCGCCGCCTCGTACGAGATTGTACGGTAGCCTCGTACGATCCGTATGGCCATTATCCGCTGCAGGCTCCGTAGCAGAGCTCTGCAGCGGGGGGACCTCGCGCAGTCTTGCGACCACACGGGAGCCCCATACATGGCCACGGATCGCACGACGCCCTCGTACAGGCGGCGAACTCCATCCCTCGGTCCCCCGAGATTGGCAGCAGGCGATGCAATGCGCCCGCCACCCTTTTGGCTCGGGGGACCAACCGCACGAAATGCTCCTCGAAGCTCCAGCGGCGGTCCAGGGTGAGGCCCAGGTACTTGATGTACGGCCCCACCGGGACCACCGCGTCACCCACCCGGATCCGGCAGCTGGGTGGTTCCAGGCCGTGGAACCATAGCGCCTCGGTTTTGTGAGGCGCTATTTGTAAACCCAGCTGGCGGATCGCCCGCACGACACATGCCACCCCAAGGTCGGCAAGCCTGAGCACCGGCCCGAAGTCGGCCCCAGTCGTCACGACGAGAGTGTCGTCAGCGTAGCAGACGACACTCACGCCGCGAGGAAGGCTGGTGCGAAGGACCGCGTCGTATGCGAGGTTCCATAGCAAGGGTCCCAACACCGACCCCTGCGGAACGCCGCATTCGACCCTCCTCGACGTTTCCCTCCCGTCCCGTCCCATCACGCCGATCGTCCTGTCGCGCAGATAGTCCCCGACCACGGCCCGCAGGTAGGAAGGCAGCTCGTGGTATACGAGCGCCTCCCTAATGGCCGGCCAGGGGAGGGTGCCGAAGGCGTTGACGTTGTCTAACGACACCGCCAACGCCACCCCCCCCGATCGGACTGCGGACTCCGACAGGGAACGAACACGCTGGACGGCGTCCAGCGTTGATCGCCCCCGCCGGAATCCAAATTGACAGTCCGATAGGTCGGGACCCAGGCGCGACAGGTGCTCGCTGATACGAGCGGAGATAACTCTCTCGAAGAGCTTCCCCGCCTCGTTCAGCAAGCAGATCGGACGGAACGAGGACGGAACGTCGCCGGTCCTTCCCTCCTTCCTGAGGAGCACCAGCCTGGCCGACTTGCAGTCGACGGGGAACACGCCCTCGCGGAGACAGCTCGTAAAGAGCTGCCTCACCGTGCTCCCAAACGCCCTGAGCGCCAGCGCTAGCACCTTTCCCGGGACCCCATCCGGTCCCGGGGCAGTGTTGCGCGCAGAGAGCCGCGAAACGGCCCCGGCGAGCTCGCTCTCCGTCACCCGGAGGTACACGTGCTAACCTATTGGCTCAATCCACTTTAGTCTTGTTTTCAGTGTTATATTTTGTAATTAATATTAAAAGTAATTAGTTAAAAAGGTGTTGTACAATACGACTGTGTTTATATTTTTTGAATTCCTCTCGTCGTAACGTCCGCGATGAACAGTGATAACCAATACCGCTGCGAGGCCTCCTCTGACGCTCCTATATATATATATATATATATATATATATATATATATATATATATATATATATATATATATATATATCGTTGGGTCACTTTGTAAGTCTAACAATGCTTCGTTTCTCGGAATATGCCTGTAATTCTAACTTACTGTAACGTACTGCTAACTACTGTCAGAGAACAATGCTCACGCCCACTACTACTAAAGGTTCGCATTTCATCGGGCTAAGTCGATAAGTCTCGTTCTTCTACCCTTTAAACGATTAATTTTAGAAGCTCGACTACCATCTTTATATGAAGTGACCTATGAAGTCAATTTAAACAGAAAAAGACTGAGTACTAAATACATCCTCTGAGTCGGAATCCGGAATGTTGGCTGCACTAAAACATGGCCGTGACACTTTGCCACTTATCTCAGAAATCAGCATGAATTGAAACCACATATACAGTACGCATCAATCTGTACTGTTTGACCTAAGTTGCTGTTACTCGTCGCTCTTATGTCGCTGGAAATACTAGCGAATTTCGTGTACAAATGTAATGGTGTAGCGCGCAGCTTGAAGTAAGTAGTTACAACTACTTACTTTCAGCTTGTTTGCTTGCTTTGTTTCAAAGAATACTTGCGACTCTGTCCCTTTAATCTGATGAAGGACTGTATGATTAATCGACTACTTACCACTAAAATGTCGACCAGTTTTCGTGACCGAAGATTAAAACGGGCCATTTCCTGTCTTATAACATCAATCATCTTAAATCTGCATACAGCACAATGGCCCCAGAGGGTCGCCTTTACGCCTTAAGCCCTGTCGCTTTGCAGATGGGTAAATCTTCGACCCTGTGCTGTAATATTCGGGCATTTATTTTACCTGTAACAATAACGGACAAAAGTTAGTGAAATCAACGAAATTATTTACAGAATTTACAATCTTAGACTAAGCCAAATTATTTTATTTAACAACAAAAGGAAAACAGCATTTATCACACAACCGATTAAAATTAAATGTACAAAACATTAGCGGACAGACAATATAATTTATGGTTGAACAATTTGTATAAGAACATATACACTACTGCTCTCAATGTTGTCTTAATGATAACATTTGAAATAGCTTCGACCTTACCATGTAATCCATTATTCTACGGTGAGTTTTGTGGATAGAAGATATTCTGCTTAAAAATTTCTTTTGGATCTTTTCGATACGCTCAATATTGTTTTGACAGTATGGGGTACCAAACAAAAACACAGTAGTCCGTTTGACTATGGACCAATGCAAATATCTTTTATTCTCAAACATGCGCGGATATCGTCGTTCATATTGCAATTTGTTCTATGTCAAAAATTGGTATTTTTTTTATTATTATTGAGGTATGCTTAGATAATAATTCTGAGCGCGACCGAAAGACGAACGCAATAGTTATGAAACGTTAGTTAAAAATATTTTAGTGTTATAATAGATTTTTTTTTTTCAGTACACAGTTTTTTTACTCTCCTGTAAACTTGTCATTTCTGACATAGATCTAATTGCAATATGAACGACGATATGTTGCTGTTATTATAAAAAAAAGAACACACGTACTATGGTATTTACGTGCACAAATAAACGAAATTAGTTGCCGGTGCGATTTTTTAATTTCAAACATAAAACGCACCGCGTAATTTATATAAAAAAATATTTCCGGCTGCTGTATGTACGAGATGTGTGGCTGGCAAAACACATTTTCGTTCAGTAATTTTCTTAACATGACAAATGTTACTCTCAATAATAATACTATTTTTGTTAAAAAAAAATCAAATTAATGAACTCTTCTTCTTCTGACTAGCCTTGTTCTTATTTACTTGCGGTCGGCCCTGCTGATCAATTTTCACCAGGACGATTTGTCGTGGGACATCCGAGGTGTTAGTTTTCCATTATTCAGGTCTCTGTTAATAAGGGAAATCCATGTAAGGCGGGGTCTACCGCGTTTTCTGGGTTGGGTACTCATGTCGAGTATTAATCTCGTCATGTGGCCTGGTGGCTGCCGCATGCCTATTGCCGAACTACCTACTGTACTGTACAACTGAAGTCCTCAACTGTGGCTCGGCCTTTAAACGCAAATAATTCGACCTGCAATAGGGTAGACGACTACAACTGATTATTACCATTTTTATACTATAATTATCTGATTTGAACAATTTATATCTAATGAAAGTATGTCAAAATAGAAATTTCAGTTTATTTATTAATTTATATTGTTTTTAGATTTCTAAAAATGAGCAATTTTTATTTACGTAATTTTAATGAAACGAACACATTTCTAGCATTCTCACATTAAATGTAACATATTTTTTATATAGAAAGTATACATATAAACGTACAAATAACAAAGTTATTTTAAAATTTGTTTATACGTTCATACAAATTAGGCGAGTTTACTGAGTTATGATGTCACAATTGTAGTGCATTTAGTATGGAGCGTTTTTGAGCGACCCGCGACAGCGCCGCAAACATGTTGATGTATCTTCAAAAGTAATAGGTGCAGGTGTGCTGTTGGTTCTACAATATTTTTCACTTAAAAGAGTACTCCTATTATATACAGAATTTAAAAAATTGTCGTCTACCCAATTGCCTACTTTACGGCCTAATAATGTAATACATTTCCTCAAGGTTATATGGTCACAAATTTATACCATGATTCGCTTAATAGCCTTAATGTAATTGGGAAAAATTATCGGTTCGCCTAATTAGTAGTGTATATTTGTAAATTGAATAATCAAAATTATGTAAATAACGTGTATTCGTCTGATAGGTTCATATATTTTGTAACAAAACGGAACATATTCCGAAAGACACCATTTGTGCTTTTGTACATGTAAGCTTGAAAATCTTATAAAGAATGTTTCATGGCTGACGAAATAATTTTTAATAGTGTTTATCCACCAGAAGTGAAGATTCTATAGAAAATATATTAGGACGTATTACAAAGGATATTGTTTACGTTTGCTGATTCCGCGCAGTTGATGATGACGATTTCGGTCTGAACAGTTTGAAGGAACGCAGGTTGTTGCTGGATTTGATGCTTCTATATAAGGTTGTCAACGGAACTACGGATTGTCCCTCTTTGTTACAATTGATTAGTCTTAACGTTCCGTACAAGTTAGCGAGGGTTGGTAGCTATGTCCCATTTTCTGTGAAGGGGAGCAGGAGCAATCTTGGTCACTACGCTACCATGAACAGAGTACAGCGACTATACAATAAATTGTGCAAAGAATGTCACATCGACATATTTGCAGATAAGCCCCAGACATTCAGGCGTCAAATACTTCGATCTTTTAATAAGATGCGTATTGACTGAGCTTGATGCAATATTGTTTACACATTACAATATTAATTTGCCCTTTCTTAATTTATTTTTTTTTTATATAAATTTCTTTTTATTCCAATATATGTATGTATGTTCGTATGTGTATATATTTAAGCATACTGTAGTCCACATTGCATGCCGTGGCGACCTATAATTAAGAAAATACTTAGCTTTAAGTTTGTATTTTTGAATTATTCCTGTTTTTATTAATACCAGTGTTTATCTTGTTGGTTGTCCAAATAAATAAATAAATAAACAAATAAATGACTTGTCCAACATACAATGGACTTCCGCAAAATAACACCTGCTACAATAGAGTATAATAGGACGTATCAAGCTACATCTTTCATATACAAACTTAATAAATTTATTTTTTTCTTACTCATCGACAGTCCTACATCAGCGTTCGAGAAATACTACGCAGCAATCTATTTAATTATTTATTTATTTTAAAGGGGATAACAAACAGTTACAATATAAAGTATACTATAGTTTGCTTAATCTATGCATGCCAATACTGCAACCAACAACGTTATCCACAGATTAACAAATACAAAAATAATGCGCTATACTTGACCTCAATGGCCAGCTCTTAATTTCTCGGGTCTTCGGATCGGATCGACACCTTTTTTTTTTGGGGGGGAAATGCATTATGCACCTTGACACCGCGCTGGCTAGGCGCGGCCGTGTGTGGGGCTCTCCGGTCTGAGAGGACCGGTCTACCCACTAAAACCCCCCAGTGTTCTCTAGGCCCATGCGGGGCACATGGCGGTGTGCGCTTTCACGATTCTACCGCCATATGCTCCGGGGCCGGCTCGACCTAGAACTGATCGAGCCAACTCCAAGGGAGGGGCTGTCCGAGAACACTTGGACAGTCCCCCAGACAGAGAAGCATCACTACGACGTGCGCGATTGCCAGTCGCGCACGCAGCCTTGCATTAGGCGAGCACCGCGCTTGCGTGTGCTCGCCTTCTCCTACCTATCCGTCTACGGCGGAAGGGAGCGGCATCGATGTCCTCCTCCCGCTCCCTCCTTCTGCGAGATTACGTTTTCGCAGAAGGCGACAGCCCCCCATTCCGCCTCGCCGCGGAGCATGGCCACGACCACGCTCCGCAGCGAGAGGTCGCTGCTTCCTAGCGTAGCAATTAGATCGCTGCGCTGTTGTTGCCACGCCGAACACACAGCCAGTGTGTGCTCGGACGTGTCGTCGGGAGCGTCACAGTGGTGACACTGCGGCGTTGTCTCCCGACGTGCGACCCGGTGCAGGTAGTGACCGAAACAGCCATGTTCAGTCAGCACCTGCACATTGGATCGACACCTAGGGTCCACCTATTATTTAACTTATATTTACCTTAAATATTAACACCGGCTTTGAAACAACGTGTATATTCGAAAAGTCAAAAAAATAAATTTAAACATAAGGTTGAATATCATACAGCAAACGGACACTTAAAAACTTCGAAAGTTGCTATGACGACATAATGTTTAATAAATAATACGCATCATTTGACATTTCTGGATATAGCAATTTAGTCCTTAATGCAATGTCAGTGCCTATACGATATTTCAACAAAATGGTTCGGGAATCAAATCCCTTGACACAGCAATGCGTCACTTTACAACTTGACCTTGAGACAGCTCTATGTCTCTCGTAATGGCGACAATTTATACATGTGTTACTAAACGTACATAAACAAGATAATGTTTAAAATAGTTATGCGTGAACGATATTATTAACAGAAGACATTAAATGACAAATTATACTTTAAAAAGTAATGCGAACAGTGAGAACAGAGTTTAAGACAATGAGAACAGACCTCACATTTTGATAAACAACAAACAATCCCAAGAACAAACAAAATAGTTTCCCCATTGCAATAGTCACTTAGTCACAAATGTATTAAAGATGAGATAGCGGAGACAGTTGCTTACGCTCGGAATAAATCAAGAACGCTTTTCCATAACGGGCAATTTGATTGAGGCAACAGTTTCCCCAAATGCCGGATCAGATGAGTTCCGATAAATGCATATGTATTCGACACTGAGGACAAAAAATAAACTTATTCCGCGGGCGAGCCATTTGGAAAGCATTCGTAATCGGAAAATGATACGATATTCCAGAAATAGCGTATAAAAACAGGCCTTCGTGTTATACAGGAATACTGAACATAGTGATTTAGGCGTACAACGAGCGTTATTGAGATTGTGTTTGCCAATATTTGGGACTACAGTCGGGCCAATTTAATAGGCCACATTTGACATTTGTTCATAGTGAGGTGACCTGCTTAAAACTCCGATTATGGTGAAAAAATCGATATTTACTTCAAACATATGTGAATCGAATACAGTTATTATGGAAAAGTACTTTTTTTTTAATTTTAATAGGCAAACGAGCAAATGGATTACTTGATGGTAAGTGATTATCGCTGCCCGCAACAACAGATGTGTTGGCGGCCTTTTAAATGTGAATACACTCTTTTTTATAGGTACTGTATTAATATATTATTTCTCTGTTAAAGAAGTTATTATTGTTTTTTTATTATAAAACAAAAGAATAACATGTTTTATTTTAATAAAAATTTGACTCAAAAAAAATCAAAATCAAAATCAATAATCTTTATTCAACATAGACCTTTACAGGCACTTATTGACGTCAACAGACAAAACAAAAAAACAAAGCTTAAAAAAAGAAAACAAAACCTTGTCCGTACGTACGAATAAGGAAAAAAAAGAAAAAAAGAAAAAAATTGACTCGACACCTGTTCGGAAATTGGGAGAGCCTTCTCGAGAAGAATAGGCAAGAAACTCTGAAGGTCTATTTTTTATCTCCTCTTTACAATGTAAATAATTACAATAATATAATACAATATAGTATAAGATACAATCATACTATTAATTCATGGTCAAACTGACTGACTATAATTCATGGTGAATAATGCTTTCACAAGTAATCATTGCATTCATTCGATTTATTGAGGGACATCACTTACGTATAGACTTCACTGAACGCAACATTGTAACAACGGTCATTTGTGCATTTCCAAACTAAAAAAATATTGAATATTTTATGTCCGCCATTACAAGGTTAGTTGAGGAATTTTAATGAAATGTCAAATGTGGCCTATTAAATTGACCCGACTGTAGTAGAAATCTTTATTGCTCCCAACAACTATTACTTTTATCAATTTATTTACCTAAAATTTGTAATGTATACTAATTGGGTGCATAAAAGTTTAATTAAGTTATTATAATTGGCACCAACATAATTATTTTTTAATTACTTTAAATTTACAAAGTTAGAAATATGCAAACATCTCAAGTGATTTCATTTTTTTTTTGTAATCTGTGTATACCTATACAGATTACAAAAAAATGAAGTAATTTCATGTATGTACATATATTAATTGTAATATGGTTAAGTGTAGTTTACATATATTAGTACATACTATATTTACAGATAGACATTATATAGAGATGGTAAATATGAGTCATTAAATTTTATTGAAAAAAGAGAAGGATCTATGGTTACAAAGTGCATGGGGCACTAAATGGCGCCATGATTTTGCCAGAAAGGTACGTTTGCTGTGCATGGTATCTGGTGGGTATGGCTAAAATCAAAAGATAAATAAAAAAAGGAATACTACATTAGAAGAATAAATTACAAAATAGAGCGCTGAGGGAAATGTGCGGTATTTTTTATTTATTTATTCATTCAGCAAACTTAACAGCTTTCACATTAGTAATACAATCTTCAAGTTAAATACATAAATAGCCAATAATAAAGTTTGTCATATTAAAATTAGCAGATGACGTATGTAGTTAGTAGAATATGGATAAGTACATTAGAGGTAACTAATACAAGTAACTAGTATATGAATAAGTACATCTGAGATAATTAAATTTATCTAACCATATGAAGAAGTATGTGTGCATGCGTGTGTGTGCATGTGTGTGTGTATGTGTGTGTGGGTGGGTGTGGCTACTCTGAAATACTGTTTGAGAACGGGGCAAATGCTTTATATACTGTTTATGAATTGGTTGCGAGTCAGAAAGAAAATGTCCGTATCACAAAATCTATCTTCGTAAGTTTGTATAAGACGATATAATACGGAGTGTTTGGCGTAATTTGAGCGAGCTGATCCAGCGTAAAGTGAGCTCTTTCGCCTGGTGCGCATACTGCAAGCGTAAAGAGCGATCCGCGCCGTAAGCACCGGGCAGTCCAGTGTAGCATTCACTATATCATATAGTAGCTTCATATCAGCGACCATACGACGGTCCTCAAGGGATGCATTTCAAAAGGGGTGCATTTCAAAAGTTATAAGTCTTTCCTTATAGCTTTCATGTTTCTTATGGCGATAGTTTAAACGTCGAGTGAAACAGCGCTGAACCGATTCGATACGAGCCTTATGTGTGACATATGATGGGGACCATACTGGTGAAGCATACTCCACAATGCTACGCACGTATGCAAAATATAATATGTTTAAAGACTGAATTCTTTTAAATAAAAAAAAAAAAAGTAAAAATTCGTTTATTTGATACTACATTATAAATAACTGACAATGTCGCCCTGCCCTCTGATGTAGCTTGCGCTGTGTCTCAGAGAACAGTTCCTTCCCATTTTGTAACATGATTACAGTATGACAATAAAGTAACTCTTACAATTACAACATAATTTAATTTAATTATACCTATGCTTAGCATCAATCAGTACTCGTATTTATGTGTGTGTGTGCGTGTGTGTGTGTGGGTGTGTGATTGTGTGTAAAATTTTGCTATATGAATTTTATACTTTAATGTCTAAAAGATTTTCTGTGGTATCGTACGTTAATTTTATTAGCCACTGTTTTAATTTGCTTTGCACTTCTATGGAGGAATCCCAGCATTTTGTGGGCTCTCTGTATTATAACTTCAAAATGGAATGCAAATGACAGCTTACTGTCCAACATGACTCCAAGGTCACGAACTAAGTTAACTCTAGGAATCACAGAGCCATCAAATTGATAGTTATAAGATATAGCACTACGCTTCCTTGTGTAAGTGATTACTTGACACTTTTTAACATTGAGCTCTACGCGATTGTTCTTACAATATTCAAAAAGTCGGATTAAATTTGATTGCAGATTTTCACAGTCAGCAATGCACCGAATCGGCATGAAAATCTTACTGTCATCAGCATATAAAAGAATCTGGAAGTATCTAGGGACATGATTCAATGTCGTGCAAATAGATATTAAAAAGCAATGGTCCCAGATGAGAGCCAAAGAAGAAGTATGAAAGAAGATAGGAAAAAAAGAGAAGGCAATGCTTCGATGGCTTATACATGTAGAAAGGATAAACGAAAAGCGGCTGACGAAAGATATTTTAAAATAATGTGAATGGGCAAGTTAGTAAGGAAGTTACTTGGACCAAAAAAGAGATATCCAGAAGAAATGCCAGGTAAGGAGAACCCGTAACAGAAAATTTCAAAAAACACCTCACGTAATTTATGGACGCCCCCATATTAGCCAACAACAACAGAATATTATGATTTTAATATCATGAATTAATTGGAAGAAGAAATTCGAGAAATAAATCCACTGTTTGCATAAATACTTTATATAATTCATTATATAATTTGTGCAATAAAGTGTATGAATGAATAAAAAGGTTATAAAATAGATGTTTACTGGTAATGTCAAGTGGATTTGTTACTGTTACAATTAATATATAATAAATAAAACTACAATATTTATAAGTGCTTCAAGAAAAGAAATATAAAAACGAAATGTTTTCGAAACAGTCTTTAGGTAAATGACAATAATTGGCATTTTTAATTGGCAGTCAGCCTTTGGCACTTTTATTTTATAGTTTTTTTTTTATTATATATTCACACATATAAACAAATAAATGGAAATATTACATAATACGCCAATAAATCTACAACTACCAGTCAACACTGTCAATCTCAAAACGATTAAAGAAAACGAGAACTGTTCGAACATGATTCCGATTGCGAAAGTTTGAAACAAAAGAAAATTCAAAGAAAGTCGCCGAGAACTATTCTCGATGAAGTTTGGAATCTTCTTTCGGATCTTTACGTGCTTATTTTTTAAGAACTTCCGTTTTTCAATCGAGATCCGTTTGAGTTACGAACTCTTTCGATGCTATTGTGATAAACCCCAGTTATATTGAAGACCTTTTCTTTAGGTTAAAGTTTGTGATTAACTCCGTATCATTTCACTGCAGCGATTCGACGCCATTTTAATGTGATTTGTGTGCTAGATCATTTGAAAGATTCAAACATACAAATATTCATTTAATTATCAAACAAAATAGAGATACAGTGAGTACTAAATAATTATGCATACACTAAAAAGTGAACAGCGTGATTACACAATATGGAAAACATAAAGTCGGTTAAGGAAATCAATACATAGTATAAAACAAAGTCGCTTTCGCTGTATGTCCGTATGTATGCTATATTGATCTTTAAAACTACGCAACGGATTTTGACGCGGTTCTTTTTAATAGATAGAGTGATTCTTAAGGAAGGGATTCTTAAGGAAATAATAAATGCATAATATAGTAGAGAAACACTGATAAATTTAAAGGTTTCTAATGTGATGTCGTAAATAAGCACGGTTTTTGCGCTTATATTGCAAACGCTGGCTGAACCCTACGAGATAGACCAAAATAATGTACTACAGTATTGTACAACTTACAAAAATCCACAAAAAAGTCCGCGATGGTATATGTCTATCTCTTAGGGATAACCCACCATAACCATTTTTTCACTGCACCCGTGCGAAGCCGGGCGGGTCGCTAGTTAAAAATAAAATGGAAATCATTTAAGCATTTTAGGAAAGATATTTAACAAGAAAAGAAATATGACAACAATTTCTAGTGTCAGAAAAACATTTAAAATAGATAGCTACATTTTTGATCAGTTATAACGGAAATAATCAATTCAGTGCAGGATTAGATGAGACCAAAAAATGTATGTTATTATTTTCCGAGTGTTTACTAAGCAGTTGTATTCACTATACTTACAAACCGATAATTATGAAAAGAGACATTGTTGTTTGAAACCTAGACGGCGAAAGGGCCTTGCATGCTCTAAAAAAAGAAGTTACTCAGAGGTAGACCACCGACAAAGGAGAAGTAAGTCAGAGTACCTTATTACAAATCATCTGCATATATAAAACAAAGTCGAGTTTCGATTGTATTACCGCTACGTGTATTTATATAGTAAATATTTATAAGTGTTAGTGTAAGTCTTATTTTACTATATTAATTTTATTGAAATCGCACACCGTCCACAATTGTTAACACATTTCGCAGGTTGACTGATAGAGAATGCCTCTGGCATTAAGTCCGCCATTTGTACCCTAGTTAACGAAAACTAAAAGTTCTCAACACAAAGGTGTTACATTCTGATATAGTTTAGATGTTGGTAGCTTTGTGGGCTCTATGTCCGAATTTAAAAAACCTCCGTTCAAAAAAAAAACAAATTTATAATTAAGAAAACACAACGAGCTGCTTAACCTTGTACGTGCATAGATACTACAGACTTTCGGAACTTGGAAGAGCCTTCTCGAAAAGGACTAGCAAAAATTCGAAGTCTATAAATTGTGATCTAGTCGCTCTATCATTAACCCAACTCGATTCGATTTCCAGTCTATTCATTTTCTACAATGATGAATGATACTGTGAACTGCATCATATTCGAAATCTGATACTATCATAAATAAAAAACTTCGCTGAATTTTCTTTTCCTACTTTTGTCTAATATTTGAATAGTTATTCTGCTGTTCTTGATGAAGACGAATGCTACACATATTATTTACACATTACACATATTTTTATCATCATATTTAAATCAGTTCCAGCATTCGTGAATTATAAAAATTTGCTAATCAGTAGTAAAACAATCGAAACACTGTGTAATCAAATGAATGTAGCAGAAACGTGGATTTCACGATAGATGCCGTGACCAGAGAGGACAAAATTCAGAAATTAAATGTTTACTGTTTGTGACGCTGTGAATTATGGCTGTTTATATTTTACCGCCGTACATATAAACCATAAATATAAAACAACAAACCCGAAACGAAGTACCGAACTCAATTAATATACCATTCAGTTTACTACGTCGTATTCCAAATAAACAACTCTGCCCACTTCCATAACACTTACACCGATATGGAGATACTAACTGCGGATAAGAGCTTCGAATGAATGCGTCCGACGATTATTGAAATTATGGTGTCGTATCGGCCAATCTACCCTTTAACTGCAAACTGGACGCCGTAGTTACCCCTCTCTTTCTAACAGCTAAGGGTTCATTCCACGGAGAAACGTCAGCTGAAGTCGAATCGTTGTGCGGTTCAAAAACAATATATCTATAGGCGTTAGTATAAAACCTTTTCCAAAATTGGTTATGATTTAGATATGATGCTTATTAACACGTTGATGAAAGTAGATAGAAACATCATCATAATCCAGCATCAAACATTATTACCATCATGTAACGCCGTGTATATTTTCTATATTAATTCTATAAACTTAGGTAGCGTTAAATAATCAGTTTGGGCGTACTTTCATTTATATATTCTAACATAAATAACAAAATAAATAACTGACGAACGTAACTACAGACATGGACGACTACAGGCACGTTACGTAAACGTATCATTATCAACCTTCTCATTTGCATTCATATTAGGTGGTGAAGGCGTCACATGTTGTCTTTTTCCATTCTTCTCTGTGTTACGTCATCACCATATTGACATTATTCGCAATGCACACTAATGACGCAATGAATCTTATAATCTTAGAACTTTCCCAACCCTTATGTTCACAATCACATACATAACTCTTCTGGTAAAATTACTGTCACCCGTCTCATTAACACATACTTATACCACGCTAGTCTGTTATCTCTTATCGTTCTTATTATACGTATACAATGGTACATAAAATGGAACATAAAAAGAAGAATTACAAATGTAGGGTACGAACAGGGAAACAGACCTGTCCGTCACACAGAACAATTGATGTAATATGTGCTGCAGTAGCACAAAAAGGTCCGTAGCTCAGCGCCAATATTTGCATATGTTGATCAAATTTTGTTTATCGAGAACTCGAACGTCTACTTCGATTGGAATGACGGAACGAGTAAATAATGGAATCAAGCCTACGAGGAGTGAGTAAGACCTCTTTTCGGACTCGGATACAATTTAACGAGCAGATCAAGACGTTCGTATCTCTCAGTTTTGACAGCCTAATAAGTTTGGTCCGAGCCTCGTTGCTTTACGGTAACGTATTTCGGTCAATCGTAAAAAAATGAACGACTTACTTCGGCCTTACAGTTTACGAGCCGCCACCCCAGGGGAATACTGACATAGCGTCAAGGTAAGTCTTGAAGCTATCAGGCATGTGTGGATTCGATATCATTACTTTTATGAAGGAGCTAAATAAATCGAAGCTGTGATGATAATAATAATAATAATGTAGGGAAGTGATGACCCCATCGCCCGCTGGTGGGGCATTTAATGCCCCTTGACTGCCGTACCCCATCAGTGCAGTCAGTCTCCCTCAGGGCAGCTTGTGGCGAGCTGTCGGTGAGTTGCGTCACCGAGGTTACCGATGTGCTTCAGGGGGGCGTATGCCACCCGCCTCTGTCTTGCCTTAGCCAGCCGGACAGAGTGAAGTCGCAAGAGCAAACGCTCGAAGGGTGGAAGTGTAATGTCATAACGCCGACGGCGTCTCGATCGCTGTCGCAGACACACCTCTCTACACCCTTAGCCGTTCACACCAATGTTGCTCTCTTCGCGCCAATATTGGTCTGCTTTTTGGGGTGCCCATTTAGTGAGCGGCGAGTCACCACCTGCCATATTTAAATCAATTAGGAGACTTTGAGAAGGCAGGTGACCGGAGTCACGCTCCACGCACGCTTTTATTAAATTTCGCTTAAATGGCCTCTACGCATCACACAAACATCTGCCCCCACCAGGACTCGAATCGGAACTTCAGAAACGGTGACGCCTTGAAACTGGCGTACTAACTAGTCAAGACATATGAGATTGTGGGGTCCAGTAATAAAAAACAGAGCATCTTGAAGAAATATCGATCAAAAAGGCCAAAATTATGAAGAACTAGCTAGTACCTAGTAATAATAGTAGTAGGATGATTATGTATGTGCTGATTATATATCTTTGTTATTATCAAATGTGGATTAAAATTGACAGTGTGCAGTTACTCCTAATTTGCTACTTTATGAAAATAATTGCCACATTGAATCTCAAAATAGAACACTATCACTATCAGTTTCAATAAGAATTTTATAGCAACAGAGTTCTAGTATAAACCTACAGATCGTATTCCATAGACATCAATTGACAGCGACCATTCTAAATTGGTCGGTTTATACCTACCTACTTCAACCATTACAAGAAAGGTGTAATAGCGTAAAAAAATACTCATATGTCGGCAGACTTATGTCGTAGCCAAGTGTGGGAGTTTAACTGTTTATTACGCGTCAAATGTTAGAAATTCTTCTATGGAGTTTCATAATGTATGACATACTTAATAAAGCGTAGTTCACAGGCTTTATTTAGGCTGGATGGAAGGTTAAAACCTTTTTATATTAAAGCAAAATATTGTCCTCTGAAAAGATTCACGCTAGCTAATGAGGCTTTATTTTTGTAAAACGTCGCTCAAAAATGTTGGATGTAAGGAAACACATGTTATTTTTTATTAAATAAAACATTTCAAATAAGCATATGGCATATGCTTGAATCATATAATGTAACTGAAAGAATCCGATGTCAATAACTATGTTATAATAAGAAATATCGAAATAAATATTATGTATTTTCCCTGATTTGAATTCAGGCCTATTCTTTTTACGCCTTCCTAAATATGTACACATTATGAGTAACATGAATTAAATTAAAGCAAGAAAGTAAAACTTATGAAATGTCCGAAATTTAATCTCTACCATGAAATATTGGTTTTAGAACTATAAGATTTGTTAAAACAAAAAAAAAGTGTAGCAGTGAACAACGTTCCGTTCCAAGTTCTTTGACAATTAAATAGAATTTTCTAGAAGTTGTTCTAACATAGTTGGGCTATTAATTCCATATAAAATGTAATACGTTAAAGAAAACCGCTGTAAAAACTATGACAGTGTATTCTTACAAATGATGTATTTCTTATCACAAAACAAATAAATGTGTTGTTGGATAATTCTAGCCATTTTTATCATACAATGGATACATTTAAATTGAGTAGGAGTCTCAATGAAATTTTGTATGAAACAATGCGATTTCAGAGTAAGTTCCAAAGTGAAAATTACATTTCATTTATATGATCCTTATTTTAACTATCACACGTTTTACAATGTACGATAAAAATAACCGCCATTATTACAAGCGACATAAGACCTATACGTATCTGAATTTCAATATGTTGTTATATGTTCTACGTACAGAATTGCATCGTTTAATATGCTTAGGCGTATGATTCCTGAAAACTTTTTTAAAAAATTAGAAATATCCAAAATGTTCTAACTACTTAAAACTTATCCTTTTCATATCTAAAAAAAAAAAAACGATAGCAAATGATTATGGTCATCGATAGAGCAGTTAGAGAAAGTAAAAACTATTTTACCAATCCTATGTTAAGTGTATGCCTTCGCTTTAGGTCGGATACGTTAAGTGCTGGATATATCTCGACTTATTTGATAACGTATTCGTACGTACATACGTACGTACTGATATCAGTTTTTCGATATCACTAATTAACGGAAAAACTTTCTGTATAAGTCTAAACCTATCTATAATCATAGTGACACTCGAGTTCTTGCCTATTGAGGACCACGGCGATCTCGCAACCACCGATTGTATCTTCATGTTATTCAGTCAACGAAATAACCCGCCCTATCTGACCATCCCATCTGACCCACGCCCTAATGAAACGGAACGAAATTCGGCAAAAACTATTTTTTTCCAACATGCTACGATATATATCCATCACATAACCGTCATTGATACAAATCGTATTTATGGTAGAGTGGCCAGTAAATTTTTTGTTGGTTTACTCGAGCCGCCAGCAATGTAATTGAAAAAAGAATGTTTTCAATTCTTCATAATATGTAAAGGAATAGTCTAGTCCATACAACCATTATCTTTCGGATTTTTCTTCGCTCTTGCTAGCCATGTAGAATTGTAGTATCTTTTTTTGCTGTATCAGATTTATGCTTAGATCTTAAAAACTACGCAACAGATTTTGATGCGATTTTTTTTAATAGATAGAGTGATTCTTAAGGAAGGTTTATATGTATCATAATATAGTAGAGAAATACTGCTAAATTTATTTGTTTCTAATGTGATGTCATAAATAAGTCCGCGATGGTATATGTCTATCTCTTAGGGATAACCCACCATAACCATTTTTTATCCTTTACTAAAAATGATTATTTACGAAGTGATTTTAGACAAAAGAGCGTTAATCCTTATCCAATTAAGTACCTTAAATACATTGTGCATTTATCATAGATCAATATGCTTTTTACAGCATGTAATTTAAGTGAATATTTCCGAAGATATCACAAAGGAGTATGCCCATTCGTAGTATCACCTTTACTCGTCCTTGTGCCTTAACCAAACTAATACCAAAAAATAAGTAACAATTTTGAACAAAACTCTGCAATATACCAAGCCGAAACTTCGCCGGAGATAAATCCACATAATAATTAGTAATTATTTCACTTCCGTTTCATTCGCCGTGTATTTTTATTGATGATATTCTAGTTTCATTGATAAATAGTCTCTTCGGTATTGCCATATATTAACGATCGGATCGATTGGTCAAAAATATATTCGATACATTCCACTGTCCTCTCGTGAAAGGGTAAAAGGAATACCAAAACAATTAATTTTCTTTAGTCTTTTTTCTGCTTTCTCTAATATTTTAGTCATTATCTAATATTTTAGTCATTATTTATATCTGTATAAGAGTTTCTTTATACAGATAGCTAATATCAATGTTGCTAAAACAATTATTTTTAAATTAATTAATTATTTTATATGAATTATTGGATAGTTGTAATATTTGTTGGATAAGATAGACTTAATCATTTTATAGTTTTAATCTTCTACAATTAAATAGGTATTATCAAAAATGATGATAGGAGAAATTCGTAACTTGAAAGTCTTTGGTGTTTAATTTCTATTTTACCCATCGAAATAGAGTCAAATAGTTTTTAATAATTGAATATATACTTAAAAATCTACAATATATCATAAAAATCATTATGGTACAAAATCATTTTTGGCGATACTAAAGTCCATACTACAATGGGCATTCTCCTTTAAAATGCAGGGACAAGCATTGAACCCATGCGAAGCCGGAGCGGGTCGCTTAAAAGTGCATATATCACACATGAACGCGAGATATGCACGGCGTTAGACGATGGCGACTGATGAAGTAGTGAGCCTCAATACAACATTCTCAACATTGTATGAGTATAATGTTGAGAATGTTGTATAGAAATGAATTAACGAAATCTGGGTGTTTATTATACCTTTATACAAACATTCGAGGAGATTGACTTATAGTACATTATGGTACAAGTGTGTAATGTTGGTGATTACCGCTGAGGCGCATTGAGGCCCGAGCCGTCAGGAGAGGGTCTTAAGGAGCCGAGGACGGTAATGATCAATACACACGTGTATCATACACCGTTTTTCAACACACTTCTGAATAAAATAACACTTAAATAAAAAACCATTTTCTTCATAAATTGTATTTGCAGACATGTTAATTAATAACTAACTAAATAACTTCAAAAGAGAAAACGAGACGAGTTGTGAAAAATGTTTCGTAATGGCGGGAAAAATTAATTAGTTTTCCTATGCGCGCGCATCGGCCATAGACTTTTTAGTCTAATGAGGTTTCTTTTTTTTTTTTTGGCTTTTCGCGGATTGCTTTTTAGCGCAAATGTAAGCGTAACTCAACCAATAATATTAAAACAAAACTATTACTCACTCGTGAATAATAGTAATGAAAAAGTCACAGTTTGATTATAGGTGTCATTATGTGCCTAATTGCCATGGGATTAGAGTCACTTTATGAGGAAGTGTGTTGAAAAATACATTAAATATCTTACATTTTGTGTTAAATATTTGTATAATAATATTGTTTTCCCTTGACATGATTTGTTTATGACAAAATGAAAGTAATTCTTACTAACATCATAAATGCGAAAGTAAACTCGTATCTGGGTGTCGCGCTTTCATACCAAAGCTACTGAACCGATTTATTTGAAATCAACTATACACATCTAGAGCCTGAGAAAGGAAATAAGGCTTTTTAATGCATAAAAGGGCTGCAAGAGGTTGAAATAGAGAACGATTTTTTTATGGAAAGTACTTTCTTCTACATTTCTATATAAAGAGGAAAGATATGATTCTATTTTTGTTTATTTGCTTGCATTGAATTGCCTCCGAAACTACTTAATCGATTTGAAAAATAATTCACTGTTAGGAAGCTATACTATATTCGGTGAACATGGGCTATATATAATTTTCAAAATGTTAGGCATCCATTGTGTGTGTGTGTGTAAAAAATTATAACCTTTGAAATGTTTGTTAAATGCTTTTATGCGTTAGTTAAGCTGTAAGTATATAACTTATTTTATACGCCTTTAGAGACACAGGGAAGAATATCAGAGATTTTTTTTCTCGGGAAAATATATAAATCCGATATAATATATATACACACGAATGCAAGGGCGGAAAGCTAGTATAAATATAATTAATACTCAAGTATTAATTATATGTATACTAGCTTCAAATACGAAATACTGTATCAGTACTTATCACAAATATTTACCACGTTTGTTGATTAGCAGTCTCTTCGTTAAACTAACAATGATCCCGGTGCTCCGTTAATATATTGTATTACCAGTATTAGTAAAATGACCGTAAATACTCTGTGAATTCATTTTGTTGAATTGTGTGCTGTAACGATAACATGAATAAATTTTAAGAATTATACATAAATGTACAAGATTTTTTTATATATAATAAAAACCACAGATTATAAATAATATAAAATTACAGCGATCAACATGCAGTATAATATATATATATATATATACACATACATATTTCTCATACTCACACCAATTAGCCTAGACCAAAGTAAGCACCGTAAAGCTTGTGTTTTGACGGACGGATAGACATATTTATATATTTTATACATATACTAGCTGGCCCAACAGACGTTGTCCTGTCAAATGTCTCAAATGTCAAATGTCTCAAATGTCACGTTGTCTCACGTTGTCTCAAATGTTTTTAAATAAATAATTTAGCTGAAAAACAATATCTATATGACCGTATTGTGAATCTAAACCATCCTCAAGCCCCCTGGAATACACACAAAAATTTCATCAAAATTGGTCCAGTCGTTTAGGAGGAGTTCAGTCACATACACACGCACACAAGAAATATATATATTAAGATATTAACACCAATGATGGATGTGTGGTGTGACAAGGATGGATAAGATAAGGAATGAGTACATAAGAGGAAGCCTGAAAGTAGTGCCAGTGGTAGAAAAAGTGAGAGGAAGTAGATTAGCATGGTTTGGACATGTGATGCGGAGGGATGAAAGTCATGTCACAAAGCGAATGTTGAATATGAAAGTGGAGGGATACACGGGCAGAGGAAGGCCGAATAAAAGATGGATCGATTGTGTGAAGAATGATATAAGAATGAAAGGAGAAAGCATGGAAATGACGGCTGATAGAGAGGAATGGAAGGAAAAGATCTACTGCGCCGACCCCAGATAATGGGAAATGGGCAAGAGGATGATGATATTAACACCAATGACTAAGGCACAAATGCTCGCATTTATGACACAAACATCTGCACCACCGTGACTCGAACCCGGAACCTCAGAGCTGGCGACACCTTGAAACCGGTGTTATAGCATTTATAGTTTTGTCCTCCCAGTTCAAAAAAAAATATTTGTAACTTTGATTGATCAACAGTTGTGTCAGTGAATTTAGATTTAAAAAGTTGCAAGTGTTTGGTGCGCTTTCGTGACGTTATCTCGAATTTTTATTACAATGATTGATGTAGTAAAAATAGTGTTACACTGCTGACCAACCGCAAGTGTTAATGATCACTTATGAAGACTCATTTCAAATTTCGTCAATTCTTATAAAATCAAGTGTGCTAGTGTGTGGGGCTATTGATTGATATATTACAATAAAGAAATGAAAATTATCATGGACTCTGATGGGAACAGCAATATAGGATATAACGAAAAAATTATCATTAATATTTATTATATATTGTTTTTATTATTCATATTAATTAATTTACTATTTATATACTAACTTATGTTGTGTTTTCAATATATCTTTCTACAAAATCATGTATGGTTAGTTAATTACGTACAAATAATTGTTTAATATAAGTTTGAAATTGTGTAATTTATTAATACTTAATAAGAAGTCTCACTGCCACAATATTGTTGTCAAACCAAACTTCCTTTTCGATCCCGTTGGTTATACCATTTATTTAAAATTGTAAAATACATTTGATACATAAAAAAATAAATCATTTTAAACTGAATATAATACGATTATCATAATCTTAGATATTACTCATGAGAAGTTAAAACAAAAAGTTGTTGTGTTGACTGAGACTTGTAACCGTTTCCATCGTGAAATGAAAGGAGGTTGGTTGTAGGTCGGAGGTGGTAATGGGGCGGAGCAAGTGAGGAAAGAATTGTAAAAATCTTGAGCAGTCGGTTGTTGAGCGTGACAGAGTGAAGTGGTAATAAAGTGAATACTAGACTAGTTCATCAGTTTTATTACACTTAGGTACTTAGATTGGTTTCTGTAATGTAATCAAAAAATTCTACTGTAGTAACTTAAACACATTGTATCACCAAAAGTATGATGAAAATATCAATTTGCAGATTTTATTTTTTAAGATGCGCCACGAATATTATAAGTTCAAAACTAAAAAAAAAAAATACTACGTATTTTCAACTACAATTATAGGTTATGTAGGAGGGTACGTAAGTAAACTAACTCTTACATAACTAGAGGATTTCAAACAAGTGTTAGTGTCCTAACTCGAACAATTGTTTTTTTATAGTAACATTGAAACCCATCAGTCTGTATTATAACTATTATTTCTAAAAATCCTGCCTCATACATCACGTACGTTACAAAAGAAACCCGTTGCATAAAATAGATTTTTGGAATAACCAACAACTTAGACTCTGACAAAATTATAAATATTCACTCAGACATTTTTCTTTATATATTAATATAAACCAAACAAAAACTGCCAAAGACAAATCGGCCTACATCATTATCGCCGCAGCGAATCGTTCTACCAAACGACGCAATAAGACAAGGAGCGCAGACAATCGGATGTCTATAATTGAACAGCGGACAAATAGTGAGCCAAAACGGTCACTCGCTGAACTACGTGCTTCCTCGTCCTAATATAGCCGCGGTTGTGAATATCTGTAATCTGCACAGATAATATGATGTAGGTACTAGCCTCAAAACATCGACCGCAAAACATTGCACAATGTTAGAACATTTTTCTTAAGCAACAAAGTTGTTGTTGATTAATGAAAACTAGTGTTACATTACGAGTATTATTAGCCAGATCTAATCTAAATAGGGAAAATAAATAGGACGGCGCTCAGAACAACGCCATGACAGTTTTTATTCAGAGAGAAAGATAGTAGTGACATCTAGGTATCTATGTTGAACCGGGACACATGGCGGTCGAATCGCGAGAGCGCACCCCGCCATGTGCCCCGTATGGGCCCAGAGAACTCGGGGGGGTTTTAGTGGGTAAGCCGGTCCTCTTGACCGGAGAGCTCCACACACGGCCGCGTCTTGCCAGCGCGGTGTCATGGTGCACAAGGTCGCATTTCCCCCCCTCAAAAAAAAAAAAAGGTTTCTATGTTGAAAGGGTGTGTTCACTATGGGCTGCGTTCATATTTTCAACATTAAGAAACAGGCAGACGGCCCATTTGGCGGTATCCATTATTTATTTATTATTTAGTTATTCATCAAGCAAGCATAAAAACATACATACATATATAGTCAATAGAAGCCAATGTCAAATTATCATTTGCAGGTAACGTAGGTAATTATTGTTATAACAAAAATACATTAGATATGAAATTACAAACAAAAACAGACGAAACAAAACTAATCATGTGGAAATAACATTAGGCACTATGAATTACATGAAGAAAGTGTATACATATACATTATTGTGTGTGTTTGACATACTATCTGAGACTTTACTACTCGGATATACTATTTGAGAACCGAGGCAAATGCTTTGAATGACTGTTTATGAATTGTTTATGAGTCAAAAAGAAAAAATCGGTATCACTCAATCTATACTTGTAAGTTTGTATGACACGATACAGTACGGAATGTTGGCGTAATTCGCTTGTAATTCTCATCATCGATCATCTTCATCACTATTATCATCACAGTCAAAAGACGCAAACTACTGAACATGACGCCCCAAGAATATTCCGTAATTTTACAACTCTGTTGCTAATAAATATCATTGACAGTACAGTTACATTGCTGCATTATGAAGCTTTAAAGTGACAATTATCTTCACAAAACAATAATGTATTTACACTGTCTGTCAGTTACAATCAAATTTGACAACAGCTCAAATACATACAGGTCTAAAGTCATCTTATTTTTATACTTTGACTAAAATTATATCTCAAAGATTTGCCAAAATATCTGACAAATAAGCTATCTAGAATTGCGAGTATTTGGAAGTTGTGGATCTTAATTACTTAATTAAATCATTTCTTTCGACTAAAATTATTCCGTACTAGATGGTGGCCGCGACTTCTTCTGTGCAGGATTAGTATTTTGAGTAGCTTATATAAGCATGGCGTATTTCTTTATAAATTAAAGCCTATTAGTTGTTCTGATGTATAAGCCATAGTAAAGTTTTATTAAAATCCATTCAGTAGTTTTTACGTGAAAGAGTAACTAACATACATCATAATATTAGTGAGGACGATGACGCCCTTCATAACGCTCCGGGATCGATGGGAAATGTTTCATATACAAACAAAGTTATTGATTACTGTATGAGAGTGCACTAATACAACTTATTATGAGGACGTCATACGTTTAAGTGGTGATATTATAGTTGTTTATGCAACTGTTGTATAATGAGGGGTATTAAAACACGAATGTGGGTTTATAATTTAGTGGGATAATAGTATCACATGAGTGTTTTAATACCTCATTATAACAGTTGCATACAAAACTTTATCTACAATCATGATGTGAATCCTCTATAAAAGATTTTCAATATTCGAGTGAAAAATGGCGGGAAATAACACGATAAGACGAGAATCCGAAATTACGGATTAGTCTACAATTTATTGTTCTTTTTTCAAAATTTTTGCGATTTGGTGGTGAAAATGTCATTGCATGAGAAATTCTTTTTTTATAATTTAAAATAACACGCGTTTGGATGATATAATGATCATAATATCATTGAGTGTTTTAATGTTGGGAATAAGCTAATTGTCATAGGTTCTTTTATAGAGGATTAATAACATGATAGTATATAAAATTATTAATGTATATAACTTTCAACACACACACTACACACACACACAATCACATACAAACACAAACACACGCTCTCATACTTAAACAAACAAATACATCTAAAGTTAAGTTTTATATAATTTAGTAAGTAATAACCTACATTTATACTTGTTAAGATCGATTATACCATGCAACCCCCAGGGTGGAGCAGGACATTCCCAACTCAAGTATCACGATTACTTACTGGGAAGTCCTATAGAAAATAAGCAATGTAATATTATTTAATAAACCATTTTTTATTTTTTTATTTTTAAAAACTGCGTCCACATCACGCAATAAATAACTCATTGAACATCAAAAGCCAACGATGAATCTCACATAAAATGAAATGTAAATTAACCAGTTGTATAGCTGTCAGTCAACTGTCAATTCAGTTTAATTCTCGCGTAGACATCATTTCATTTATTTATTGACCATGTTATAAATGTACAGTTACATTTGGTCATTAATGTTTCACACAAATATTACCTTTTGTAATATGGGAAGCAAAATAAATGAAAAGACGAGAGCGCAAAATAAAGAATAGACAAATTCTATTTGCAAACAAACGAAATTTAAAATATACTTACAATAATTAAGTCTTAAATGATAATAGTTTATTTTACAAATTAAACTAAACGAAAATTGGTTATCTGTAGAACTCCGTCTTCTGCCGATATTTGAACGTGACAACGTCTATTACATGGTAATTTTTTCTGGGTGCAATGAAATTATTTAAAATAAAGTAATGTATAACATTTATATTTTTATTTAATAGTTTGTTTAAATTTTCTGCTTCTGAAGTTATACATAAATTAATTATTATGAGTGTAGGCGTGGACTCCGTGTGGCGTCAGATTCGGCCGTTACGTTGTTTTCGAGAATGACTCCACGCCGTACCAATTTAATAGACGTTGTCACGTCAAAAATGTAAGTAACTTCAAAGTTATTCGTCATGGTTTTTTTTTAAATATTAGCATACAATAAAATAACATTCAATTTATGGATATTAAAGAGGATGGACGTTTAGGTAGAAGAAGACCAAACAAAAGATGGATGGACTGTGTCAGTGATGATACGTTAAAGAAGAGAGCGCAGAGTTGAGTCTGTTGAGTGCAGAGGAGAGTGGAATAGGAAGCCATGTTGCGCCGACCCCAAATAAGTAATATGTTTAACTATTTCTTACACCAATTAGCCTAGTTCTATACGGCTTGTGTTATAGGATCTAGGGTAACGGTAACATAAATATATTATACATATATAAATATTTTTGATAGAAGTGTATATTTTAACAACCATGACTGAGGTACAATTGCTTGCATTCATCACACAAACATTTGCCCCCATCGGGATTCGAACCCGGGACCTCAGAGATGGCGACACCTTGAAACCGGTGTACTACCTACTCGACTATGGAGATCGTCAAATAAAATTGGGAACAGAGCAGGAGAAAGAAGAATATTAATATAGATCTATCCGTTATCCTACATCTAATGGCTAGAATTAGTGTGGGTCATTTCGATGAATTGGGCTTAACCAATCCCGAATAGATCTTCCACAGGGGCGGAGAGGTTCCGGAAGGAGGTTTTGCCGCAAAGTCGACGCACCAAGTGCCGTCATGGTGTAATCGGAGTTCTACGGCATACTTGAGAAGTACAGATTAGTCAATTGTCTTCTTAGTATCTGAAATAGATTATCTCCAGCCAAAAAAAGGTTTATTAGAGTGACAAGTAACAACAATATTCTCCGATTATTACGTTTGTACCACCTTTTTTGGGTTACATTACCTTCCGGCTGGATCTGGAGGCTCGAGACTCGATTGTCAGGGCGCCATAAATATGTTGGTTAGTGACTGGTGTATAGCCTCAATGAAACAGAGAATTTTGCACACACAAAAAATATATATATTTATTTATTTATTTATCATTAACACAGTTTCTACAGCTTAAATTCATATTACAATTATCAAAAAAAAAATATGTCTGTACATAAGCCATTACAGAAACTTACTTTGCTATCTTGAGTACTATATATAAAAATGTAGGGTAAGTGTGTAACATTTAGTACAAAAGAAAAAATAAATAACAGTAATATTTGCCTTATTTTATAAACTTACTAGCGACCCGCCCCGGCTTCGCACGGGTGCAGTGAAAAAATGGTTATGGTGGGTTATCCTAAGAGATAGACATATACCATCGCGGACTTTTTTGTGGATTTTTGTAAGTTGTACAATACTGTAGTACATTATTTTGGTCTATCTCGTAGGGTTCAGCCAGCGTTTGCAATATAGCGCAAAAAAAACGTGCTTATTTACGACATCACATTAGAAACCTTTTAATTTATCAGTGTTTCTCTACTATATTATGCATTTTTATATATAAAAACCTTCCTTAAGAATCACTCTATCTATTAAAAAAAACCGCGTCAAAATCCGTTGCGTAGTTTTAAAGATCTAAGCATACATACGGACATACAGCGAAAGCGACTTTGTTTTATACTATGTATTGATATGTGTGTGTTCATGTGTATGTACGTGTGTGTGTGTGCGTATGGGTGAGTATAAGAATATGTGTGTGTCTTTATAATTCACTACGACGATCGATCCGTTCAATCTGACTACGATAACGCGAGTTTTAGCGCAGGCTTACATGGCATCTTTATTAAAGAGACAATATCGTGCACCCGGTAATAATGCGAATTCACAACATAGTTAAAAACAAAAAAATATAATTTGAATAATAAAAATCGATGGAATTAAATTTTAATTTTAATTAATAAATTGATAAATGTTAAATTGAAATAAAGATTGATTAAAAATTATATAAAAAATAACATTTTAATTAATGTTACACTTTGTAAATGATTTACAGTAAGTTTTATAAAGAGGACAGATTTACGGACAACAATTAGCACTTAACAAAAGGAAGGGACTTCTCCGTGCAGTTTCTCAGCTACCAAGAAACAGTCCTTCAAAACCTTCACCTGTGCAGCCTTATATAACCTCAACAATCCTCTTATATTGGATTATGATCCACGTACTGACGGTGGATATGCTCTCAAAAATTTCTCCAGTCAGGATATAAAATGTTTCATCAAGCTATTTTACTCGACTAACGAATTTGCAATAATATAAATGGTATAGTTGAAAATGACGTAAGTTGAAATGTAACTTGAAATCGAAAACTGAAATATGATCTTGAAACTTAAGATTGAAATGTAATCTTAAAACCCTAGAAACAAACACATATACTATTAAGAATTTAAAATATCCTATATTAAAGGAAAGAAAAATCACTACAGTTTGACTTACCCGATTCTTGTCAGGGTTTAACACTGAATTTAATATATATTTTTGGGTTGATATTTACTGTTTAAAAATCAAAAATGTAATAATCTGCTTAACTAACTAACTAACTGGACTTCCATCTCTGCCTTCTTGTGGGCAGAGGAAACTGGTCGGGGCTCTTTGGCCCCCTGCAGTAGCTTCTTCACCGACAGTTGCTACTGTCGGGGCATTGGGGCGACGGGAATGGTCGTCCGTCTTGGTGTCAGTGCTCGATAGAACTGTTTATTTTTGAGCCTCTTCAGTCGTCACTCTCTTGGAGGACGAGGTTTCTCGGCTGAGCTCTTCTATCGGGAGGGCGGGCATGGTACGGGGCTATGTTCACCAGATGTTGGAACTGTGAACTGGCAGCCCTGTGGAACATGTTGGTTGCGAGTGTCCTAATATGGTCGTGCAGGCTGGTTTTCCTGAGGTCCCTGGCTATCACTGCATTCCTCAGATATCTGGGTGCGCGAACCACTGCTCTTAGGGACTGGGACTGCTGCACTGTCAGTTTCTTTCTGGAGCTTTTTCCCATTAGCGCGTACCATGCCGGCGCCGCGTATGTGATGCGCGGCCTTATATACAATTTATAAATTGTGGTCTGCATGTTCAGAGGCAGCTTTGATGTTAAAATTGCCTTAGTAGTGCTCTGGCTGTTTCCGCCTGGGCGACTGCGTGCTCCACATGGGGCATCATGGACAGCTTTCTGTCGATTGTCAGTGCGAGGTATTTCACCCTGGGTAACCAGGGGATGTGATGTCCAAGGAGTGACAGGCTGTCGGGCAGCGTGGCTCTGCTGAGCAGTATTGCCTGGATCTTAGTGAGATTTGCCACCAGGCGTCAGCAATTCAGCCACTTCGGCAAGAGTTTTAGCTGCCGTTGCATTTTTTTGGCTGCATGATATGGCTTGATTAACGTTGTTATATAGGCCGCGTCATCTGCATATAAGGCCAGGGTGACTCCTGGATTCACAAAGACGTTGAGATTTGCTTTTATACACAAACTAACGGGATTCTAACAGACTACCGACGTTCCTTTCTTAATAGCATTATAATTTTTTATTGTGATTTTCTTAATAGGCAGGCCAACGTCAAGGCAAACGTCACATTCTCATACAACCATTAACTAGACTACAACTATTGATGATTTTTATATGTTACACAACCCCCTCCCCTGGGTAAAAATTTCAGTATTACAGTATTTATATATGAAATTGTATGCAGGCAGAAGATATTGTAAAACTAACTGTTCGAATTTACGCTAAACTGGTGCATGATACTTAAGTAAAAAAAAGACTTGGTAGATTGAACCCACGCTTTTTATTTCTGCAACTACTGAGTTTAAAAAGAACAGTTGTAGTGATTTAAAGCACGTACCACCGCTTCCTTTCATCCTGTGGACGTTGGGAGAGTCAACTAAGTGTTTTTTTAAAGTGATTTATGCTGAAGCCACAGATGCCTATATTCAGCTGTGCCTGTGTAATTGTAAAAGGCATATGAACTGAAGGTTCTGCGCCTTCAGTTCTCGTGCCAGTTTACTGTGATGATGATGATACTGGCTCGGACTCTCAAAATCGCCGTATTATCGGGGGTGAGAATCGACCACGTACATGACAGAGTCAACTAAGTTAATTTACTGCAATTATACATATAATAAAATGCCGTTAATATAAGGCAATTTTCCTATCCAATACTCTTTAATTAACAAACTTATTATTCACCCAAAATATGGACAGTACCATTCACATTTTAGTAGGACCCTAGTAGTTTACGCACTGTACCCGACCGAAGATAAATAGAACGATTCAAACTTCACAATGGCATTTGGCTTTGATGCCGCATCAGTTTATTTCAAAGGAGATTCATTGAAATTCAGTTGGAGAGCTTAAATACATTTCACTGCGACAAGGTACTGGAGTTATATGCATATTCATGGACTGCACACTTTGACTTCACTTAGTGTTTTGCCACGAAGCAAAATCAGGAGTAGATTGTTAGCCGGGGACAATGTTTCCGAATCAGGTTTCCATAATTCAATCCTGCAATGGGTCCAATGGACGACAATACTGTCTGTCAACTTATCGTACTTTTATGCAGGGTCGAGGTAATACATTTCTTAGATATAACTTCTATGTATATAACGTTTATTCTTCAGTCTCAACCAAAACACACTCGGTTTTGTATGCCTCGTTCGGTCCACCTTCAGTCACAAAAGAGGAATTAGGACCATCTCCAATCGAAATATCAAGTAAAAAATATATTTTACATTTCTTCAAATTACGCACAGTTTGGTAACATATAATTGATATTTCCGTAACATAAACGCACCACAAAGTAGAAACCAAATAGATTTTGTATTTAAAATCTTAAGCTTTTTGATAAAATAATTAAGTTTGACACAAACAGTCTATTTTATATATAATAATTATTCTATGAAATAAATACAATGGTTGTTACCAAGAAGAACTCTTTTTAATTACATACTAACAATGGTATTAAGCTATTGAATATTGCTTACTCGACTGAAAATTAAACACTCGCTTACGTCTCTTATCCAATATCACTTTCGTCTTGTATATCAAAGCAATATAACATGGACATAAAGTATCGATAAATTTACCGCAATTGGACAGTACAATTCACAAGCAATTGCAGCATTTACACATTAACAAGACTCGGGTGTCGTCTGCTTCATCCAATGCACAGTTTGATTCCAACGTCTAGAGAATACAAAGCATTGGTAGCTACCACCTATCGATCAAGTACACATAACGCCTTGTTCCGTCATGACATAAAGGTGCTAATACAAACCGAGCGACACATTTTAATACACATGTAGTTATGCCGGCAGACGAGTGCCAAATTACGCTGTCATATAGCAATGCGCGCAAATTAACAAGAGCGCTATAAACGGCGCTATGACTAATATATTAGCGTCGATTTGACTACAGAACGGCGCTGTAAATTTGATTCAGCTTGTGATAAACTGGTGATTATAAACTACTTGTCACTGTGGTATTGTTGGCGACCGAAGTCAATTCAAAGTGTGCCGAAGGCGTTTAATTTGTATTGTTATCAAAATTAAGGAAACTAAATTACTTGTAAATTTGAGGGTATTTTGTATATTTTATTCATTTTATAAAATGTACGTAATTAACTTATTAAAATGATTAGGATGTAACGGCGGAGCGCCTTCTACTATCCACCCTACTTAAGCAAAAAGAAAACATGGTTCCCGCTCACTTTCTAATGCCTCTTTCTATGACATTACATCCTAGAAGGAAATGACAGTCTCCCACTTCTCCTAACTAATAATCACGCTAACCTAACTATAATAGTAAACAAAAATAGTATTTAAAAATATTCAAAATCTAAATCGAAATTAAAAATTTATTCTTCAAATAGAATTTTTACGATCAATTTTGCACGTCAAAAATGCTTGTTCACAAGTCTACGGCCGGAGGTTTTGTACTGGAAAGCACCACCAAGAAAATCAGCAGGGGCTATTTTTTGTCCTTAGTCGTCAGTTAGAAGCTGGCCTCTTATAAATATTCTGAACTCAACTTCCTTGGGAAGCTCAAACAAGTTCACATTACATCTATAAAAACTATAGTTTCATTATGTTATTTATTATAGTTAAAATATTTGGCAATTTAACTTTTGAGACATTAAAATTAAACCCAAGAATTGTTATATTATTATAAATATAGTATATTTATTTCATACGAGTATTTTTAAGCATTTGTAGAAAATAAGCCTAGGATGTTACAAAATAAAACATTATAAATGCGTATGTTCAGATGGAACTATAGTGACACAAAAGGTTAGAGTGAGGAGTGAATATATTATGGACAGTTGATAAATTAAGAGAAAAGATACTTTTCTGGTATGATCACGTATTAAAACGAGTGAACGATCATATTACTAGGAGAGGAAGACCGCAGAAAAGATGGGATTGGACTAAACAGTCCATCCGTCTTTTCTTACGAATCATTCACACGAATAATTATACATTGAAGAAGGAAGTGATAGAGGAATAAAATTAGGCCTCAATTCTAAAAACAGGGCAGGATAAAAAAGGCGTCACTATAGTCATATATCATTTTTTTTTTTTTTTTTTTTTTTTTTTATATTATAGCAGGCAAACGAGCCAACGGGTCACCTGATGGTAAGTGATCACCGCCGCCATAGCACAAACAACACCAGAGGTATCATCAGCGCGTTGCCGGCCTTGATTGGTTTCAAACAACCTATAAATAAAAATAACTGCAGACAATCAAATACTTCACTGATGCACAAATCAAAAGCAGGCAATTACCAGACATTGATCACTCGCGTCTAGGACGCTACATTTAACGTCCGCCATAGCAGATAGGCGCACAACAAAGGTTGATATAATTAGAACTTGGCAACGCCGGTCGGATTCAATTTATTGACGAATATCTGCGGCACTAGGATCGTCCCCGTACCCAATTATTTACCGTCCCATCGGACTGTGCGAGTAAAGCGGGAGCGTGTACTTTGACAATCCCGAAGGCCTAGTGAAATTGGCCGCAAAGTCAGGAAATAGGTTACGACAGCTGTAATTATTATAACATTTAATTTATTTATTTATTTAGAACAACTAACAAGACATACACTAACACAATGTTCATGGACACTATAACACTTAAAACTATGCTTAGTGCTATCTTAATTAAAGGTTGCCACGGCATGCATTAACTACGAGCAAATGTAATTAAAAAAAGTGTATACAAAATTTCAGATTAATCGGTTGACAGGAAGAGGGTGAAATTTGATTTACTAAATTTGACCCAAGAATGAATGAACCGGGCTGAGCTAAATAAAACCGTTTAAAAAAGATAACGAAACTGAACACAAAAAGAACGTGTTTTTTGAAATTGTGCAGACTGTTACAAAAGATGTCAATGTCGAAATCGTTGCTCTTAAATAAGGTATTATCCTGATATTGCAATTTATTTATTGGTGAAAAATGCCGAACTCACCCGATGACTGTTGATGACCGATTCAATGATGTGTAAATTTATTACTAAACAAAATTCCTGTACCATCTGTGGTAAATTAATGATGGACGTACATATAAGTTTGACGCCTCCTTGCCACTGGGTAGGCAGAGAACACAGTTTTTCACTTGCTACATATATACAGCATCTTTGATGATTGCAGTTCTACCGACTTTTAAACATAATAGCCAATTTAAAGTCATCAGTCGTCTGCGTGGTATATATCTCCCTCAAAACATTTACTCGCTTTACATAAGATCAGTATACCAATATTATTGTTACGATCTGTCTATCTGTCGTACTTTCACGCCAAAGCTTGGAACTGATTTGAATGGTACATAGACAGTCTGAGAAAGGACATATGCATATGCTACTATTTAATGGGAGATAATGGTTAAAAAGGAGATGAAAGATTCTAAGAAAGTTCTAATAAAAATCTTGAAACTATTATTTCGTTGCTGTTAATTAGATGTAAATAAATATAACTATCAAATTTTGTAATAATGTTACCATTCAACAAGTAAAATGAAAATAGAAAGAGACAGCATCATGTTAAACAACGCTCCGTGAATACACCGCTTCGTTCCGACCGGTCCAAAAACATTTCAAACAGCAATTAAACAGACGAAAACCACACAATTACACCAACAAAGAACCCGACGCGCAACACGAAACAAATTTAAAACGCAGACAATAAAATACAAACTTAAATTCGCTTTCACTCATTCAAACTCGAAAACATTGTAAATAATTTTCGAGGACGACAACCGGCCAACTTTGCGCATTTGCCTAAAACTTTTTAAATCACGTTTTTAATTCAGCGTTTTGTGTTTGCATTTCATTGGCCCTCGGCGTTGTCTACGCTCAAGATAAACATTTGACGGGTGACAGTTTGAACAGGTTGGTGCAAATAAAAACTCCATCATAGTGTTGACAAGTATTAATAAAAAGAATATTAGTATTTGTCTGGAAAAAATCTGTTCTACCGCCATCGCCTGCAAAACGTCAAGTTTTACATTCGCACTACAAAAACCACCGCTGTTACTAGCGACAAAAGAGCTCAAGGTCAATGTCAAGTCAGACGCGATGCTGTACATACCTGGATTCTTTTAATTTATGTATCTTTGTTTTTTACCATACAACTCTACAAGTCGTATTTTTTTTTCCTCAGGAGAGGAGGCTGAGAATCCATCATGGATACCAACGCAACAGGCAAGCAGGGATGCGTTGATTATGTCGGACTCCTGGTGAATCGAGGCGGCTCGACTCAACAGACCTACCGACTAAACTCAGCCTGAGCCTTTGGTCCTAATGACCTACTGGCTTATATGGAAGGGGCCCGCACCTCAGGAGAGGTACAGTTAGCACTGCCCATGGGGAGGGCAATAGCGCTAGAAGTAGGCACGGTTCACCAAAGTGGGACCGGCCAGTATTGACGGGAACCTACACGTGGCTAAGCAGAAGGCTGCCGATAAGGGGAGACAAAGGAGGCGACGGCTCAGACGCCGCCGCTTGCAGGTCTAGAAGGTCCTGCGTTAATTGATTGGGGGGGTCGCTTAGGACATGTCGTGGTCTACGTGTCCTCTGCCATATGGACTGAACTCAAGTCGTATTAAATTAAAAAGAATATTAGTATTTGTCTGGAAAAACCTGTTCTACCGCCATCGCCAGCAAAACGTCAAGTTTTACATTCGCACTAAAAAACCACCGCTGTTACTAGCGACAAAAGAGCTCAAGGTCAAGGTACCTGGATTCTTTTAATTTATGTATCTTTGTTTTTTACCATACAGCTCTACAAGTCGTATTGTCTCAGCCGCATTTATGAACTATCCAAGTAGCATAGAGTGGTTTTATAATTATACTGCATTTACCATTTTAAAAAGTTTGTAATAGGATAGTAAACAATTATAATTATGGAAAAGAGTGCATTTGTAAGTATACTCTTTGTTCTAATAGAAATATAAGATAATAACTTTATGTGTAAATAGAAATGTACCATAAAACTAAACAGATACGGTGGCAGCTTGCTACGACCTTAACGACCCGAAACGGCACCGGGTCCGTTAGCAGAACCTTCTGTTTTTGCACCTTCCACAAACTTAGTCAAGGTAAAGCTGAATACAGCCATCTGAGGTCTCTTAAAAAAACGGTGGCAGCTTTTATAAAAAGCGTATTCTAGAAGCATTAGGTAACTATTATTAGGATAGCAGGGCTAGGAGCTTCGAGGAGCATTTCGTGCGGTTGGTCCCCCGAGCCAAAAGGGTAGCGGGCGCATTGCATCGCCTGCTGCCCAATCTCGGGGGACCGAGGGATGGAGTCCGCCGCCTGTACGAGGGCGTCGTGCGATCCGTGGCCATGTATGGGGCTCCCGTGTGGTCGCAAGACTGCGCGAGGTCCCCCCGCTGCAGAGCTCTGCTACGGAGCCTGCAGCGGCCATACGGATCGTACGAGGCTACCGTACAATCTCGTACGAGGCGGCGACGGTTCTGGGACGCCCCCCCCCATTCGACATCCTGGCCGACATGTACGCGGCGACGTATGCGTCGCGGCGTGTCGACCGGGGGGGCGATGGGGGTGCGCCCTGGAACCCGCGCGCGAAGTGCCTAAGTGGGAGTGGCAGCTCGAATTACGGATCTGCGCGCGCCAGCGGGCCGTCGGTGCCGTACTCCCGCACCTCGAAGCTTGGCTCCACGGGAAGGAGGAGGTCACCTACCGATTGACTCAGATACTCACCGGGCACGGCTGCTTCGGTGAGTATCTGTGTCGAATAGGACGGGAGGGATCGACACATTGTCACCACTGCGCATCCGACCTCGACTCGGCCCAGCACACGCTGGCGGAGTGCCCCGCGTGGGCCTCCGAGCGCCGAGTCTTGGTCGCAGAGATCGGGCGAGATCTGTCTCCGCCGGCATTGATTGCGGCAATGCTGGCGGACGAGGGAGGTTGGGGGCTGTGGCCTTCCTTCTTGAAGCAGTGATGCTCCAGAAGGAGGCCGCCGAGCGGGGTCGGGAGATGGCCGATCCCGCTCGAAGAAGAAGGCGCGCGCTCGGGTAGCACAGCTGCGGCGCCGCCGCGGGTCGCCGGCGGCGCGAGGAAGTCGCGACTGCTACGGCGACCCGGGATGGACACGCCCCTTCCGTGGCCGGGGGGCGCGTCGGTGGAGGAGACCGGGGAGGTAGTAGCCTCCCCCGAGGAGGGCTCCCCTCTAGGCAGGGGAGCGGAGGCTGGGGGTTCCCGGAGGTGGCTTGCTGTTCCCGGGGGCTCCCTACATGCCTGAGGAAGGCCATCCTGAGGTTTTTAGTGGGTAGGCCTCCCCCTTCTGGGGAGGAGAGCCCCACATAACCCCAAAATCTGCATATATCATAATTATGTTGCTACGTTAGAAGAATCTATTAGCATAAGCTGACATTAAGTACGGATAATTTGAAAACTCGATTGCCGAAAATGAATCACACTAGTGATAGCAATGAGTTTTACTGTAATGACTCAATAGTAAAGTTGCCAAATATTTTGACAATAAATCTATATATCTATGTAAAGGAAGATCGATAAATAAAATCCACTTATGAAGTGTTTTTTTATTTTGTCAGATACAAAATTTGGACAACATTGGTAAATAACAGATAAATATACCGTATTTACCTGTAAATAGAGAAACGATATTTAAAATTTATTATTCACGTAATATTTTGCATTCTTCACTAATATTTTTCAGTCAAACAGGCAAGTTGCCTAGCAACAACATATATAGAGTTGAGAGAATCAGACTAAAGACAAATAAAATGAAAGAAAATACCATATGGATTAAAAAAAACCTTTTACTTTATATGTAAACATGCATCATAGCCAGAAAAATGAGTTTGGCGATACCCGATATATTAAATAAATAAAATTTCGTTTATTGTAAACCATAATATTTAATGTTGCCGTCATGTCCTCTGAAGTAGCTTAAGCTGTGTTTCAGAGAACAGTTCTCTCCCATATTTTGTTTCATGCTTTTCACAAGTTTATTTTAACAACTATTGACGCAATATTTATTGTTATTTCATTATGTGCATAACTAGAAAATCAACATCAACAGATCTACTAACCTGATATAAAATTGTTAGAAAAAACACGAATAAATTCGTGCAGAAGGCCCGGCTTAAGCGTTTAAGTCTTAGCAGTTTATCTTGAGTAACGTCGACCCTGAATCTTCAAACGTACTGTTCAGTTTTCTAGACGACGTAAGCCTATTTTACATACTTTAGCTTTTGTTGCAAAGCGAGGATGCTTTGTTCACGGCTAATGCCCACTAATTCCCTTGAAGATTATATCAACTTCTTAGATTACGTGCGAGATAAACTCGACGTGTTAGCGGGAACAATTGAAATGAAACAAAAAGATAATATATATACAACAATAAGCTGGCTTTTCTCTGTGGGATATATTGTAACATTCCGTCTAAAATTATAAACGTCAAAGTTTGTATGGATAGAAATTTGTTACTCTTCCACGTAAAAACTACTAAATGGATTTTAATAAAACTTTAAAATAATATAGCTTATATGGGCTACTATTTATAAAAATGTACGCCATGCCACGCGGGCACCAGGTAGTATCAATATATTCGGATATAAATCCATATCGCTCAGAATGTATTTGAATGGGAGCGTTTATAGTGAGATATATCTTACATTTCAAGTGGTAACATGCTTTCTCGCTGTTATATAGGATGCGCAGCTCGATTTGAGTCTTGAGAATGGTGGCCGATCAATTCCATTCAACCCTAGTTGGTGAGTTCTCAGAGCTTCATGTGTTCAAGGTTTCAGAAGACTGACTGAATACATGTTTTATTTAGTATTATTCCTTGTTAGAAAACAACGATTTCTATAGAATATTTATTTCCGAAACAACCGATGATGGGATGATGGGATGGCCGGGTCCAACCCGGCGGGCCAGTGGCGGATCAAATTGGTGTAATCTATATAATCTACTTTATATTATACTTTATACTTATTATATTTTATCGGGGTAAGATGTTTAATATAATCATCACTATCCTGCCCTCAGGTGAGGCCAGGGCAATATGTCTTCCTTTTTTATTTCTCTTCACATTGAGATTACATATCCATCTTCACCTATCCATACTATCTTAGGTGTTTTCTTTCATATTCATAATTTTTCTGGTAACGTAATTTTCACTTTGCCTCTTCACTTGCCTAGTTATAAAAAGAATACAGCGAAATTTCGCTATTGAACTGTTTCCCTGAGGAAAATGCATCGAATTGCATACCCCGGCTGTGGCGAGCCGGCGGTTATGTGGGGCTCTCCTCCCCAGAAGGGGGAGGCCTACCCACTAAAAACCTCAGGGATGGCCTTCCTCAGGCATGTAGGGAGCCCCGGGAACATCAAGCAACTTCCAGGAACCCCCAGCCTCCGCTCCCCTGCCTAGAGGGGAGCCCTCCTCGGGGAGGCTACACTACCTCCCCGGTCTCCTCCACCGACGACGCCCCCGGCCACGGAAGGGGCGTGGTCCATCCCGGGTCACCGAAGCAGTCGCGATTTCCTCGCGCCCGCCGGCGACCCGCGGCGGCGCCGCAGCTGTGCTACCGAGCCCGGCGCCGCCTTCTTCGAGCGGGATCGGCCATCTCCCGACCCCGCTCGGCGGCCTCCTTCTGGAGCATCACTGCTTCACAGAAGGAGGTCACAGCCCTCCAACCTCCCTCGTCCGCCAGCATTGCCGCAATCAATGCCGGCGGAGACAGATCTCGCCCGATCTCTGCGACCAAGCCTCGGCGCTCGGAGGCCCACGCGGGGCACTCCGCCAGCGTGTGCTGGGCCGAGTCAAGGTCGGATGCGCAGTGGTGACAATGTGTCGATCCCTCCCGTCCTATTCGACACAGATACTCACCGAAGCAGCCGTGCCCGGTGAGTATCTGAGTCAATCGGTAGGTGACCTCCTCCTTCCCGTGGAGCCAAGCTTCGAGGTGCGTGAGTACGGCACCGACGGCCCGCTGGCGCGCGCAGATCCGTAATTCGAGTTGCGCACGCCAGGACGCCACAATCCGTCGGTGCCACTCCCGCTTAGGCACTTCGCGCGCGGGTTTCAGGGCGCTCCCCCCATCGCCCTCCCGGTCGACACGCCGCGACGCATACGTCGCCGCGTACATGTCGGCCAGGATGTCGAATGGGGGGGAGCGTCCCAGAACCGTCGCCGCCTCGTACGAGATTGTACGGTAGCCTCGCACGATCCGTATGGCCATTATCCGCTGCAGGCTCCGTAGCAGAGCTCTGCAGCGGGGGGACTTCGCGCAGTCTTGCGACCAAGAGCTAATGAGATCCTAAAATTATATATATTTTTCAAGATAATAAGATAATATCTCAACTATGATTTGTTTCCACCATCCAGCACATAAATTGAAACGATATCAAGGAACACGTAGTCAGAAAATCTTGACATGTTTGCGCTGATTGCTTCCTCCGCGCCACTTCAATTAATTGCATCTAATGAGACCAACTAGTTTAGGCATTTTACTGCCATGTGAAATCTCGTGAACCTTAACAACAAAGCATTTGGTCGAAATTCGTTTAAAACCAGAGGTACCAGCTGCAAAATGGATCAAGCAAGTACTCGGTATATACTTGAGGTGACAGCCAAATTGGGAATACTAATTGAATAAAGCAGCAGATGAACCGTCAAAGTTTACCAAAGTCTGTAGACATAACACGGTATTAAAATATTTACCACATTTATACAAATTTTGTTACAATACAAAGTTCAATCCTTTTTGACTTACGATGTTTTACAATTAAAATTCAATACAGCAGCCACAATATTTGAAAGTAAAGGGGAAATAATATTAAGTGGTATGTGTTCATCAGAAGTGAAGATTCTGTAGTAACAATATACAAACCAAATAAATATTTTTGTTCCCATTTTTAAGATTTACTTGTAAAAGATTTTGTTCAGATTGATTCAATATGGCGCTAATATTAAAATGACATATTTAGTGATGAAAAAGTTGTCCCTGTCTGGTTAATATGTCTCTAGGGTCTGAAGCCTCAATAACAGATGGTCCTGAAGTCGCGTAACGCTGTCCATAGAATTGTTCGGCCCGGCCGTTTTCTGTCTTCAGCTTCGTCAGCAGACTGTCCAAGTGACTGATCTTCTTTAATACATTCAATATCAAATTGGCATAAGTCGCAAGTCAGAGATTTGGAGATCTGTTTGTTGAGTCGAAAATGTGCGTCTTCAGAGGTTTGCTGATTCTTTGCACGCCATTTCTACATTAGTTTAAGGGTCAGCTGTGAGATCTTACTTCTCTACGGTGGGGTTTGAAAACTGTGAACCCATCGTAACGACAGTTTCCAAAATCCTGTCATTGTATAGTATTATATCAGTGCAGTCCTCCAGGCAGTAATATGCAGTTGGAGTTAAAAGCGTTCGGGGTTTTGGATCTAGTTGGCTTTTGAAAGGAGCGTAGACTTCATCAATCGATATTGTTCGGCTTTTACGTTGAGCAGCTTGGCCCAGTGCGAGTTAGTGGGGAGGAGAGCGCACCAGTGCCTTTCGATATTTGGCAGGGTGCGTCGTGAGCAGGTGAGGTTGGTCTCATCAGATGAAATGCGGAAACCCTTACACCCCGTACTTTGGGCTAAGCTTACTGTGGGCTAGGTTAATTGGTACAAGTGTAAGAAGTGTATACATTTATTTAGTAATTACTACAACTTTAATGCTGTGCGACTGTCACACTAATTCTAATCTTGAGAAACGTACCATACCATTTGCTCATTCATTATATCGCATTTATGTGGCGTCAATCAATCCTCATCAAGCATGTCTTCTGCACGGCTTAACAGCATTCAGACATTAGTGTAGAACTTGTCTCAGGCGTTCTGACGACTGCGCGGGCTTTGAAAGGAATATTTTATCAGAATACACAGTTCGGCTATTAGTCAGCGTTACTTATGACGGCTTAAGTGCTGAAAGCGCTCGCTTGAGGGGATTTGCACTACCGCGTAGTATTTACGACAATTGTTTGTTCGTATTCTTATAAATGTTGAGTATATATTAATACCTCAAAGTGAACCTTTGCTTTCATTTCAAGAGGGTAAAGCAAACATTGATGAGATTAGGAATATTATAAATCAATATGATTGTTTATCGTTTTTTTTAAATATTACGGTAATTTTATTTTATTAGATACATACTACAGGCTGCAGTCAACATGAAACAACATATATAGATAATTAACTTTCAAGTCGACACCATAACCCAAAACATATATACACATCAGGACTACGTAAACATTTTCACTAATAATTACACAATACTATATACAACAATACACGCAAAAATAATATATTAAAATTAAACATATACACAATAATTGATAAAATCAAGTAATAATAATATTAAACATAAAATTAAAAAGTGGTATAAAGTACAAAGGAATACTCGTATTACTCGTACAATAAACATATATGAATATAAGAAGCATACATACGTATAAATAGATTCAATAATCTATATATCTATACAAAATACCGTAACAGTAATACAGAGAAATTAATAAGAGGATAGCAAATACTTAAGGAAATTTTTATTTTTTTCTCTTATATAGCGAGATGGAAAGAATGTCGAGCATTCCCTAATTTTAATACGTTAACAGTAAGTAAAGAAAAAAATTACTTCCGCAAATATTTGGTGGCGGTTAAGAAGGATATGGAGATGCAATCTGTACACTGCATCTGTCACGAAACAATTGCGAAGGTAAACAGGATATGTATTTGTTACCACAGCTTTGTATGTGAGCTTTTTTAGATTTTTTTGTATTTTATGACCTTGTCATGTTTTTGTTTTGTTCTGAATGAAACTGTGATCTTGTAACTTTGGATTCTACTATATCTACTAGCACTGGATCAGCATTCACATAAAAATTATAGTATATTCAAAAAAATATTAAATCACACACCCACGATCAGGATTTCCAAAGCAGTACTCCAAGAATGAACTGCGTCAAAGTTGAGACAATGTAGCGGTTCTTAAATTATCACCGTTGACTTACAGCGCAAAGTTTCCAAGTTCAAGCGATGTTAATCAAGATGTCGAGATTAGCAACTCGTGTTTTCGAAGAAATTTTCGAGCAATCAGCCATTGTGTTTTATTTGACGTTAGACTGTCGGGGGTGTAAAATATAAACCGCGCTTGAGGTGTGTTACATGGATCGTGTAATTGAGACACATGCCATCTGTATGTAATTCTGTAAACATTTGGGATAACACAGTAATGCAGTAAATGTAATTGTGTACGCAGTTAAATTATAAATCGCCGTAAACTTTGACACTAGAACATGAGTATGTTACAGGAAATCTGAATCGAAGACTGGGGCGCAGTGTTCACATAGGCTTCGCTTGCAAATTAACTAGATCACTTAGTTGAAAAAAGTTTACCCACTTTTCACCGCGGTTGAATTTTCGGCGTAGAATGTACCAAATATCGTGGACAGAACATCGAACCAACGATGAATTTAATATTTGAATTTGGTTAGTAAACATATGTAAGGAAAGAATACTAATTAGATTTTTTTTCGGGCACATGTCCAGGCAAGATCCAGATAATTGAAGAGGCTTTACCGGTTTAAGTTTACCGGTTGCGTACAAGAAGCGAGAAGTAGAGTGTGTAAACATGGCCATTGGATCGAACGCCTTTGATTGCTACATCGCATTTGATTGGAGACATATCACTAGTGTTTTCGAAAGTGCATTGGAGCTGTTTTAACTATCGCCTAAATGCATACAATAGTATCTTATTGTCCCTACTATCAAAATGTTGAGAAAGTAAATTATTATTTATTGGAATTCTAAAATTTCTTGCAGCAGAGGGTCTGCTTGTTTGAAGCGAATTCCAAAGTCTGACTGTATAAACCATAAAGAAAAATATCTTTAAAAACAAGCTTTTATTTAAATGCGTTAAAAAGAAAAAAAATAAACCTTTACACTAAAACTTTTACTGTTAACTTATAAAGTCATTTCAAACTTTGACCCACACATTTGACCCAATTTATCTTGTACTCGATGTTAGGTTCAAACCCAAATCTTGGGTACGCCGCCATGTTGGATTTAGAATGACGTCACACGTTAATCATGCATTGTCATCCAAACTAAACGAGTATACAAAATTTCAGTTCCATCGGTTGAGGGCAAGTGCCTTGAGATTGAGTTGTAAGATTCCACCCGAACATACAAAAGTTAAATAAAAGCTTGTGAAAAGGAATAAAATTGGAGTTACATTTAACAGGGACTGAAGGTGGGATCTACAGGGTGCCTTTGTTGAATTTAGATTAAAGGAAAAATACAAGGTAAATCAAAGGTAAAAAAAAACATGTACATCTTAGACATATAATTGCGAATTTAACTTAAGTATATAGCTTGCGAATTTATATTTTATTTTGCATAATAATTTGCGTGACTTAATTATCAAAATTGTAACTTGTTGAAACAAGTTTGGTATCACATTATCGTGTCGAAATGCCTAAAAATGTACACACATCAAAGTGTTGCAAATACAAATTACAAGTAAACCTTGAGGTAGTCCTTATGTTGCTAGTCATCGCGGGGTTGTCGTAGTGCAAATCTGTTAAGAATACTAATATAAAAGAACAACACTATAACTCCAAGACACTTTATTATTACAATTTTTGTGTTGGCCTTCTAATAAGATCAAATCGCATTTCTAGAGATTTAAAAAAAGGTGCTTTAAATTGGTATTTTATCCTGTGTCGTGGCTGCAATCAAAAGATACAAATTTCATATTCACAGACCCATACTGAAAAAAAAAATGTAGTGTGTAGTAAAATATATAAAATGTCTGTCCCGTACGGGAATTGGAATCCACAACCCGTTGCATAGAAGTAGATCAATCGACTGCTGCGCCTAAGTAGGGTTCTCTTCTTCTAATTCTTAAAATTGTCAGATATAATAAAACAACTAGCATCAACGAAATTTTATACTATTTACTGGTAAATAATCAAGTAAAAGATAGGACGGCAACAGATTTCTTGTCTGCGAATATTCGCTTTGAAGCAAACATCAAATGGGTACACGTCAAATCTATCACGTTCTAATTCGAAACTTCGAAGCCTACACAGCACGGCGCACAGTGTATTGCATAATTTTATTACCACGCCAAGCTGCCAAGCGGTCGTATTCTGCAAACACTACGTCGGTATTCCCAACTTTGCTCTAATTGAATACTGGCTGAGATCCGTTTCCAGCTGTCAATGTTCGTCGATCGGGGAGAAATGGCGAATCAATCGCCGCACCCATCAACTTGACATGTTCCTGTGTTAAGTAAATAGCTGGGGCCATACTGTGAACGGTCCGAGTAAGGTTAAAGCAATGTTGAAACAGAGACAAGTGTGTGTGTGTGTGTGTGTGTGTGTGTGTGTGTGTGTGTGTGTACACAGCAAAGATGGATCCATTTATCGAAGAAATTTCAGCCACGGTAGTTTCGGATTTATATAAGGTAAAGAGAATAAGCCTTTGCTTTAAAAATGAGACTGCCTGCTGATACCATTAATCATGGTTTTCTCGTAAAGGTAAAGAAAATGTTCTGATTCCTCTCACCACATTCAAAACTATTCGCACCATATTACACCATTCACTTGATTCAAATACCAATACTCAATACATAAACTACCTTCCTGGGTAGGATTGTGGTGGTTAGATTGCGAGAAGTCCAAAAGAATAAGCATGAACCACCGTTCGTATATCTTCATCATACCTAACTGTTTAATGCTCAATATCACACTTTGGGTGATGACGTGAATGATAACATGTAATAGAGTAGGGAGAAAGAGAGGGACATGTAAATATTACATAAAATATACATTCCCACTTAATCTCCTGCCCTTACCCCACTCCCAATGCATGTAGGGTTGGCACAAAAGGTTTTCTCAATCTATTCTCTTTTGCGGTAGAACGCATGAAGATCTTCACATATTTAACCAAAATTATATATGATCTTCACATATTTATAAAAATTCTCAATATATATATATATTATATATATATATATATAAGATATATTATTGAGAATTTTTTAAAATAAACCATAAATTGTTTCTCTGAAAATACAAAGAGATTGTTTATTTAACACACTTTTACAATATTGCAACTTAAATATTAACCACACTTAAATCTTACCTGAAAATACAAAGAAACGACATTTAAAGTTTACTAATATCGTCTGCTTAATTATAAATTTTACGATTAATTTATATCTCTAGAAGAATACAAGTTTTCTTATTGGTTTTTATAACTTCCACAGATAACCTATGAATACGCGAACTAGCGCAAAGCGCGGCAAATTTAAATTAATGAAATGTCATTTCTTTACATCTCCCCCCTAAGAGGCAAAATCCTAAATAATATATGTTATAAAACGACATTTAAAGTGTACTAATATCGTCTGCTTAATTATAAATTTTACGATTAATTTATATCTCTAGAAAAATACAAGTTTTCTTATTGGTTTTTATAACTTCCACAGATAACCTATGAATACGCGAACTAGCGCAAAGCGCGGCAAATTTAAAATAATGACATGTCATTTCTTTACATCTCCCCCCCTAAGAGGCAAAATCCTAAATAATATATGTTATAAAACGACATTTAAAGTTTACTAATATCGTCTGCTTAATTATATATTTTACGATTAATTTATATCTCTAGAAGAATACAAGTTTTCTTATTGGTTTTTATAACTTCCACAGATAACCTATGAATACGCGAACTAGCGCAAAGCGCGGCAAATTTAAATTAATGAAACGTCATTTCTTTACATCTCCCCCCCTAAGAGGCAAAATCCTAAATAATATATGTTATAAAACGACATTTAAAGTTTACTAATATCGTCTGCTTAATTATATATTTTACGATTAATTTATATCTCTAGAAGAATACAAGTTTTCTTATTGGTTTTTATAACTTCCACAGATAACCTAGGAATACGCGAACTAGCGCAAAGCGCGGCAAATTTAAAATAATGACATGTCATTTCTTTACATCTCCCCCCCTAAGAGGCAAAATCCTAAATAATATATGTTATAAAACGACATTTAAAGTGGACTAATATCGTCTGCTTAATTATAAATTTTACTTTTGAACCTGTTGAAAAAAAAAGAATCTTTAGTACCATTAGTAGTCAGTTCTAGCGACACCACTTGCTAGTACTAATTACTTGAAATCACCATTTTCCTCAATAATATCCCAACAAGAACCGCACAACCAATAACGCCATTCAATGGTTACAGTTAGTATTAACATCAACCCCGCGCAAACAAAACAGTGATCTTCCAATTAATTCCGGTCGGTACCCATTATATTTATCCAGTTCCTAACACCACTGGGTACACTTGATACCACGTCATGCTTTATATTTGCACTACAAATATCGCCTCTGTTACAAAGCGTCATTGGGTGGCCCCAAAGTTGACATATACTCAGGCATGTTGGATTGTGTACATCCTAATTAAATTTCAGTCGTGGGATTTCGTTTTGATAAATTTATGCGTAACGCTGGCAGATTATGCGGTCAAGCCCCGGCGGCGAGCTTGATAGAAGCAGAATTGTTTTTTGATTTTGTCTGTTTTTTAATACAAATAAGTGGCTTAGCCTTTAAACAAACGAGGGCGCGGAATATTCTGCTTTATGACTTTAGCTGATGTGTTAGTATGCTTAATCTGCTGAGTGTGGCAAATACCTAAATGATATAATAAGTGTGACGCAAAACAATTCATTTGTTTACTGGGGTTTCCCAGAAGTAAAGAGACAAAATGATCTTAAAAATATTTAATAATTATTAATACTATATCATATAATTTTGGTATGCAAATGATAGTAAAACAAATTTATTTTTTATATCTATATCAAATTTGCTCCAGCGATACCTTTGTATCCTATTTTTCTCATATTAATAGCAGCACGCCTCATGACTACTTTTCCAGATGTAGCAGCTACTCTTTTAGCCTACTCGTATCTAGTCCATCGGTATTTAAAAGATGTTAACGTTTGTGATATATCTGTATACTTTTTATACTCTTTTTTACACAGAGCCCAAAACATTTCAATACCTCGAGCTTGAGGAACATTCGGGGCGTTGTTTTGTTTGGTTATGAATTCAACACCTGAAGTCTGTAATTACTGAATAACTTTAGACTCATAATGGCATGAAGCTAAAACCGGCCAAAACAAAACATCTTCTCTCTGACAATACTTGTCTATGAAAGGTACTAGACGTTTGATAATGCACTCTCTAAGGTAAATCTGGGAGTTCATAGAACCTGTACGATAATAGGGTTCGGAAACATTACCATTTTCATCTATAGCTTGCCAAACAAAGTATTTTTTTAAAAACTTGGCCTTTGGTACAATTTTTTCACTACAATTAACAACGTCACGACTGGTAGCGTGGAAATATTGTTTCCCAGGAACATTGCTTGGGTCAACCGGTACGTAGGTCTCATCATCAATAATCAGATTTTTTTCAAAGTTTTTTCATAAATTTTACGGCACCCTCGCTTGGCACGCGCCTCCTGGTCTTTAACATATTTGGGGGCGGCTAATTTTACAAAAGCTTTCAAGCCTATATCTTTACATTTTATTCTAGATACACTGGACTTAGAAATTTTTAATTTATTCGCCGCAACTGAAAACATCGGTGAATGTTGAACATGCCTGTTCAAGAAGCTTTTTCACTTTGCTTATATTTGTAAAGGTAGATACTGTACGTGGTCTTCCCGGAATCTTTTTGAAATTAGTCTGTCCCGTTTCTTCGTAAGGTTTTATTATTCTGTAAATACTAGTTCTTTTGCTCCCTCTTGAACAAAATGACGTACTGCCTCAAATTTGCCATGACACAAATAGTATTGAATAACTCTCATTGAAAACAACTCTTGTTCCGCTCGATTCATTTTCAAAACAATGCAAAGATTATTTAAATCCCGCCTATTTTGACAGGTAAGTTATCTGTGGTTACCATGACAATCATTAATTTTTTTTCGAAAACTTTTTAGTGGCCATTTCGATTTTGAGAAAAGTCTCTTTACTTCTGGGACACCCTTTATGCTAGAACACCTCGTTTGCATTATCCTTACTAATATTATAAATGCGAAAGATTTTATGTATGGGTGTTTGTTACATTTCACGTAAAAACTACTGAATGTATTTTAATTAAACTTTACAATAATTTATGTATAAGCACATTAGTGTAACACATAGAATACAATTAATAAATATATACGCCACGATAGTATAAGCTGCACCAACTAGCCGGTTATAATTCAGTTAATCCTAATGACCAAAGGCATCGCTGACCCAGGCATGTCTTGGTTGACCCTCACGATCAATTAACGCAGGATCTTCAAGCCCTGCTAGCGGCGGTATCTGCCGCATCACACTCCTTGTAGTCACTTTTGCTTCGTCAAGAGTTGGCACCATCTATGCAGGCCGGAGTCACTTTTGGTCTTTGGTTTGGCTTACTGAGCCTTTGCATTCATATGCATATGTCCCCTTCATAGGGCAGTGCTGACCGTGCTTTCTCTTCAGAGTGCAAGTCGCCTTTCCATCCAAGCCGTAAGACCTTAATGGCCAAGGTGATCCCAGTCGAACCGTCTCAATCGGTTTGGAGTCAGACATAATCACTGTGGCAGTTGCATCCGGTCCATGTCCGGAATATCAACCTCTCCTCTCCAGAGATAAAAAAAACTGTTGCGAAATGCGTGTAACTGTAGCAAACTTGCCGGCTCTACCGCGGAAGAACATGCGGTCGTCTCATTCGCACGCGAAACCACGTGACCCACTCCGATGCCAGCTACACGATTGCGTTATGTATGCGACGTTCTTGAAACACAAAAGATTCGCCAGCATCATGTACATACATATGCGGATTTGAGTGCGATAAAGATAGCACCATAATTAAATGATTTTCTCTAGATATTAATTAAAATAGCACGAATAGACTCACGAGATACAGAAAGTTCAGCGGTTATAAATTATTATTCTGTCAAACTTAAAGGAGGATTGACAGTTTTCTGGACTTATGCGGTGTTCAGTTCAAAACCTTGACGGCCTACCAAACAAATATTTCTTCTTTTATATATTGTAAAAGCACGTATTTTCGATAAAGTCGGTTCACCGTAAACCTTTTGTAAAATTTTCAGCAACTGGAACACAAAATTGTAGGGCGGTAGGGGGATAAGGCCGACAACGTATCTGTGACTCCTCTGGTGTAGCGGGTGTCTATGGGCAACGGTTATCGCTTACCATCAGGTGATCCGTTTGCTCATTTGCTGCCCTATCCTATAAAAAAAAAAGAAAAAAAGGCATTAGTCAACCACGCTGGCCCTGTGCGGATTGATAATTAAATACACCTTTCAACTTTCAATTTTAACGCTTCTTGATGTTTTTCTTCATCGTAGAAACGTCAGATAAATGTTTATATTATATGAATTTAAATGTACATAGGAACTTAGAAAAACGAAAAATTCATTGATATATGGTAGGATCTATTTCGAGCCTTTCGATTAGAAGACCAAAGTATCATTCGCGTTTTATTCCTCATCGAAATCATTTCTATATTTAAGGCATTTTATGGAAACGATTGCAAATTACGAAATCAATTCCATATATTTAGTTTTAATGAAACAAAAGCGAATTTCATTAGTGTTATTTTGCCGACAGGCTTAGCGCAGAGACTAAAGCACCAACGATGCCTCACCATACAAGATATGAACTAAATGAAAACAGACTCCCCAGATGAAACTAAATGAAGACAACTCCCCAGAGAGCGCCTTACACGAGCTTCGAGTCATCAATTGTGTCTACTAGAGGAACGTTTATATTCTTTGGTAACGTGAGCCTTTAATTTTTCAGCCTTGGATTTCCATTACGCATTGGCTTTACTGAAGCAAGGTTCCTGAAGGTAGTTTTAGATCATTGTACTCAGTAATAGCAACAGTATTCATTATTTCGACCTAGAAATCTCCACACCGATCAGTTTTTTGCTGCAAGCATTCAGCGCCATATTGAGATCATCGACAAATCGGTTGGGTTAAGATACTGTTCACCTATTGGGAATCGACACAGATACGAAAACCTGCGTTTCCCAGCATATGACTGCTACTATAAAAAGTTTATCCTGTAAAGGCTGCATGTCATGCGAGCGATATTGCTCGCAGGACATACAGCCATTAGGCATATGCCTAGTTCACAAATCTTCGGGCTAAGTTGGCGACCCTGGTCCTTCTTTGAATTTCACATATTCTCATGCGATCACATAGAGAAACTCTGAGTACTTTTCAGTGAATTTAAATGAATTACGATTTGTCTAACAAGTTGATAGTGAACTGAAAAAATAGTTACGAAAATAATTCGAGTTTAATTACCAAACAATATGCTTCCATGTAAACACAACCTGAATGCTGTGTATTATAATATCCGCTCGACTTGCATTCGGCTGAGATGATCCCCGGATGCCACATGCAGCCGCCACCTCCTTTATTAAGGCAGCTGGCTCGATGATATTAGGCAAGCGTCGTATCAGATTGTGTAAGCTGCATAGCGCTCATTAGACATGTTATGTTTGGATTGTGATTAATACTACAATAATCTGACGTATGATGCTGTCTTCTCTATGTAATTTTTATATATTCTAATAAGCAAAAGTTATAAGTAGTTAAATTTAACACAAAATATAATAAAGTAAATGTTTAAAAGATGTGATTTATTCTTTAATCTTATAGAAACTAGCACCATAAATCGAAACATCATTATTTATGTAGCAAACAAGTGCTTAGGATATCAAAAGTGTATGCCATACACTTTTGATAACCATACACTGTATGGTGTAACGCTGACGCTTGTGGCAAGTGTGTAGTCCACAAAAATTTCTTATGATAGTAGGGTCGTAGCAGCAGATATCGTAGACAAGGGCACGTAGCCCGTAGATGTGACCTGCTACGCGCTGTAGCGCGGTTGAATAAAGTAATTTAATCAACATTTTAATACTATTTCACATAATTGTTATTCTCAATATTTTATAGTATCGCTTAAAAGATATTTAATTTATTGTTATAAAAGCGATATGCTCTAGATTTGGTGTTAAATTTAATTGCAATTATTCTTACTCACCTAAATACTATTATAATTTAAGAGAAATTTAAGAATATTGTAACACAATTTAACCACTCTAAAAACTACATTATATTACCTTTGTTAGGATACAAAAACAACAATTTTTCTACAATTGATATGTAAAAATATTATTAGTATTCGCTTATTAAATTTTTAGAAATATGTATTTAGAATGTCAGACTTTATATGTATAAAGTTACAAATCATTTAGTTTTATACTTGTCACAGATCAACGACAATTTTGGTAATAAAAACGTGGTATTATACGCTTATAATTTTAACGTTAATTGGCTGCATTTACATTGACATACCATTTTTTAGAAAATGTTTTCTGCAATGCATACCGAGGGTCACGAAATGACCAAATCCGTTATACGATTGTGTTGAACTGCCTATTACTGACCATCAACGTTGAAGAGGTTCAGTACAGAACTGAAAAGTTTATTGCATTTATTTTTATGAAACTACAAATTGGCGGATTTCTTTTTTCAATAAATATATCTTGGAGTTACACCAATTAACCTAACCCAAAGTAAGCTCTGAAGGCTTGTGTTATGGGATATAATAGGGTAACGGATAAACATACATATATAAATATATTTCATAGAAATATATACTAATAACCATGATTAAGGTACAAATGCTCGCATTCATCACACAAACAACTGCCCACCAGGAATCGAACCTGGGAACTCAGAGATGGCGACACCTACTAACCGCTAGACTACGGAAGTACTTGTTCCACGTGGCATTATTTTATGGCCGGTTTTATAATTCTATGGCTATGGTTCTAATTCCCTTGTTAGGGTCAATATAATAAATTTCGACAATTCTCAATTATTGCGACAACTCGGAATTAAAATTATAGTGTCGTTTCAGACGATATTATAGTGCAACGAAAATATTGTTTAAAATCACTTACATTATTTTTTTTTTTTATATCCTCTTTATAAGCTGACATGTACTGATAGTAGGTACGAGAAAATGAATATACATTTACTGTATGTCACGCCGGTTTTGAAATTTTGCGATATTGGTAATTAATTTATCTGAACATCAAATAACACATTCAAAAGACCCTTAGCAAACCACGTCTCTTTGCATAACCTAAAATTCTGCTAATACATTAGTAGACTCGCTAGTAATGTGTCTAACAAGAGTGGTTGGTCAAAATGCAAATTGTTAAATCCATTTCGTCTAGCGTATCACGGTCGGAGATATCAAATTAGGGGGCTACTAAGTGAGAAACCAAAAAATAGTTCTCGATGTACCCTGTCAAACGAGGCGAAAATATGTGCACATTAATGACCTAGGGACAGCAGGCAGTAGTGGACGGTAATATTCGTTATCAAAGTTTTCATTACGGTGTTACAGAGTAGCCTTTGAGGGCTAGATTAATTAATGCCGAACCGACGGGTAGAGATTGCTAGTCTGCGGACAGAGAATTAAGCTCCCGCCTGTAGCGATATTCATCGTCGCTGCGAAACAAAGTTGATAGACTAGGTGACAGTTCCACGCTTTGTTAATGTATCCAGCTTCAAACAAGCTGTTACAATGCCATCAACTCACCTGCAGTGCAATTCTCCTAAATAAAGTCGCAGCGAGTTAGCAACGATTTTAGTCTAAAAACACGTTCTTGTATTCACGTCTTTCAATCGAACTTTGATCGGACTTGAATAGCTCGATCCAAACGTAGCGCTAAATCATAATCGTTACACTGTATTCTCCTATTTTTATCGAAGTTAAACTGCACTCTAACGCAACAGAATCGGTATTCTACTAAAGTTTAGATAACCTGTCGATCGAGGTTGAGCTACCAAACGTCAAATCCACGATTGAAATGCAGTTGTCATTAAATATTTATACATCTTTGGACTTTTATGCCAATTAATAAATGATTTTATACTCTAAAATCTAATAGTATCGTTAATTTTCGATATATTTATTTTTTTTAAATTCAGTGGATTTTGTCTTGATTCAGTTGGCAACATTCCCACCTCGCAATCTAAAGTTCGCTGAAATTAAGTTTTAGTTTCAATTTAGTTTTGGTTTTGTTCGGAAATGCGATACGTGAATACCGTTTTGGGTGGGACTAAGATCGAGCGATTGCTAAACTTCAACTAATTGCGATTGTAAAAAAAATACGAGAATTGCACTACTGATCCGGCGTTCACGGTTGTGAATTGTTCTTGTATTTAATTATTTCATTTGTAGTGTTGTAACATTGGTAAGCACAAACCTATTATTTGTCTTATGTTTCGGGAATGGTAAATATAATTCCTAGTGCTGAGCTCGTGTCCTAATAGGACTTAAGTGTTGCCAGTAGCTGTTTTTTTTAAAACCATCGCTCAACGCTGTGATTTTTATTTTGTATAGTAAGTGCAGTTACAAATATAGACTCTCACATACAGACACACCCATACTTAAACTGCACTATTTCTGCAGGACATACAAAACTCGACCGCTGCACCAACGGTCGTTGTATCGTTTCGTTTCACCGCACGACAATATTTTCATGAAGAACACCTATTTTTATATTGTGAAAGTTCCCCGGTCTGTAAGAAACGTTTTGCTCCCACTTTACAAAAGTGGGATGCGAACTGTGACAGAATGGGATTCTGTACCACGCTCTATGTCTCTGTCGTCAATACAACTCGGTTCTTTCAAGTCAAAGTGAATCTTTGAATAGGCACATTTCACCTCAGATCTTATCTTGCAGTAATCATCAGACGACATAAGTTCAAGTGCCTACACAAATGTAATAAGAAAAGGCTATTTGTATTTTTTGCGAAATGCAAATATGGTGATGGTGATTTTTCACTTCGACTAAACTCTCTTTGCCCTTTCAATTGAACAAAAGTAACTTGCACAATTTAAAAAATCACGTTACAATGCACTATATTAAAGCTCGACCACACGTCGAGTGACAAACATATTTCTAACCTACAGCGCACTTTATTAAATGTCAGTACACCTAAACCCCGAGATGAGAAATATAGTGTCTCATAAGAAAAAAATATAAGAATCGGAAAGCAATTTCATAGACGTTTCTTCGTTGTAAGTTATTGAATACAGGCCGTAGACACGCTTTCGTAGTCTCATCTCGTTTAAAATGGAAGATGAAAGAGACCTTTTATGTATATAGTCCAAACACAAGATAGCTACAGGTCGATCAATCAATTTGAATATGCGTGACAGTTAATGGGCTGCGAAGTTTTTAGTTTTACACTTACACCGTATTTGGTGTCTAATTGATTATAATCCCTATCTACGTTTTAAAAATCCGGATAAATTAAGAAATATTTTGTTATAATAATTATTACACCGCAGCGTTGGCAGGCTTCCTACAAGATCGGCAGGCGATTTGGGGTAGATCGCAGGAAGGCGTTGGGAAGGGGTGGCCTATGTTCAGCAGTGACGTATTGGCTTAATGATGATTAGATATTTTTAATACAATGAACTAATAAATACAGGTTATTCCAGCATTTCTATCTTAACAAAAGCTTTTGTACCCATTATTAGTATTAACTGATTGGCGTGTCTGACACAGATACTATTTCAATCAATGAATTGGGTGAAATTCCGTTTCATAAGCAACAGAAGGGTTGTTTATTAATGTTAAAAGAAGTATTTTCAGAAGCTATCAAAAACATACGCATAGACTAATAATAGGCAGCGTCACAGTTATCCCTTTGATTCCCTAAGCATATGTCTACTTCTCAACTTACATTAATTCTCAGATATACGCACATCGATTTTAGCTATTCTAGATCTAAGTCTTTCTTCAGGATACCTCTTCTTTGGTCCTGGTGTAACTTCCTCTAGGTCATCCCATATTACTTCTTTATGACTTGTTCTTTGTCCATCCTTTCTACATGTCCAAATCTTAGCATTTCTTTGTCGATTTTTTTTCACTTTATCTTCTATCACACCAAGAAAATACACGAACATACATAATAATTTACTATTACAAATACACTACTTTAGTAATTACGACCCGCCCCGGTTTCGCACGGGTGCAATGAAAAAATAGTTATAGTAGGTTATCCCATAGAGATAGACATATACCATCGCGGACTTTTTTGTTGAACTTTTTAAGGTGAACAATACTGTAGTACATTATTTTGGTCTATCTCGTAGGGTTCAGCCAGCCTTCTTGCAATATAAGCGCAAAAAAAACGTGCTTATTTACGACATCACATTAGAAACCTCTGCATTTATCAGTGTTTCTCTACTATATAATGCATGTATTATACACATAAACCTTCCCTAAGAATCACTTTATCTATTAAAAAAAGCATCAAAATCCGTTGCGTAGTTTTAAAGATCTAAGCATACATAGGGACAGACAGACGGCGGATAGCGACTTTGTTTTAGTAATTTTGTGACTATACATAATAAAAAATATCACTAAATCAATAAAATATAATTTCTAACTTCGAACTGAAGTAGTGAACTTTCACAAACATATTTTCCATTTCATTAACTCACGTTTCCCCAGAATGGTCACGATGTAACGGTATAAAACTACCGCCGTACCTGCCGAGTCTAATGTCCTTTGTAAGTTCTGATTTATAGCCGTAGCGGTGGCGTGTATTCGCGCCCTAATGCACGCCGACAGCCCAAGAAAATATTATCTAAGTAACCAAATGGAAAAGTTTTACTATAGCAGATACTTGTTATCGAATCGTTATTTGTTACTTTTGTGGATTCGAATATTGTTGATAAAACATTTTTTGATGCTTTGCTTTTATTTAAAAATGATAAAGGAATATAAAAACCTAAACATTTTTGACTAGGGTTCGAATTCGCGTCCTCAAAATTCCGTGTAATTGCTGATTGACGCATTAACAAATCAAGTCATCGAATACAATTTTCAAACTATCAGTCGTATCAAGAAACACTCTTATAACGTGCATCATTATCACAAGTCACATACGTTCCCATCGAGGGGATCGTGCGTACCGTAAGTAAGTTAGGGCTATTAGACTTTAGTCAGCCATAATGATTCATTACGGAATGCTTGACAACATACACCTTTAAATTTCTTCGCAGGTGTTGCATACACCAGTGCAGTGTCAGGTAAATGCACATATGAAATTTGAAAAACTACAAATACATTGGTACATTATATCGAGCCCGAGGCCTTGAAATCTTCCGATTCGTAAACGTTCACGTTGTTAAAGCATACAATTTTTAATTCCACGTTGCCCATCTTCTGGACTGCAGTGCTGACCGCGTATCGCTCTGGAACTAAGTTGGCTGCGCTCAAGTCGATCATTACCTTGGCGTGCAACCATCATATATAGTATTTAAATCACTGGCTAGTGATTTAAATACTATATATGATCTGGAGAGAATTTGCTTTGCGCTAGATCCTCAGGGAGGGACAGGAATTGGAGCTTTGTAGAAATTAAAAAGGGCAAGGAACACCACACTTCCCTAACACTGGCCTTAGGGCATCAGGGTTAAGTAGTAACTTAACCCTGATACTTTAATTAATCAGTAGATAAATTAAGCGGTTAAACAAAAGCTATAGCATAAACAACTAATAACAAAACTAGATATTTAACGAAAAGCAATAACGATCCAAAGTTTGACTTAGCACTGTCAATATTTAAGTAAATTAAGCCCGAAATACCTAACGACCTAAAATTTCTAAAACTGGAAAAGTTTATGCGCCAATTGTGTGTGTTCAGAGGGTTTCATTAAAACTACGCTTATTGTGGCCATACCAATATTTTGATTGGTTCAAAGCGGGGAATTTGAGCGATTAACATTGAAACTGTAATAAATGTATCATTGGACATCAGATAAAATTCTTAGTGACATATTGTCTTATAGCCCTAAAATAAAAAAAACATTCTAGACTTTATAGATAAAAAAAGGAGCGTCAGATAAATGTACATGTGAAATTCGTAAATACATAAGCACATTACAGGATCGAGGAGCCAGGGCATCGCGAATCATCCGCTTCGTAGACTAGTGCCGAGACTACAGCTCCAGTGACGCAGTTTGTAGGTCATCATCATCATTTCAGCCAATAGACGCCCACTGTTGGACATAAGCCTCCCCCAAGGATCTCCACGCAGATCGGTCCTGCGCTGCAAGCGTCCAGCGCCTTCCCACGATCTTCATCAAATCGTCGGTCCACCTTGTGGGAGGCCTACCAACGTTGCGGTGTCCAGCATATGCCTGCCACTCCAGGACCTTTCCGCCCCAACGGCCGTCAGTCCTGCGAGCAATGTGCCCCGCCCATTGCCACTTAAGGTTCGCAAATCTTCGGGCTATGTTGGTGACCCTGGTTCTCCTGCGGATTTCATCGTTTCTGATTCGATCACACAGAGAAACTCCGAGCATAGCCCTCTCCATTGCCCTGTGGGTGACTTTGAGCCGCCTTATAAGGCCCATTGTGAGTGGCCAGGTTTCTGTTCCGTATGTCATCACTGGCAACACGCACGAATCGAAGACTTTCGTCTTGAGGCACTGCGGTAGATGGGCCGAGAGTATGCCGCGTAGCTTCCCAAACGCTGCCCAGCCGAGTTGGATCCGCCGATTTACCTCATTTTGGAAATTGGACCTACGTAGTTGGATTATTTGTCCCAGGTAAACGTACTCGTCAACAATTTCCAGTGTAGAGCCTCCAACCTTCACAGGAGTGGGTGATTCGACATGATTTTTGTCTTGTCCATGTTCATTTTAAGACGCACTTGTTGTGAAACTCTACTGAGGTCTTCGAGCATTATGCCCAAGTCTTCCATTGTGTCGGTAGTTTGTAGGTATAATGGTATAATACTTATAAACTATATTAATAACACTATTATTATTTTTAATTGACGACACAGTCGTTGAGTGGTTAGTACGCCGGTTTCAAGTCTTCGCCATCTCTGAGGCCCAGGTTCGAGATCTCTGAGTGATGAATGCGAGCATTAATCATGGTAGTACCTTAGTCATAGTTGTTAATATATATTTCTATCAAATATATTTATATATGTATGATATATGTATTCGTTACCCGCGAGGGACCACGCCCTTCCTGTGGCCGGCCTCCCCCGAGGAGGGCTCCCCAGTATCGACAGGGGTGCGGAGGCTAGGGATTCCCGAAAGTCGTCGTGCCGTCGAAACCCGCGACTTGGTCTGCGTTACTCAAAATACTAATAATATATAAATATATAAAATAATCGAAATACTAAACCTGCGCACGCGAAGTCGCGGGCACCAGCTAGTATAAAAAATATCATCAATAGTACAAAAATAGGTATTACTATGAAATTTTTAATAGTTAAATACAAATTATGTAATTACTTCTAGTGCCCGTAACACTTTTGCGACCAATATAGCAAAAGCTGCTTAAAAGCTTGCTCCAAAATGACTCGAGCACAAATTTCTTAAGCTCGTCGAGTAACCAACGTGCAAATATGAAGACGGCGACACATTTCCGCACCGTCGTCGGTAGGTAAAGCGACAGGGTTGTCACTACGTGGAGCGGCAACTTCGCTCTCGTCGCAAAAGTAAAGCTTACGAAGCGCCGATGTGGTGTTTTCGCAACGCGCCAGTTGATTATGGTCCCCGGCGGAGTCCGTAATGACGGTTTCCGATTTCCCCGCGAAGTAAGAAACGCTGCGGACCGCTTATTGTATACATACCCCTGCACAGTGTAACTATTGTCAGCAGAAATAAAACTATTAATGACAAGCTGGTGCCCGCGACTTCGTCTGCGCAGGATTAGTATTTCGAGTAACTTATATTAGCGTGATGTATCTTTAGAAATTTTAGCCTATATGTTATTCTGATCTATAAGCTATATTATTGTGAAGTCTCATTAAAATCCATTAGGTAATTTTTACATGAAACAATAACAAACATCCATCCATACAAACTTCCAAGTTCACATTATATATAATATTAATATCATTTTCTATAATTGTAATGACATTTAGTTCACAGTTTTATATTAATTTGATTAATTGTATTTAATAGTGTACATTATGTTGGTCATCTTTAAATAAATATCTAAATAAATATGCATTTGGGAACATTTTTTTTTTTATACTACAACGGTAGCAAAAAGGCTTACGGCCTGCCTGATGGTAAGCAGTCACCGTCGCCTATGGACGCTTGCAACACTAGGGGCATCACAAACGCTTTGCCGACCTTTTTAAAAACCTATTTACTCCCTTTTTGAAGAACCCCATACTGTAATCCCCCGGGAAAGCCTCAGCAGGGAGCTCGTTCCACAATCGGAGCGTGCGAGGAAGGAAATTACGTTGAAACCGCACTGTGCGTGACCATTTAGGCTCCAGCATGTGAGGATGAACACCCTGCCGATGGCGAGCGATGCGATGGTAGAATGTGGCCGTGGGCATCATGTCGAACAATTCTTTGCAACACAACCCGTTGTATAAGCGATAGAAAATACACAAAGAGGCACAGTCTCTTCTCAGACTTAAGGGCTCAATACCGCATGTGAGAATGGGATCGTCAACGATACGCTTAGCGCGTCTTTGGACCGAATCAAAAGGATCAAGTTGGTATCGAGGTGCTCCCGCCCACAGGTGACAGCAGTACTCCATATGGGGCCTGACTTGCGATTTGTATAATAGCAGTCGTTGCCTCGGAAGGAAGTACCGCTTAGCTCTGTTAAGCACACCTAGTTTTTTAGAAGCCAACTTGACCTTGTCATCTAAGTGACTTCGGAATTGAACGTCACTGGAAATATTGACACCGAGGATCCCAATACTATTCGAGATGTTCAAGGTTGTGTTCTGGAATTGTGGGGCTACATTGAGCCATGATAACTAAACCCAAGCATATTATAATGGTGTAAGATATCATAATCTATACTTACAGCATACTAACATATCACATTCTTTTGTTTCAGGTACTTCATTCAGAGGAATAATACTTAACGGTAATACTTCATTGTAGGCTATGTGTTATTCTGATATATATGCAATATTTTTGTGAAGTGTCATTAGAATCCATTCAGGCCCAATTTCACCAACAACAGATAAATGTTATTCCTAGAATAAAGACCCCAGTTACTCTCGGCTAACCAAATTTACATTTCACCAACCATGTATCCTTAGAATAACGAAGTAACAGTTATCGGAGAGTAAATATTGGGAGTAATTTTATCTGTAGAATTGTTATACTTGGATAATGACGACTTGGTGAAATTGGGCCTCATCCATACTTTGGCGTTCATGATATTAGTAGGGATATCTAATGGATATTCTATCTAATCATAAGTTAGACTCGTCAAAAGTACGTTGATTTCTGCGAGTTCGCAACAAAGTAATCCCCATAAGGACCAGAGTACGTTACTAATTTCTGCTATAAGATACAAAGTCACGGTACCATATAATTTCATAGCAACTGAATTCATATGTCGACTTTTAAGACAGATTTACGTCAATACTGAAATATTTCGCACTTAAAATCGAATACACAAGTGACCATGTCAGTGAAGGTCAGTTGGACTTGGCGCTTTGCGGGCTCAATAGCACCATTCTTTTTTAAACGTACTCAAGCAGCGATTTGAGTATAAGTTTGATTTAAGAATAAGAGCCTTAGTGTTAAGTGATAGGGCTGAGTTTGCATACTGTCAGCGTTTCACAAAACGAGTTCATTACAGCAGCTTACAGCACGAAGAAGTGCTATGACAGAAATATCAGGTACAGCGGCGAAACACGCTTGTCAACATTAATTGTCGTCATGTTTCAGCCCTTTATACCTACAAATTTTTGAAAGACAACCTACGACGACGACAGTGACAATGAAGTACCTAAAAATACAGAAAATAAAACCTATATCGACATTTTTATCAAAAACTGTTACTTATCCAACAGAAAAAGCACGCGGTTGCTGAGACACTCTTAAGACCGTAATTAAATCAAATTATCATACATTTTACAGAAATTTTAAACATAAATATTTTAAGCAAATCGCTACGTTTTGCACCTAACTTCACAAAGTTTTATTACTGACTCAAAGAATAAGTCTGTTGGCCTACCATGACCTCTTAAAACACGAATAAAATTACAGTGCAAACGAGATAGTACTATGCGCTGCAAAAGCGGTGTCCTCTTTCAATATTACTTTAACTTTACTCTAAGGGGCCATGGTAAGGCCTCTGATCATATCTACTCATAACAAACGTAACGTTAATTGAGTTCCGCACATTCATCAATTAATTATACTACTAATTGATCGATGCATTATTTATAAGCAAAGTTTTGGACCGATTCGTATACATTTACCGCAACAAAAACGTTTTATTCTCTATGCTCATGCTCCATGTTTTATGCTCTTGCTGAATTAAAAAAGTGTGCAACATGTGACTCTAATGAAAGGCATTAAGGTACAAATTTGAATGTAATTGATAATACAATTTCTAAAAAAAATTCAATTGAATTAGGAAACTAAAACTTGGTTCAATCTTTTAATATGTAATGTTACGTAAGCCTTGATGCTCACGTTAGTGAGAATGTTCCTATACAGCAATGAATTTTATTATAATATAAAAATTATGAAGATTTTGAATCTTCAATGACACGATTTCCATGGCGCACGTTTTAAATCTAATTTCTCATAATTTCAATTTTCGCCACATTTTAAGAGATACAGCGAGATTAATTATCTGTAACAAAACACTTAAAATTCTGTAACGACACAGAGTAATTAGTCTAAAATATTTACCAAGTTTGATCTTATAAATCTATCTTATATAAAGCTATGAGAACAAATCTGCGAACCAGCTCAATTCTTCAGATGTCCAGCGCCATCTATCTGACCACAAAAACCCATTCGTTGCATAATGAAAGAATACCGGCCAATCTATTTTCATTTCCCCTGCTTGTTGGGTTCCGTATGACCTGACTTCCTTGCGAGCTACAGGGATTGTAAATGGACGGATTCATTTATTTTATAGCCCTATAATTTTTCTGTGTCTGTGCGTGACGCGACTGCCATACATATATTTCATTTCCAATTATGAATATCAATTCATTCGGAAATCGGGTTGAAGATCTACTTCGATATAAAGTATTTTATGAATTAATAGGTCACATTTTTTTATATCTTTTATGGAAATACCATAAATTTATAAGTATTAGTCAAACTTTAGACCTTTGACATCCTTGTGATTAATATAAATGGAAACAGGAAATAGAAAAATATTTTAACCTATAATAAGTGAACGGCACGCAGCGCTGAGAGTCATACAAGGTGGACCGATGAATTGGTGAAAAACGCACGAATGCTCTGGATGTTCTGGATCTCGAGATGGATGCATTCTTGGAGGAGTTTGGAACACGAAGCGGACATGTCTTGGCTGAAATGACGAAGAAGCCGATACTCTACAACTCTACATTAACTCAATATATATAGGAAGTAGCATAGAGAGGAAACATAGACTTTTTACTTTATGGAAATCCCGCCTCGGGTAGAAATCCCTGCTTAAACATTGCTAGCTGGACTAACGGCTATTGGGGCATAAAAGTCTTTCAACTACCACGATAGTGTTGGTAGGCCTCAAAATAGGACCGATTAGAGAAGATCTTTGTCTAACAGGTTAGTCTACTGCAGATAATAATTTATGATACACAAAGATGGTTCATAGTCCCAAATTTCCGGTTTCTTCTTCAGCGAATTTTCAAAAGCACCCCAACATTACATTTAGAATACAGTAACAACGTTATTATCTTCACTGGTGCATGAAAAATCGTTAACTTTTATATTGTCGTATCGTTCCACGAATACTCTTTTATGATAAAGAACAAAGCGTTATTGTTTGATATATTGGACGTGCGACTATTAATGTCACTAGGCTCCGAAAGATTCATGTCATATACAGGTTTCGCCATTAGCAGAATAGAAAAAGATATTACTTTTGAAACATGTGGCGTCTAGTATTTGTGTATATACTAGTTTACGATAGAAATGTCAGATAAATTACCGTGTTGACTATTAACCTACACATTGCTTTTAAAGAGGTTACAGATGGTTTTGATCAAGATAGGTCTTATAAAGTAAGTGCTATATATCTTTTTTGAATCGTGGCTTTTTCTTACGAAATCGCACTGTTTTTATTATCGAACTGTGCGTAATTTAAACAAATTTACAAGTTATTCGTTTAGTTGGTAATGGAACAAATAGGAAAACTAAAATCGGCACAATTACATATCGATTAAGATTAGAAAGAGAAAAGATTTATTATATAGATAATGAAATACAATGCTAGATAATCAATGTAGTCAATGTAAATCAATGTATATATATATATATATATATATATATATATATATATATATATATATATATATATATATATATATAAAGCTCGTATATATATATATATATAATATATATATATATATATATATATATATGTGGGATCGGAACGCAGTGTTATGAAAGAGAACGAGTGCTAGGTTAGAGTGAGAGGCATGAATGAATGACAGGTGAGAATGGAAGCAGGGCAAGATGGCGATTTTCGGTTGGGTGATGTACGAGTGCGGTCGATTATTTTTATTTTTAGAGTTATTTTTTCATTTTTGGTATTTCAAAGTCAGCGTAGCAATTAAACAATTACGAAGATAGTTCTCCTTTTTATTTCACACACGATCTCCCACAAAATTTGGGGGCTCGTCCGTCGCGAAGGTGAATCTCAGGAGCGCGTGTGTGAAGACGAGCGACACAAATCCGAAGAAATCGACGTTTCCTTAGAATATTTTTTACGAAGACGACTACGACTATATCCACGACGATTATATTTCTCGGCAACGTCTGTATTTCAAGAATTAACCTACGAAAACAAAAGAAAAACCGGCACCACGAGGACGACGATCGCCATCACCTATCATCTTATAAGACGAAACAGTGCCACAAAGTCAAAGTAAAAGATGACTGAAGGCGAAAGCAAAACGCGAACACCACAAAATAACCTTATGTTTATAGAAGAAGCTATTCCGAAATTTTCTGGAACCGACGCCACCTACACAGCCACAAAATGGGCTGAAGCCCTGCAAGAAAATGCCGAAATATTCGATTTGTCCGAAGCGCAAATATTATTATTAGCAAGACGCAGCTTATCAGGAACAGCAGCGGCGTGGCTTCGATCTGAAAAAACCTTCAAAACCTACGAAGACCTGAAAACAGCGTTATGCAAAGAATTTTCTGACTCGATCAACGCAAAGGAAATTCACGAGCTCATGTCTGCAAGAAAAAAGCGAAGAGAAGAAAACTGTTACGAGTATATGCTAGAGATGAAGGCATTGGGAAGACGCGGAAAATTACCAGATTACGTCATTATTCAGTATATAATAGAAGGCATCATTGACAGAGAACACTACAAAATAATGTTATATGGTACCAAAAACTTCACGGACTTGAAGGATAAGCTGAAAGTTTACGAGTCATTCAAGCAGAACTTAAAACAACAAGGCCAGACGAGTGGAACTCCCACTAATATCATGCGCAACAAACAAGTTGGTTTTGCAGTGCGTTGTTTTAGCTGTGGAGAGAAAAATCATACTACGCCAAATTGTCCCCACAAAGAAAAGGGATTAAAGTGTTTTCGCTGCAATGAATTTGGCCATAAAGGATCGCAATGTCGTACGCAAGTTGTGCAATCACAGCGACAGGGCAGTAGTGACGTAGGAGCCAGTATGGTAAAGCAGTACGACTACAGACTAGAACAAAATCGCAGCGCAGTTCCGTCGGTAAAACAGTTCTGTGTGAAGTCAGCGACAGACGACGTCAAGGACGACAACGACCAATCAGGAAGCTGGAACAAAAAAGTGAATTCCTTAGGACGCATTCAAACAAGCATTGAGTTAGACGGAAAAACGTTTTGTACCGATTTTCATATTGTTCCAAATGATGTGATTCCTTACGAATTGTTACTAGGCCAAGAGTTCTTAAGCAATACAGTAATATTAATCAATAAGGGTTCAGTCACAGTAATTCCACCAGATAATTTGTGGTTTAACAAAATTTGTTGTTCTGTTACCAGTGGTAGGGATGTATGTTGTTCTGTTTCAGATAAAACTATCAAACGAAAAGTTGAAGAGTTAATTGACAACTTACGTACCTATGAAAATTCAAAATGTGCCTTTGGAAATGCGAATTATACTAACCGACGATATACCTGTAACACAACGTGCGAGACGATTATCGATTATGGAACAAAAGGAGGTTGACAAACAAATTGGTGAGTGGCTCAAGAATAATATTATTAGACCCAGTTTCTCTGAATATTCTAGCCCTCTTGTACTAGTTAAAAAGAAAGATGGTAGCACTAGAATTTGTGTAGACTATAGAAAAATTAATAAAAAAATTGTTAAGGATGAATTTCCTCTACCAATAATAGAAGACCAAATTGATAAACTGTCAGAGGCTAAAGTCTTTTCTAAAATTGATTTAAAGAATGCATTTTTTCATTTAAAGGTTCACGAGGCTTCTGTAAAGTATACTTCGTTTGTGTCACATACTGGACAGTTCGAATTTTTGAGAGCTCCGTTTGGACTTTCAATCTGTCCTAAATATTTCACTAGATACATCAATATTGTTTTTAGAAATTTAATACAGAAGGGATTTTTACTAATTTTCATAGACGATTTGCTCATTATGTCTAAAGATTACGATGAAGGCTTGGCTAGATTAACAGAGGTATTAAGAGTATCAAGCGAGCATGGTTTAGAAATCAATTGGAAAAAATGTGAGTTTTTAACAACCAGTGTTGATTATTTGGGTCATGTAATATGCAATGGGTCTGTGACACCAACCTGTGATAAAATTTCAGCCATCATGAATTTTCCAGAACCTAAAACATTTAAAGAATTGCATTCTTTTGTGGGTTTAACTTCTTATTTCAGGAAATATATAAAAAATTATTCATTTATTGCTATGCCATTAACGAACCTACTAAAGAAAAATTTGGCATTCCGTTTCACTGAATTTGAAAGAGAAGCATTTAATAATTTGAAACAAAAACTATGTGATAAACCAGTCTTGAAGATATATCACCCTTCCTTACCTACAGAGTTACATACTGATGCATCAATGTATGCTTATTCTGCCATATTATTGCAAAGATGTCCGGACGATGGCGAGTTGCATCCAGTTTACTACTCAAGTACTAAGACAACAGATAGTGAAAAAAAATATACGAGCTATGAATTGGAAGCATTGGCAGTTATACAAGGTGTGAAAAAATTCAGAAAATATTTAATTGGAATACCTTTTAAGATTGTGACAGATTGTGCAGCTTTTGAAATGACTTTGAGAAAAAAGGACTTAGTCACCCGAGTAGCTCGATGGGCATTACTTCTGCAAGAATATAACTATACTGTAGAACACCGATCAGGAACAAAGATGAGACATGTAGATGCACTTAGTAGAAGTACACAATATGTTGGAATAGTAACAAGGCAGATGCATGATCAACTTAAAACAGCACAAGAAAATGATGAAGGCTTAAAGGCAATTATAGACATACTTAAAAAAGAACCATATTTGGATTATTTCATGCAAAATGGATTACTATATAAAACTGAACAAAAACTACTTGTTGTTCCAATGAATATGGAAACCGAAATCATAAGAAGAGTACATAATATTGGCCATTTTGGCAAAAGAAAATTAATTAATTTGATAAATAAAGATTATTATATTAGAGATTTAAATAAAAAGATAGAAGATTTCATAATTACCTGCATACCATGTATTATGGCCACCAAGAAGAATGGTAAACAAGAAGGATTCTTAAACCCAATAGAAAAAGAGGACATACCTCTACATACTATGCATATTGATCATTTGGGGCCAATGACAGAAACGAAAAAACAATACAACTATTTATTAACAATAGTAGATGCGTTTACAAGGGAAGGAGGAGGTCACCTACCGATTGACTCAGATACTCACCGGGCACGGCTGCTTCGGTGAGTATCTGTGTCGAATAGGACGGGAGGGATCGACACATTGTCACCACTGCGCATCCGACCTTGACTCGGCCCAGCACACGCTGGCGGAGTGCCCCACGTGGGCCTCCGAGCGCCGAGTCTTGGTCGCAGAGATCGGGCGAGATCTGTCTCCGCCGGCATTGATTGCGGCAATGCTGGCGGACGAGGGAGGTTGGAGGGCTGTGGCCTCCTTCTGTGAAGCAGTGATGCTCCAGAAGGAGGCCGCCGAGCGGGGTCGGGAGATGGCCGATCCCGCTCGAAGAAGGCGGCGCCGGGCTCGGTAGCACAGCTGCGGCGCCGCCGCGGGTCGCCGGCGGGCGCGAGTAAGTCGCGACTGCTACGGCGACCCGGGATGGACCACGCCCCTTCCGTGGCCGGGGGGCGTCGTCGGTGGAGGAGACCGGGGGAGGTAGTAAGCCTCCCCGAGGAGGGCTCCCCTGTGTCGACGGGGGAGCGGAGGCTGGGGGTTCCCGGAAGAAGCTTTCTGTTCCCAGGGGCTCCCTACATGCCTGAGGAAGGCCATCCCTGAGGTTTTTAGTGGGTAGGCCTCCCCCTTCTGGGGAGGAGAGCCCCACATAACCCCGGCTCGCCACAGCCGGGGTATGCAATTTAATGCATTTTCCTCAGGGAAACAAAAAAAAAAAAAAAAAAAAAAGATGCGTTTACAAAATTTGTATGGATATTTCCAACAAAAAGTACAACAAGCAAAGAAACCATAGATAAAATAAGAATCCATCAGCAACATTTTGGCAACCCTACCAGAATTATAAGCGATAGAGGCACTGCTTTCACTAGCAATGAATTCAAAGAATACTGTGAACATGAAAATATACAACATATAAAGATTACCACTGGTATACCACGAGGAAACGGTCAGGTGGAGAGAATCCATAGCACCATCATTTCAGTACTGACAAAATTATGTATTGAACAAGCAGATCTTTGGTATAAACATGTAAGCAGAGTTCAACAGGCTATTAACAGCACATTTCAAAGAAGTATTAATTGTACACCATATGAATTACTGATTGGAAAAAAAATGAATATTAAAGAAGATTTAAAGATACATGATTTATTGATGCAAGAGGGAAGAGATGAATTCACAGAAGGAAGAGAAAAATTACGCCTGAAGGCTAAAGAGCAAATTTTACAAATTCAAGAAGAAAACAGAAAAACTTATAATAAAAAGAGAAAAGACAGTAACAAATACAGTACAGGTGATTTAGTAGCCATAAGAAGAACCCAGTTCGGGGCAGGCATAAAGCTGAAGCCTAAATTTCTTGGGCCTTATCGGGTAAAGACCTTCTTGGGAAATGATCGCTACGAGGTAGAAAAGGTTAGTATTAATTCTGAAGGTCCTAAGCATACTTATTCTGCTGCTGATAGTATGAAAAAGTGGCCTGTATTGTGACTGATACCTATTTGATTTAATTTTTGTTTTATTTCTTTATTCTTGAAATAAGAAATATATAGCTTGTAAACCTGATGTAATGTTTAAAAATTTATTTCTTTGTTGTAAACAAATATATAGCTTGTAAACCTGATGTAATGTTTAAAAATTTATTTCTTTGTTGTAAACAAATATATAGCTTGTAAACCTGATGTAATGTTTAAAAATTTATTTCTTTGTTGTGAACAAATATATAGCTTGTAAGATGTAATATTAATAAGTTGGATAGAGTTAGTTCTTTGTTATATAATAGAGGTGTTATTTTTTCTGTATTGTATTAACAACCTTGTTTAAAGAATACTTCATGTGTATGTCATCAATATATGTATCAATGTATAGGTTCACATTGAAAAAAAAATATTTCACTTTTGATGTTATGATAAGATATGTTTAGATGTAAGATGTTTATGTATAGTGTATGACTGAGGACAGTCATAATGTCAGGATGGCCGAGTGTGGGATCGGAACGCAGTGTTATGAAAGAGAACGAGTGCTAGGTTAGAGTGAGAGGCATGAATGAATGACAGGTGAGAATGGAAGCAGGGCAAGATGGCGATTTTCGGTTGGGTGATGTACGAGTGCGGTCGATTATTTTTATTTTTAGAGTTATTTTTTCATTTTTGGTATTTCAAAGTCAGCGTAGCAATTAAACAATTACGAAGATAGTTCTCCTTTTTATTTCACACACGATCTCCCACATATATATATATATATATATATATATATATATATATATATATATATATATATATATAGCCAAATAGGATTACTTATCTACTTATGATATCTAATACACATATTATAAATAGAAAATATTATATAACAATAATAATGTTGGCTGCAGACTCGGAATGCATAGAAAAATACATTTTCCAAACTTAAAATCGAAAACTTATAAAAATAAACAGATGTTAGTACACATATACAATTAAATAAATCGAATAGAAGTACAGCAGACATAAAACAACACTTATATTAGGCTATTGTTTTGAACCAAAAATTGCACATTGCACTGATAACATGCTTGGATTATGTTGATCGTGCTCTACTAAAAAGCTTGTGGTAGTACCTGTCTAATAGAAACTTACAACAGATACAAGGATCCTGCAAAGTTCCCACCGTATCCAAACTAATCTCACAGTTAAGTTTTAAAAGCTATCTGCTGTTATGGTGATAACAGTAGACCATTTAGTGACAGCTTAATTCAAACGGCAAATAATTTACTTCCGTTAAAAGTTGGATGGTATTCGTAGCCATATTTTTCTTCCCAAAAACGAGAACCGCCTGAAAACGATCTAGACTGAAATTGAGACTATTAAGCTGTCATCGTGTTTTAGTATTATGGTCATGATACGTTGGCCCTTTAATTTTTTTTCCTCTATCTTATCATCAGAAAGTATTTTGAGAGTTTGTTTACTGCAGATTACGTTTCAATGTTGTTAGGGCCTGTACATGGCTGGAAACGGTCTGGATGAAATTAATTTTATAAAATGTTATAATATGACCGACGATTTCTAAATTAGCAATTGTTTACAAACAAGGCAGAAGACAAATGATTGACTTGCTGCTAATTTTAAAGCGAAAGAGGAGAGAGAGAGAGAGTTGATGGGGAGTCATAAGTATATGAAATGTATGAAAATTAATTTAGTTTCGATTGTGAAGAAATATCCATACGGGCAGACATCAGTCCTTAATACTTTAAAAAGCTCACTGTTATTGCACAACGTGTCGAGATTTGCTTATTTTACGATTATTTCTTTTTACATTTGTAGGGAACTTTCACACATTTTATTACTTACATCATTCTATTACACACAATTAAAGTATAATTATTTATTTACACACATTTAAATCTATTTACATATATTTAATTATTATAATACACAATCTACACATAGTAGTTTTCATTATATCAAACATTGTTGCATATCGACATGTCGATATTCTTGTCGATAGAGTTTATCGACCAGCCTTGCTCACTATTGCATTATGTACAAGACATCCTTGTGCGTATGCGCAGAGGTCAAGCTAGCTGTCACAGATTAACCGTTAGATTGTTGCTATTTCGCTAACGCATATTATTAAATATTTACGCTTCGCTTATGTTATTACCCAGTATCTAATTGTATCTTTTTGTGCTAATTCTCTAGCTGTATTTCTGTGCTTGTGCGTTGCTGCTTATCTCTGTCGAGAGCTATAAAACCTAGTGATCGTGTATTGGAATATGCTTCTAATGTATACTTCGTAAGTGGTCAAGCAAGAATATATCAACTTTTTTATCGTGTAAGTTGGATTTATTGTTTACTCGCCTATGATCATCATACTGATATAACCAAACCACTACTACACATTATTAATAATGTACTCGTAGCTCTGCAAAGGAAAAATTTGAAACTGGTCTACGAAACAAAAGAGTTTAAGAATTTCTGGCTTAAACCAGCTTTTGCATATGTAAGAAAGTACTTACGCCCTTTTTAACTATTTAACTTATCTATATGTTTTTTACCACTACGTCGATGGACGGATTGATTTTAGTTAATTTTAAATGTCATTTATATTACAGTTCCGTTTTATTTCATGTCAGACACACGTTAATCTTATTTAATGATTTGACAAAACACTATCTAAAATAAACTCACAAAACAAATCAATTTAGTTTCATTAATAACTGTCAGCATCAATTCAATTGATCATTTTGCGTATGCCAGAATGGATCACGCGATTTTGTATCCAAAATATTAACTTATTCCTGTATTTTGAAATGTATTTCTTGGCAGATAGAATTCACAGTTCTTTAGAAGCAGGTAAACTTATAGCGTGTCCTCGTGTCACCTTTACACACCATATAGTGCTATCTGTCATATGAAGTTTCAGACGTCATATTCAAACTAGTAAAAAGATGCGTGGATTAATCTGTCCAAGAAACTACTTAATAGCTTGCAGCCGATGTAAAATGTAGCCATCAGATTCATTTTCAATCTGCGTAGGTTTGATTATGTTTCTAAATATCGCTCTGAACTAAAATGGTTACCTATTCGCCAGCGAGAGACTTACATGTTTCATCCCTACTTTACAATATTTTGTATCTTCCAACATCTCCATCCTACAACACAATCTACAATCTTTGTTCTCTTTTCGATCCCCTTCGTCATGTCGTGCTTTGTGTTCTAATTTTAGTTTGTTTCTTGATATACCACCCCGAAGCACCAATTTCTTTTCATATTCCTTTTGGGCTTATGCTGTAGGGTTATGAAACTCTCTGAGAGTATCAGGAGAGAGCGAACGCTGGAACCCTTTAAGAATGAAGTCCGTGTTCACTTCCTGTCAAAGATTCCTTAACTAAACCTATTTTCCTGACCAATTACTGCACCCATCGCCTATTTAAATATCCTTTTATTACTTCTCTGGTCCAAGGTTGCTTGTTCTCGGCCAGTCCCTCCTTTGGCGGTGACTTTACCGACTCTTGGTCGAGCCGGCCTCGGGACACATGGCAGTCGAATCGAGAGCCCCATGCATGGCCGCGCTTTGCCAGCGCGGTGTCATGGTGCAGAAGGTTGCATTTCCCCCCCGCAAAAAATTGGTTCAAAGGTTGCCTGGAAGATGTTGCTGTACACTGTACAGCAATAAGGCTGCCTCTTGTACATTTGCTATTTGCTGGTTTCTTTTTTTTATCTATGAGCTTTTTTTTGTTGTACAATAAAGAGTAATGTTCTGTTATGTTAAGATCGTATGTTTCCCCAATCATACTGTATTTTTTTATTTACTGTTATTTATGATGGATAAGTTGTAATTAAACTGCAGAAATAAAATAAAAAAAGAATTATATACTATTGTACGCTAATTAATGTAAAATACATAAATATAATAAGAATGTATTTTGGTTACTAATGGAACCTTTCAGTAGTGGTTTTATTTTTACAAAAATATAATGCTCCAAAACGGCGATGTGCCTTACAAATTCGCAGTACCAACAACCACTTCGCCTCTCAAATTTCTCGAAATAAGCAAAAACACCCCCAAATGAAATACGCACGCGAATATCGCGTCAAAATTAGCCGCTTGAGTTAGGGTCAAGACTGGGAATAAATTTACTTCGCCGACTGGCGGTACATTTTCAAAAAGTCGTTCTAGGGGTCGGGAAGGCCAGGAGTTATTTTAATCAGAAAATATCTCATTTGTAAATCGAGACAGAAAATTTAATCTTTATTAGGGAAGACGTCACGGAAAATCTCAATTACATATTTAATTTGGCAAACCCATTCAAAAATATATTATATAAAGATTCACTAACATAAAAATGAGTCCGATTTTATTATTAGAGTTTTATTTAATTTCAATAATAACATAATACAAATTTCTGAGAGTTTTATGATAATTTGTTTCTGACTGGTGAAATTAAGCACATGTACAGTCAGCAACATGTCTAGTTTGCATTTGCACTACGAAAATAGCCACTATTCAGACCGGCATAAGCCTGAAGCGTCGCTACGTGTACATGTAAACGCGAGGTTTCGAATGATCTTCATAAGAGCGCACTTATGTCTGTTAGTAATAACAGTGATTGTTCCAGTACCAGTGTAAAGATTGACATGTAGTATTCTAACTTTGATAATGCGATATTACCTTGCCGCTAAAAAGGTAACCACTCACTATTAGACGAGAAATCGCAACTGTTTAGTTCAATTAATAATATATAACTATATCTGTCTTATATTTGCACGAGCACTCAACTTTCAAATAATACAACTTTTCTGGATCAACTCGCGTGTATTTTAGGTTTCAGCAAGTAATTTTTTATTCTCGCAACGTTTCGAATACATTACAGGGTTTGTGATCATAGGATGCGAATAATCAAATCAAAATTAATTTATTAAAATATAAAATATACGCGAGTTGAATCCGAGAAAATTGTTTTAATTTGATTTCTAATTGACAGCGCCGTCTAGTATTGATTCTATGGTACTATATACTCGTACTAATATGTTAAATAGTTATTTATTGAAAACTGTTACAGTTTTTAAAGTAGGATTAATGCAGTGGAAATAAGAGCTTTAAAAGAAATGGCTTGAGTAAGACTTGTGCAACTCAGGAGCGATTGTTTCATAAGATCTAATAGTGACTGTGAAGTTAGCTCACACTCACTTTCACTTATTTATTACTAGCTTTTGCCCGCGACTTCGTTCGCGTGGACTTCAGGTTCGTCCCGTCTAGTCTAGTAATAAGTAAGAAATACGGTAACCAAGCACTGCAGAGCTCTAATCATAGGCCTATAGGTAGCTACTGCAGTATGCTCCTATAAACAGACACAACAGACAATTTGCAATGTAAGCGCAAAAAATGTGTTTTTTTTTTACGAGCTCACATTAGAAACATCAAAAATTGTAGCATACGTGTTATTCTGATGTATAAGCTATATTGTGGTAAAGTTTCATTCAAATCCATTCAGTAGTTTTTACGTGAAAGAGTAACAAACATCCATACATCCATACTTACAAACTTTCGCTTTTATAATAGTAGTAGGATATAGATAACAAGGCCGAAGCGATAGTATTATAAAACTAAACGATATTGACCGAATATACTCTTTCACTTGTACTGTATTAGTTGATGCATTGTTATTTTCTACTTGACTGCGCTGTGAATGATAATCGTCGACTATGGTCCCCAAGAGACAGGATTACCTAGTTTGGGGACTATGGGTAATCAAATGTAGAAATGTTTTTTGGTAAATAAATATTATTATTATTATTACTTAAGGTTGAAAGAAATAAGTCAAAAAGAGATACCAAATTATAATCGCTCGCCATAGTTCACACACTTATTATCTCATTTACAAAATAGCGACACTGGATTTTCAGTCTACTTCCTCTAGCATCAATGCTAAAGATATATTACTCAATTAACGATACATACCACTCTTTTCTTCTCAGAGATACACTTCACACAAGTCTAGCTGGAGTGACCACGGAGGATATATTCCGTAACAGCGTTTTAAGGGAGATGTGCCGTGATAAAGAAGATGTACAGATATAATTGAGAAGGGAATGCTTAGATGGTTTGGACACGTGAAATTTATATTGTTTTTTTTATAAATTACAATATTTTTGCTTTACCAGTATGCAAAGTTACAAGTGAGTAAGTGAAGAAAATGAAAGTGTAAAATTTTAAAATTGAAATTCGAAGTCCGTTGACATTGACATATTCTTCCCATCCAATCCTGATAGACGCCACGTCGCAGCGTTCCATTACATTCAGATGTAGCGATACCTTAGATAAACCCCTGGTCTAAATAGGACATATCCTGAAAAAAGGTCAGGTCAAGACCGTAGCCGTAACCAACGAACGTGCATGAATATATTAATGCAAGTCGTAGAAACTAGAGATGTATGTTTAGATCATCTCAGATCAGTTTAGCAAGTGGAAATCTGTTATCTCTGCCTACCCTCAATGCAAAGACGCGTGACTATATGATGTATGTATTTAGACGCCGAATAAAATAGTGATTGTCCATGATTCAAATCAAAAACACTAAGCATAAAATATTTCACTGATCGCAGCTGACAGTGAAATCTGATCAAACGCATCCAAAACCCAACTAAATTCTACAAAATTCGACACAATCCAAAGAGGTATGGACTCCCAATTCGATTACAGACATGTATACGATGAATTGTTAAACAGCCCAACGGTGACGGACGGCGACTGGGCACGCGAACGGTCCCGGGTCACTGGCTTGTATAGATATATTCACACAGCGAAAATGGTAATATGCTTCGACTTATCTAACATAAATTATCTAGCATTAAATAAATAGATGAATAAACAGAATAAACACATCAACAACATTTATTTTGACGACCTCTGTAGCCGGACAGATAAACGCATATGACCACAGATTGAATGCTGGTAACCCTACCATCAGATGGTGGAACATCAATAAAAAGAATGATTGATCTCATTGTGGACCTCCCATTTTACATAGCCTGTAGAAATTGAATAAAATTCTTATCACAATCTCCGTACCGAGTCTTTACTTACGGTTTCAAGGCCCAGGATTCGAGTTCCGGTGGGGACTGATGTGTGATGAATACGAGCATTTATGCCTTAGTCATGGTTGTTAATATATATTCCTATGACAAACATTTACATATGTATAATATATGCATGTCTATCCGTTATCATAGATTCCATAACACATGCCTTAAGCTTATTGATAAATAAGTGTAATTTATTATTACACATACATAGGACACAATATACAAGACTAACAATAAGCCTTATTACTATAGTAAACTTGATATTATTAAAAAATACATTACAAAAGACACTCACTAACATACGCTTCCCTGAAAATCTCCATACCGATCAGTATTGCTCGGAAGCTTTTGGGGGATTTTGGACCATCGCACACGTCTGTGTCGGCAGGCTACACTACGAGCAGGAAAGGCTGGGGCCATTAGGAGTAATGATGGAAAAACGTATCTTTGTTGAGATTGGATCATTTGTATCCGGATCAGTACAAAGACTCGAATCAATAAAGTGCTTCATTTGCATCATTATTAATAGAATATTGATATATGATACAAATACACTGATATAAATATTGATATTAATTCATTTGTATCACCCGTCAACACCACCAACTGTGAGCCAATCTCAAGGCAACACTAGTCACTACCGGCAGAGGATACGTAGACCGCGACATGTCCTTAGCGACCCCCCTAACCAACTCACGCAGGAACTTCTACACCTGCAAGCGGCGGCGTCTGAGCCGTCGCTTCCCCTTGTCAACCCCTAATTGGCAGCCTTCTGCTTAGGCCCGCGTAGGTTCCCGTCAATACAGGCCGGTCCCACTTTGGAGATTCGTGCCTTTTTCTAGCGCATATGCCCTCACCATGGGGCAGCGCTAACCGTGCCTCTCCTGAGGTGCGGTTCCCTCGTCAATAAAGCCAGTAGGGTCAATAGGACCAAAGGCTAGGCTGAGTTTAGTCGGTAGGTTTGTGTAGTCGAGCCGCCTCGACAGTACCAGGAGTCCGACATAATCAACGCATCCCTGCTTGCCTGTTGCGTTGTTATCCATGATGGATTCTCAGCCTCCTCTCTTGAAGAAAAAAAAACATTTGTATCAGTGACTCTGAGTCAATCGTGTAAGCGTCACGTATCGAATGAAACCGAGATGTTAGAGATTTGTATCATTGAATTATTTGGAAGAAACGACTCACTGAGTCGTTTCTGTAAAAATTGACACATCTCTAATTAGGAGTAACTTTAATATAGGTCTGCTCTTGATCATAGTGAAGCTCGGAGATAAGGACACTTTGACTATAATATCATTTAGGTTATATGCATACGGAGGAACACAGTCCATAGCTGAAGTTAGCGTACAATTTCACATCCCGGACGTCAAGTAAATATCTAATATGGTGATGGTGGCAATGTCAAACATCTGTGGACTCTAAACCATAAAAATAAAGACGTGGTCTTGGTCTTTCGGTGGAATAACATGCAATGCACGTGAAGTCATTGCACTACCATACAATTTTATTTCTGTCTTTCCTCTGTCCGAGCACTGAACATTAAAATAAAACGACAGGTTTATTAACGGAATTAACTTACTTAAAACCACTATTCAAATATTAAATCCATGTTAGATGTTAAATAATTAAACGTGAAATGATTTTCTATATTCTCAAAAAAAAAACACTCCACACTAGAAGATTAAATAGCGAAAGGGAGAGAGAGCAATTTTTATTGCAGACGGTCAGCCTCGCGGGGAATCCACACGACTCCGAAACATGCAAACCTCCATTTTAAATTAAGTCTCGCTCAATTTTACCCGTAAGCCAGACTGCAGAGTTTATCGCCATAAGCCTGGTTGGAGTGCACTGCCTACTGCCTGAAACACCACGAATTTTGACATATTCGCATTTTAATTACCCCTAGCTACTGGACTATGTAAATAAGATGGCAATTCAATGATGTAGGCCGAGCTGGATGAGCCATCGTTCGACAAGCATCTGTGTGGTTGGATAAATAGTGACATGCGTCATTTGTCCAAAAAGGAAAGAAAATAATGTGAGATGAATACCCTGCAAAGAAATCTGGGCGTCTACATGTAAATAATATTTAGGAGAGTTCGTAAGCACTATCTGAAATTACTTACTTCAACAACTTATTCTCAAGTTCAACTGTTTCACTATTTAAATTCTTCTTCTCCTTTCTCTTGCCCTGTTCCCAATTTTATTTCGCGTTACAACATGTCTTCCTCTTCCAGTCTCCTCTATCACTCGCTATTTTGACACTCATTCTCAATGTCTTCAACATATTATCATTTACCCAGTCCTTCCATCTTTTCTTCGGTCTTCCTTTCCCTAAATGTCCATCCGATTTCATGTTCATTACTTTCTTAGTAACATGACCACTCTTTCTTCTTAACAAGTGACAATACTAAGCAAGTCTGTCTCCATTCTCTAAGTTTTTCAACATTAGGAGCTACTTTAAGACTTCCCCTGAGATATTTTTTACTCACTCTATCCTTTTTATATTTAAGATAATATATATACTCTTATTGTATATTTATGCATTCATCTTATATGTGTATTGGTTTAATTTATAATAGCTTTAATGTCTGTATACGCTATGCACAATTCTTTGTAACTTACGACTCGGTCGACTGCTAAAAAATGCCTTGATGCCTTAGCATGCATCATCGTTTTGCACTATACTTATATTATGCAAATTAAGATTAATTGATTGATTAAATAAATAAGTTACGTCGATCAACCCGTACTGGGTCAGCGTGATTAAATGAAGTCAAAATATCTGAGCTCAAAGAAGAGACTTGAGCTGGAAAATGTAGAAAAGGCTTTAGCGCATGATTATATAATATTTTTATTTTTCATTAATAAATTCAGTATATAAATCTCTCACTACTCGGTAGACTTATTATGTAATCGGTAACCACTTGCGCTCGCATTGGTATCAAGCGATACCAATGCGAGGTTTGCCATTTGCGCATCAACTATCGTCTGCTTGTTTGCAACTTATTTTGTATGAGAATGAGAAGAATTTTGGTTGTTATTTCGATGTTTCTCTACAAGAGTACGCGTAAGCGACGAGCGTGCACAGCATCCGCCATATCAAACTTCAAATAATAATGAGTTGAGAACATTTAAAATTCAAATAATAATGAGTAAGACAATAACTCTGATTAGTAGTCTCATTTTGTTGAAATAATTCGTGCGTAAGAAAAATAGCGTTTCATTTTTCGGTAACGGAATTTTACGTAGCTAGTAAGATTTAACTCGAGCAGTGTAACGTTTAATTTAATTAACAAAATGTGCAAACTTAAGCAATATTGGTTACGCGATTATGGGCGTTCGTTAGACTTTAATTAGTTTACTCAAGACTGGTTAATTTAAATATATTTGTATTTGTAGTTTATATATAGCTAAATAACTAGCTTTCTGCCCGCGGCTTCGCCCGCGTGGATTTCGGGTCTATAAAGGGTTAAGGGTCATAGCTTTTGCCCACGGCTATATACTTATGCGCGGAAGTCGGTTTATCGCGCTTCCCGTGGGACTATCCGTTTTTCCAAGACAAAAATACCGCAAAACCTTGCTCAAGAATTACTCTATCTATTGATGAAAACCGCATGAAAATCTGTGCAGTAATTTTTGAACGAAGCCTTTATTGCGCATCCCGTGGGATTTGTCGATTTTTCCGGGAAAACAAGTAGCCTATGTTACTCGGGGATAATGTAGCTTTCCAAAGGTGAAGAATTTTTGAAATCGGTCCAGTAGTTTCGGAGCCTATTCATTACAAACAAACAAACAAATCTTTCCTCTTTATAATATTATATTAGATATATTAGATTAACAACCTACCGCGGCATAGACATGTGCTACTTTTACATATACATATATGGGTAACTAAATCTTAATGTATGTGTATACTAAAAGTAACTTTTCCTGAAGGAAACTTCTTAATTTCAGTAAGTATTATTAATTGGTTAGTCCAAACAAACAACTAAATTTAAAACGATCATATCATTTTTATAAAAAACATGATATTACCACTACTATTACTGCGAATTCTCCCTCTTATTCGGTATTCAGTATTACTCGAGATTTTTTTATATTCGTCCAATAATAGCTAGTATTATTTAATATTCGGGGAATAGTCGTCTAAAATAAACTTTCAACAAACAAATAACCAATGAGTAAAAATAAACAATTAATTAATTTCTTTAATGAAACTATACACAGTATATTTTTAATATAATTATTTATAATTTTATTATAATGATTATCTTTAATATTAAAATTCAGTCCTGTGACCATTATCATGAAATTAGTTAGGCTTTTTAATTAATTTATAATTGCTATATATGAATGTATATTATATATATAACATGAAGCAGATTTATTTAACTTTTATTTGTCATAACGTTAGAAAATATTTGGTTTTAAAATTAAAATTTAACTAATAAATAAATGCTTAGTTTAAAAATACTATAGTAATATAGAACTTTTATAATTATAAAATTTTTAATGTGTCTCATTTGTGTCGAATAATAATGAAGAGTTATTCGATTATTCGCCAAAGTTAATGTTGCGGCATCTCTAATCACCACCCCCTCGCAGACTTCTCAAAAAAGATCAAGGTCTTACTCTGTAGTTTTACTTTCTAATGCAAGTTACAAAGCTGATTTTATTACAAATTAATAATATAAAGCACACAGTGAAAATTCGTAATAAATCAATCCGACATTAAGCGACTTCTATATAGATTGTGTTTTCATTCCATCTGTAGGTTTATGGGCACAAATAAGTCAAACACTTATAAATATTTTGTCTATTTGCACACACTACAAAGTTTTCAATAAAATCGTAACGGAAATTCTGAGAGCGTCGGACACAGGTGTCGCGTGGAACGGCCGTGGCTGACTGGCTCGTGACCGAGCGATTAGCGGGCTGCGTACGCGCATGCGCGCGAGGCTGACAGCGGGAGGCCGGTGGTCTGCCGGTTAAGATGTCTGTAGGGTGTGCGTTATTTGATACGTAAAGTTTATATATTTTATAAGTATATATTATAGTTGTATATTTGTATCGAATATATGATTGTGTATTTGTTTATTTATTTACTAATATATTAATATTATTAGTGTTTACTTATATGTTTGTTTGCTAAATATATCTATATATCAATATATAATATTTATAGATGTTATTTAATTAAATATGTATAGTATAAATATGTTGTATATATTTTATATAGTATTATATGGTTAGATATGCTGTTATAATGTTGCTATATATATATAAGTTGATATGTTTAACATAAGATTCGCCACAGTACTCCCCCCTGAGACCGTCCTAGGACGGGCGATAGTAGTCAGGGAATTTCACCAATCTCCCTGAGCGTGTTTCTTTGGAATAGATTGGGTACTCTGTTCAATGTTCGACGGACTTACAATCTGCGTTTGTGTCGAACAGTCATCCGTGAGCATGTAGGCTGGTTTTATGCGATCTGTTGATATTGTTTGTTCTTTATCTTTTATCATAAGCTTATATACTTTTTCTCCTCTTTTCAGCACTTTGTATGGTCCGGTGTATGCTGGTTGGAGTGATCCTTTAACAGTGTCATCTCTGATATACACGTGTGTTGCTGTAGGCAAGTCTTTGAAAATGAAGATGTTACGTTGACCATGTCGAGATGCAGGCTGAGGCCGTATCTTGTTCATTGTTAAGCGGAGTCTTCTTGTAAAATCCAGTATGTCGGTTGTTCCCGTAGAAGTGGATGTTTGCAGAAATTCTCCTGGTAATCTTAGCGTTTCACCATAGAGAAGTTCAGCCGGTGAAGCTTGAATATCCGGTTTGAATGTTGCTCTCATGCCGAGTAAGACCAAAGGTAAACTTTCTGTCCAGTTTTGGCTGTTATGACATATTATAGCTGTTTTCAGCTGTCTATGCATTCGCTCGACTAGGCCGTTACTTGCAGGGTGATACGCAGTGGTTCTATTGCGTTGAAAACCTGCAAGTTCTGAGAGCTGCTTCATGAGTGCTGACTCAAACTGTTTTTGATGGCTTCCGTCTTATCCTCGTGCGGTTTGATTCCAGCTGATGATACCGTGCAACCAAGAAAGGATACTTCTTTTGCTCCAAATACGCATTTTGAAGTGTTTATTACCATTCCATATTTTTTTAACCTTATGAAGAGCTGCTCCAGGTGTTCCAGGTGGGAGACCTCATCAGGACTAAATACTAAAGTGTCGTCCAGGTAGGTGTAGCAGAATTCCAGGTCTCTGGTCATCTCGTCGACGAATCTTTGGAAAGTCTGCCCTGCATTGCGTAGGCCAAAGTCATGAATGGGAATTCGAACATCCCAAAGGGCGTAGTAATCGCTGTCTTTGGGATATCACTAGGATTTACAGGTATCTGATTATACGCCTTTACAAGGTCGATCTTTGAAAATATGGTGGCTCCCGATAAGTTTTGTGTGAAGTCTTGGATGTGTCGGATGGGATATCTGTCCGGTATAGTTCGTGCGTTCAGCATTCGATAATCACCACATGGTCTCCATCCGTTGTCTTTCTTTGGTGTGAGATGAAGTGGAGAAGACCATGGGCTCTCGGAAGGGCGCGCGGTACCATTCTTCAGCATTTCATTGAACTCTTGTCTGGCTATCTTTAGTTTTTCTGGCGCTAGACGCCGTGGCTTACAATGTACAGGTGGACCAGGAGTAGTTCTGATGAAATGTGCCGTATTGTGGTTTATGACGCGTTGAGTTCCAGCAGGGCGAGTGATTTCCGGAAATTCACGCAGGAGTTGTATGTAGGTTGAATCACCAACAATTGTTTTTACCGATGAAATCATGTCGGTTGATTTTGCAGGTGCTGCAGGTGTTGATAGCGTAGTCCTGTTGTCAATAAGGCGGCGGTGTCGGCAGTCGACTATCAATTCATAAAATGATAAAAAATCGACGCCGATTATTGCCTTGCTGACGTCAGCTACTATAAAACGCCAAGAATATGCGCGACGTAGGCCAAGGTTTAGTTCCAGCTGTGTGGATCCGTAGGTGGCTATGGGGGTGCCGTTGGCAGCATACAGCTCATATGAACAGCGTGGTCGTCGTTGTTTAACAGCTGTACGTGGAATAACACAAAGGTCGCTGCCGGTGTCAACGAGAAATTGCATTTTAGTTCTGCTGTCTGTTACAAATAGGCGACCTGATGAGCTAGGGCAATCCTGCGTCGCCATTAGTGACTGCCTCTGGCGTTTCCCTGATAGTCGCATGGTTTAACACATTTTTTTGCGTTGTCACCAAATTTATTATGATAATAACAATTGGGAAACTTACGGTAGTTAGATTTTGACCTGGTACGGCTTTTCTGTCGGTAGTTGTTACGGTCCCGTGTTCGTGATCGTGACCGTGACCCGGTGGCGAGTGCTTGAACTTGCCGTGTCAGCTCCGCAACTTGTTGGGTTAATTTTTCAATTTGTGAATTGCTGCCGACGTCAGCTGATGCAACTACGGGCGCCGATGGCACTAAATCATGCACCTTGTCTGCCAAATCTGCTAGTGCTTGAAGTGTAGACTCTGGCTGCGATGCGATGACCGTCTGCAGGCTGGTAGGTAGTCGGCTAGACCAGACAGTTTTTATGAAGTCGTCAGGTATGTTAGGACCCGCTAAATGTCGTAAATGTCGAAGGAATTGTGAAGGACGTCGGTCACCCAGTTCTTCGTGCATCAATAATTGCGTGAGTTCCTTTTCTCGTGACGCTGACAATCGTTTGATTAACTCACTTTTCAATTTTTCATATTTACCTTTAGCAGGTGGATTAACCAAAATATCTTTTACTTCGGCTGCGTATCGATGTTCCAGTTGCGCACTTACATAACAGTATTTGGTATCGTCATCCTTTATTCCAGATAAAGTAAAACTTCCCTCAATTTGTGCGAACCATACGGCGGGTTCTTCTGGCCAAAACGGCGGCAAACGGACTCCAACGCGGCAAATATCGGACGATGTATTTTTACCGTTATCGGTTTCGCTCGTACTATTGTCTTTTAGCGACATTGTGGCGAAAATCGTATAGGTTGCTGCTATTTTTAATCGGAGGGGTCACCACTGTAGGTTTATGGGCACAAATAAGTCAAACACTTATAAATATTTTGTCTATTTGCACACACTACAAAGTTTTCAATAAAATCGTAACGGAAATTCTGAGAGCGTCGGACACAGGTGTCGCGTGGAACGGCCGTGGCTGACTGGCTCGTGACCGAGCGATAGCGGGCTGCGTACGCGCATGCGCGCGAGGCTGACAGCGGGAGGCCGGTGGTCTGCCGGTTAAGATGTCTGTAGGGTGTGCGTTATTTGATACGTAAAGGTTTATATATTTTATAAGTATATATTATAGTTGTATATTTGTATCGAATATATGATTGTGTATTTGTTTATTTATTTACTAATATATTAATATTATTAGTGTTTACTTATATGTTTGTTTGCTAAATATATCTATATATCAATATATAATATTTATAGATGTTATTTAATTAAATATGTATAGTATAAATATGTTGTATATATTTTATATAGTATTATATGGTTAGATATGCTGTATATAATGTTGCTATATATATATAAGTTGATATGTTTAACATAAGATTCGCCACACATCATTATCTGATTTCATATCAAGTCAATAAATGGATACATAATTATCTGAAATGTGTTTTGATGGACAACTCAGTGGATGCCCGCAGTTTTCTCAGTTCGTATCACGAAAGTTTGCGTAAATTCGATAAATCTATGTAGATATGTTTTTTAAACTTTTACTTTTTTAATGTTGAAAAAAAAACAGTATATTTCACAAATTTCGTGAATCATTAATTTGATTAATAACTTAACTAAGTGACAAGTTACTTGACAATTTCAAATAAAACGATCTTAATTAATCAAGTTAAAATGTTGTTATGATGTCAGCCTCATTTTTTTTATATTATAGAAGTAGCAGGTGATTTGATTTGTTCTCTATTTATAGTTCAATAGCTAAAATTTAGTGTTCGATGTTTTGTTTCGCAATGTTAATTGTTAACAAAAAAAATGTAAGCATTTTGTAATATACATATACTTAAATAACAAATGTTTATTTATTTATTTATATTACTTGTATAATTTTTTTGTATTATTTGCATATTTTTTTATATAATTTTTATTTGCACGCGGTTACTATTCGAATATGTCCTCTAAAAATGTCTAATATTCAAATGATTAAGACGTTCGAATTAATACAAGCCCTAATTAGATCAAACGTCACGATGTACAGTTACACCAGAAAACCGCTGCTACCATGAGCGACGTCAGAATTGTCTCAAGGTCAACGTGTCAAAATCTGACGCGTTGTATGTAGAAGTGTTTAGTTCCGAAAATAATGACACATTTAAAAGGAGACTGTGAAACCTTAAAAAAAAGAGCATATTCCCATTTAAAAGGCCGGCAACGCATCTGTGACTCCTCTGGAGTTATCGCTTACCATCAGTTGATCAGTAGATCCGTTTGCCCGTTTGCTGCCCTATCCTATAATATTAAAAAAGAATTCCAGAATAACCTCCTGAGTGCCGTCACCCTTCGGCCAAGCCTCAGGCTGAGTATAGTCGGTAGGTCATTCCGCGCGACCGAGAGGGCCTGGCGTGTGCAGCTAGAGCGTGGGGGCTGCGTGCGTCAGCGCGCCGTCGGTGCGGTACTCCCGCACTTCGAAGCTTGGCTCTGCGGGAGGGCGGAAGTCACCTACCGCTTGACTGAGATACTCACCGGACAAGGTTGTTTCGATGAGTATCTGAGTCGAATAGGGAGGGAGGACACGACACGATGCCACCATTGCGCATCCGACCTCGACTCGGCCCAGCACACGCTGGCGGAGTGCCTCACTTGGGACTCCGAACGCCGAGTCTTGGTCGAAGAGATCGGGCAAGATCTGTCTCCGCCAGCGTTGATTGCAGCAATGCTGGCGGATGAGGGAGGTAGGAGGGCTATGGCCTCCTTCTGTGAAGCGGTGATGCTTCAGAAGGAGGCCGCCGAGCGGGATCGGGAGATGGCCGATCCCGCGACGCAGTACGCGCCCGTAGCGGCGACCCGGGAGGGACCTCACCCCCGGATGGTCCCCCTACAACGCCTGAGGATGGCCATCGCTGAGGGTTATAATGGGTAGGCCTCCCCCTTCTGGAGAGGAGAACACCACATAACCACCGGCTCTCCGCAGCCGGGGTATACAATTCAATGCATTTTCCTCAGCAGAATAAAAAACAGGTCATCCCGCGCGAGCCGCCCCGTTCGGTTTGGAGTCCGACATAATAACAATAGCACTTCATATTATTATAGTGGTATTCATAATAATCGAAATATCTCCAAATAAGTTTGCTACGATTACAATCGTCATAACATCTAATGAGATAAGGGACAAGTTCAAACTTGTCAGTTTCAAAACCGAGCTGTTAACCACATCTAGAAGTCGGCTGACTCTACGACATCTGAACCCGACGATGCGTGCCCATTATCTACAGGGAGCAGAGGTACAGTGTTGTTACAAATAGCACAAATGCAGCAGGGACAGTTTAATTTTTATTCTAAATGTTTTGGTTGGTATTTATTAAGCGAGATTTGATATTTATCTTAATAACTATGTTAATATCAATGTTGACGACGTCCGTAGCTGAATGGTTAGTAGACCGGTTTTAAGGTGTCGCCATCTCTGAGGTCCCGAGTTTGGGTCGCGGTGGGAGTAGGTGTTTGTATTATGCTCGGTAGCACAGCTGCGGTAGTGTAGCCTCCCCCGAGGAGGGCTCCCCTCTATCGGCAGGGGAGCAGAGGCTGGGGGTTCCCGAAAGTAACTTGGCGTTCCCGGGGGCTCCCTACATGCCTGAGGAAGGCCATCCCTGAGCATTGGTACCTTAGTCATGGTTGCACATATATATTTTAATAAAAATATTTAAATATGTACAAGACTGACGTCGCCGTTGCATGTCTTTGCAGGTGTATGCCGGTAGCCTTACGATGTTTTCAAAGGTACACATCAGCACAAAGGTACACGACAGTTTCGACTCAGGCATCTTGAATCGTAGACCAATATAGCTACCATGAGTTTGAAAACGATTTCGACGCATAAATTTTGGTATGAAATTTTTCACACATAACCCACAAAATTTTTTGCGGTACAAATATTAGTTGTACGATTAGAATACCCTATTTAATTTTCTTTCTGTGCCACTCCTAAATAAAGCAGCCAACACTAGACAGAATTAATTGGCATCGCACCAAAAACATACACAATCATTCGTTCGCGTCTATTTTCCGTGGTCTCGCAACAAATCGCTTCCATTAGCGTACGAAAAAAGAGCGATTTGTTTCAGTACTTACTACTGAGTTGGTATATATACATATGTAGCGCGTAAAAATATAGGTGTGTGTCATTTTCAATGCCCGAGGGTTCTACTGGAGAGAGCTTGTCCGAACTGCGGTCAAGAGGCACGATATGTTGGACATTTTACGTGTGACGAAACATAATTTAAAACGCGGAAAACGAAGAAAAGGTGTTTTACTTCAGATACGAGGGCTGCTACTTATGTATCCGGAATAGAAAAATTAAACAAACGTATATGGCTAAATATGGGTTTATTGTTTTTCAAAGTATTCTCCGCGATGATCGATACACTTTTGCATACGTTGAAACCAAATTTTATAGCATTTTTTCCACTCTGATTGCGGTATCTCTGAAACGTGCTGTTTGAACGCGTCGACGGCATCTTCACGGGTCGAAAATCGTTGACCACATAATTTATTCTTTACATTTGGGAATAAATAGAAATCATTAGGTGCCAAGTCTGGGCTATACGGTGGATGACCCATCAATTCTATTTTTTGACCCTCCAAAAATGTATTTGTTCCGCGTGATGTGTGACAGCTGGCATTGTCGTGGTGTAGAATGATTCTGCGTCGCTTGTTGTTTTTACGTATTTCTTCAAATACTTCCGGCAAACAAAAGGTCGTGTACCACTCCGAATTGACCGTTTTACGATTCTCCAGTGGTATTGTAGCCACATGACCATTAATTTCAAAAAAGTAGGCCACCATTTGCTTTAAAGTGCTTTTTGCACGAGTCACTTTCATAGGGTTAGGCTCATTTTGAAACACCCAAACTGTAGATTGTTGCTTAGTTTCGGGATCGTACGTATAGATCCTAGATTCATCATCTGTGTAGATGTTATAAACAGATTTTGAGTCACCTCCGTTAAATTTTTTTAACATATTCTTGCACCATTCGACGCGAGCTTCTTTTTGATGCTGAGTTAAGTTGTGCGGTATCCAACGCGAACAATTTTTTTTTACGAATTAATGCTTGTCATACATTTTTCCAGAGTAGCCTCTATCTCGCGATACGTGACATGAAGGTCTTGCGTAATTAGTTTTAATGTTTTGTGGCACAACGACTGATTTCGGGCGACCTTCCTTAACTTCGTCCGTGAGCTTACTCCATCCACGATTGAACTCACTAAAACAGTGATACACCGTGGTTTTTAATGGAGCTTCAACACCAAAAGTTGAAGTTAATTGATCTACGCACTGTTGTTGCGTTAAACCACGTCGAAAATCGTAATAAATCATAGCACGAATATTTTCACGTGTGAGTTCCATCATTTCAGCGATATGACATTTTAAACCCATCAGAAACAAAACACTAGCGCACATAAGGAAAAAAAAATAGCGGCCAGTATTTCGAAAAAAGAACGAATTTACCATGGAGGTCATATATTGCGTTTAAAAATGTTGAATCCCAGATTTCGGATACTTAAGTAGCAGCCCTCGTATAGGATTTTACTTCCTCCATTGATTAGTGTTGTTTTTAACAATTAAATAATTAAACCACAGCTTGTTACAGTCCACTGTTATATTTCACAATAGATTCAAAAGTTACTAGTAAGTCGCACAGATCAGGTGAAGCTTATGACGTTTTAGCATTCAGAGTATATATGTATATATATTCAAGTCAAAATTTAAGAAAAAAGCAACGTTGAAATATCTGGAAATATTTTTACACATCAAAGAAGTTGGACTAATGATGTATAACTTTACGGCAAGAGATCAATTACATTAAGGAACCATTTACTACAGTCATAAATTGTATATGTAGGTATGTTTTTACAATCATAAATAACATATCTGGAACTCTCTCTACTTTGTTGCAAGGTTACATTCGTTTACATTACACATAAATATTTGTATTAAATACATTTAATAACATCAGTACCTATGTTATATATAAAAGGTTTTGTTTTCGAAAATCCAAAAAAAAATACAATTTCTTTTTAATCGTGTTTTACAATATTAAAATACGCACTTATTTTTGAGGCCCTTTTAAGATAGTGCCTGCATCTATTGAGGCGGTGGTTGCCGTTAGATAAAACCCAAATGGCCAAAACATTTGACATAACACACAACCAATACGACTGGACATCCTATGAGGATTCTCTGCCTCCCTCCCGTGGAGCCCAAGCTACTGGAAGTTGAAGCATAAAACGCGTTACAAGGGTTCCTTGCGTTGAGTGCAAAATAAACCGCACTTCGACGGGGATGTGGAAGTCGACCTAAAATCTTCATTGGATGAAGCTTATAAAGATGATTAATGGATAATATTCTTTCAATTATGTAAACTCTATCAAGGAAAAATACTGACAAATGTTAAGAATTCGCGTTCAATGTTATCTTGTTTAGTTAGTAATATGTATTGAAGAAGTACTGTAAATAGTTATATACATACATTATAATATATAATATTATATACATACTGTAGAAATACTTTATGTATATATGTATCATACTATCGGAAGACTCAGGCCTGTGTCACTGAACGATTCTCAAACTCAAATCTCTGTTTGAGTACAATTAGTAAGAGATATTACTGTTTCAAGTCCAAAAGACCCATCGCCATTCCTTTCTAACATACTCAAGCAGAGATTTGAGTTAGTCGCGTTCTGTCTGTCATGGGGTTGAGTCGGATGTATACTTTAGTGTCTTTGACTTTCAAGATAAATTTATTTATTCCGTTGGTCTCTGTATTTATGTAAAGTACTATGTAAAGCTTAAAATAACAAATAATGGATGTAAAAAAATTGCTTAAATGTATAAGTTTAAAATAAATTTATTTAAAAATTAAACAGTTTTCTTTATTTGTTATAACTAGATATTTTTGCCTCATTTATTACTAAATGAAATATTAATTTTTAACTAGATTACGTAGACTATATTTGGGGCCATTCTGTAATTATAGGTTAAGTAAGTTAATTAAATAAATAATAAACTTTTGCACTTAACTTACTTCGTAGAAATAAATCAGTTACCGCATTAACCAGCTGAAATGCGAGCTATTGTAGAGTTTCTATCCGAAATGGCGCTAATATTTTTCATCGAGAACACCCACCGGGATATATTAGATCCGTTCCTGGATTGTGCCCAAGTCGGCTGTTTAATTGAGCGAGTTGCGCTTTATTATATCAAGTGGCCTTGGTTGGCTGGCGCTGGAAGATTGTGATGGCTTAATTAATTTTGGTTTTCTTTTTTAGACCGTGAACACGTCATCTTGTAAGGTAATATTTGAGGTCGATAACGTATTGCATGTTCTCAGCTAACGAAAGTTAAGCAACGTTAGGTATATATTAGGATAGTTGTTTAATTAGATAAGAAAGTATTATTGTTAGATAAGTAAGTGCTGCGCAACTCACGTTAATGTTAAGTCACGGAATAGTATTATAAGATAATATGACGCTGTACGTACAGTACGTAGTAGATCCAAACGAGGACAGTTTAAAAAGGGCACGGACTACGAGTCCGTGGAGTAGACAAATATAATAATAATAAAAAAAGCAATGTTAGTCATGGTGAAACTTACGACGGGTGATCAATATGTAAAATCTCAAACTCCATGTTATATCACTAAGTTTTCATAGTGCAAATGTTAAACTTATTGCATGAGTACATTATTTGTAGCCTGCAAACAATTTTTGGTATTTAAAACTTGTTTGCATTTCTTAAATCGACAATGTGATTGGCTGCCATTTCCTATTATTGGAAATAATCATTATTTTAGTGTGATTTGTCAATCAAATTGACTGTATGACCTGTCATTTGACATCTCCGAAACTGTACAATGTTTTGTCAAAGAAAGCAGTGCCTGATTGAGTACTCCGTACTCATAGGCGCCCTTGCTACTAAATTGATCTAATAGAACAATTGTAGTCAAGAGGGTTCTTGAGAGGTCTTGTTAATTGTTTTAGGGACAGCTGGTGGGAGGGAGGCGGCTAATGTGCTATTGTGCCCCCAATGAATAATGATTAAGACATAACTGTGTGCCTAGTGTTTTATTTCTGTGCTAATACATGAAACTTTCTTATGTTGTTTCTTTTTTAACGTAGTTTTATGCATAATTAATGCCTACTAATACTTAATTAAATACAATTGACGAATCAGTCAAAAATCAATAAAGAATATTGCTAGAAAATTCTCCGAGTGACTAAATCTGCAAATAAACCAAGGCCTGAAGTATAACGAATATCTAGTAACATTGGGCAGGGTCACACTGCACTCAGGACAGCTGTAAGGGCTGATAGGTGCTCGAGTGGTAGGTCAAACACTGTTGGTATGCCATCCTCGAGGTGGACATTTGGTGAAACGCAGAGCTGATCTGTGTGGCGATCCTTGGAGGAAGCCTATGTCCAACTGAGAGTATCATATGATATGATGAAAATGATAGTAGGTTATAATCTATACTTAATACGCGTAGTTACGAGTTATGGGTTGCCACAGAAATGAGAACCAATTTACATATAATATATGCGCTTGCATTTGATAAAACTACAAAACTTGTTTGGGTCTCTACAGAAATCTTGTCTTGTAAGGTAATATTTGAGGTCTATAACGTATTGCATGTTCTCAGCTAACGAAAGTTAAGCAACGTTAGGTATATATTAGGATAGTTGTTTTATTAGATAAGAAAGTATTATTGTTAGATAAGTAAGTGCTGCGCAACTCACGTTAATGTTAAGTCACGGAATAGTATTATAAGATAATATGACGCTGTACGTACAGTACGTAGTAGATCCAAACGAGGACAGTTTAAAAAAGGCACGGACTACGAGTCCGTGGAGTAGACAAATATAATAATGAACCAATTTACATATATTCTGGTATAAGGTCATAAGGTGGACAAAAACTCAGTAAGCCTTGGCCTGTAGCCACTGTCGTACTAATGACATTCGCTAAAACGCAATATATGGGAATTTCCCGCCCGACCCCATCACACGCGCTAACGAATCCCTTCCGCCGGCCACCAACTTCGTCGTCCATCACGCCACACCCCCACGTCTCTCGCTCACACACCGCGCTCGTCGGCGAGCGCGACGACCCGGGCCACACACCCCTCGTCAAACATATACCTCGAGAATATACCCGGTACCGTCACGTACCGGGTAGATTCTCACCCTCCAACTACATGGCGATCTTGAGCGTCTAAGCCACTAGACGACGCGCTCAAGTTGCGTCGATTTCTTTGTTTCGACCCTAACGACTACGGAACGGTCGCCGGTGTCGTTATCAGGCAAGGCGTCGAACCTTCTCTTCGTGCGCCTTCCACAACCACACTTATTGCAAAGCTGAACATAGCCATCTAAGGCTTCAGCATAGGTCGTAGCATAAGTTACGGAATCATTCCCATATATAGGTAGGTATATATGGGAATGATTCCGTAACTTGGAATCATTTTCATATATTGTCCTTAGTTATCGAAAATATATCGATAACAAATCCAAAGTAAATGTTACTTTGTCTAGTGGTCCGGTATAGATAACAGAAAAAACATAGGTACGTGATGAAATATTGTTTTTATATGATTAAAGTTTTTTTAGTTTTGTCTTAAGTGTGTCTTTTTGAAGTTAATAAGTTTTTATCTGTTTAAAAATACCCACACAATGCGATTGTTTTTTTTTTATTTTGAGTGACCTACGCGCGATGCCTCACTGGAAAGAGCCTGTACCAGTGTCGACAAGAAAGCCTCCAATTTAAATATTTCTGTCGCAAAATGCCTGCCTATTTTTTCAGTATTCACGCCTATTTATTCACTTGTGACTTGACATGTTATATCACATGTTGGCGTCGTAAACTAAATAAATAAATAAATAAATATCTGTTACACTTACACCAATTAACCTAGCCCAAACTAAGCTCTATAAGGCTTGTGCTATGGGATCTAGGGAAACGGATAGACATACATATATTATACATATATAAATAATTTTTATTGAAATATATATCAACAAACCATGACTAAGGTACAAATGCTCGCATTCATCACACAAACATCTGCCCCCACCGGGATTCGAACCCGGGACCTCAGAGATGGTGACACCTTGAAACCGGTGTATTATCCACTCGACTATGGAGGTCGTCTGTTTTCGAACTGTTGAGTGTTTTTGTCCTATAGGCCATTAACCATTTAGCATCTGGTGGACAGATATATTTAGGTAAAGCTGTATATAGCTTATGCCTTGCATTATTTTGGGTAAGCACGAGAAAGGCAGGTTTTGCAAACAACTAACCCGGCGCGATACCGGGAATTGACACAAGATGACCGTGCTTCTAGTGGCTCGATCGTTCAAGATTATTGTCATACCGTAGAGAATGAGAAGCGACCCGGCGTATGTCTGCTTTTGTTTTTCCTCAGGAGAGGAACGCTGAGAATCCTCACAAGGAGCACGAAACGTACCCAGGATACCCCCCGCAACGGCAAGTGTCACGGAGGTTATGTCGGACTATACGCGATCGTAACGGTCCAGCCACGTGACCTACCGACTAAACTAAGCCTGTGCCCTAAGTTCTAAGAACCATACAGGCAAATCGTGAGGATAATCGCCTCTCACGAGAGGGGCGATGCAAGTATGTGTTTGCAACCGGCGTATGTAGCCAAGTATAGCCTATTGTGAGCATATTGCCTAATTTTAATATGTTAATGTTATTTCAATACGTGCGGCAAATGCAGATAATTACTGAACATATTTACATGTGAAACGTGCGGGATTATACATATTCGCTATGTGGAATGCAAATGTTGACATGCAAGCTTTTGACACAATGCGCGCTGAATATTTTAACTCGCTGTACAAATGTGACGGATAATTTCACAGCCGGACCTGTTGTGTCACCCGTCAATTCTAATTGGCCACCAACACGATATGAATAATAATCCATTATCGCATTTCTCCAATTTTAAGTATCGATACTTCAGCCGTGACAGAATCAACCCCCAGTAAATAATCAGAGGGCCTAGACAAGATGCCTTTCTATTTTCGTAATCGCATCGCTAAAATAGAAAATGTATGGTATTGACATAACCGATCGCTTGACTTTTCGAGTGGTTATGTCAATACCATACATTTTTTTATGTTAGCGATGCGATTACGATTATCGAAAGGTATCTTGTCTAGGCCTCAGGGCCGTCTGTTTATGCTTTTACTGAGATTTTATTAGGCACTTACTTGTCTGAAGTAAAACCAACCTATTCAAAATTCTCGCGATGTTTCAATGGTACTCGATGAAGTCGTTATCAAAGTACTGTCAAGATAAGTTTCGAACGACCTTTTTTTATATTTTAATGTCGCCTTTAAATTCAGGCACTTGAATATTGAAATGTAATATCATTAAGGGCTAAATCTTGAGCCGGCGGCCTTCATTTACGGTTTGTAGTAAAACGATGCCAACGTTTATATAAAGGCCGCGAGAATTGGTGTTTCATTTTTCTGCAATTCAATGAACCTATCACATTCTCTACATTTCATAGTAATGTAGTTACTAAAAGCATGTAAGTGCTTATCACTATCAATTTTATTTGTATGACTAACAAGTACTTTAAAGATTAAGTACTGAAAGTACTTTAAAGATTTATTTGCACTCGCCTGACACTTTGAAATAATTATTATATCGAGACAACAATGGTTATGGCCTCATGCGGCTCTTTTTTTACTATTAACTTGTTTTTACTTTTTCTAGCCCATTTATTTTATCTGCTCCTTTTTTAAAAACTCTACCCACTCAAAAAAGGTGATGGCTGAAAACCAGTGAATTAGGCAAATATTTAGCTGAGCCTGCAGAAAGCAAAAGGCTTTCTGCAGCATACATATATTTATGGTGTCTGATTGTATATTTGTATATTCTCAGTTATTACCATTGTTTTATTAGATATGTATGATTATGTGTATTTTGCAGAAATTAATAAACGTTTTATCTAACAATTATTTTTGTTAGGTACCACAACAGGTATCTTTCACTGACCATTGAGTCATATAGTAGACATTCGTTACATGGCAGATTCTATTTATTCTATGTAATAAATCTATTAATAGATAGAGCGTCCAGTGATCAAAAATCCATTTAAGCCCACACACGATTTACAATAAGTCTTCACTAGCAGACAATGTAAGCAAAGCAACCATACGTGGTCGTTTCCATGATTCAGCCGAGCTTAATTCGCGCTTTGTATGAGCAACTTGAGAGATACTAATAATACCACGTGTGGTAACCGCCACTGTAGTAGCGATGGAATTCGTGTCTTTAGCTGATGCGACAGAATTCGATATCGAATACAGTCATTAAGTGCTAGGTTCGTCCACATAGCGTGCCACACGCGATCACGCTGCATAGACGGATTGCTGCATCGTCCTGAATGTCGGCCAATATTGATTCCGAACTGATACTGTTTAATAATGGATTTTTTACAATTGTGTTTCGATCGAAGATTGCTTAAACGAATTCTTGAAGGCAGTTTATTTTAGTATTGTTTTCGGTTCATTTATATAATATAATAGTGTGAGTCATCGCTCCAATATAACTACGAGTGGAATATCAGCACCTAATCGCTGTAGGTACTCTTGTGATCTTAGTACGTGTCTATGTTAAAGGGTACTGAGAAGGGCTCGTTTAAGAGGTCTTCAGTTCGTTTCGTCCAAGTTCAATTTTAAAAAACAGTACACGTTACATATTTTAACAATACAAAAAATGGGCAACACGGTGCGTTCCTAGAGTAGGTATCGAATATATTATTATAATGTAATTAATTTTTATATTATTATTATACATTTATTAATTTCAATATCTTAAGTCTCAGATTTTAGAATATATACATATCTAACATATAATATTACATTACCTTTTATGATATTTTATGATTATGATAATTACATTATCTAATCAAATCAAATTATTTTAACGATTATATTTTAAATATTCATTTTTATTGCTTTTTGCTGTTATGTAGGTGGTCCACTATTTGAGCACTCTGAGTATAAATATATTTCAAACACTAAGGTTACAGCTGAAACTCAGCAATTTGCTTGTAACTGCAAGCAAATACTATGCTGAGCTGTCGCCTTATTTCGCGCTGCCTGCGGCGCACACACACACCAGCACTTGTGTTCACATCATTATAAGTATAACATATAGTTTAAGTCATTGTCTGTGTACTATACTATGTTTTATGTTGTATTTTATACTTGTGTGTCTATGTTTTCATGTTATTGTATATATTGCGTTTACTGCTTGTGTTTAATGTGATGTCTTTGTTATACCCGTTTGCTTTGTGTGTGTGTTCTGTGGCAATGAAATAAAGTTATTATATTATTATTATTATTATTATTCTTCAGTATGACCTGCTTTAAATATGGAGTCCTCGTAACTTAAATATCTAAACCAGCTCAATTCAGAATTCTGCTTCTAATATAGATGGCAGCATAGCACACAATAGTTGTTAAAGGTATCCATCATCGTCGCGACATAATCAACACGACATTAATCAGTTAAGTAAATTCAGTGCTGATACTTGATTCCGGATGATTCCTAACTCCTGGGTAGTTGGGTCATTCCCTTTGCGACCGCAGGTCACAGTCATTGGAGGCAAGTCAGTTTGTAAAATCATAAAAATAAACGTGCCTTTCAAAGGTGCAGGCTGCAAAAAACTAGAAGCTCTTTTATGGGAAAATGCATAGCCTATAACAACAAAGTTCCACAAAGTGTTTGCGATTTGCTTTTTGCACAAATTTAAATCATTTATCAAAAATAATGTTATGATGAATATGAATGAATGATATCAATGCTTCAGTTTAATTTGAACAACTCAATAGTCATGATGGCAAAAATTTTGACTAGTAAATAACTTGCTGGCTCTTACCAGTACAAGGTCCCGCCGTAGACTTGTAAACGCCGTAGTGATTGTAAAAATCTTCTTTCGAGAATAATTTTTTGATTTTGTCGGCGTTAGTACGTCGTGTGTATTATATGAACGTGGCTATACAATAATTGTTTTGATGAGTATCCGATAAGTTCAAACGTACGTTAATATTAACTATATTGATTTCATATCAAGTAAACTATCCCAGTGTTAATCAGACGACGCTCCACACACCACTTTCGATTCAAATCTAACATTTGCATACAGATAGTTTTCTATTATGTGCGAACGATACAGACTACCATCTCTGATTACGATGTTATCTGTTATTAATGAATCAACATTGGGATTAAGAACTTCAATTTTTATTCTTGATGAGTTCTCTAGTAATAGGTTTATTAAATATATTTTCATATTTCTTGATTTAGCACTTGGATTTATATAAAGGCAACTTAGGTTACATTATTCATTTATTTTATTATAACCACAACCACAGCTTATAACCGTCACAACCGAACACGCTTACATGCTAGAAAATTCATTATAAATAAATCTTATAAAATTGAATAGTTAAGTCACATTTGATAGTAAGAATTCATTGAAAATAATAATAGTACTGTAACACTTTTTTTTCACTGATTTTAAGTACTATTAAAGACACTTTTTTTTTTTTTATTCATATTGATTAAATTCACATTTACAATTGTACCTTGCATTGGTTATGTTTACGTCGAATTGTTACTTTGACATTGACAGTTCTATAGTGTGGGCCGCTTATCATGATCCTAACACCATTATCTATGGGCAAATTAGGCAACCAAATCTAGCCAAGCGTCGTCTACAAAGATAGGTTCTTTATTAATAATACTGAAACATCACTCCGGAATTCATAGATTAAAACAGTGTCGTAGATTAATAACTGCCCACAGATTATATACCGGATACTAATTAACAACAAATTATTTGCACTGCCGATTACAAAAATATCGTTTAGGATTAAACTTAAATTTAGGAAGATCAATTCTTCCTTTCCTTTATTTGTGGCGGATCGACATAGTTTCCACATCATGCATCCTAGTTCCATTTAATAACAAACATCACATACTATACATCGTCTATATAGTCTTTGCCTCATCGGTGGTAAGCCATCTGTAACGGTATACTAATCTGTGACTTGGAGATCTGAAATCTGGGAATTGGGAATCGATCTATTGTAAAAATCTCACGCATATTTCGGTATATAACTACGTTATAAGTTACTGAAAGTGGTGTCAGGATCACAAATTTCAGGAGTATTTTATTTCCCATAAAATTATCCATATCTCTTGGAACGAACATAATTTAACCTAGTTGCCACCGGCACTTAGGAAAAAATAATAAACTAAAATATTTACATATTGAAAGCCCGATAAAAAGGTCAGTAATAGTTGCATTTATCTCTTTAATTCTTTAATCTCTTTAATTTCAATTTGTTCCCAATAGTAATGATTTTCACAAATAATTATTGATATTTGTTTTGAGCGGGTAGGCTTAACCACCCATACCAAATCATGCTGAAATTAGTTGTTCAGTTGCTAATCTCATGTATTTGAGGTAATTGGTGTTTGTATTTAATCATAATAATATAAATAATGTAAATTCTTGTTCTTTTAAAATGTAAATGTACCATAATTTGATGAATGTTCAATAGATCATGTTTGATATTTTTTTCTTTGTAACCTAGTTGTCAGATTTAATTGTATGAAGAACAATAATGTATATGGGTTCCTTCTGAACCGCATAGACCACCCACAGTGAGTCCATGACTATGATAATGTAGCATTTTATGATATGTAACAGGGCAAAAAGGTACCGGGAGATATTTATACCTGAAGCCCGGCCCTACAAATTTATGTAAGAAAATATATAAATTACAATATCCTTGAAGAAAATTATATAAACCTGAAGAAGAATAATTGCAATTTATTAAAAGAAGAGTTAAAATAGAGTGTCTGGACCCAGTCTCAAGGAAGGTATTCAGTACTAACCACCGGGGGATGGGAATCTAGCTTAAGAATTCATGTTTTAGATTTTAGAATTACCATTTAATTAAATAGTTTATTTCAATACCCTGATCAACCATTGTTGCTAAATATCCTTGCCGAGATTGATCAAACAGCACCAGAACCAACCTGCCCTTGTGATTAATAATTCAAATTTGTTATTTTAAGTACAGAATAAAGAGTACACTTATTTCTAATTGAGTATTATTTTATTTTTATTTAATTGTAAAAAAACTTAAATATATATTGTTAATAAACTTAAAACTTAAATTAATAAATCAGTAACTTTGTTATTTTGTATTATTTGTGTTTTCTTTATAAATCTAGTTGGTGAGGAAGAGTATTTTTATATTACAGTACTCAGTAAATTAACTTCAAAATAAAATAACTAATATGAGAAATAAACTAGCTAGGTCACATAACATAATAATGGCTAAAATATACACATTAGAGTCAAAATACAAATTAATTAATTGAATTATCTAAAATAGTAAATTATAATTATTGTCATTAGAAAATTGTTATTTAGAATTTCCCTTAACTATGATATAATTTTTCTAAACCAATAAATTAATTTAAGTGCATTTATATAATTTCTCTCTAAGCCAGTCAATTCTATTAAGCAAGAATTCAAGAATATGCCACAGCGCTCAGCATGGAGATTATTTTATTATTATTTTCTATTTAGTGTATGTTTTGATAAGTCAACTAACAATATGAAACTTAATGTCTGAATAATAAAGTTGTTATTATGATTAATCAAGTATGCCTCCGATAGTACGAAGACCATGATTGGCGTGAACATGCCTTCCTCATTATCTTCACTTCTTCGTACCGACATTGGTATTAGTATTTCCCATACTAAACATCCTATAATGCCAAAATTAACAGTGAAATTATCAGACAATAGACATATCTTGGCTCCACTTCAGCTCAGTGTGAGTCAATTATCCTTGCTGTTCGCCCGTCTACCAGATTCGCAATTGACTACACCGGTTTCAAGGGTTCTTCATTCCCCGAACCTCGAGCTGAGTTTGGCGGCGGTCTGTCCTTGTCATACTCTATACAAAATGACAGGGGGGGACAGTTGTCGGATTAGTTTTTTGGGTTTAGAGAACCACGCTAGAATCGACACCATTGCAGGGTTAATTTAATTATTAATGTATGTTAGGTTAGATTATTATTATTAGATTAATTAATTTTATTATATAAAGTATTGAAATTAAGTGTATTGTTAAATGGTTGTATGTAGGTATATATTAGGATAGTTATTAGATAAGAAAGTACTATTGTTAGATAAGTAAGTGCTGCGCAACTCACGTTAATGTTAAGTCACGGAATAGTGTAAGATAATATGACGCTGTACGTACAGTACGTAGTAGATCCAAACGAGGACAGTTTAAAAAAGGCACGGACTAAGAGTCCGTGGAGTAGACATATATAAATAAAAAAAAAGGTGTCTTCATCAGAAACACAATGACAATCACTCAAGAATCACAATCAACTAATTGTAAGCAAAATAACTTTTTTTTTTTCCCTGCGGAAAGTGCATTAAGTTGCCTACCCCGGCTGAGGTAAGTTGGCGGTTATGTGGGGCTCTCCTCCCCAGACGGGGGAGGCCTACCCACTAAAAACCTCAGGGATTGCCTTCCTCAGGCATGTATGGAGCCCCCGGAAACGCCAAGCTACTTCCGGGAACAAAATAACTAATACCTAACAACAAAATATACCCACAAAAAAATTATATAACAACAACTTTGAAAGAAAATTCTTTCTACAAACTAAGTTTATATAATAACAACTAAGCTCTGATTCTATTGGTGAGTTTTGGAGTCACGGCAAACCCTCCATCCGTTACTGATCTGACACGGAGATAATCAAATTATAAAGTTCAGAGCTCACAAACTCGTGTGCATATTTGATGGGGTAGCAGATTAAGTGAGCTATTAACATTTTATTCCGTCCTCCGCGGCCGAGTGGATAATACACCGCTACAAGGTTCTCTAAGGTGTTGGGTTCGAATCTCAATTGGGGCAGATGTTTGTGTGATGAGTACGGACATTTGTACGTTAGCAATGGTTATTAATTATATATATTTTTATAAAAACATATTTATATATGTATAATATATGCATGTATATTCGTTAGCCTGATTTGGACTGATTTTGATGAAATTTTTATGGGGACAATCTAATATGGGGTCAATAAAATAAAATAAAAAAATTGAGAATTTCTATTTTGGTAAGTTGGTTAAAAATAAAGAGGCTTAAGAAGTATATTTTTATTCTACTCGCCATCGAATGTTCCTTCTTTACGTAGAATGTTTTTCCAAGAGTGTTTTCTATAATATTGATATCAAACCTTCGAAAAAGTTTTTAAACAATAGTACAGTACAACAGGGGTGTTGCAAATAGCCTCAATCACATTAGGTACTTTGTCAGTATCTGATATGATAAGTTATTTATAGTTAGTATATAAACGCAAATCAAATATATAAATACTTTTTTTTTGTCAAAAATATCATATCAAAATTTCTGATTGCACAGCGAAATTACTTTCGCTCTAAACTTGGAATCCCTCGCTCGCTTCTGTCTTGGTTACAAGAAACCTAACAAACCCAACCTACCTTTTGTGGTACAATTAGTTTTAACAAGGCAATGTGACTGCGCTTTCTATCAGTTTCAATTGCAATAGAGTTACATAATCAGGCTGATAATAAGTACTTAGACACATTAAATTGACTAAAATTGCGTTCCGTAGTCCTGTGTTTATTCCTCCAAAACTTGACCACAGATATTTTTCAAAAGTATTTAAAGGAATACTTTAGCGATGACCCTAGGTTTTCGTTTTTTTTTTGTTTAAATGCATATTTTATTTTGTTTTTGGTGAATGTCTGAAAATGACGTTGCGATTGTGTCAATTTCTTAGTTTTCTTAATTTATGGTTAAAGTATGGAAACAAACCAAACATAGGTTCATGCCATATGTAGATTTTATGAAAAAAAAAACAATAAATATTAAATCTAATCCGAATTAAGAGTGAAGTGTGAATTAGGTAGTATTTTGTTTGATCATATTTGTTCATGCCACTTTTGTTGAAACTAGTGTAACTTTTGGCTTCCTGGCAACACTGAACTAGAGCTAGTTATTTACATAATTTTTAATTTTAGGGTCTGGAGGAAACAGAAAATGGTGCAAGCAATGACCAGGTAACTATGCATTTCATTTTTCACCTCAGTACCTCAGGCAGGATGGAAAAATGCCTATTTCACGCTGGTGTGGAAATCTCAGAGTAACTTCATGTCAGACCATGTAATTTGATCATTTTTTCCATGGCAGATGCAGATTTTTTTTCCGTACTAGCCGTCGTCCGCGGCTCAGCCCGCGGTAATGGCCATCCCTCTGATACAGTACTTTTCTTCGGGATGAAAAGTACCCTACTGGCTTTACAATATCTTTATGCCAAGTTTCATTGAAATCGGTTTAGTAGTTTAGGTGTGAAAATGGATAGAGCTATTTTTGCATTTATAAGAGCAAAGAAGTAAAAATAGTTATGATTAAATAAATAGGCTTGCGCTTGACCACAACTTATGGTCATCACTATCATCATTCAACTTGCATAACAAACAAACCTCTACTTCTTTCCTCTTGCCTAAAAAATCTGTTATTATAGCATTCCAGAGCAGGGGTAAAATAGTATGGTAGCCTCCTTAAATATTTGTTTTATTTCGTTTTTATTATTTGTTGCTATAGTGGCAACAGTAATCATCTGTGAAAATTTAAACTGTCTGGCTTTCATGGTTTTTAAGATACAGCCTGGTAGCAGACGGACTGACAGCGAAGTCTTAGTAATAGGATCCCTTTTTACCCTTTGGGTATGAACCCCTAAAAGGGTTGATTTTTTAAGTGGATGTATATATTTGTTATTTGTGATCATGTTTTGTGGTTTTATGTTTGTAGTATGACAGTGTCACTTAGAGAGTAGGAATTAGTGGTGCGATTTTATATAAGCTTTTTATCAGTGCAGGTTTCAATTTTCAAGGCTGAAAAACAAAAACTTTGCATGCCATGTACTTACAATGTCTATTTTTGTTGCAGAATCAACTGCAGAAAAGTCCTACTAAAAAGACCGTACCAAAATACCCTATTAGTCCGGTATTAGATACCTTTGATAGCAGATTAAGTATCAGAAAGTTCCACTAAAACTTAATTAACATAAATAAATATGCACTAGAAAAAAATCAACCGTTTCAAAAAATTATTTAATAAATTTAATTTATTTAAAATTTATAAATAGCTTTGTGAATGCAAAAATTAAAATGTAATAAATTCTTAACACTTTCCTATAGACCTAACATAATATGAGTAATTAATAATATTTTAGATAAATGTTGTATTGTATATGTTTTATTTCCATAATGTTTTATGTACTTTCAGACTTTTATATCACATTAAAAAAGAACTTAATCAGAAGAAGGTGGCGTACAAAATACATATTACCTACTGCACAATCACTAAAATTACCAGTGCATATCCTTAATTTTTGTATTATTCCAGGTTCTCGAAAATACTGAAACAGTCACTTGAGGGTACAGCCCTATTAGCGTATAAGGCTGGCGTCATCGATGGTAATAGCGCGAGAAACCTTTTAGTGGCTGAAATAGCCAAAGGAATCCTACGTACACATAAAAGCAACACAATGCGAGGTGAAATATATTGCAGGTGGTCAAATGCAATCAAACCACTATTTCCAGATGAAAATACTACAACCTATTATGTGCCAGCGTGTACTACAGCTAATGATGAAGACCTTAGCGCGCAGGTCGTACTTGGTGCAGTCCTGGAAGAATTGCAACTGTCCGCCTTCTACTGCTAAGCCATCTACGACATCTCCGCTGGCTCCTGCTTAGAGATAAAATTCTCATTGAAGTAAACACAACCTCCCATTGCTTTACGCCATTTACCGTAGCAATTTTTCATTAATTTATTGTTTTTTGCACATACAATTCATAAGTTACTAGTCCCGCATAACTTATTACTAAAGTTTACTATGAAAACGTTGTCCGTCGTTTCAGTACTTACGGCCACGATATGCCCACCATCTTGACCTTCAGCTTCACACAAAGATCAGCTATGACAGTCCTAATGAAAACAAAACAACCAAATAGATACCCTACATAGGTCAGAATTGAGCTGATTATCACATGTCACTTAACCGAGATCCGTTACTCATATCATTATCGCGTCTGTTTCAGCTGACGTCAGTCAGGTGTTACTGTTTAACGGGTGATCAGTCTGTTACGCGACGCGACATTAAACCAGCGTTAAGCTTCGAATTAATGTTGCCCAATCAGCAGATAGTTACACTAATTGCATTGTTCATTATGTGTACATATTATACTAGAGACCCGCCCCGGCTTCGCACGGATGCAGTGCTAATACTAAATACACAACAGAAAAACTGTGAACTTTGTATATAATCGTTTGCAAAGTAAGCGGAAAATATGTAATTATTTAAGACATCACATTAGAAACCTAAAACATAGCAGTATTTCTCTACTATTTAATGGATGTTGTTATACACATAAAACTTCCTCTTCGATCACATTATCTGTAAAAAAATACCGCATCAAAATCCGTTGCGTAGTTTATTTTCTGGTAATATGGCGTTGCAAGGGGTAAATATGTATACATAAACATGCCTTTAGACATAGTGCCATTTGTGACATTTCCTTTCGTCAAAGCTTAAACATATAGAATTGCTTTGGTAGTGCGGAATCATTCTCATATGTGGCCATCTGATACCGAAACAAATAACCAGCATCAATGTCGTTGGGTCATATTGATTCGATGCTCTTTGATAATAAAATAGTATGAATTTCACATTTTTTTTTATTTGTCCAATGGTGCCATAATATTTATTTCCAACTTTTTTCCTTGCTCAAGCCATCTTTTTATCTTATTATCGTACTCGTATTATGACACATTTTAAAGAGACGATAAATTAATTTACGTTTGTACAGTGACGGGTGATTATGATAGGATAACACTTTCTACACACGATAAATACAGATAAGTAAGTAAATGTACATGTTACAGCATCGACAATAATAGAATGCGCGCGGGTAACCACACTTTCCGACGGAACGACCGCGCAACCTCCACTTAAGCCGTAATAAACATTCCAATTTCAAATTTGAATTTGGAACACAATCCGAAGGTGCGAGCCGACTTTTAGTTAGCAGTAAAACGCTCATAAACCGGTGAGTGTGTCGTACCGTCCGCGGACTTTAGTGCCACTCTGACTGCGATAAAATACCTAAATAGTGTTCTACAAACGCGGCCGAGGATTTGAGAATTCGAATCCCAATCGGCGGATAGTCTTTTGCTACCTCATTTCGTACGGTGCGGCGGTAAGGATATTCTTCCACGGGTTTTATTTTCCATTTTGTGTGGAGGTGTAGACGGATTCAGCATCAATTCAAGCCAGAACAACAGTGACTGTGATAAGTTATTTCAGTGTGTATTAATTAGCAGCATACGAAAAAAATCGTAACCTGAACGCTTGTAATATAAAGAAATTATCTTCATGCATAGGTATATTAATATATAAGGCCTGGCTATGCTACCAAATCTGGCGCCGACGGGGCTTGACGGGAAAGTCTGCCACGGTAGCCTGACATTCTTCGCGGTACTGTTCAGCGGACAGACGATTATGGTAAAATATATCCAGCAAATACAGTTCACTAATTCAACGTCTCCTAGAACCCTAAAAAATTGAACATTCAAATTTAAAATGTATCATTAAGTAATATTCAAAACAGCTCATATATGTTCACCGAGGAGCACGAACCTACCCTACATTAGAGCGATTAGACCCTCAGACTGCGGCACTAATCGCTCTAATGTGTCGTTGGCCCTCAGTCAACCACACTGGCCCAGTGCCGAATAATGGTCTACAACATCTTTGAATCAGGTGTAAGCAGGTTGTTTTCTATCGCCATATGAGCGTCAGATAAATGTACATATGAAATTCGAGAAACGAAAAACACATTACACATGGCAGGATCCACTCTGGAACCACCAAAATCAAAATCAGATTCATAGACCAGTGCCAAGTACACAGCGTCACCGACTCTGATTGAGTAATATAAAAATTAAATATTGTGAGTGGTGGGTAGTTTATGAACGAAGCAAATAACGGCAGTATGGAGGTGACGACAGCGGTCACGTGATCGCGCTGGGGCTAGGGTATATTATGCGTTATATATATATTACAATATATATATATATATATATATATATATATTATATATATATATTATATATATATATAATATATAATATATTATATATATAATTCGGTTCGGTATGTGCATGGGGATCTATGTTTGACTGAAACCATGACACAGGATAGAAACCATAGTAAGGGGGCGATGTTTTTTTAAACGGTTTTAATTTAGCTCAGCCCGGTTCATTCATTCTTGGGTCAAATTTAGTAAATCAAACTTCACCCTCTTCCTGTCAACCGATTAATCTGAAATTTTGTATACACTTTGGATTTTGGTGACAATACAATTAATATTTATTCATTATCATTATATATTCAACATGGCCGCCGCTACAAAATGGCGGACAATTTAGGTTATATAATCCATCAATATGGGTATCAAATGAAAGGCTCAACAAGCAGAATACAATATACTATAAAAAAATTAAATCCAAGATGGCGGCCGCTACAAAATGGCGGATAACGTAGGTTTTATCAATCCATCAATATGGGTATCAAATGAAGTGCTCAACCAGTAGAATACAATGTACTATATAAAATTAAAACCAAGATGGCGGCCTCTACAAAATGGCGGAAAACTTAGGTTTAAAAATGCGAAATAAAAACTAAAAACTAGAAAATAAAAATAGGTAAAAAACTTTTTAATTTAAACGGTTTTTAAAAAATAGTCAAAACATTCATTTCAGGTGATGCAAAGATATAAAGGGGTATCTCTGCATCACCTGAACGTTGACCGTGATATATATATATTATATATATATATATATATATATATATATAATATAATACACTACTACATAATAGCCTAATGTGATATTTTATAACCTAAGCTTCCTACAAAGAAAAGTATGCGCAATTTATTTTTAAGACTAAGCACTTCAAGTCAGTACAGAGCGCAAAACCATACGCGTGATATTTCTGTGATTATTTTCCAATACAGAAATGCAGTACCTAGAGTCTGTGATTTCAATGAACTGACAGAAAGAGGGAGAGGGGAGAAAAACAACGCAATGGAAATATACTTGCGGTTTACTCCCGTCGAAATATTTCTCCACGTAGTTACTGTTTACAATGGGCTACCTGCAAAGAAAAACAACATAGTTTTATTGAACAAGTTATGTTTAAGCAAAGCAATGGATAATGTATTAAGATCAGGAGCTTAGACTAGACATCGACATTAGATGACTAGACATCGATAAAACTCAATAACCTGGGAGCAATTAATTGACATATTACTTAAAGGTATGAGATTGGTTCAGTGTGACATTATCCTAATAGCCTAGACCAAACTAAGGTCTCTAAGGGTTGTGTTATGTGATCTAGCGTAACGGATAGACATACATATATGAACATTTTTGATAGAAATATGTATTAACAACCATGAGTAAGATACAATGGGATCTCAGAGATGGTGACACCTTGAATCCGGTATACTAAGCCTACTATGGAGGTCGTCATTATTTTATTAAAGTACTGCCGTATGACACAATAAATTAACTTATGATTTGATTTTGACTTAACTTTTGAATAACTTTACTTTTTTTTCCCCCTCAGTAGAAAGAGGCTGAGAATGCTCACGAGGAGCACGAAACGTGCCCAGGATACCCCCGCTACGGCAAGTGTCACGGAGGTTATGTTGGACTCCACACGACCGGAGCGGTCCTACCAACGCGTGACCTACCAACTAAACTCAGCCTGAGCCTTGGCCATAAGGGCCTTATGGCTTGAATGGAGAGGGGTTAGCTGCACCCTCTTTTTTTAAAGAGTTACATCCCTGGCGTTGCTATTAAGCGCTGACAACAATCTGAAGCACATTACTTTATATTGTCAATATTTCACTTAAATAGCAATATAGTAAAATGCTGGTTTATAAATATAATATAATTAACACATACAAATATCTTCATGTCCATATTATTCTTATTAGATCCACACCAAAACAAAGGTTATAATTTTAAGCGTAGACTTAAATTATTTATGGAATCTTAATGGTTATATTTATGGTCTAAAAAAGAGCACTTGACATAATTATCAAATTTATGATATCATCATTCACCACCTTTTGTACAATTTGTCGTAGGATCAGATTTATTTTCTGTCATTCAAATTACTGGACATGGAGTCATCTTCATGTCTAGTAATTTGAATGACGAGCTGGATGAAACAGTCAGTATAGTCAAGCATCGAACAATCTAATCGAACTACGAGGCGAGAACCTGGATGTATGCTTTATCTTATGACAACGAAAAAGTAGTCTTCTTCATATCAACTCAGGACTCACAATGAGAACATAAATATTAAGTCTCGAATCCATTAGCAGCGGTCGGTGAAGTACAGTCACATTTACACTACACAAACCAATATTGTGAGCTGTTATGAAGCTCGACGGCATTCGATCTTTATGAAGTTATAAATTTAGAATTTAGTTGAGTGCATAGTAGTATGTAACACTGAAGACACTGAAAGTATGAATGTTGAGTGTATAAGAGAGTAAGTAAGAATTGCAAGAAAGGGTACCGCGTAAATGTATACTAAGGTATACATTTACTTATTTATCAAGAGGAATGGGTTATGAAAAAGGAACGACACACGTCAAACTCAGCATAGCAATTGACTCTGATTTGTACTGAACCCAAGCAGAGCACAGATTCCTTAATGGACGATATTTCAACTCGCCAATACGGCACTAGGATCATATCAATCAGGATAGGGCAAAATTTTGAAAGTTCCAAATTCTGTAGGATCTGTAAAGAAGAAGTTGAGATTATGGACCACTTATAAACACACTGCGTTACTCTGGCTAGTACAAGTTTAACTTTAACGAGAATTGGATAATTGGATGCACACAGCCACTGAAAGTCATCACCTAACTCATGAGCACTATTAACTGAGCTGCAGGTGATGATATGAGGTGACAAGATTAGAGATCCTGAGCGGTGAGACGGAAAATTCTCACAAAGGAGCAGAAAGCCCGCCCAGGATTCTCTTGCAGCTAAAGTCTTGGTTGTTTTGACCTTTTGGCTAGTAATGAGAGAGACCGTTCCTCATAAAGGATGCAGTGCAGCCAAACGACAAAGAGGAGTTAAAAGTATTAGTTGACGTGGTTCCTACTGTAATATAACGCTTGCTACAAGTCCAAGTGGGTATAATATATCCGCCATATAACCTTGACCTTGTGACCTTCAGATTTCTACCCTAACACAAACTTTCGACAGCAACAGGATCATGTTACTACCTATAAGATGCCAAAAATCATAAATAAATATATTTCTTACACTTACACCAAGTAGCCTAGCCTAAAGTGCGCAGTAAGGTATGTGTTATGGAATCTAGGGTAAATAATTATATATGTATGTCTATGTACATATATAATTATTTATGATAGACATATAAATTGACTACCATGAGTGAGGCCCAAATTATCCAAGCATTCATTACACGCACATTTGCCCCCAACGGGACTTGAACCTGGCACCTCAGAGATGGCAACACTTTGAAACCGATGTACTCATTTTCCCCTTGTCACATGCTCCCTAATATTTGTATATACGGCACAATAGTTAACTGAATTGTAGTTTATGAAAAGGTATTGTAGAGTTCAGCGGATAGAGTTAGATGTTAAGCTCTACATGAGGTCTGATAACTTTTGACAGTGCGGGACACATGATCTCGTTGTAGCAACATATCACGTAAAAACCTTTTTAATGGGATTCATTTTGACATATTTAGCACGTAATTTAAATTCATCAACGGTACACTCTTTAAGCAATACAAAACCACAAACTATCAGAATTATTCTAACGAAACTGCTGGCTTATGGTGTTATGTATTTTATGATACTTACCGAAAACTATTCTTATCATCTTCGTCACTAGAAACAGCAAACAGAAACCGAAGTATGCAATTGATTAACTTATCGTAACATTAGAGAAATACAGTATTTATATTAAATACAATAAATTACAAACTCTTTGACGGTTACAATTGACTGACATCTAGCAGTTAAATTTGTAAATGTGTAAATCCATCCGTTATTATTTTATAGATATAGCAATGTCCCTAAGCAGAATTGTTTCGATAAGTTTATATGCAGAAATTTCAAACTACGGACGTAATAAAACTTTTCAGAATGCTAAGCTTTTCCTCAGAAATAGCTCTCGCAGTAACTCTTCTTCAAGCGGAGTCTTCTCAAAAAAACTTATTATCTAACTGAGCGTCAAAAGTTTGCACTGACTCAGTGTTCACAATCCCTGAACTATGTTTAAATAACATTACCTTTTTGTCTTGTCTTGTCTTAATTTCACGAACATTGTAAGTTGAGAGGTTAGTATAGAGGTTAACAGCATTACTACGAAAGTATACTAATTCAGCTTGCCAGGACTGCCGATAAGTTGACGGGACTCGAGTTTGACATTTAAAAAAATATTTGTTTTAGTGGTTGGAACCAACATATTCGTAATCTAAAAGACCTGAATTACACGTATTAGCTAAAATTATTGAGTTTTATTTCGTTTCACAAAATAATATAAACGATATTATCGTATTTTAACGATATTAGCTTATTTTGTTAAATACGTGGCTTTTACTTCACCTAATTGATTTAATTTGATGAAGGTAAAAACTGTGGTAGGCCTTCTAACTAAATTCGAGACCGAACCGCAGCCCACACCCACCAGTCTCGAGTTCCGTATGATAGTCAAGTAGAAGCGATTCAAATTCTGTGATAACAATAGGTTGAGTTTATAAGAGGAAAACAATCATCATTTATAAGCAAAATAAGAGTAAGCATAATAGGATTAAACATAAACGAAAATGATTAATATTCTTTATTGTACAGAAAAAAAACAAACCAAATGTAAAATTGACAATGGTTGACATGTCTCTAAAAGAGATTTCTTCCGGCCAACCTGTTATAGCGTAGTAATTATAAAAAACACTTTAGGAGACACGAAAATTGTGAAAAGAAAATTTTGAAAAAAAATATACACTTAAAATGCATAAATTATTGCAAAAAATCTACATATTTAAATTTTATATACACATTATTGTTAAGAACTGCAAGCAAAAATTGATAAAAACGAAATTCTTTTAACTAAAAATGCAAGTGCCAGCCCTGAGCATAACAAATAGATTGACAGCTCCACTCTTGTATTTCCGACACCGTGCCTCGACGACATGATTTTATAATTTACGATATGTGCTCGTGAGTAATTTGGAAATACATATTACGCAACTATGAAGTTTTGGATTAATTTTTTTTTTACAATTAGTCACCCATACCAAAAACATATAAACTAAAAACGTGGAAATATTTATAATATTTTCTGCTGTAACCTTTGGACTCTAAATTAACATTCGAAAGCTACAGAGCCTGTATAAATTGCACAGCTACTCACCATTTTTTAAATACTCGCTATTGTAGCTTTATTAGACTCACAAAATCAAACTCTGAGTCTCTCTTATGTCTCCAATAATAGCGTCGGTTTCTGCAGTAGAATTGTAAGTTATGGCGTGTGCTGATTGCATAAGTACAAGGTCAAAATATAACACTTGTTTGAGCTTCACGACGTACTATTAAAGTCACTTAGTTCGTAAGAGACTATAAATGAAAATGCTGATTGTCCGGATCAAGCGATCATGATCACTCATATAATTTACTCACACATTCATATAATTCCCCACCGAGGCACATGAGCCTTCCAATTAGGGTAATTAGGCCTGAGTCAGCCACGCTGGCCTGGTGCGGCCATCATTTGACATTACATAAGAATTTCTTCGCAAGTGTTTGATCACCGCGCCGCGTGATCGTACTGACTTTTTTTATTTTGTCAGCATAATAAAAATAACATTTTTCTTCTCACATGTATTTATTTCATCAAATTTGCCTACATTAAAGGCATATATAGTCAAAGGAAACTTGCTTGCGTGAGCCCTGGACGCCATTACGGTCATGTAAGAAACTCATGGAAAGCAGTAAATATTGCAAATTCAAAATAACTCATAGCATCACAGCCAACCACGTAGAAATAAGAAAACGTTTTCCATGAAAAATGTACTGGGTCCATTAAGTAAAGAGGCGCGCGCCTTGCTGCTGGGCACTATGAAAAATCGCTAGAGGCGCGTTCCCCGAGGAATGTAAACATAATTAAAATTCCCCAGGGACTGGCCCTGTTTACGTCTGGAGGCGGGCTCATAAAAATTTAAAAAGTTCTGTTATGGCATATCAAAAAGTTTTCTGTGCAGCAAAATATATGCGTGTTATTTCTTTAAAATTCCAAAAGTTTGCGTTGTACCGTCGGAAACATTTCCCGTTTAAACGGTTCGTGTAGTCGTTCCTTTATATAACCTAACCGCCCTGCAAAGCATTCCCGTGTTTCTATTTTAGAGGTAAGACATAGTTAAGAAATCATGAAGTTATCCATTCTTTACTTTTTTTTTATTAACCGGATCTTTGGAACTTTTTTTATTAACTAAATGGATCTCTTCAGATATGTTTTGTGTTTAAACCAACTACTCCACACGTTATATTTTTATAGTCAGTTGCACGTCACCAAATAATAATAATAATAATAATATTGTTACACTTACACCAATTAGCCTAGCCCAAACTAAGCTCTGTAAGGCTTGTGCTATGGGATCTAGGGTAACGGATAGACATACATATATTATACATGTATAAATAATTTTTATTGAAATATATATCAACAACCATGACTAAGGTACAAATGCTCGCATTCATCACACAAACATCTGCCCCCACCGGGACTCGAACCCGGGACCTCAGAGATGGCGACACCTTGAAACCGGTGTACTATCCACTCGACTATGGAGGTCGTCTGTCTTCAAAAATGTCGTCAAAAATATTTTTTTTTTGTTTACTTGATGCCGCACACAGAGAAATTATCGATCTGAATAAATTATTTAAGGTGACGTCTTGTACTAATGTTATGAAGTAGAAAGAGATAGATTATCCTTAATGAAACTTAAAATCTATGTCAAAAGTGTTCCTATTGTGATGTTTGTGGATGTCTTAAATTTTAAATGTAATAAGGTACATTAAATATTATTATATAATATTAATAATCGATATCCCTTTTACTCAATGCCAATCCCTTGGTTCAGTATAACACAATAATCAAAAAATATGTACGAATAGTACAACACAATAATCGGAATAGGTGTTTTAATTTTACGTACTTGCGATTTTGTGACATCAATAGTACGGATATGCCTGGGAACTTTTCAGAGATTGTAAAAATATTATATTGAAACTTTTCAAAATAGTATTTCATCTTTTAACTTTATTGTTGTAATAATAAGTTGTAAACAATAAATTTTACAATACATTATAAAGAAACGAATCTGGGAACGCCTAACCCCAATTTAATATAAATAAAAAATAGGCGGTTGACCCTAGGCGTTGGGTGTGGATATATAAGTGGACTGTATTTAATTTTTGTTTAGATAATATTATATGTATTAAAGATTTTGTAGTAAATAAGGCCTAATAAACATCTCAGAGAAACAAAAAATGGAAAATAGGAAAAGATGTAAATGGATTACGTGTCAGATAGATAACGAGAAAGGAATGCGCGCTTACCCCACGTGCCTCATGTATTCTCCTCGAGATATCTCGTTCTCTGCAGATCAGCCCATCAGCCAGGGAAGGTTGGATTCACAGTTTTTTGAGTCTCAAACACATACACTATACACAAACAGGCGTATTGCACTTATCAATCAACAATTCTATGCGACGTGATGCGAGTCGACGTAGTCAAATCAACGATATGTCAACGACTGACTTTTCAAACAGACCATATACTGAAGTTCTTGCAAAAGAGACATATCATCGTCCAGCGCGCATGTGAGAAAAGGATGGGAGATGTGGAAGGATGAGATGTCTTAAACCTTTTACAAGTACCCACAAAATTAAAAATATTTATGAACTTTACAATACCCAACATCCCCCCGCCTTGAAGAAACCCTTCAAAAAAAAAAAAAAAAAAACAAAAAGAATAAAATTAACGGGGGTGAGGGGTAGCTAAATTTAAGCTGCGGATTTAATATAAATATATCTGTTAAAACTAAACTAATACAAAATTATATAAAAAAAAAGTAAACAAAAAAGGTTAAAGTTGCGTAGAGTACCTACTGAGTATGATTACATTGGTAACAATTCCTAATGGCCACTGTAAAGGGGGAGCATTATCTACGTTTAATAACACCACGGTACCGACTGTTATGGGCTTAGACGGAGTATTCCATTTTTCTCTTTGTTGGAGATTATGTAAATACTCTGTCTTGAATCGTTTCCAATACGATTGGACGAGTGAATCTAGTAAAGAGAAACGAGACAGTAAGTTTGTTCGTTCCTCAGATAAATCAGCTGCGGGTAAACATTCCAAACGAGAGCTAGGCAAAAAATGCGCGGGAGTAAGCGCCAGTGGCTCTGAAGGATCAGAGCTTAAAATATAAAGCGGGCGGCTATTGAGTACTGCTTCAATTTGTGCAAGTACTGTTATCATCTCCTCATATGTAAGGATTTGATTTCCGATTGTACGAAATAAAAGGGACTTAGCACTCTTAACATTTGCTTCCCATATACCACCAAAATGGCTAGCTGTGGGAGGGTTCATTTGCCACGTTATGCGATTTTTTGCAAGTTCCCTACTGAAAGTTTGATAATATTCAGCGGTTTTCAAAAATTCGTAAAGGTCATTAAAATATGCTTTCGAAGATACAAAGTTCGTTCCATTGTCGCTGTAAAGGAAGCTACAGGGACCACGTCTGGATAAAAATCTTTTAAATGCATCAATAAAAGAAGCTGAAGTTAAACTATAAACTAATTCGATGTGAACCGCTTTTGTTACAAGGCAAATAAAAATACAAATATATGCCTTAACGCTTTGAATCCCACGTTTGCGATACGGAGTAACATACAGTGGACCTGCATAGTCTACGCCCGTGTGTACAAATGCCTTGCATTGCTCTAATCTACATTTAGGTAAATTAGCCATAGGCGGGAATGTAGGTTTCGGGTTAGTGCGAAAACAATCGTTACATTTGTGTATGTACTGTCTAACAAGACGCCTAGCGGTAATAATCCAGTACTTGGATCTCAATATAGAAATTAACAATTGCGGTCCGGCATGACAATTGTGGCGGTGATAATATTCAATAATCAATTTAACAATTTGCCCCTGTCCAGGTAATAAAACGGGATGTTTAGAACAATAGTCTAATGTCGAGTTCGACAATCGACCTCCGACGCGTAAAATACCATCACTATCTAGAAAAGGAAACAATTTGCGTAGTTTTGCTGTACATGGTAGGCCCCTAGAAATATTTTTAATATCGTCCGAAAAATATTGATGTTGTAGAGCACGAATAATTTTTATTTCAGCGGTATCTAAATCAATAGCGGTAATTATTTTTCTACGAGGTAATTTTTTCATAAATCTTAGCAAATAAACAGTAGATTTTAATAACTTTTGCCACGTGGAACAATTTTCAGCCAACATCAATAATGGATTATTAATGTCCGTGTATTTACATATATGCGAAGCGGTTTTTTCCTCCGGCATTGACGAGCGATTAGGAGAAAATATTTGTATGGGCCAATCATGCACTGGCAATGAAAGCCAAGACGGTCCATGAAACCAAAGATCATGCTGTATGAGCTGTAAGGGTGTGAGCCCACGTGACACACAGTCAGCGGGGTTTTGAATGCCAGCAATATGATATAAATTCTTTGGTGAAATATTATCCTGAATGTGTGAAATGCGGTTAGCAATATAAGTATTAAATCTATGAGGCGAAGCAATAGACCAACAAAGGGCAACTTCGGAGTCTGAAAACGCGTATATGTTATCAATCTTATGTCGCAAACTTAAAGTATCGTAAACAGTTTTAAGAAGTCGCGACATTAATAGTATCCCGTTCAATTCTAAGCGGGCAAGAGTAATCTTAGGTTTAATGGAAGCGACTCGCGATTTCGAACATACGAGTGAAATAATAGGCGGTTGATTACCATTTACAACATGTAAATAAATAACGCAGCCGTAGGCGGATTCACTCGCATCTGAAAACGCAACCAAAGAAACAACAGAACCAGTTTCCATACCTAAATGACGAGGAAATGATAAATTCGATATTTGCGGTAATTCCAACAAATATTGTTGCCACAATTTAATTATACGAGTAGGAGGTACATCGTCCCAATCTAGATTTAAGAGCCATAGTTCTTTTATAATTAATTTAGCAAAAAGAATAATAGGGCCCACGAGTCCAAGGACATCGTATAAGCGTGCGGTGGCGGATAAAATGGCGCGTTTTGTACAAACTGGCGGAGGACTAGAAATTTCAAATATAAAATGGTCTTGAGCTGGCAACCAACGCAAACCCAAAATCTTAAAATCATTTCCATCGTCAAAGGAAATAAGTTCAGACTGACGGTGCGATTCCGGTATGTGCTCGAGCAGCTCTAACGAGTTAGAGGTCCACTTCACTAAATCAAAACCACCAGTTTTGAAAAGTTGGATTAACTCTGTTGCTGTCTTAACTGCTTCCTCGAGTGAGGAAGCAGAAGAAGCCAGATCATCCATATAGATGTCTCTTTCTAGCACGGCTGCCGCATTCGGATAATTATGCTGTTCATCGCTAGCAAGTTTTCGTAGCGTGCGGAGCGCCAAAAATGGAGAAGAGCGAAGTCCAAATGTCACTCGAGTGAACTCGAAAATCTCAAGCGGATTTGTATCAGAAAATCTATACAAGATTCTTTGATATTTGCGATGCGGAGCATTTGTATAAATACATAAATACATTTGTTTGACATCTGCAAAAAATGCAATGCGAAAAACGCGAACGTTTAAAAGGATGTGAAAAATATCAGCTTGTAAATTACACCCTGTATACAATATGTCATTTAAAGACAATCCTGTATCAGTTTTCGCGCTGCCATCCAGCACAGGGCGGACCTTAGTGGTGGCCTTGTCATAGCGAAGAACTGGGTGGTGCGGTAAATAAAATCCAGGAGTTGAAAATGCATCAGCAGTGGTGCGGGTTAAAATACCCTTATCCAGGTATTCACGAATGATTTCGTCATAATTGACCTTTAAATTAAGATCCTTGGAAAACCTTTTTTCTAAAAGTAAAAAACGTTTTTTAGCGGTATTATAAGAATTTCCTAAATTATTAGGATTTTCTTTAAACGGAAGATCAACAGAATAGCTGCCGTCGGAATTACGAACAGTGGTAGCTTCATAAATTGACTCACACTGTTGATCATCCGGGCTCAAAAATGACCGCGAGGGTATCTCCTCGATTGCCCAAAATTTTTCGACAATTTGTTCCAGCGGGTCAGAAGAAAACACACATAAGGCGCGAGTAGCGGGTTGCGGGGAAATAATAGGAGCGTCACCCAAAATTAGGTAACCCAAGGTCGTTTCAAGGGCAGAGGGAATACCAATAGAATTACTTTTAATACAACCGGAAAGTAAAATTTCACAATAAAGTTTTACACCCAAGAGAATATCTATAGGACCAGGTTGTGAAAACTCTTCATCAGCAAGCGGTAAGTTACGAATAAATTCAATGGATGATGTATCCACACAAGTGTCTGGTAGCTGTGACGTGATGTGTTTTACAACCATGGGCTGTATAGAATATTCGCAGTGATCATCAAAACGAGATGAAAATTTAAGTGAAGTAACACCCATAATTCTTTGCGAAGCTCCACCGATACCTTGAACTTCTGAAAAGCGAGTTTGATTATAAATAGGCAGCGATAATCGCTTACAACAAGATGCGGAAATATAATCACTTTGAGAGCCAGGATCTACTAGACATCTCAAGTAGTGAGTGCGATTAAAAGAATCAATAACTTTTATTTTTGCGGTGCCTAACAACGTAGTAGTTTTACAACGATTTAATCGATCGTACGACACTGTACAAATCGATGCGTTACTATTACTTATCGGCTTACTATCTGAAGCAAGGGAATGAGTCATATTTGACTGCGACTGGACCGGTTGACTACGAGTAATAGGGTGCGGCGAGCCATGAGCGGTAGCGGTTTCAATACAAGCGGGGTCACTAATCATTGAACTAACATTACAATTAGATTTATTATTTTGCGGGGAGTTAAAATGCAATAATGAATGATGCCGCATAGAACAATGAGAACAATTATGTTTTGAAATACAAGAAAATATTTTATGTTTTACACTCAAACAATTGTTACAAAAATTATTTAATTTAATGAAGTTATATCTTTCACGCGGTGTCAATTTCATAAAGGATTCACAACTATATAAATGTTCATGTTGTTTATTATGACACAATGCGCATTTATTGCTTACAGTGGCACCATGCCCTAAGTCCGTGTTTACAAAAGATTTAGACAACGGCTTAGGTATATGTTTATTATGCCGCTGTTGCACATTATCGATAGATTTAATATTAACAGAACGAGACAAAACTTTACTTTGCTCTTTAACAAATTCAATTAATTGACAATATGAAGGTATTTTATTTTTACGATAGGTAATTTCAAATAACTTTACCGTATCTGCGTCCAATTTTTGCAAGGCCAAATGTAGGAATATAAAATCGGTTAAGTTATTAATTTTTAGTTGTTTTAAGGCTTCTATGGAAGAGTTAAAATTGTTAATAAATGAATCGAGTCCATTTGAACTAGAAAACGTTAGCGGCTTAAAGTGTAACAATTGATTTAAATAAGTAGATGCAAGTGATCGGGGATCGTCATACTTCTGTATGAGCGCTTCCCAAATAACAATGTAATTTTCAGCGGTTGGAGCCAGTCCTGCGCAAACACATGACGCCTGACCAGTCAATTTACCAACTAAGTAAAATACTTTTTCACTGTTAGTGAGCAATGCGTTATCGTGTATCATGTTTTTAAATTGTTGGTAAAACAAAGGCCATTTTTTAACATCTCCATCAAACGACATCAAGTCGATAGGTGGAAGGCGTGGATTTGAATTTTTAAAAGAAGATTGCGGGACAGGTCTCTCACTTTTATTTTCGAGTAAAACCTGTTTGATAAAACAATACATTTCTTCAAATACTAACCAAGAACTATAATCGACCTCTGTATCTGGATTTAGTTGTAAGTTTAACATATTATAGGAATCTAAAACTGTTTGATATTCACTACGCAATGTATCAATATTCAAGGCACTAGAACAAAAGGAATTGTAATGATCAGAGTTTTCAGTTGCCTTTTGTGCAAGATCAAAAATATTTTCTACGCGCTTGAATAAAACATCTCGTTTAACAAGATATAAAGTTAATTGATTTTTATTAGTACTTATATCCGACATATCTGTATCGAAAAGATTTGCATCAATGCTTTTTCTTTTTGATTTAACCATTTTTAATTTTAGTAATACCTAGATATTTTGTTACTATAATATATGTAATGATGCAGTTAATTAATAATGCGGGTTATACTATAAGAAAATGAATGAAGATTCTTAGGTAAGTATTTCTATTATTTATGCGGCGTACCTAAGTATATGTATTTAACAAATAAATAGGTAGTGAGAAATAATAGTTTAGAATTTATTATTTGAGGTAATAAAAAAGTGCGAGTTAACAAAACAATGTAGTGCGTAATATAAATATTATAAAGTGCGGGTGACGAACGTTGAGTGCTAAGTATGCAATTACGCAATATACAGTTAGCGGGCCTAGTTAGCTGAGGGACGAACAAACAACTCGAATAAAATGAACAAAACTGGCGGGTGAAATATGTGAAATAACGATACGCTGTGTTGTACTATGTAATGCGGAGCGGAAATAAAAACTAAAATAAATAAATAAATGTCGATGCGGGTGAAACAAAAGAAGTTAAAGACAAATTATTTACTTATAAATTACCTAGTACAGTGACCGTGCGTTATAACTACTTTACTCAGTGGTTATATATAAGTACCAAATTATGATTTAAATATTTCAAGCTATGGCTTTATCCGGCTCGAAGGACCAAATTAAAATGGGAACGCCTAACCCCAATTTAATATAAATAAAAAATAGGCGGTTGACCCTAGGCGTTGGGTGTGGATATATAAGTGGACTGTATTTAATTTTTGTTTAGATAATATTATATGAATTAAAGATTTTGTAGTAAATAAGGCCTAATAAACATCTCAGAGAAACAAAAAATGGAAAATAGGAAAAGATGTAAATGGATTACGTGTCAGATAGATAACGAGAAAGGAATGCGCGCTTACCCCACGTGCCTCATGTATTCTCCTCGAGATATCTCGTTCTCTGCAGATCAGCCCATCAGCCAGGGAAGGTTGGATTCACAGTTTTTTGAGTCTCAAACACATACACTATACACAAACAGGCGTATTGCACTTATCAATCAACAATTCTATGCGACGTGATGCGAGTCGACGTAGTCAAATCAACGATATGTCAACGACTGACTTTTCAAACAGACCATATACTGAAGTTCTTGCAAAAGAGACATATCATCGTCCAGCGCGCATGTGAGAAAAGGATGGGAGATGTGGAAGGATGAGATGTCTTAAACCTTTTACAAGTACCCACAAAATTAAAAATATTTATGAACTTTACAATACCCAACAGAATCTATACTAATATTATAAAGAGGAAAGATTTTTTTGTTTGTTTGTAATGAATAGGCTCCGAAACTACTGGACCGATTTCAAAAATTCTTTCACCTTTGGAAAGCTACATTATCCCCGAGTAACATAGGCTACTTTTTATCCCGAAAAAATCGACAGATTCGCGCCATAAACCCCGACTTCCGCGCATATGTAGCCGTGGACAAAAGCTATGACCCTTAACCCTCTATAGACCCAATCCCGAAATCCACGCAGGCGAAGCCGCGGGCAGAAAGCTAGTAGCAAATAAAAACAGAAGAAATCACGCTGATTTTAGGTTTATCCATGTTACGCTTACATTGACTTTCTTTCTGCAAGTACATAAAATTAAACTAACCATTCCGAGCACTACACATTATATATTCTGAAAGCCTTTGTTTAATTCACGGCACAAAATTAGCCAGTTCAAATCAAGATGACAATCAAAGTACACAGCTCGAGTCGAGCTCGATCTGGTTCAGGTTACTAGACTTTATTGGTCACTAAGAGACTGCACTTCAAAATCTTCAGTCTTTAGCTCAACAATTAACTTGGTTTAACATTATTATTCGTTAACTCTTAATTACTCTACTTAATTATAAGTTCATTGTTTATCGAACAAAATGTAAAGTAATTCGAAACGAGCACAGAAGACCAGCCCACAACGCGAGTCAAATTAAAATGGTTTTTACAAATTGCAAATAGCGTTTCGTCTCGCCGGGAGCCGCATTTTTAAACATTTCGTGTTAGTACCCAGTTGAAATTACACGAGCAAACTTCCGTGAACTTTTTTTTAATATTTAAATATACCACACTGCACCGTTGGCGAATTCGTGATGTTTAAAGCGCTCATCTGCATTTTCAGCGTTTTCTTAATTAAGAACAGAAGAAAGATACGGAGTGGTACCAAGTAAAATTGTGAGGTACCGTAGCAAATTATGTAAAGGTTTTAAGGCATTTCCAAATACTTGCAAAGTTAATAACGAGTAATTATGAATTTGGCTTGTTTTTGATTAATTCCAAAATACACTTATTCTTTATGGATTAATTGGATTACGGATTGGATTATGGATTAATTCCAAAATACACTTATTCTTCCTTATTACTTCTACAAAACTGACGTATGCTATTTTTTATAGTGACATCGCAATGTGGACCATACCGCACGCACCCAGAGGCAAAGAGAACAGCGGGGGTTTTAGTAGGTAGGCTTGGCACTCTTTCTAGGAGAACCCCACACACGATCACCGCCTAGCCAACGAACGGCCATAGTGCTAATCGCATTTCCCCTCGAAGAAAAAGGCTGATCATATATTTGTTGCTATCACAATTCATATGGCAAACATGAGGTAATGTTTACAGCGGAAAATTTATTCTTTTAGAAAATCCGATATAACGGATTTTTTTAAATATTGCTGTAACGGCATTTGTTGTTTTTGACTAGGTAAAGCTTTTGATGCCAATGAAATTATAGAAACAGAGCGATCTGCATGGCGGGACGTAACACCGCTGGGGAAATACGCGAAAAATAGACTATGAAGTTCGTGCAGAGCAATAAGTGGATAAGTTCACATACTTTCGTTTAACATTTCCATCCAATTAAAACTCGATTACTTAATAAAAAATGTAGTTTAAATTTGATTTTCAAAATTAAAATACTTATCTTTATTCAACATTGAATTTCGACGTCTAAACAATTGGATATTATCGTAGAATAGAATATGTACGTTTCATTATGTAATCTTCCAATTTAAAATCCCACAATTGTATGTCGAAATAGAAATTTTCAATTAATCTTTAAATTTTATTTACAAACCTTGTAAATTGAGCAAATTTTGTTTAATATAATTAGATTAGAATAAAGAGAACACTTTAAGCTTCCTGACAATAAATGTAACATTTTCCAATGCGTGTAGTGAAATCAATCATACTATATACATACAAATAAGAAAGGTATTGCTAATTTTGTTTATACGCTCATACAAGTGAGACGACTCTATTGTGACGTCACAATACAGGGAACTCGTATTTAGTACGGAAACACATACTCTCCTTTGGTGCAAGTTTACAATAAGACAAGGTACGAGTAAGAACAGAAATGTGTCGGTGGCGCTGTGGTCTCGGCACTGCTCCAGGAACCAGGGGCATCACAAACGTGTTGCCTACACTTAAAAAGCCCTTTTTAATATATACGACATAAATACATCTGTAAACATTACAACTTAGATTTAGCTATGGTAAGAACAGAAACGTGTCGGTGGCGCTGTGGTCTCGGGACTGCTCTACAAGTCGGATGTTTCAGGGCGCCAGGGTCGATACTGTGATGCATCATTTGTTTTTCGTTTTTCGATTTCATATGTATATTTATTTGACAGTCCTACGGTTAACAAATATCGAGAGGCAACCTGCATACGCCTGCGAAATTCAAAGATGGAGTCAACCTTTCGGCTCTTGGCCAGCCTGGTTGAGTAAAGCCCTAATCATCCTAACATAGAGCAGGTTTGTGCTCTTCGGTTGATACGTATGTAAGTACTGTGATGAATGGATAACACACTGTTCCAATTAATTATGGATTATTAAATAATCATTCGTACAAATGAAGTCATATATCGTGACATGTACGCATTATCAGAAGCTGGATGATAAGCGAAGGATTTATTTCATTTCTGGCTAACCACAATGTTATCAATATTCGGCAGTGCTTGTTCATATTAGTTTCAAATCAGTAGCCTTGCAGTTAGCAAATCTGTCACATTAACGTAACGACAATTTTGGTCATGAAATCTTCAAAAGTGTTCAGTGAACAAGTAGTAACGACGATTTCGCTAGAAGACGAGGCAATAGGATACAATGTGAGGTAGGACTCATTAGAGCAGTACGTTCCGTTCACATGAAAAGATCTAAAATAGTTTTCTAGAACATTTTTTATTACATTAACTAAGTTAGGGTATATTGATATTAGGTATTTTCACAGACATTTTATTTATAACATATAGCAAAGGATGAAAACGTTTTCCAACTTTTAAACACACGCCAAAAGTCATTAAACTTACAATTACCATAAATTTGTGAGGAACAAAAAGGCTTTTGTGACGGTACAATTATTATTTTTGGTTTATATAAACAAATTGTTAGATTCATTAGTGGCCAAAAACTGCATTCTTCAAAATGAAATACAGAATAAATCGATTGTAAAAGTATTAGAATTGTAATTATATCAATAAAGATAGATATATAAATTGATTAAAATATAAATTATGCGATTTAAAGTATTTACACATATATCGTTACATCTCTTAAAGGATGATTACGGAATGTCAATTTCTTATAAAAATGACACCCAAATCTTTAGCCATAGCTTTCCTTTGTAAATTATCATTATGTATTCGAATCAAAATAGATTCTGCGTTGTTTAGTAGTGAAAGTTATGATAAAGGGATAAAGAGTTTATTTATTTCTTCAAGGGTTTACTGTACACATAGCTGGAAGTCATGGATGTGATGGATGTTAAGTTAAGACCGTCTCTAATCCGTACACAATAAACGCTGTTTTCGTAGTTCATTTGTATTGACGTGCTGCTGATTATGCACTAAAATAACAACATGGGAAATTACAACTTCATAGTCGTACGAATGGTGTGACTTATTTCTAACCGAAATTTCATTCAAGTCACTTGTGCAGAACAAGTGGTGAGCTATATGAACCTGACACCCGACTATTATATTTTTTTCCTACGTAAAAAGCCAGTATTTCCTTTGTAGTTGTTTGTGGTAACAATTACGTTTGTAGTTCCACCCATTACACATTACAAAAATCTTAAAACGTCGCACTGCACATTGAGATATCTCAAATCTGCAAGCGAATGGCGATTTAAATTCGTTTGTAATTGTTTGCAGTGCTATTCCTTTTATTTGTAATCTGACCGTTAAAAAATTGCAACAATTTAATAAAAAAATAACTAATTATTAATTACTTAAAATTTAACAAACGTCTAAAAGCAAACATTATCATTTTTTTGAGAAATCTTAAATCCGCTTCCACAGCCATCTTTAGAATCGTTTAGTAACGGGCTTGTTAGAAGTTGTTTGTTCCACGACGTGACACGTAATTTTGATGAATGAGGAAAATGACAGGAAATTAATTCGTCCGTTATCTTTTTTTTTACTTATAATGAATCCTTTAATTTAGTTAAAATATTAAAGAGTTAATGACCAGCTGTGTCTAAAGGTTCTAATCTTCCAATTATAAAGTAATAAAATCTGAAATTGGGTTGAATTCATTTGATGCAGAAAATAATTTTGTTTTTCAGTGTTGCACCGAATCGCCCACCATGCTACTCTATGACAGGAAATAAGATTATGAAGATATTTTGCCAATTGCATTTCAAGGATAGCTATGGGTAAGTTACAGTATTATATACAGTATCTTTACACTCACGGTTTTGCCCACGTTATATTTCCTATAGGAAATTTATCCCGTGGTAAAAGTTATCTTATCCTTTCCAAAAGGAATATATTATATTATTCTTACACAAAGTTTGGATCAGAATCGTTTCGATTTCATCCTCATTCCCATTGGAAATTTACTTTTTGCCATGGTAAAATATAGGTTTTATTCTAACTCGGCTCTTAATTTATCCTCACTTCAAATTAGATCAGAATCACTTCAGCCGATTTCATCCTCATTCCCATTGGAAATATACATTTTGCCATGGTAAAATATATGTTACATTCTAGCTCTGAGGATATCACATCAAGTTAGATCATAATGATTTTAGCCGATTTCATATTCATTCCTATTGGAGATATACTTTTTGCCATGGTAAAATATATGTTACTATCTAACTCGGCTTTTAAACTATCCTCACACTAATAATCTTCAAAATTGTGTCAACCGTTTTGACATCCGATATCGGCCATAGCGACCATTTATGTCTTTTTTTCTGAGAAGAGAAGCTGAGAATCTGGAAAATCGATTGGGCTTGAGGATTCTCAGCTCCTGTCATGTCAATCACTGTGGTACGTGATTATGACAGACTCCAAACCGATAGAGGCAGCTCAATCGGGAAGACCTATCAACTAAATTCTGCCTGAACCTTGGTAATAAGGGCGCTACGGCTTGGATAGGAGGGTACCACTCAAGACTCCGTAACGTTGCTGAAATGGTCGATCTTATCGACAAACTCCCGCAAACATTGAACACAAGAAAGCTTGCCGTTTATATAATGGTATTGAATGTTCGTGTTATAGGTTTTATCTTGTCACATTTGGTCTCAAGATCAATTATAGGCTTTTCTTAAATTTACGTACATTCTTCTGTACAAGCCCACCTGTTATGCTGTAGATGCTTGCAGGCCTTTATATTGCTTCTTTTAGTGTGTCACATAATATTTATGGCTGAGGAGTTGCAACTTTGTATCTGAGAAAGTCACACTTTAGGAAGCAATATATTTTACATACATTAAATCGCTCTAGTGCAATTCATTTTAACCTATCTATATTATAACAGATTTATAACAGTCCACTTCGCAGCATTAGTAACGCGTTGCAGAACCTTTAAAAACTCTTTTACTTTCTTCCTTAAAAATCCACAGTGTAACTTGGCTGCTTTATTGTTGAGCGCCATTTCTCTATAATTACCACTTCGGTATATCTTCGCCATCTATTCATCTCTTTTGGTAATGAATTTCTGCCTTAGACCGAAAGTCTAAGTCCGTCTGCAATCTTACAGTACACTGCCGTAAGAACCTTGGCCTGTACTTTCCTAGGAGGAATTTCTGTTAGTACGCAGGTTACGTCTTTTAAGGCGGTACCCGTTTTATTCGAACCGCCATAACCCAGTATACTTTGCACAATATGACCTTGTTATCTTCAGTCTTCCAAATGAAAGTCAAGTCAACTTCACCTGCTCGTGATTTACCGTGCCAATCAACAGACGAAACTGTGTTGCGTGTATATTCCTCACATATCCATACTAGATCGGTATGGTGGGAGACAGGTCAAAGCCTCCCCTATTATGATCCTTAGGGGTTCCTATTTCTAACATTGGGCGTCTCTTTCTGAAATGTTGTGTATGTACTTGATTTCCATATTCATCATACGTAATTCAGCCATACAATAACACAACCGCCATTTAACAGCTCAATTTTTCAGAAAAAAATATAAACTATGTTATCCGCAGAACCTCCAAACCATCTGATTGTGACTATTACAACGCGGACCTGATCACGCTTGACCGTCTATTCCGTTATCTCGGGTTTGATGTGACTCCGTGCGTAGACTATGACAGACAAGATATTTTAGACTATGTGAAAAAACGTGAGTTTTAAAACAGTTAATACATTATTGAGCATTCCATAGATTAGTTTTTTTTTTTTACTTTCTGCTCTTTATCTTCATCTCAGCTTATGGTAAGTAATGATAAGCCCGAAGATGGAATCGAGCTTAACCTGCACTTCCATCTGAAAAACTGGATATTTTACATCTCCATACAATTGCCGCAATATAAAAAACACTATTAACATTATTGATATTGCGACAAATAGGTAAAATGGAGGTAGTTTGGTTCAGATAGATAGATAAAATTTTTATTAACGAAACATCTTCATCACATACAAATAAAGGAACACAAAGAAACTAAAATAACATTTTCTAAAAACAAAAACCCCAGCTCAAACCAAGAGCTGTGTGCTGTAGAAGTGTAAAACGGTCGTAGCTCAGTGATTAGAATTGCTCACAAAAGGATGTTAGCAAAGCATTGGTATTCTGCTACAACCTAAGGGTTTTGTGTTTTTCAATATTTTTTGAAGATTTTACATATATGCACTTGTATACAAATATATATATACATATAAAATCAAAACACAAGCCCATAAATAAAATACAAATTGAAAACATATAGAAGTATTAGATAAAAAAATACACAAATAATATTCAAAATACTGGGTATATAAACTATAATATCATGATGATAATGATGATATTAGTGATCAATGTTGGCTGTCGTAAATTTGAATAATATTTCAAGTGCACACTAGACAAGTATTTAGTATTCAGTTCAAGACGTATATTTTCCTAAACATGGTCACCACATCAGAATATGTTCACGTTTAAGTTACATGGACGAACTCTGCTTCAGTACTGAGTGACATAGAAAAAGTTGAAGTGACTAGTTTATAAAAATATTTTCTACTATTCCGCAGTATCTATGCAGGATCACAGAGCAACGTCGTGTTTAGCCATCGTCATATTGACACACGGTGCGAACGGTGGCAAGCTCTGTGCAGGGGACCAGACATACAATTTGTCCGAGATCATGTCAATATTAACACAAAGTCCCAATTTGACGAATAAACCAAAGCTTTTGTTCGTTCAGGTACATATATGATTAACTTATTATGTAATATAACGAGTAAATGCAGGTATAAGTTTCTTGACACCAATATACTCGTATATTTGACTGACACTTACTAAATAAAGCTGTCAAAGTAGTTTTGTTATACTACAAAGACACTACACCGTAAGCTTACAGCACAAATTATGTACGTACGTATACATATATATACGTACGTATAAATAAGGCTGAGAATCCTCATGGATAATGTTGCAACCACGTCCCACGGTGATGAATCGCCCAGCGTCGTGAATCAAATACAGTCTTAATGGATTGTGGACGCTGGCGTCGTGCATATGCATCATGCCATATCCGGCACCCCAGTACTGTTCTCTGGCCACACGTTAAATCCCATTAGGACACTGGCCACTAGCTTGATTCAACTACAAATTAGAAATATTCGGATTTTTCCTTTTGTTCCTAATTTCATAAAAGATCAACAGGAAGTTTTGATTCCCCTGAGAAGTGTTGAGAAACATGGCTCAAATGACTACGTTGATTTAAACATCACTTTTTTACAATGTCAAAAAATCGCAGCCATGAGTATGTGTTACTTTCAACTTGACACATAAACGCATTTCCGAGAAAAAAATTGGGTGCATTTTCTTTTCGAGATAGGGCAGAATAAAAGACAAGATCTGCTTTAATTTATTTTCGTAGTTTTGTGTTGTATGGATTTTTATTCTCGGGATCTATTTCAAATATGATAACTATTGTTTTATTATAAAATCACTAAAACTGGTGTCATATTTAATTTAAAACTAAGAAAATCACGCAGAATCATATTTATCGAAATTAATATATAGAATTATGTACCTTATTTAAAATGATTTGTATCTATAAATACAACTGCTATTGTAGCGAAAATGTTCACTGTGATCCCTTCTTCTTTTCTTGAATCTTAACTTCCATTTGAAATTCTTTCCTAATAAGACAAGCAAGAATAATAATAAAAGTTGAAAAACTTGACTGAGCATACGAGGTAACCGCCATATGGAATGTTGATTTGACGACCATTGTTCCAATAGTTGTTTGCGAATAGCTTGAGAGCGAAGAGTTTTTGATCAACATCTTAAGAGGCTCTCGCTTGACGGATGGATCAAGAGCCGGCATACCTCGACACGGCACGTATTGTTCGGAGATTTCTCTGTCTGCAGCCCGAACCACCGGCCTGCTTTAAGTGTTTTATAGTATTTATGTTTAATTTATATATCTATATTGTAAAAATCTTAATTTTAAGAATAATAATTAACTACACGAATAATAAAATACAAACAAAAGCGTTTAAAATAGAATTATCGTTTCAGGCTTGTCGAGGTGGTAAAACAGATGAAGGAAAAATATTCACCGAATATGATGGAAACGACGACTGGCGGTTGATTGTGCCCACTCATGCCGATTATCTAATTACATATTCGTCACCTGAAGGTATATTTCGAAATAATGTTCGATAAATCTATTTACGTGAAACCAATTTTGTAAATTTGTCACTCGAATCATTTAACGTATTTATTAGTTAATGGACAAATTTTAGTGAAGGTTAGTCAAATGAAATCTAAAAATTATTCTTCAAATGAGTGTTTTACAATCGCTATTGCACGTCAAAGATGCTACGTCAATAGTTCACAAGTTTACGGCGGCAGACCTTGTACTGGAAAGAACCAACAAGACACGCAGCATGGGCTATTTTTTTTTCGTAGTGTTTTTACAGAGTCATCGATTAGAAGCTGGCTTCAGATAAATAGTCTGAACCCAGCTTCCTTTACAAGTTTCATACAAAATCGATATCTTCGTGAAATCATAATAATGGATTACCAAACAAAACAATGTGAAATTTTGCTCAATATAATTCACTCTACACACTATATAACAGTTCAGTCAGTAAGTTAACACTCACGCAAACGAATCGAAATTCTGCGAAAAAAGAGTGTTATCTGGATTCCATAGTCGCGAAGACTTCTCTAGTTATTATTAACAAAACACAATGATAACTCATCCTATATATTTCACTACACACATCACTATATATTAATTCACACTACAGTCGGGTCAAAGGTGTTCACCCCCGAGCAATACTGATCCAATTTAGCTTTTTATACTTATTAAGTTTTCAATTAATATTCCAGATTACGTGGCGTTCTCAAACATCGCCGGTTCGTGGATGATCCAAGAAATTTGCAAGACCATCAAAGAAAACCACAAAGAATTGGACCTCCTGCATATGATAACTTTGGCCAACGAAGCCATCGCTCAACGGATTTCTTGTTCGGACCGTCAAGATTATAATCAAAAAAAGCAAATAATGGAGACGTGGTTTACTTTGACAAAATTATTGAAGTTTTAGCACCAGCGCTTCGTTTACTATTACTAATGTATGAATAATAAAATATGTTTCTGATTTTGACAGTCACTGCTCCCTTTTCGTAAACGAGTTTGGAATATTTGGCAGAATGTATACACCCACAGGGTATATACAAGTTCTTCCTGTAGATGTTTAGCGCCATGATAGAATAAAAAAGCCAAATATGTACTATATATATTCCCTCTGGAGAGGTGAGGCTGAAAATCCTGTCTAAAGAGCACGAAAAGTGCCGAGGATACCACAGCAGCTGCAAGTGCTGTGGTGATTTTATCAAACTCCATACCAGCCGGAGCGGTCGTATGGTATGTATGACCTATCGACCGATGAGGACGGCATGACCTATCGACTAAGCTCAGCGTCAGCTTTGGCCATGAAGGCCTTACAGCTTGGATGGGGCCAAATATATTGTACGAGTTGCGTATTTGGTACGGCAAACCTAAGCCAATTGGTTCATTGTGGCCAAAGACTGAAAAGCATTTCTACTCCATTATTAAAAAGGTGACTAATTAGACCTCTCACCACAAATGCGACATAGGTATCCTGGACCCAAACACGAATCTCAACACACTGCAGGCGTCAGAATCTGAATCTCCTGTTCGTTAAATAGGGTCTGGCAGTTTTGGCAGGAAACCTGTTGGTTTCATTGCCGCTTCAAGTACTCGAGAAACTTATAGGTCTACTCTGCTTTGATCCGATAGCTGATAGCTTCAGCAGAATTTAGTCAGTAAATTGCGACATAATCTAAAACAGGATATAGAGTCCAATGAGAGGTGTAAGATGTGAGTGAGGAGTGATGAAGACGAGTGATGAAAACAAGAGATAATTCTTTATCTCTGTCCCGCGTGATACTCTCGGCTACAACTTGATGTTGCTTTGACCATTAGGCAGAGATATTTTCACAGTTTTTCATTAACTGCGATTTTATCACAGATTACATTATTCAGTTATTAATAATAATTATTATTGTCATATCTTAATGCAAATTTTATGTCTTTACATTATAATATTCAATTATCTTCATTTAACTCTTCAGAATAATGACGTTGTTGAATTACTCAGAAAATAATTTCATGATACTGTGGTCAAAATTTTAATAAATTATTACACATATTTCTGTATGTATGTATGTGTATGCTGTTCACAAGAAATTATGCTATACTTTTTCATTTGTTAAGGCATCTGATCCAGCGATTAAGTTACATTACAAGGTCGATAAATAAATACAATGCTCAACTGAGAGACAATTATATACTAGCGACTACCTGAATTGAATCACCTTTAGATTACAATAAAAATTTATGTATTAATTGCTTAGTTTTTTATTTACATTTTTGATATTCCTATAATGTTGAATACTCGAACTTGCGAGAAACTATAAGAATCTATATGCCACAGGGCCCCCCATCGTTGACCAGGCTGATTTTTTTGTTTTTGATTTTTGTTTTTTTCTTCAGAAGAGGAAGGTTGAGAATCCTCACACGGAGCACGAAACGTACCCAGGATAGCAAGCAACGGCAAGTGTCACGGAGGTTATGTCGGACTTAACGCGGCCAGAGCGGTTTGACCACGTGACCTACCGACTAAACTCAGCCCGTGCCTAAGTTCTAAGAAACATATAGGTAAATCGTGAGGGCGACCGCCTCTCAGGAGAGGGGCGATGCAGCGCAGACACATAAAAGGGGCCCAAAAGCACAAGAAGAGGTGCGGGAAGCCAGAGTGGCGCCGGCCTTATGATGAGGGAACCTAGTCTTGGAGATGAAACCAGACGGCCACAATGGAGTCTTAAGAGCAGATGCTCGAAAGGTGTAAATGTAATAATGTCATAAAACCAGCAACGTTTCGTTCGTTATTGCAGACACACCTCTTTCTTAGCCACTGACACCGACGTTGTGGTGATGGTGGTTGTATACTCCTGTACTAGGTTTACCTGTTCCTTGCAAAGACAACCGCTACGTCGATATTACAAAGAAATAACAGAGAAACCAACCAACAAAGCTCTCGCTTCCCTTAAAATAAGACGAAACTGTAAAAAGTCATTTGCGGCTAACAGCAATACGTTATTCCAACACCATTGCTTCATATGTTTGGTGACACAGGAAAATTAATTGACAAATATGACGTATTACCAATACGCAGAGTGTATTTTGGCATAATAATAGCATGTTTATCTATAAGCATTGTGAGTCATGTCGTTACAGGGTTAGTACTAGTCTGTTGCTGTGCAACTCGACAGCTCGGCGCGGTTTCGTTCTGATAACAACTGTTTAAGAATAACATCGAAAACATATTAATGAGCAATGGATGCGACTTCAACAAGAGTGTTTTACGACAACCCATCGCAAAGCTCCAGGTTAGAACAGTTTTAAGCTCAAGTTAAAAGTTACATATATCTATTGCTTTATCCTTATATATTACACTTAATTTAATTAGCCTAGCCCATGGGCCGGCTCGACCTGATAATGGTATGATCGAGCCTCCGCCAAGGGCGGGGGGGGTTTGTCCGAGAACATTAGGACACCCTAGGATTTGTTATGAAACCTAGGGTAACGGATAGACGTACATATACAAATATTTTTATTGAAATATATATTATCAACCATGACTAAGGGACAAATGCTCGCATTCATCACACAAACATCTGCCCGCACCAGCATTCAAACCCGGGACCTCTGAGGTGACGACACCTTGTACCGTCCTTAAACCGGTGTACCATTCGCTCGACTACGAAGTTCATCGAATCGGGTACGTTTCGTGCTCCTTGTGAGGATTCTCAGCCTTCCTCTCCTGAGGAAAAAAAATAAAAAAGCACATTTTTAGGATTTAATGTGTACTAGCTTTTGCCCGCGACTTCGTTCGCGTGGACTTCAGGTTGTGTTTTTTTTACGACCTCACATTAGAAACCTCAAAAATTGTAGCCTATGTGTTATTCTGATGTATAAGCTATATTGTGGTAAAGTTTCATTCAAATCCATTCAGTAGCTTTTACGTGAAAGAGTAACAAACATCCATACATCCATACTTACAAACTTTCGCCTTTATAATAGTAGTAGGATTATATGTATGGTATGTTGTGACTAACTGTACACAATCTACGAGTAATATTTGTTTGTGTTTATTTCTTTTTCTTATTGTTTTTATTTCACTATTCTGAAGGATCTCACCCGCACGATTGTATATATATAACATCTAATCTTATTATTATATACAGTTTAGTTCACGCGAGCTGTGGAACATTGTAGATCATTATTCGCAGTGAAGCAAATTTACTGTGATTGTATTTGAAATAAAATTGACGCGACCTGTAAATTAGGAGATATTAACGAAATAAAGCTAAATTTAATCACGACAAATTACTTAAATAAAATTTTCACTTATTAAATAACAATAGACAAAACTCTACTATTTTGTATTTGTATGTAAAAATAAATACAAAATTATGATGGCAATATGAGACATTGATAAAAAAAACGGTGTCACCGTTGTTATCGTTACTGCGTTATCTTAATACTTGTGTGGAATCCATGATATTTAATAAATACAGCATTTTTATAAAAAAAAGTATACGCTGTTGTTATCGTTTTATTGTTACATTACAAATTGTTGTAGATTTTACGCAATGGGATCATGTATACATTTGTAAAAGTAATAGAAGATCAAACAAAACTGTTTTGGTTTGATCATTGGCATTGGGCTGGTGGCGAGAGCGCCACCTGTGTAACAACAAGGTCAAATGTCCATTCCTATTGCGTTATTATTTAGATTTCTGTTTGGGTTTGTTTATTTGAAATTGATTCAATGAACAAATCCACAATGTCTTTCACAGTTACGTGTACCTCTATGACTATAACAATAGGGGTTATTCAAACATAAAATGGAAGTTGTTTTCGAGTACTCAATTCTACCTATTAAAAATAATAAATATCTGATTTACCCCTGCAAGAAAATTATTAAGTTCGTTCTTTCCTATCAGAAGGCGACGGAATCTTAGTTAAAATCACCGTGGCACTTAATTGCAGTGGTATCAATTAGTATTCTTAGCCTCTCCTCTCCAGAGGAAAACAAAGCTGGATCCAGTATAGAATACGTAATATCTCTAAGCTATTTTTTTTATTTATTTCCAGTTTTGGCCCAACAACAAAGAGACCGCCCAAATTCAATCAAGAAGACTTGTACTACGATATGAACGGAAGCAAATTCTTATTAATTTTTAACCACTATAAGTTCGACTGCAATGATAAGTGAGTCCATTATCAATAATGACAAAATATAAATCTAGAGTTCATCACCTTTAGCATTCGATTCTGATTCATTCTTTCTCACGTCCACACTATCTTTTTACATGGAGAAAATTGTAATGAATACTTCGCGCTTAATTAAGCGTATTAGGTTATGTCACACTCTTTGCGATCTTTGGAGCTCATAACAGAACCAGCCAAAATTCACGACCCAGATTCTAATAGGTAACGATGTGTCGAACATATGTCTACCTCATCAGAGGATACGCCGAAGAGACGCGTTACTGAAAGGTTGTGAGAACTTTTACGAAAACATCTATGAATGCGTCTGCGCTCGTCTGAGACTGAGAACCATTCTGAACATGCGAAATCGTCATGAGGAATTATTTCTGTCTCCTCCGCGTAAGGTAGCACAGAACAGTCTTGAGATCCTTCTTCCTACCCCACTACGTCGTCTCCTTTTGTATCATGACATCTACACTGAAAGAGTTTGCTGCATCCCAGAATCTTCTCCACTCCAAACATGGCAAAGACCAGGTAATGAAAAGAGAAATCTGAGCCACGCTCATATTACCTACATTATTTTTCCATATACCTTCGTGGAATGCCTACGTAAACCGATCTTAACTTGTAACACTTTTTTTTCACTGATTTTAAGTACTATTAAAGACACTTTTTTATTCATATTGATTAAAATCACTTTTACAATTGTATCTCGCATTGGTTATGTTTTCGTCGAATTGTTACTTTGACATTGACAGTTCTGTAGAGTTCTATAGTGTGGACCGCTTATCATGATCCTAACACCATTATCTATGGCGCAAATTAGGCAATCAAATCTAGCCAAGCGTCGTCTACAAAGATAGGTTCTTTATCAATAATACTGAAACGTAACTCCGGAATTCATAGATTAAAAACAGTGTCGTAGATTAATAACTGCCCACAGATTATATACCGGATACTAATTAACAACAAACTATTTGCACTGCCGGTTACAAAATTATCGTTTAGGATTAAACTTAAATTTAGGAAGAATTGATTTATTTGTGGCGGATCGACAAAGTTTCCACATCATCCTAGTTTCGTATAACAAACATTACATACATACATTCTAGTCTGGGATGCACGTGGGTGAATGTCTTTGCCTCATCGGTGGTAAACAATCTGTAATGGGATACTAATCTGTGACTTGGACAGATCTGAAATCGGGGAATCGATCTATTGTAAAAAATCTCACGCATATTTCGGGATAAAAACGTATAAAAGTTACGGAAAGTGGTGTCAAGATCACAAATTCTTCAGGATCGATTTCAGGAGTATTTTACTTAACAAAATTATCCATATCTAGCATAAGAATACATGTTATTTTTTTAGATTTTAGAATTACCATTAAATAGTTTATTTCAATACCCTGATCAACCATTGTTGCTAAATATCCTTGCCGAGATCGATCAAACAGCACCAGAACCAACCTGCCCTTGTGTTTAATCATTAAAATTTTGTTATTTTAATAAAGTTGTTCATAATAAAGAGTACACTTATTTTTAATTGATTATTATTTTCTTTTTATTTAATTGTAAAAAAAAAAAACTTAAATATATATACTTATATGGAAGTTGATAATTAAATCAGTAATTTTGTTATTTTGTATTATTTGTGTTTTCTTTATAAATCTAGTTGGTGAGTAGGAGAATTATTAGATTACAAACTCACGTACTTACCTTTTTAATAGTTTTGTTACCTGATAATTAATTTGTTTCTATCAATAGCGTGATAATTAAATCTTGTAGTCAAAACTTAAAAACGAGTGATGTGTAAGTGTAAAATCGAGGTGGATATGGTTAATACCATATAATATTGTTTAACAAGTTTGCTAGAATATTATGCAGATCGTATGCGTATTACAACCTAAATGATTTGATCTAAACAAATTGCCCAAACATTATACCAGAATGTAAAGCAGTGAGAAGCACACGCTCAATTCAGTTCACAGCAGCAAACCGCTAATAACAAAATGCTGTCACAATCATGTTGTCAATCAAGCCAAGTGCTCTGCTGATGGTAATTAGATGCACATATAATAGAGGTGGTTTATGTGTGTTTCGCAACAAATTTAGAATCTGAACAAACGCCAAATTGTACGCAGCCAACGTTTAGCAGAATGCAAGTCACAATACCCAGTAAATTCACTGCCATTTCTTTTCTGCAAATCAGAACACAGCAATACGAGCACTGCTTGTATATGACAAGGGTAAAGTACCCCAGCAGATGGCCGAGGAACAAAGTTTCGCTCTAGTCGAAAAGAACGGAGAAGGTAAAAAGGATGCTTTAATTTTACATCTGTCTAATCTTAACAACGATCTTCCATATCTTAACAGCAAGGACTACGGCTTGCGTCAAGTCTTGTGTACATTGAATACAGTCGTTTGCCTACCTTGCCTAATGCGTCGCAGCCTACTCACCATAGTTTTTCATTTCAGCCACTTGCGTCCCCGTCATGGAACCGATAATGATGTGAGAGCTCTCAAAAACGAATTCGGAAACATTGGTTTTAAAGTGTTCACATACGTGGACTTGAACTATTCAGACATTCTAGAAGTCACAAGGAAAAGTATGTAGTTGACTTTTAATTTTATGCAAGTAACCGCCAATATTAATCAAAAATCTACAACCCCCGCAAGAATCATAGTGAACGTCGTCAACTTCTGTCATAACATGTTATGTCGTGGTACCTAATAATTTCACTGCAATCATGCTCTTCAATAATCGACACAGTAATACAAGGCGTAAAACAAGGATGTACTCCAAAAACGAGCAAGATATCGGTATCAAACAGATGACCCAGATAGAGTTTTCCTACGGTATAGTCATAGTTCATTTTGTAAATAAAATCCGCAGAAGAACCACAGACAGGTTGCAGGCATGTACATTTCTCATAATACGATGGTTCGGTGAAGGTAGCTCACTAAGGCGCTGTACGCTAGCAGACACCGTCTATATAAGCAGAATTAATGAAAGTAGATGATACTGTTTAAATGGCCAAGCGGGATCGAGGTCTAAATTTTGGATATGTTGTTCTCCTTGTCGAGCTGAGCAAAAAATGTAATGGTCGCAAAAAAAGTTAACGATGTATTTTCCTGCTAGAGGTCTCTGAACTCTGAATTAGAAAATCGTGGTTTTCGGCACAAGCAGCAGATTTTTGGATATGTTGTTCTCTTTGGCGAGTTGATTTAGAATATATAACTTTTAGAAAAAGTTGACGACGTATTTTCCCGCTAGGGGGCTCTGAATTATTTTCTCTCCACTGCACGATAATTATTATTTTTATGTGTATATTACATTATTTTATATAATTAATTTTGCATCTGGCAACAGTTAGCTCTGACGACCACACTAAAACTTCGTGCCTGGCCATCGCCATTCTAACCCACGGTGATTGCGATGGACGCCTGTACGCGAAAGATCGGCCATATTTTCTAAAGGATCTCACCCGCACAATTGTATCCGAAGGTCACATAAGTCTTGTGAACAAACCAAAAATATTTTTTATTCAGGTACGTTGTAAAATCAAAACTTTCTATTTATTTATTTAATAAATCCTTCCATTAATTAAATATATTTGCACAGATAAAATCTTTGTATTAATTTGCAGTTTGATTTGGACAGTCATAAAATCAACATCAAAAATTTATTCTTCAAATAGGATTTTATTTATCACTTTTGCACGTTAAAGATGCTACACCATTGGATCACAATGGCGGGAAACTTTGTACTGGAATGAAGTAGCAAGAAAAAACTAGCAAGGGCCATACTGCTGTCTGTATAAGGCCCGTATTTGTACAGAGTCAATAATTAGAAGCTGGATGGCCTCAGATAAATATTTTTATCTGAGGCCCACTTCGTTTACAAGTTCACATCATATCTATAAAAGCTATACTTACATTGTGTCTTTTACAGATTTACTATAGTTAAAATATTTAGCACCGCAATCATAAATCGCTTAATAGTTTATCACTTGACGGTAAGCGGTTGCCGCAGGTAACGAGATGTCACAAGAAACCAGTCGGAAAACCAGAGATGGCAAGTGCGTTGCCAGCTTTTGATTTATGAAGATTTATAATTGAATATCTAGATCTAAGAATAATATTTTTTTACGAGCATCAATGGTCTCAGCTCTGATCTTCGAATTGAGAGATTCAGGGGGGCCAGGGTCGTGTTTTTATGTGATATATTGGCCAACAAATAGACCACCCAATTCATAGTAAATAGTTATAATCACCGCCTCCTAATGGGATTCGCAGATTCGTAGCATATCTGCAATCCTACAAAAACTACAGTGTACGTTGCCAAAATTCGTCTTATGATGTAAAGTCACAGAACCTGTTGATTTCACTGCCCTACCCTTCAGGCCGGATCACAGCAAAGGGAACACTGCTGTTATGCGATAGAAATAGGTGAAACGGGAGTTTCTGGTGAGACGCTCGTGTCCTATAGACTGCTTTGGTAAACAGCCAATAATATCTCATCACGATTATCAGTAACAAGAATTAAATATGAATTATGTCATGCAGTGTTTTTTTTTTCAGGGTGGGGTCGGAATAAGCGTAAGTACCAAGTATCTTAATTAATTATGATAGAAATTTTCTTCTTCGCAGAGTAGGCTACAACAAACTATATCCCATCAAAAACAATACTTGTCAAATTAACAACTACCAAGTCAGTTATTAATTTATTCAGTCCCTACTTAAGCGACTTTCTGTCTTAATACGTCCAGTCCCTTTTTTTTTGTGGGGGGGGGGGATACATTATGCACCTTGACACCGCGCTGGCTAGGCGCGGCCGTGTGTGGGGCTCTCCGGTCTGAGAGGACCGGCCTACCCACTAAAACCCCCCAGTGTTGCCACGATTCTACCGCCAAATACGCCCAGTCCCTAAGACCACGATCGTGGTCCATAACAATTGAAAATCAATTGTGTCTGGAATCTCCGTACTCGAAGCATTAAGTTGGTACGTAATAATTAACAGCATCTTATAGTGACGCATATCAATATTAAAAATCTTTATTGTTTTATATAAATATATTGAGACTCGGCCGTCGCATGAAAACACGCGTAAATTAAATTATTTAGTGCGATGGCAAAGTCAATATATTTACATAAAACAATAAAGATTTTTAAAGCCCTCTCTCTGACTTATGAAATTTTCTCATTTTTGTAGAAATTGCTAGACGCTAAGTCTAAGTTGCACTTTTTCCATGATTCATGCACCAAACACTACATATATTCCAAATTTGAAGCTTCTCGGTCTGCTAGAAGTGCCTTAGAATTTTGATGATCGGTGAGTCAGTCAATGAGTCAGTGAGTGACAAAATTAAAAAAATTGACCCGTTATAATTAATAAACTACCTACTGGCTCAAATTAAATTAAATTTGAAATATACCGTGTCTTTACAATGTCTGCATGGTTACTGAAAATTCAGTCTTCCAGTGTTATCCACAACGAAGTTACAGGGGTTCGAAAATGGCCTGAATTGCTTCGAGAAAAGGATGGTACGGCCGTACTGCTTTTTTGCTCGACTTGGCGGGGGCACTGCCGTGCCCTCAGATATTTTGACGAAGGTCAAAGAAACTCCTAAATCTAACCTTATCCAAGGTTAAGTCCAATAATAAAAGTGACGATATGTTGGATTTACAAAATCAAAGTTACAAGCGGGACGCATTATTTGTCTTCCTTATCTGTAAGGTGACTGACTGACTTCCAGTGTCAACGTATAAGCAATGTCAACTGAATATAGCGTTAAGTCCAACCTACTATTCCTTGTGTGTGTGCGCACAAGAATATAACTACAACCAGACCGGAACAATTTTTTGTCATACAAACTATCTGTACCGTGCGGGAATCAAACCTGCGACCCGTTTTGTAGCCAATGACTAGACCGCTGTGCCAAATGTGTCGTATTATATTAATACATGAAATTGTATTTTTAAGTAATAAGAAGTAGTATAACTTATTTTATTCTCTATTATTATTATGAACAATACAATTTAAAAACATGTAAATATTAAAGATCCCAGTCATGAAATATTCCAATACGGGTTAATAGTAATTGACATAACAATTTTAATTATGATGAAGGGAATAATCTAAATATATAAAAGAAGAAACTGACTGACTGACATATCAACGCACAGCCAAACCGCTGGTCCTAGAGATTACAAATTTGGCACGTAGGTTCCTTATAAGGTGTAGGGGTGCACTAAGGAAGGATTTTTCAAAATTCATCCCTTAATGGGGTGAAATGGGGTCCAAAGTTTGTATGGAGAAACAAGATTTGTTTGAATATTTTATTCGAAACTTCGCAGGAGTACTCCTAACAATAAATGAGTAAACACGTCTTTCAGGATTTTTGAAAATTCAACCCCTAAAAGGGGGAAATGGGGTGTCAAAGTCTGAAAATCGACAATGGGTATTGTTTCTATGGTTTATCGGGTCGCTGATTACGAAAACAACAATGATTTTTAAAATCCAACGTGGCGGACGTGAAATAACATCTCCCCTGTCGGGGTGAAATGGGGTTGAAATGTCTAACTATCAATATGGGTATCGTTTTTATGGTTTTTTGGGACGTTCTTTACGAAAATGGCATCGATTTTAAGATTGAATATTGTGGACATGAACATTTCTTGATATATCAAAGAAGAAACTGACTGATTGACTGACTGACTTATCAACGCACAACCCTAGCTGCTGGTTCTAGAGATTTCGAATTTGGCGCGTAGGTTTCTCATAAGATCTACGGGTGTACTAAGGAAGGATTTTTCAAAATTCATCCTTTAAGGGGGTGACGGGTCACACTGAGAAGCACCTTTATGTAGACGGTTGAAAAATACGATTAGTACGCGGGCGAAGCCGCGGGCACAAGCTAGTAAACATATATTTGGTAGAATGTAATAAGCATTATAATTAAGTTACCATCTTTCTTACTAACGTTCTATGCACATAAAGATTTGATTTGATTTAAAAATTTCTTCAAGGGTTTTAAAAAACATTATGTATGAGTATTTTAATTAAATACTAAATAACTATATACCGCTTAGTAAGATAAATATTTCAATAGGGTATTTTTTCGACTTTCTTTCCGTAGTATTTTTACTAATTTTATCAATACAGAAAGAACAGTACTAAATATTATATTGCAGGCATACCATGGAGCTGAAATGGATGATGGCAGAACGGTGACTGATCAAGACAACAACGTTTTGGTGGTGCCCTCGCATGTCGATTTTCTCGTGGTGCAGGCATCTGTAGAAGGTACGACTCCAATACATTTGGCATCATTATGTATATGACAACGAATAAAATAAGAAATGAAAAGAAAGCGATGCTGCATCGCCTCTCTCCTGTAGAGGGTCAGTTGCTATCATGATTTGCCTATATAGCTGTTACAGTCCCTAGGCTGAGGGTGAGTTTTTACGCCGCTCCCATCCGACGCAGACGCCTGGGCGATAAAGGGAAAACATTTATAGCCCCTCAATTAAATAAAATAAATATTTGTTACACTTACACCAATTAGCCTAGCCCAATCTAAGCTCTGTAAGGCTTGTGTTATGGGATCTAGGATAACGGATAGACATACATGTATTATACATATATAAATATTTTTTATTGAAATATATATCAACAACCATGACTAAGGCACAAATGCTGGCATTCATCACACAAACATCTGCCCCCACCGGGATTCGAACCCGGGACCTCAGAGATGGCGACACCTTGAAACCGGTGTACTATCCACTCGACTATGGAGGTCGTCAAATGTGGCAATGACCAATTAAGGTGTAGCCTGTGCGCTTAGATCCTAGCTCCTCAAGCGCACATGCAAAAGTGATCTGGAGAAATTTGGTTTCCAGTACCTAGATCACCCTAAGTGAGGACAGAATCGACATCGAGCTGGTTTAGTGGGGATGCTCTGCTTCACGCCGGGTAACTCCCACACACGCCTGTTAATTAGCCATTGACAGGTACGATGCGCAACAGCATTCCACCTCGTTAAAGAAAAAAAGAAGCATTAAAGAGAGTTTAGTCGGTAGGCTATTCTGGTCATTTCATTATATATGTATATACATGATTTACACTAAAATATTACAGGACAACTGTCATGGAGAAGTCGAGACGGTTCTTGGTTCATCCAGGAGTTATGCAACGTCGTGCGGGATTACCACCACACTATGGACCTACTGCATCTGATCACGTTGACCAACCGGAACATCGCATATCGTCGGGAATCTTACACGCCACTCCAACGATTTATGGGAAAGAAGCAGACTGCTGAGACTCGATATACCCTTACAAAAATTCTCAAGCTATGAAATAAATAAATCTAGGATATAATATTGCCACATTGTTTCTTTTGACTACAAAACTAAGCACACAGGTTGGCGATAGCCGAGTTTACTAGATAGCTAGCTCCCCTTAAGCAAATGGTGCTTCTGGGTAAGGACCTTTCGGCATAAATAAATTTAAAATTAAATATTTGTTACACCTATACCAATTAGCCTAGCCCAAACTAAGCTCTGTAAGGCTTGTGCTATGGGAAATAGCGTAACGGATAGACATACATATATTATACATGTATAAATATTTTTATACAATTATATATCAACAACCGTGACTAAGATACAAATGCTCGCATTCATCACACAAACATCTGCCCCCACCGGGATTCGAAGAGATGGCGACACCTTGAAACCGGTGTACTATCCATTCGACTATGGAGGTTATCACCATCATCATAGCTCATATTCGTCCCCAGCAGACGTAAACTAAGCTACCCTAACTAACGAAGTGCGAGTAAGTACCACACTCGTCTCATGTGCTGACTAGTCACTCGTCTCGCTACTCGAAACTCGTATAAGCAATCGATAACGTAATGGTATAAATACGTCTAGCAACAATTGTGTACTCACGCGGCCACTGATAGCACATTTTAGACCGCAACCTTTGCATATGTCAATTGTACCTCAAATCTACATCACAGTATTGAAACCAGACTTGCAGGATAGCCAAGTTTCTCTATACATAAGTAAAGTATTACAACCTCGGACCGACACGTTTGTAGCATTAAGCGGTTTTAGCATAAGTATCTATGGTTTTTGATAGGTATTTGACGTATAGTAAACTACAAAAGTCATGTAATTTTTATATGAAAGAATAACACAATTACGTTACCGCCAGGGGCGCTGTACAAGGTTTTCATACAAAAATTTACGCTGTCGATATTGTTTGCAAAGGAATATAAACTCATGATACCTATACCTATAGGTGTCAAATAAGCAAACTTTGCTCATATCCGAACTTTCTTTTCAAATTTGTGTAAAATATTCTTTATATATTGTATCATTACTACATGGCATTTTTTTACGCTAGACACTGTGAAAGTCCCAAAACAATTAAATAAAACTTTAATATCTTTAACGGAGAGAGACTTTATACCAGGGCGTTAGCTTGGGTACCACAGGGTTATTCCTGAAGCAAAATAGAACTTCCTTCAAACAATTTTTTTAGGCTTTTGACTTTATAAATAAATACTACATTCCAAGTTTGTAAAAAAATATCCCAGAGGGTAAAATAATAATAATACTAATATGCTATATATACAGATAGATTTACAACATATAGATTCAGAATATATGTTAATCATCAAATAAAACAATACTCGCTGAGAGACAGAAATGAGTCAGAAAAATCCAGTACGACTATCAATTAAATTTTACAAAGAGACATCTAAAAATATCACAACATGCACCGAAAGAGACGCGCTTCGTCCGATCAACTTTATCAATAGCCTCTGAGTATATTTGGTTAATGCAACGAATTCCGAAAATCATGACGTAATATTTTGTACTGCCTAAACATTTATCAATATTAGGCGATTGGTTCAGTTTATCATATGGTTTGCCGTAGAGCGGCGGCGGCGGTTCGACACTGTGATAACGAGTTTGCCAAAAGCAATGGCCGACGAAAGTATAGCTGACATAAAATTTTTCAATGCCAAACCTTCGAACAGCACTTTGAACAGGTAGGAAACATCTTGAGAATATTTTTTATCGTTATTTATATATTGTAATGCAATATAGACAATATTTCTTTGAAGACTAGACCGTGTCTAGTTTTTACTAAAACTTAAAAATTTGGGAAATATTGTTGAAAATTGTCGGGTGTCGATTTAAAAATGTTATACACATTTTTAAATCGACATCCGACAATTTGCACGCTATCATTTATGGTTGAATATGTGGTCAAACATTTAATAACACCTTCTACGTACGCTATTCAAAAACAAATAAATTATTATTAAATTCAATAACTAATAGTTAACTAAAAGTTAGGCTAGTAGTGATCATTAGGATTAGTGAGCCCTACACTCTGAACATTCATATTGTCGTTTTCGTGTCATGTCCTACTCTAACTCGTTAGAACGAGACGTGAGATGAGATAACAATACATCGTACGTTCGATTCTAGGAATCGTATTCTAAAATCAAAGTAAATCCTTGCTTGAGTACAGTTAGAAAGGGATGGCGATATGTAGGCGCAATAGCACAGGCGCATAGCTAACTTTACTCAAGCAGAGATTTGAATTTAAATATGATTTTCGAATACCAGCCTGATTTTAGAAAACAATTTGATTTTAGAAGTTAGTATGAAGTCACTTCCGCTGTCTGTTCGCTTAGAATGAATAAAATAGCAATGGATTTTAATACAGTTTTCAGCGATAGATAGTGATTCAAGAGGAATATTTATATGTATAATCCCGCGAGTCTGGGCCGTGTCGTTATTTACCTATATTTTCATGATATTTAGTATTGGACAGCTGAATAAAAAGATATACGTATCGCCGTTTTAGGGGTGAAATTGATTTATGTACCTTTAAAGTGACATTCGATAATTTTATTAGATTCAGAATTCGATTAATAAGAAAATTTTCTTAGATATGTATTAGTTGTTATGAAATAAATATATAAACTGAAATAGCTATTATTAGGTTTCTCTTGATTTAAACCTTAAAATATACGCAATTAAAAAGTCAATCAATCAGTAACGCATTCGTGGTGATCCAATTTCTCGGTGATCATACCATTAATGTTTCTATCTTCTCCGCCCCTCTCCTCTGCATCGCCCCTCTCCTCTGCATCGCCCCTCTCCTGAGGGGCGGTCGCCCTCACGATTTGCCTATATTGTCTGAGAACCTAGGCCAGGCTGAGTTTAGTCGGTAGGTCACGTGGCTGGACCGTTCCGGTCGCGTGGAGTCCGACATAACCTCCGTGACACTTGCCGTTGCGGGGGTATCCTGGGTACGTTTCGTACTCCTTGTGAGGATTCTCAGCCTTCCTCTCCTGAGGAAAAAAAAAACAGTACCGGTGCCAACTGAAAACCAGCGGCTGCGCTAACACCCAGCAAATGTTGCAATGCGGTCTAGCGACATTAATGTTTTATGAATATTAAATTAATCATGTCCAGTAAATTTAACATCTATATTTATTATTCCAGCGCTGCTGGTAACTTACCAGCGAAGCCTGTTCCCAAATTCAAGCCTGACGATCTGTACTACGACATGTCCGGTGAAAAAATTTTACTCATATTCAACCACTTTGAATATAAATCTACTCGTTACTTCCGGTACGTATACTGTTAAGCAGAATAAGTACTAAAACTTGAATACATAAAGTTAAAATTTCTACTTGATCTCATTGAGATGTTAGCGGCATAAGAGGCAATGTAGGTTAATCTTCTAATCAGCACAGCTCATTGACAGTCCCAGTAAGGGCTGGAGCCTACTATACTAACTTGGAATGTCAACGTGGACCTAGTGATTATGTATCTTTGAGTTTCTTTGCATGTAGGTTTTTTCACGATGTTTTTTTATCACGTTAATAGCGTCAGATAAGTACACAATCAAGAATCCTGGCCTATTTTGTTGAAATATCATGAAAATTCCATTTGCACATCCAGAATATCAAATGTCAAGTGATATCTATTTATTACGAAACCATAGTTCATGCAACGATTCTATACCAACTTTTATAACTATTTGTTGCAAATTTGCTGCACAATATTAAACCTTAGATGAGTCCTAAAATAAATTTTACGCTTGCACATATGAAGTGGTATACGGCTTATTTGAACCAGGGAGCTCTCCATTAGAAACCATTGTGGAAAATACAGGGCCACAGATCCTCTCGGTAAACTGTGCTACAGTTTTATTCTTAACTCTATTCTTAAGGTACTGTCCTGCTGACCATAGCTACATTTATTATTTTAGTCTCTAGTTTAGTAATCTGTAGAATATCGATAGACTAAAATTTTCGTCTTTGGTCTAAAGATTGCAGTTTATACAAAACCTTCATGTTCCTAGTTCAGAATTGACTGTGAACTTCATTGAGTTTAAGGCGATGAGTTAAAATGAAATGGCGGCATTACTTTTAACTTGAGATTTATAAAGAGCTGGAAGCTGTCCAGGTGTGGGAAGTACTTCTTAACCTTAATATATTAAATATTATTATGATACACAGTTTACTTTTACAGAACGAAACCCACAAGCCGCAGTGGAACATACGAAGACGTGACAACCCTCAAAGAAGTATTTAAGGAACTTGGCTTTAACAAAGTGATCACGCACACAGACTTGACTCATGAGGAAATTTTGACAATCACCAGACAAAGTTAGTGTAAGATGTTTGTGTGACATAGTATACAACACTGCTTATTTGATGTCACACAATGGGATGCGAGAAACTATATCTTAAATTTACGAGCGAAACTTTTTCTACTCATATGTAATCGAAAAAGTATAGTTCCTCGTGAATTTGCGCTTTTCCTAGATGTTTTTTGAATATAGAATACGAAAAAATGTATGACCCAGGGCCAAAAGAAACAATTCGTATAGACATGCCAATACCATCCAAACGGAAACCATTATCATTTGCTTTAACAGAATTTAAAATTTTGCCGTTGATTCCAGAAAACAAAATAGAACTACTGCAGCTACCAAAATAAGATTCTTAAAATCGTTAATATTCTTTTCAGTCAGTGCATGGGATCACACAAGGACTTCGTGTTTAGCCATTGTGATTTTGACACACGGAGACATCGGTGGTCAACTGTTCGCTTCCGACAAGCCGTATTACTTGAATGACATTGTCAATATCATTATACATGGCGACGTTAATCTTGTGACCAAACCCAAATTATTCTTTGTACAGGTATGGAATAAATTAATAAATATTTTCTTTAGGTACTTCACGCTATTCCATGGAGAAATTACCGCTTTAATAAAATCAGATGAGTGACATTTCATTCAAACTCCACTACTTTCTAAAGCTACTTAAGTTTCAATGGCATCCAAAGAGACCAAAAGTCTATGCATTTGATCTTAATGGATTTCGGGTTTTTTGCATAATATTCTCTGTTTTGGTCTGAGTAATATTATGAAAGCTTAACTGCCCGTCTGTCTTCGTGTGATTCTAGGTAAGCAGTAAACAATTTTTTGATGAAATTTGGTTCGCGAAGTAATTTGAACCTAAGTCGTTCGGAAGGAAGGAATCGCGGATAACATATTGTTGATATAGTTATTACATTCAGATTTTTTTTGCGTTTTACCAGGAAGCTGTGTTGCAGTAATTACTTCCTTAATATGAATGTGCACGTGACATTCTATGTTTGTGACTACCCACGATACAGGGTAAAAATCCTCGTTTAAAAAAATATCACATATTGTTGTGTCTATATCTGCATTATAAAGAGAATATACAATCAAAGAAATTGAAATAAATTCTTTGACAACATTACTCTTTCTAACGATACTTGTGATGAATGAAATTATAAAAAGGCTTTGTTTCATCAGGCTTGCAGAGGTGCTGACGTAGACGATGGCAGAATTGTACATGATGGAGACGCAGAAAACACGATAGTGGTGCCTTCGCACATCGACTTTCTCGTGATGCAATCGTCAGTAGAAGGTATCAACGATGTAATTTGTATTTCAAATTCAATATGAATTTCTTGCTTCATCGATGTACATTAAGTTCTTACAATCTAACAAGTCTGTTTTAAAAGCTGTTATCCCCATAGTTCTCCATATGTCAAAATGTCATAGATTTGACAGATCAACTACAACGATGACATCTGTCTAAACGGTCTTGGTCGATAATTAAAACTTAATAATGTCACATAGTAATATGGAGATATTTTTTTCAATTGAAAGCAATGTTTCTAATAATAAGGCCAGGTCAGAAGTACCCGCAATCGTCGAGCATGTATAAGGAATGTTATGAAAGTAGATGAAGCGAAAGAGATATGTAAAGACCGTAGCAAGTGGAAAGACGTAATCTCTGCCTACCCCCATGGGAAAAAGGCATGAGTGTATGTATGTATGTTTCTAATAATATATTGAGGCTTAATCATATACATGTCTTCAACATTTACAATCTTTATAATCTAATTTTATTTATTATTTATAAACAAATAAAACAACTATGTGATTTCTTTCCCAATCATCTTACAGTAAGAATAAATTCTATATCAATTAATAAAGTATACTCGTACATATATAATATATATATATATATATATATATATATATATATATATATATATATTATATATATATATTATACATATTCATGTAATTTTATCATTTAAAAAGACGTTTTAATTGTAAGTAATTTTTATTCTGTGTACTGTCATATTAAATTTCTCTTGTAAAATCGTTTTCATCTGAAGGTGGAATCATAATTAAAGAGGAAATGATCCTTTTATGAAAACTTATTGCTCGGATCTCACTTTTTCAATTTCCTCTGTTTTTAACATTTATATTTTCTATTTCAGTAAGTTGCCAGTGATTTTGTGGGTTGAATTAATTCAGATTTACCCTAATACCTTAATTTATGTTAGGCCTTAATCATATCTATAATCTATGAAGTACTTTTTCCTGTTTATTGTATCAATTTTTTTTGTTCGACCGATGATATTATTAGAGCTCTGGGAATATGCTTTCAATGAATAAGCGATTGATTTATTAATTTTGTATATTGAATACGGCAAATTTTTTTCGTGTCGGTGGAATTTCAATGATTCTGTGGCTTCCTTATATTAATAACATTTTAAATATTAGATGGACAGTAATAAAAATAAGAAATTTTAATTTTTTTCGCTGTTAAGTAACTGATTTACTTTGGTGGAATTTATTTGTGAGTTGCTATTGTTATTCCTCACTTTGTTATTATTTTTAATAGATAGATGAATTGTATAATGATGTTGATAAAAACATCGAAGAGAAGAAGAGAGAAAGAAGAAGAAAGTACAAGATTTAAAAAAGAATTAAGTTGGCTAGTCATTAGTACGAAAATGTGTCATAATTAGTACTCGGAATAGGTAGTTTAATTTTATGTACTTGCAGAAAGTAAGTCAATGTAAGCGTAACATGAATAAACCTAAAATCAGCGTAATTTCCGGGACCTTAAATAATGCAATGCAATGGAACTTATGTCATTTTATATAATCATGAAAATTCACTTGTTGTTTATTTGTAGGTTTATAGGAGTGAGTAGAAGGAAAAATCATGTTCAGAGGGGCTATCGCACTAATAAATCGCAACCGAAACGCAACCGAACCGTTCGGCTTAACCAATCCGAACGCCACAATATCACGTCATCGGTTCGATGACGTGATATTCTAGCTCTCGGATTGGTTGAGTGGAACGATTTGGTTTCGTTTCAGCTGCGATTTGTTAGTGCGATTGCCCCCCAGATATTACAAATATTTATTGCAAGTTTACAATATAAATCAAAATTAAAAATAAACATATATTCATATTAACATTAACGTTATTGTGCGCTTTAAGTAAACAATAATCCTATTATTAATAAATGCTTTATAAAACTGTTTTAGTTGCAAAAGAAGGATAGCATATTTCAAATAAAATACAATTTTCTGTTTTTATTTGCTATTCGTTTCTTTACGCTCTTATTGTAAAATATTATTTATATTTTACAACAATAAGCTAAAAGATGAAATACTATTTTGAAAGTTCAGTATAATATTTTTACAATCTCTGAAAATAGTAAATTCCCAGGCATGTCCATACTATTGATGTCACAAAATCGCAAGTACATAAAATTAAACTACCTATTCCGAGCACTAGTAATAATATTTATATAGATGACAAACGTGTTAGATTTTTTATAATATATAATAACAGAAGAAGAATATTTACTAAAATTATACTATACTAATGTTATAATCTGTATTATGTATTCCTGTGCTCCTTTATTATCTTTTCCTGGTATTAGCAGATGTTATAGCAACTTCGTTGTCTCTGTACTATTATTTGCTGTCAGCTGTTTTGTTATGTATAATATATTTCTTAAAACACATATGTCAAATTAATTTGACCAATAGCTGAATTAAAATTAGAAAAGAATAAAATAGATAAATTTTTATAGGTTTTCTGTCGTGGAGAGATCGCAAAGGCAGCTGGCTCATTCAAGAGTTATGCAAGGTGCTGTCGAACCACCACGACAGCATGGACTTACTTCAGATGATCACCTTGACAAACAGGAACATCGCAATCAACCGGGAATCAAATACACCACGTGACGCGTCTACGCACAGAAAAAAACAAACGCCCGAAACACGGTACACGCTGACGAAGCTCCTGAAATTCTAAATGGTAATAAAGTTAAGGAAAAAAATTGCATTGATTTAGTTTCTATCACTATTCGATAATGAAGCGATGTAACAGAATACATTGTCTTTCGTCCCATTAATGTCTCGTGGATGCTGAAAAACAATTACAAAGCCTTTTAAAAAAGGGGATTAAAGCACTGCCTTGTGCAATACTTTTACAACAGCTATATAAGACACCTTTTGATGAGGCCTTTAAGATGAAACTATTAGTTTAAGTCTTAGATAAATTTTAAAGATCTTCACGTTTTCTGTTGATAGAAGACGTCCGGAGAATCAAGGACCATAACTGAATTTGACTGCGGAAAAGGTATCTCAAAAATGTTTTGATGACGGCATTATGCATAAGTATAATATACCCTAGCCAATAAGACCTACTAGGGTAATAAGAAAAGGAAATGAAATTATCAGTACGTTACATGATAATATATTAATTCGTATGAAGCATGTTGGAATTTTAGGATCAATCGTAAGTATTAATTTAAATATAGCAATATCAGATTCGAAAAGAGAGATTCAATAAGAATTCACACGTAACACCAATCACTCATAGCCACGGCCCGTCCAAAATTCAATGATGTATTCCACCAGAGATCAAGCAGCTGACATGGATACATAAACAGAATCCCTTAAAGCCTCTGTGTACAGTATACCGTATACGCAATTAGCGCTAGTGGTATTAAGTACTACAGCTGGATCAGTAAAAGTGCTGCCCACTGTACGATTTAGTGAACCGCTCAATCGGACTATATTTTTCATCATTAGGATAAAACAAAATAGTTTGCGTATTTGGAAAACTATTTATTTTGTAAATAATGAAGAAGATAGATAAACTTTTTAGTCTCAGTAATGTAGACTATATATTTTTCAATATTCATGTTCCAAATTTAAAACTCATTCTTCCCCTGTTTACTTCGCAAATAATTGAGAATAAATCCTATTTTGTTCGTACTTATGTGCAAACCAATCAACGCTTTTCAAATAAATGGGATGGAAATTTCAATTTCATCCTTTGGCTTCCATGAAATACGATTTATATTTGATATTATTAATGTGTCGGATAGCTCCTACTTTAATATTTATCTATGTATTTTATTGTTTGTGTGTATTTTATGTGTGTGTGTTTATGTATTTTATTGTTGTAATGGTTGTCATTAATTTATTATTCTTGTCACTACCAACCATTACCTTTAATTTCATACATATAGTATAAATGTGATTATATTACTTAATCTAGTTTCACGTAATATAGAAATAGTAGAAATATAATGGAAAAGCTTTGTATTAAAACCATAAGGTTCACTATCGCTTGCCGTAAATGTATAAAGCGCATATCAATTAACAGTTGTAACACTAGATAAGCTTTGGGATAGTTATCATTTAACAGAAAACAGTCGTATTACACAAAACCGATCGCATGCAAAAAGTGTTTGGTGCACATATTGATCCTATCCTATCGCATTTAGAATACAGATTATTTTACTGTGTATTTAATGAAAATATATTGAAGGAACCGCAAATTGTTTTGGAAGTTGTACCTTTGGACATTGAGCTGTCATAGGGCTTAGTTTTCGTCGTCACCATATCAACCTAAGGTACTGCTCAACATATAATCTCTGGTAATTTATGGAAACTACTAGTAACTACCGTAAGAATGTAAGTAAATTCAATTCGCTTTAATAACCACTTAAATAATGCTTAAATGATCTGAGCCAATAGACCCCCACACCGATTAGCTAGCCTTCAGCGCCTTCCTGCGATCAATACCATATCGGGTCACCATGTCGGAAACGCAGCGTTACCCATTAGAAAGGTTGCTATCGACCATAGGCTTAAACTATGTTCCGCTGCCTCAATTACTCTCGAAATTTCATCGCATCGGTCTGGGTTTCGCTGACTCATTCTCTCTTTCCGCTATTCGCTTGTGAATTAAGCTGCCTGCTATATAATACCTTGGCGTGCTGTATACAGTTCAGTTCAATACCGCCTTCAGGGAATATGTTTAATCAAAAGACGGCAAAGACGCAGACCGCCATACGTCCTTAGCGATCCTCCCAATCAATTTACGCAGGACCTTCAAGGCCTGCTTGCACCAACATCTCAGCCGTCGCAACCCTTGCCTTCCCCTTCTAGGCAGCAGAAAAGGCTAAGCAGAAAGCCACAAGTATACTTGTGGCTTTCTGCTTAGCCTTTTAGGTCCTATCAATATAGGCCGAAGCTATTTAGGTATACCGTGCCTCTTCTAAAGCATATGCTCTGTTTTATATGTCAGCGCTGACTGCGCCTCTCCCGAGGTGCGGTCTTCCTTGTCACGTCAAGCCATAAGGTCATTAGGACCAACGGCTCAGGTTGAGTTTAAACGGTAGTTTTTTCGGGTCGAGACACCTCGATTCGTTAGGAGTCCTACTTAATCACCTTGGCACTTGGTTGTGTGGTGTCCATGAGGACTATTTTCCAAAGGGGAAAAAGTGTGTACTGTTTTTAGTTGGTAGTGTTTTGCTTTATTTTTTGATTATAGCGATTGGGTGATAATTCGTGGCCGAATGTTAAAGAACTCCTGTTAATTTTCACCGGATGGCTCGCATTGGAATACAAGGGGAACTACTCTATCTGTAATTTTGTATATCTTCCAACGGGCACAAATTTATCTTCCGTATAGCTACAGTAACTTTCAGGTGTACGCTCTTCGCGGCAACCTTTATAATGCGACAGCGTCGTTTGATAAGATGCGGCACGACCTGAAGCGAAGCAGTACAAAAGTATTTCAAACGAATGGAAGTACATTTTTTCACGATTTTGCTAGATACAAATGAAATATTCTATAAGTATCTAAATATAATTATGAACAAACACAAAGAATATTCGTAACTTAAATTTGTTTCCGTGTTTTATTTAAAAACAAAATGAGCGCAGCTTATAATATGAATTAAATGTATTCATTACCATAATCCTCGCAGATAAAAAAATTATAAAAAGTAACGATCCAAGAAACCGCAATTTTAGGTAAAAATAGATTTTTTTTTCATTCAAGTACATATTATTAAGATTGTAAAATATGTTTGTAATATCAGGAAATATTCACAGGAACTGTTTTAAAGCGCTAATAAAATATTAATATTCACGAGGTATCTTGAAGTTTCTCGTAAACAACTTTACGAGTTATGAATTATAATTGTCAATTTTCCTGGGCGAGTTGTAAAGGGCTTCAAAAAACTGATTGGAATAAACTGACAACTAAGTTTACAATGAAGTATTCACCAACAGATCATATATGTCACTTAATGCCCCAAAACCTACCCTCAATTTTCTATCTTTATTTAAGGAGCTTAGCCTGGGAACTACCTGTGACACAAATTGAAGGACAACATTTATAAATCAGTAATTAGACCTATCGTTATGTATAAATCTGGATGTTGGCAAATCAAGCGGATGGATGAACAAAGATTGCATGTTGCTGAAATGGGTGTGTTAAGATAGATGTGTGGCAAGAAAGGATAGAGTCAGATGATAAATATTGAGAGAAAGGAGACTTTCCTGGTATGGTCACTTAGGAAGAAGAGAGAATATTATGTTACAAGGAAAATTATGGACATGATAGTAGATGGTTGTGTAGGGAGAGGAAGACCGAAGATAAGATGGATGGACTGTGTCAATATTGATATGTTGAAGAAGGGAGTAAGTATCGAAATAGCGAGTGTTGCGCCGACCCTAAATAAAATTGGGAACAGGGCAAGCGAAAGAAGAAGAAGTCAACAAGATAGACAACCGTTCAATATTTCACAATCAACAACTTACTTAATATACATATAGTTATCGCCTACGTATGTCCACTTCCGAAAGATGTTAGAAGACCCAATTTCTTTTAAATCTGTATACATAAATTGAGCCTTCAGATCCACATACGAGCACACTTCACTACACTATGAAATGCATATTCCATTTACAGTTTTTATACGGTGAGCAAACTTATTAAGAGGTATGTGACCTGAACGACGACTACAAAGACTATACTATATACTACAAATGTGACTTGAATTTAAGTACAAACAACGTCATCTATAATACTTGGAAATATAATTAACTAGCTGCTGCCCATGACTTCGTTTGCGCAGGATTAGTATTTCGAGTAGTTTATATTAGCGTGGGGTATCTTTATAAATTATAGCCTGTATTATTTTGACGTATAATCTATATTATTGCAAAATTTTATTAAAATCTATTAAGTAGTTTTTACATGAACGAGGAACAAACATCCACTCAAACAAACATTCGCGTTTCAAAATTCAAAATCATTTATTCAGTCTGGGCTGTTACAAGCACTTGTGAATGTCGAAAAGCTACGCCATCGGTTCGCAAATCTACGGCGGGAGACCTTGTACTGAGAAGAACCGGCAAGAAACTCAGCAAGGGCTGTTTTTTGTTCCCTGTATTAAATAGATACAGAGTCGTCAATTTGGAAAATGACTTCAATATTGATAATTCATGAAGTCACTTTCCATTATATAATATAATTAGTAAAAATTTATTTTGAAAACATGCCTATATTAGGAATGCCGTGTCATACAGTTTTAAAAGAATATATTAAAGTTAAATTAAAATTATAATAAATACGAGTATAATCTGTCATCAGTAAATCCCCTATATCTCTTATCCATATTTATTTGTTTAGATACTGTATCATAAATTTGCTCACAACCAATATTTACCGCCAAGATGGCGTCATCATAGATTCGGACACGAAACCAAGAAAAGGTGGTAACTTTCAGAAGCTGCAAACGTTCCGTCTAGTGCAAACGCAATTTCCTCAATAGCCCTAGACATTAATATAAATTATTCAATAAATAGAGGATAGAATGCTTGATCGAAAACGATTATGATAAACGGCATACTTCGCGTTGGCATAGATTGATCGTTCTGATAGCCGGCCAACGCGTTGCATATTTATTGGATGATTTTGGGTGATTTTTCAAACAATACTGGCTAACATGCAGGCCACCCATATAATGACCATAGTTATCTCATATCTTGTGGGGAGTGCGAGGATGAGGACCAACACCACGTATTGAGGGATTGTAGGCTGTATAGCGACGTGCGTAGGGACTTATTAGACAAGGTGAAAACGATCGAAGTGGGTCCGATTTACTACTGCGACCTTGTAGGGAAGAAAGCGAATTTTCTGCGACTATGGGACTTCGCGCATCGGTGGCATAACATAAGGAGTGGGATCCATAATAGAGGCAAAGATAGAAGAGAGAAGAGGACAGCCGCCCGAAAGGATTTGAAGGAAGATGAAGCCAGCGGTATACAACGGTGAGCACACGACTCCACGGGGAGAACCGGGGACATTCATGTGCTTTTCCGCCTCAAAATGGGGCAGTGTCAATTGAGACAAATGTATTTTTTATTTATTTTATTTATTTAAGATTTGCCAACGTTTGAGTACATTCTTACAACAATTATAAATCTTAAATCTATATTATTAAACTAAATTTTCGTAGCTCGATTCAGTTTCTTATGACTAATATAACAAAAATTCATTTTCAGTAGTCCAAAAATGAACCTTAATCCATGTCCGTAAGGGACTGATAGCACTTATCAGAAGAAGTCATTCTCTTAACGAGCAGACACGTAATTTGTCAACTGCGAAAGCTGGCAGAATTCAAAACTTATACTACAGATAATAACTTCTCTTTAAAATATGCCGTGCTTGCGTTTCCAATTCCTGGCGGTGATGAATCCAACAAATACGTCATCATTAAAATCGGTTCATCTGCTGTAGCGTTAGAACGAATACTGCTTTATGTATCCCTACTAAACTCCAGCCGCTTTCTGACAGGTGCTGTCATTGATATACTAGAATCGTGGTTAGTATTATACAAATATGAACCTTATTCCATGTACGTAAGGAAATGACAGCACCTGTCAGAAACGCATTCTCTTAACGGCTGGAGTGTAATATTATTAATGCGAAAGTTTGTATGGATGAATGTTTGTTACTGTTTCACGTAAAAACAACTGAATGGATTTTATCGACACTTTGAAACAATATAGCTCATACATCAGAATAACACATAGGCTACAACTTATGAAGACATACGCTAGCCTAATATAAGCTACTTGAAATAATAATCCTGCACAGACGGGTGTTGGCGTCGCCGTCGGAAACGGGAGTTGCGGGCGCCAGCAAGTTTTTTATTTAATCTAAGATCATTTCAGTGTTAAGTAATTATTTATATAAAGCAAGTGTCTTTTCTATAAAATTCTTCAAACTGCGATACATTCTTTTGTGCTTCATCGTAATCATGTAAACTTGATCGTGATCGATAAACCTTAAGGCAGTCTGAAAGGTGCGTAGTCGTTATCAACTTATATTTTAAAGTTGTATCCACTTCTCTGATAAGTAAAAAAAATTCGAAATACTAATCCTGAATAGACGAAGTCGCGTACACCAGCATCATATGGTATACATATAAAAATGAGTTACAATTATGTTATATTTCAGCAGAACTGCACTGTAAATACTAAGCTAACGTTCAAAAAATCTAGCAACTTTGCTTTGTTACAAGCAAAAACTAATCTTCAAACACCAATCATGCCCTTAACGACCTTCCATCTTGATTCTTCTCCTCAATTAAACTTAAAATTGGCCAGAAAATGAAAATATTCCGCTCGCAAAACAGCTTAGGGCGAAATATTAAATTTAAGCGCAAGATTTAAACTCCTCATTATGAGCCAGAGTCTGCTTAACAACACTGTGTAAAATTAAATTATGATACAAAATGGAGGCGATGAGTGTCAATTTTTGTTGTTTTCGTGTCTTTTGACAGATCTGATGTAAGTATCCACCATCCGTGTTTGTAGGGACACCCAAAACCTTTCCCTTTTTTTTAATATTTTGCGTAACCAATTATGTCGCCCCTATTTACAGTTCACCCTTATCCAGTATGTCAAAACCTTCCTTGACATTACATTCCTTCGATAAGACTTTGGCGAAAATAAAACGACCTACTAAAAGTCATACCAGCATACCAGCGCCTATTCTATTCTATCGGGATCGTCCTATATCATGACAGGACTTTTGTTTGCAATAAACCTGATATCGTGATGATCGACCGATCCCAACGGCGTGCAATTCTCATCGATATCGCCGTCTCTCATGATGAGAACCTCTTGAAAACAGAAGGACAAAGTCAGCAAGTATCTCGACTTAGCACATGCGGCAAAGGCCATGTGGAGTGATGATTCGATGATCATTCTCTCGATTAAAATTGTAAGTTCTCGTATGTCGAAAGGTGCATATTGACTGGAGATTCTCCTCTGTACAGCCCTAACTACCAGTAGCTAAGTTTTATCATATAATAAATGTACATAATAATAAACAATTAAGTAATTCTTTATTTGCCTGAAAACATGGTATATTTTCGAAAAAATCAGGAATCTGCAATATTGCTATCACTACAAAACAAAGTCACTTTCCGCTGTCTGTCTGTCCCGACGTATGCTTACATCTTTAAAAACTACGAAACGGGTTTTGATGCGGTTTTTTTTCTAATATGATATCGTAAATAAGCATATTTTTGATGAGATAGATTAATATAATATACTACAGTATTATAGACCTTAAAATGTCTAAAAAAAGTCTACAGATGAACCAACAATAATAATTTTTTATCCTTTTTTAAGAGTACCTAATAATGGCTTATTTACAAAACGATTTTACGCAATGCAGCATTGAGCCTTATCCAATTCAGTACTTTAAATAGAGTGTGTACTTAACATAGATCAATATAGTCTTTTACAGTATGTAATTTTATCATCCGACTCGTACACCAGCGCCGAGACACAGCGGAACAACATAGTTTTTAATAAAATTAAATACACACACTCGACATGACACGAAGTGTGTAAGAAGTATGCGTTAATTATAAGGGATGATTTACAAAGACGGTAGAGTGGCTAATTGACCTCATTAGTACGGAACAGAACCGCTCCATTTAGTGTAGACCTCGACTCATTAATAGTCCTCCCTCGAGGATTTCTCTTTTCAGAACTTGCTGTTTCACTTGTTATCTTTATTTCATCATTTCTTTTTTATACTTTGCGTGGTTGACTTGAGATGTAACTTAACAATAATAATTCTATAAATCTTAATAACAACATAAATGTAAGTACAAAATTGGGAGGTATTTTATTTCTTTTAAATAAGTATATAATTCCATTAAGTATCTAGTTTAGAGGTTAGTTTACTTTGTGACCTCACACGTAAACCTTCACATGATAGTAACATCAGTTGACAACTGCAAAAAATGGCAAAAAGGATACACATTTCTCTTGGAGAACGAAGAGTTATTTGTACTTTGAACAAAAAAGGATATTCTATATGCCAAATGGCAAAAAAGTTTGGAGTTTCATGTAAAGGTGTGTATATTACACTTTTACACGAAAGCGAGCTACGGGAGAAAATCGAGACAGGAAGAGATCTGGACGCCCCAAATCCACAACAAAGCAGGAAGATCAGTTTATTAAAGTGTTATCGAAACGACATCGACTTTTAAGTGCGCCAAAAATTACTGCTACATTAAATAAAACACGAGAAAAGTCAGTTTCAATCACAACTGTAAAGATACGTTTACTGTCTGCTGGCTTAAGAGGATGCTTTGCAGCCAAAAAACCAAGTATTACCCATAAGAAAAAATAGACTAGAGTGGTCTAAAGCACATAAAAACTGGACGAAAGAATACTGGAAAAAAGTAAGTTTCAATTTTTTGGATCTAATAGATGTTATTTTGTGCACCGATCAAAAGACAAACGGGCTTTAAAAGCGTGTACTGTGCAGTCCGTTAAGCATAGTGGTAGTAGTGTAATGGTTTGGGGATGCTTTGGTAACAATAAGCGCTGTCATTTGATGAAAATTGACGGAAAACTGAATAAAGAAGGCTATCTGACAATACTGCAAGAAAATGCAATTTCTTCTGAAATGAATCTGATTGACCAAAATTGAAATTTTGACCTTGATTGGAATTTTTCAATAAGATAACGACCCAAAGCATTCATCAAAATTATGTCACGAGTTCTTACAGCAAATACAAAACGAAAATTTTTTGCAAGTTATGAAATGGCCATCATAATCGCCAGATCTATCGTCTATAGAATTAGTATGGAATGAGCTTGATAGAAGAGTTAAAAGTCGGTGTCCATCGAGCTCAGCACAGTTGTGGCAACATTTACAAAACGAATGGAAGTCACTGGACCCCGAATACTTCGCAAAATTAATAAAAAAATGAATAAAATTTGTGAAGAAATAATTAAAAACAAGGGTCGTCATTTTGATGAGGCCAACATTTAATGAAAATAACATTATTTTTGCACTTAATTGTACTGAATATATCTTACTTAATGTTAATCTAACATTTGATTAAGATTACATAGTAATAAATCTGACTTATGTGTTTTATTGTTGTTTTTATTTCAATTACCATGGTGTTTCCAAACTTTTGGACGGTAGTGTATATTTGGATAAAAATGGCATTTTTATGATATTTTAGCTTTATATAGATTGCATCTGTACTTTTATAAAATATAATATTTAAGATTCGAATTTATTTTAGATATAACTACTACAATATGAATCCTGGTTGGTTCTATTGTGAATTTGCCAAAATTAAATACTGCATACAACTATTTGGCAATCGACAATAGACAAACATTCTATTTATCCATCTTCTTATCTAATCTATGTATTTATCTATAATCACTGAAAAAATAAGAATCATTGACATATCGACCACAATATTTTACTTATGTTATACCGTGTTTACATGAAAATTATGTTGGGGTAAAAAACTGTCCCCATCTGTAACTCAGCCTTCAATCTCGTACTCGACCTGTGATTGCATATTTCCCGGATTTTCAATTCATCAACATCCTTTTCTTTATCTAGGACTTGCTAATACAATTATTAATTAAGGTATCTTTTCAGCCCATCGAAACCGCATGGGGACTGTACGACATGAATTGTATCGAGTATGAACATAACATTATCATCCGGTAAGTTACCGGATTAATATTAATGATGTTAGGTGTTCCACGAACTACGATCCCGTGGGACACATCCAGTTAGGGAAACTTATTTTCTCCTCGCGGCCTTATATTATTTTTCGGGTGACGGCATAAAACGTTCTGATATTCACAATTTTAATGGTCCATGATAAATTTTGTGTACTATGATTCTAAAAAGGTGCATGCCTTTTTAGGATGCTAGCTGATTTGTTAGAACCCATATAAAAGTTAGTATTTTTAGGCACTGAAACAGCATTATGAAACTGAATCCCAAAACAAACATTTGTTGTTTTTAAATATTTATTTCGCGGCCGTACTAAGTAACTTGCAATTACGTTAATTACCACATACATAAGGTTATTTTTTCAATCTGAACTTGACTGTATCATAAAATACGCTGATCATATTGAATTTATTGAATTGACTGCAAATATATTAACCAACGAATTGTAGATTTAGAAAAAATCATTTTCTATTTGTGTTTCCTACGACACAAAATACAAAAATTTCTGTAGATACGTCACATGGTGCGATGACGTGAATAGAGAAGTAACAGACAAGATGCTTTTTTTCTCTGAAAGAAAAGATGAGAATCTTCAAAGAAGTGCGAGACCTCAGGATACCACCGCAGCGGCAAAGTGCTACAGTGATTATATCCGACTCCATACCATCCGCAGCGGTACAATCTGTATGACCTACCGACGATTTTTTTGTTTTGGGGCTCTCCTCCCCAGAAGGGGGAGGCCTACCCACTAAAAACCTCAGGGATGGCCTTCCTCAGGCATGTAAGAACCCCCGAACGGAACAATCGGAACGCGAAGCGACTTCCGGGAACCCCCAGCATCCACTCCCCTGCGATAATCCAGGGGAGCCCTCCTCAGGGGAGACAACTACCTCCCCGGATCTCCTCCACCGACGACGCCCTCCGGCAGGCGCGAGGAAGTCACGCTCGCGGCGAATCGCGCGGCCGCACGGTATCTTTATACCATTTCATAGACTATTTCGATACAAATATCAAATCAAATCAAAAATTTATTTTTCAAATAGGATTTAACAATCACTTTTGAATGTCAAAGATGCTACGCCATTGGTTCTACGGCGGGAGACCTTGTACTGGAAAGAACCAGCAAGAAAACCAGCAATGGCAATTTTTTTTTCTCCCTGTATCATTACAGAGTCGTCAGTTGGAAGCCGGCTTCAGATACACAGTCTGAACCCAACCACCGATACAAATTAAAACAACTAACAAATATATATTTCCGTCACAAGAGTTATATGGCTACTATATTAAACAAATCTGATATGTATGTCTGTCCGGTACAAAACAAAAATATCATTTATTAAAGAATCATTTCAATTATATATCGCAAAAATTACATCCAAGCATGTTTAATTATTCAGGAAATTAAATATCGTAAAAATTACATCCAAGCATTTTTATCATTCAAGAAAACATTGACCTTATTTCATTAGAGTATTTTTAATATGTGCTTAAATTTATGAAACGGTAGAGCAGTAATATTTTCTGGAAGTGTGTTATAAAAAATTACACATTTCCCTAAGAACAAAGTCCCTCTAGTTTTTTGAAGCCTGTATGTTGAAACGGCAAGCTTATTTTTATTTCTCGTGCTTAAGTGATGAATTTACAATACAGTTCTATATCATGTAATGTAATTTTTCTGCAATTGAAAAGCATTAATTACTAAGTTTACACATCACGCGAAACAAATACATTTTTGGAGGGTCAAAAAATGTAATTTGATGGGTCATCTCCACCGTATAGCCCAGATTTGGCACCTAATGATTTCTATTTATTCCCAAATGTAAATAATAAATTACGTGGTCAACAATTTTCGACCCGTGAAGATGCCGTCGACGCGTTCAAACAGCACGTTTCAGAGATACCGCAATCACAGTGGAAAAAATGCTATAAAAATTGGTTTTAACGTATGCAAAAGTGTATCGATCATCGCGGAGAATACTTTGAAAAACAATAAACCCATATTTAGCCATATACGTTTGTTTAATTTTTCTATTCTGGATACATAAGTAGCAGCCCTCGTATCTATAGATTTCATCGTGAACTGAATTGTTTGTAATTATGTTAAATACTTAGGTACAAACTGTGGAGGTACCTAAAATCACGAAAAAATCAACTAAAAACTTGTTACAATTGAATACTTTTTGCACTTAATTTAATAAATACAAGAAAAATTAATAACTAAAGTATTTAATAAAATCTGTAGAACTTGATATGTAATTTCATATTTAATAATTTCACGTTTGAAGTGGTTTAAAGTTTCTCCGAATGTTTTTTTTTTATAATTCTTAAAATAGAATGGAAACGTGTGTGCTTTTAGGCTTACTGGTCAAAAACACATAATCTAGATAAAGTAACCTACAATCTGCTGAAAATTTAACACTGTCCAAAGGTAAACGTTTCCTTTATTAGAAAGTAATAAATTTCCGAACCGTCCAATTTGCTTATAAATTCGCATCAGCTTCGGACCTTTTTCGCTGTACAAAGTTTGCTTTGCGGAATTTTAATTATTTACGATGTCGCAACTTCGGCGGGGTATCTATCAATGTCAAAGTTATTAATACCTTGGCCCTTGTAGTGATCTTTAATGCCTGTTATTTCAGCTTATTTGGATTGAACGTTTGCGTCGGCTCCGTTGTCTTGGTCATGTCGTGACATGCCCCCATTAGCGTTTTGTTTTCAAGTCCAATTGGATGGTTCAAGTTTAAATTTTGTTTCGCCTTTGATATGAGAAGGATCGTGTTTATGTGTCAGAGTTAGATTGCTTCATACATTTTCTACGCTGTTATTGATAGAAGTGGTATTTTCTTTCTTAATGTTGAATTCATATCCTCAATCGTACCTATCGTCAAACCAACTCTAGTGAGTTGGATTGACTATAGGTATGATATGATAGGAGATAGGTAGCAGTACCAACTACATTTGTCTCCTCATATATGAGCGCTATTAGAGGTCTTGTACACTGGCTACCTTTATCTTGGCTTCAAAATATTTTAAATACATACTGTTATATATACATTATGGGTGAATTTACTGAAAACATAAAGAGCATGGAATTGTCTTTGCACAGTAGGATGGACCAATTATAAATGGACTCACCTTACCATATAAAATGTATAGCCTTAATATACCTACGTTCCATACACTAGATGTATCTGGGAGATATCAATTGAAGTTAATTCTAGGCAAGATAAAATTTGTTAAAGCAAGTAATTTGACTCCATACAAGGGTTTTGAGTTGTTACACTTATTTTAGTCGCGTATTATCTAGATGCTGTTACTAATAGTATGATATAGCGCTATCTTTCGAGTTCTTTAATAATAAGTGTACGAAGAAATAAACTCAAATTGATGGTTATTTTAATGAAAAATATTTAGAATTCCATTGTCAAACAAAAAATATTATTTGGTTTTTTAATAAAACTTCAGTACTAAGTAAATTATAACGCAAACTAATATGAATTTTAGAATCATAGAAATTAATATGTCTATCTTTATTTATCTATGGTAGTGTAAAGCTTACATTATTATGCCAAATAGCTTTGCTTTATACGAATTGGCAGAGTTTCACAAGATATAAGATCTACATTTAACTACTTATCCTTATTATAGCATTTCAGTTTATTGTTTTTGATGCTTAGCCAATGGTAAATTATTTTCTATTCTTCAATGCTTACTATTCAGGATTCTGTCTACTCTAGCGATAGTAAAATATTGTTCCGAAAAGGGAGATGCCCGCTTGTACCCGCAATTGTTATGTTTATTTTATTGTGTAACTAGCTTTCTGCCCGCGGCTTCGCCCGCGTGGATTTCGGGATTGGGTGTATAGAGGGTTAAGGGTCATAGCTTTTGCCCACGGCTACATATACGCGGAAGTCGGTTTATGGTGCGAAGATTTTATCGCGCTTCCCGTGGGACTATCCGTTTTTCCGAGATAAAAAATGCCGCAAAACTCCTCAAGAATCACTCTATCTATTGATGAAAACCGCATAAAAATCTGTGCAGTAGTTTTTGAGCGAAGCCTTTATTGCGCATCCCGTGGGATCTGTCGATTTTTCCGGGATAAAAAGTAGCCTATGTTACTCGGGGAGAATGTAGCTTTCCAAAGGTGAAAGAATTTTTGAAATCGGTCCAGTAGTTTAAGCGTGAAGAGGTAACAAACAAACAAACAAACAAACAAATAAACAAACAAACACACTTTCGCATTTATAATATTAGTTGGGATTATATGGTTTTTGCTTACCATACAGCACTTGCGCCGTTGCTTGTATTGTATTTTGTGTACTAATGTGACCTACCGTATGTGTTTATAAATATACTAGCTTTTGCCCGCGACTTCGTTCGCGTGGACTTCAGGTTCGTCCCGTCTAGTCTAGTAATAAGTAAGAAATACGGTAACTAAGCACTGCAGAGCCCTAATCATAGGCCTATAGGTAGCTACTGCAGTATGCTCCTATAAACTACATTTAACGATCTTTTTCCTTTTGTGGGTTATTCCTAAGAGATAAACATATACCATCACGGACTTTTTTGTAGACCTTTTTAAGTTGTACAATACTGTAGTAAATTGTTTTGATCTATCTTGTAGAATTCAGTCAGCGTTTGCAATGTAAGCGCAAAAAATGTGTTTTTTTTACGACCTCACATTAGAAACCTCAAAAATTGTAGCCTATGTGTTATTCTGATGTATAAGCTATATTGTGGTAAAGTTTCATTCAAATCCATTCAGTAGTTTTTACGTGAAAGAGTAACAAACATCCATACATCCATACTTACAAACTTTCGCCTTTATAATAGTAGTAGGATTTCATATATTATGATACTTGTAGTGTAAATAGGTGAACGCGTGGCCGTCCACCTTCTAATCCAGTCTTCAAGACACTAAACACTTGTTGCTTGTGTTGATCCGTAAGTGATATATTCAGATGAAACCGTATATTTAAAGCACTGTGATATATTTCCGTAAATATGCAATTATTAATCCGAATTAATACTGCTGAAAAATGCGACCGAGATAAATCCGTAGACAGTAACGTATCGTATGTCAAAATCTTTTTGTTTTTATTGCCCTTCTTTTTCCACGGTCCGAATGTTGTCAGGGGTCATAAATCCTAAACAAATATAATATGTACATTCAAAATGCTATACCACTTTACGACGTTCACATTATCTATCTTCAATCATAATTTAATATAGTCTATGTTATGAAACATTCGTAGCAAATGTCAGGGTTGCACAGAAATTTCTGGTATATCTATTGAGTTGATACAGATTCTTACATTTTTTTTTCTGATATATACGATGCTTAAATACTGCTCTCTTGACCTTTGATTTGTACATAATTTATTAAATGTTTTTATTATTACACATATTTATTTTATACATTATTATTACATATTTCATATCAAAAATTTGATTTGAAATGTTTATCAAATCAAATTTTTGATATGAAATATGTTCATCTAGCCCAGTGGTTCCCAACCTTTTCAGGACCACCGCCCCCTATAGAAGAGAAGAAAAATTTCACCGCCCCCCTCCCCCCAGTCACTGGTTAGTCCAAAGTAGTTAGTTTTATTTGAATATCATCTGTACCCTCCCAATTGATCTGTACTAGCTTTAACTTCAGTTAATGTCTAAATTTTATTTTAGAATTTAGAGGAATGATCAAGTAGAAATTTATTAAACGACTACCAAATGTACAATAAAATTGTTTATTAAACTTTTAAATATATAACATACAACCATTGACATATGTAATTCTACGTAGTACATATATATCGATGCATACAACTAACTAATAAAACATTCTTTTTTTTTTTTCCTCTGGAGAGGAGGCTGAGAATCCATCATGGATACCAACGCAACAGGCAAGTAGGGATGCGTTGATTATGTCGGACGACTCCTGGTACTGTCGAGACGGCTCGACTACACAGACCTACCGACTAAACTCAGCCTAGCCTTTGGTCCTATTGACCTTTCTGGCTTTATTGACGAGAGGGCCGCACCTCAGGAGAGGCACGGTTAGCGCTACCCCATGGTGAGGGTATATGCGCTAGAAGAAGGCACGAATCACCAAAGTGGGACCGGCCAGTATTGACAAGAACCTAATCATGGCTAAGCAGAAGGCTGCCGTTGGCAAGGGGGAGCGACGGCTCAGACGCCGCCGCTTGCAGGTCTAGAAGCTCCTGCGTGAGTTGGTTAGGGGGGTCGCTAAGGACATGTCGCGGTCTACGTATCCTCTGCCGGTATTGACTAGTGTTGCCTTGAGACTGGCTCACAGTTGGTGGTGTTGACGGGATAAAAAATTCGTAGAGCTGTTGCTTTTATACGTTTCGTTTCGTGCATGATTCAACTTGTCTATGTGCGAACATGTCGAAACATGTTATTTTGTATGAACATCGCGCGTTCGCTTATCAACGTGCAAGGGCAAGTCATATACTTTCTGAACTAAAAGAAATTATTATAATTATTAGTACCTATTATTATTAATGCTAATTTAAATCTGCTTATTAACCCTTATTTAATCATTTTTATTTCACCATTCCTCTTTCTTGACTGCTTATCATTTCCTTCTGAATCCGCTACCGCCCCCCAAAAAGCAGCGCCCACTGGGGGGCGGTATCGCCCCCGTTGGGAACCACTGATCTAGCCCCTGGCAAAGAATGAAGTAAAAAAAGTATTTTATTATTCAACAATGCTTCATTACGTTAAAGTAATATCTTACTGTAGCTGTTTGGAAAACTTTTCTGCTTATAAACAAAATCCATTTTTTAATTTCAAATCTCTTTGTAGGATCTACGTGTCGAGGTTTTAAACTGGTTATTTTTAATACTTGTTCACTCCCAAAAAAAAAGGTATTCGCTGTTTTCTTTTGTTCGCTGATTAAAAAATAACCTTAACTATTGTAACATCTAAAGGTTTTCACTATTTAAGCTTTCTTGTTTCCCTTCGGATAAGTACTTCTTTAATTCTGATTGTATAAAGTAACCATTTAATATGTTAACTGTAGAACGAGACTTATGTAACTGTTTATTACTCTTTGACGTAAAAATTGCTGAATGGATTTTAATGAAACTTTACAATAATATTGCTTGAACATAGACTAAAATTTATAAATATATTGTGTGAATTGTCCTAACTTGCCTTTCACCTAACTCCGACTTTCCGAAATGTAACCTTGCCGATAACCAACCACCTACAGCTCCTCGGCATGGATATTTCGTCCAACCTAAACTTCGGGGGATACATTGAGTCCTTGGCGAAAACTGCAGCTAAAAAGCTTGGCATTTTATCCAAAGTTAGGCGCTACTTCACTGCAGAACAGATGCTCAACCTATATCAAGCCCAAGTTCGATCCTGCATGGAGTACTGCTGCCATCTTTGGGACGGTTCTGCCCGCTATCAGTTGGCTGCCTTGGACTCAGTAGAAAGGCGAGCTAGAAAACTTATCGATGACGAAATACTTATAAACTCACGTCTTCAGAGTCTAGAACACCGTCGAAGAGTTGCTTGTCTTTCGGTTTTCTATAGGTTGCATTTCGGAGTGTGCGTTGGAATTACATGAATTAATTCCACCCGCTCCTTTCCACCACCAGTCAACCAGACGTAGGCTTAACTACCATCCTTACGTGGTGGACTATCCTCTTACACGTACAAAACGGTTCCAGTCTTCGTTTTTAATACGAACAGCTAAGATGTGGAACTCTTTGCCGACGTCTGTGTTCCCGAACAATATAATCTTACGGTCTTCAAGTCACGAGTGAATAGGCATTTGCTAGGTAAGCGTATTCCATCCTAGTCCTCATCGTCACTTACCATCTGGTGAGATTGTGGACAAACGCAAACCTATTTTAAATAAAAAAAAAAAAAAAACTATGACGATAAGTGTCAAGTAAATAGTAAAAATCTACAGTAAATACATACAAAGTAAAATTTTGTAAGTTATAGGGTACGGACATTCAATATAAGGTATGTAGGGTATCTACCTAAAACTGAAAAACAACAAAGGGTCTACGACACAAGAAAGTTTAGTAACCTCTGAACTAAATAATCTATGCAGTGTACATTTATAATTGTCATACAAATATATACATATAAGACAAATATATATAACATAAAATAACCTTAATTATGTAACAATATAATAGCGCATACTTATATTAATGTACCTAAATAATAAACTATTCTTATAAACCAGAAGTGGAATGAGTTTTTTAAAAATATAAAAATAATAGATACGCTAACGGTTTAATCAAAATAATTATCAACACAAAATATTAATAACAAAATAAATCAGCTACTGAGAACGTCCGTTGACACCGAGCGCCCGAGCCAAAGTGTCACGCCGCGCCGGCGCCGGTTTCATCGCCGCTTTCTTTTCCATGACGTCACAGCTGATCATACGATGTCACGTCAATAGGGCGTAGTGGGGCAGGTTTGTAAGACGGCCGTTCCTGACGGTGCGGCGTCCCCGACCGCGTCCTGGTTCTGGCAGGGCAGGTCCCCGGGACTGCCATGCGCTGAAGGTTGGTGTGAGTTGCTCGGGCCTGCTGAAGTCTGGTTTTCACGGCCCGCCGTCCGCGGAGACTGAGGCTCTGCAACCAGGGTTTCTGGAGTCTGTTCCTCTGAACAGAAATCACCACTCTCGTTATCTGAAACATGAGCAGTGTAAGTTCACCCGTCGACTTGTAAAGAGTAACTAAACCTCCTTGATTCTCATAGCTATCCCACAAATTAAATCAGAAAGAGAGCCACTACAATCTCATGCGTGCACTCATGTGATTGCAGTAAAAGGCCAATGATGTAATGCGACATGAAGTGTTTAACCAATAGGAAAAGTATGAAAACCAAGCAAGGGTACACAAGTAACACGATTGCTAAATTGCGCATAAATTCTTATAATTCTTTATTCACTAAAAATTAAGAACACAAAGCTAAACACAGTTTTTATTTATAAAACACATTTCGTCATTGGTAGAGGCCGTATTCGCTTACCAAAATGACAAGAATACTAGATCCTTATAGCTGGATTTACCATCATAAGCGGACAGAGGCCGTATTTGCATGTCCATGGCAGAGGCCGTATTTGCATGCCAAAAGCACAAGAAAATACTTAACAACAGACAGAGGCCGTATTTGCATGTCCTTGGCAGAGGCCGTATTTGCATGCCAAAATTACAAGAACTATATTGAACAACAGACAGAGGCCGTATTTGCATGTCTAGGCAGAGGCCGTATTTGCATGCCAAAATTACAAGAACCATATTTCACCACGGACAGAGGCCGTATTTGCTTATCCGGTATACACTTACCATCCTGAAAAAAGGCTGCACAGGTCTCTGGGGTCCACTCGCCACGCCACAACACCATGTGCTCGGCAGCGGCTTGGGTCTTCTTGCCATAGGACCCCGCCAGTAGCTCTAGTTGATAGCGATGATGAGGTAGGGTCCGTAGAATCTTATATGGCCCCCTCATACCAGAATCTAGTTTTCCTGTGCTTTGTGACGTTTTGCTGACAAAAACCAAGTCTCCGACGGAATAGTTGTGAGGCGGCCGGCGACCCGCGTTGACATAAGCATCTTGCCGTTGCTGATTGGTGGTAAGAAGCGCAGATGCTCTTTGTCTTTGTAAAGTGAGTAGAGCTTCTCGATTTGGACTACCATTCTCCAATGCAACATCCCTAACTAGTGACCTAATTACGGGTGTAGCCGCTTCTATACCGACGAGGAGCTGAAGTGCTGATGTTTGAGTTGTGGCGTGTTTCGTGATATTCAATATCAGCTGAACTTTCCACAAAACATCAGACCATTGGGCGCCTTTATTTCCTACCTCCACTCGCAACATGTTAAGAACTGTGCGACAATATCTTTCCACCTGTCCGTTTTCTCGATGCATCTCAGGTGTGATAAAATGCACCGAAGAGCCTAGGTCACGCACCCAGTTTTGAAAAGCCACACTATCGAACATCCTACCCCGATCGCACACTATGGTAGTAGGTGTACCAAACAATGAGACTACATTTGAAGAAACGCGTTTTAGTTCCTCCGCATCTTGTCGATATAGTGCATACAATAAACAGTACTTAGAAAATGAGTCTATCACGATAAGAATGTATTTAAACCCATTAGAATCTGGAAGAGGCCCCAACACGTCCATATGAATAACAATAAAGGGTACATCCGGTTTGGTCCAAGACTCAATAGGTTGAGGTGACGTCCTAGGTACCCTTTTGTGTGCTAAGCAAACTAAGCAATGTGTGATATACTTCCTAACGAACGATCTCAAACCAGGAAACCAAAAATGACGAAGAATCAAGTCCATTGTCTTATCTATACCTATGTGATCATGGTCGTCGTGAAATATTCTTAATAAGCTGAGCCTGTGACCTTTAGGAATAAAACAAAGAAGTCGCGGTTCTTCTCCGATACCAATGAACTTGTAAAATAAAATTTCATTCTTGATTACGTACCTGGTACTGTCCAACTGTCCATCCCTTAGTTTTGCCATCAAATCCTGAGTTTCGCTATCAGCGGTTTGAGCAGTCTTCGCCCAATTGTTGGAATTCCGGATGTGAGATACAGTCACCGGGTGCCGACTTAAAAAGTCAGCATGTTGCATGAACGAACCCTTCCTATATTCCAATGAAAAGCGAAAATCTTGCAGATATACCCACCAGCGTGCGACTCGCGGCAATAAATCCTTTTTGCGTTCCGTCAGCTTAAGGGAGTTACAATCCGTTACGATTTTAAAATCAATACCTATCAAATAATGACGGAAATGCTGAAGTGCGCGCACAATAGCGAGAGTCTCGAGCTCATAGCTGTGGTATTTTGATTCCGCTCCGTGAGTAGCCCTACTAAAATAGGCAATGACCCGTTTCCGTCCGTCATCATGCTGTTGCAACAAGATTGCTCCATATCCAATTGAACTGGCATCGGTATGCAGTTCAGTGGGTAGTTTTGGATTAAAAATCGCTAGTACTGGTTCATCCGTCAGGCAACGAATGATGAAGTCACGACTCTCATCTTGTTCACTGCCCCACATGAAAGGTTCGCCTTTCTTTAGTAATCTCGAGATACACGCAGTTTTAGACGCATATCCCGGAATATATCTTCGGAAGTACCCAGCAAGTCCTAAAAACTGTCGGACTTCTTTGACATTATTAGGTTTTGGTGATTTGACTAATGCTTCTACTTTTCCTGGGCTCGGTCGTACCTGACCATGTCCAATTAATCGACCCAGGTACTCCACTTGGGTGTCAAGAAAGGTACATTTTTTTAAATTGATTGAGAAACCAGATGACGTAAGCTCCAGTAATACGTCATGTAATGTATCAATTCCTTCATCAATCGTATTAGACAGGATCAGGACATCATCAATATAAGTAAGTACCCTCCCACTATCAATGAAAGATTTTAAGGTCTTAGTTATCACTCTTTGGTACACAATAGGAGCATTAGCCAGACCATAGGGCATTTTAAGGTATTCGTAATGCCCTTCTGGCGTAACGAAGGCTCTTAGCTATAGAATCGTCATCTTTAAGGGGTAACTGATGGAAACCAGTTGCCATGTCAAGACTACTAAAATACTTAAAGCTCCCAAGTTTATCAATGTGGTCGTCAATCAATGGCAAGGGAAATCGCTCTTTAACTGTTATGGCATTTAAAGCGCGATAATCGACGCACATCCTATCACTCCCGTCCTTCTTTTTGACGAGAATGATAGGACTAGCGTATTGTGAATGAGATTCACGAATAATACCCTTCGCCATTAAATCAGCCACGATATTTCTGACTCGATTTTTCTCATCAACAGATAGTTTATAGGGACGATAACAGATGGGTGATTCAGAAGTTAATTTTATTTCCATACTTCCCGTGGTTACCGTGGAGGTAGCTGTACCAGTAACAAAGAAACTCGAAAACTTTTCGATTACGGACATCAATCTTTCCCTATCCTTACCAAACAGAGGTGTCTTAATATTGTCGACCTCCAACGTGGTTACATGAAGCGCATTAGAACATTTCGCTCTAGTGAGTCTTTGACCTTCATTATCTCGTACGTAAACTACCCCTTTCCTATTCAAAACATCTGTACCTAATAGAATAGGTGCATTAATGCATTCTGGTAAAACGACATACAGGTCTACTTCTAAAGAAATTTCGGGAAATTCTATTACCGTGGTAACATATGAAGTGGATTCTACTAATTGACTTCCAATCCCACGCATAAGGCGATGCGTTGGGATTTTATTAAGTTTAAAATGCTTAAGCGTAGATTGAGATATCAAAGAAATGTCAGAACCACTATCCACTAGCACATCGATGGGGACGTTTTGAATTACAGCTGATATTAAGTTGTTTGATCGGGGCTCTTCTCTAAGCAAAAATTTACAGTGGATGAACTCTTATTTTGTTCAGTACGCTGTTTTGCATAGCAATTATCAACCAAATGACCAGTTTTCTTACAGAAAGAGCAAAATTTATTAGATTTGACCATTGATGTACCAGCTACTGGGGTAGAGATAGAATGCGACCTTGTTTCGACATTATCGTTCTTAAATCTCTTAGGACAGTACCATTTTTTATGATCCGTCCGTCCACAAATGAAGCACGATACTCCTGACTTGGACATTTCTCGCCTTCGAGAATTAAAAGATCCTGCCTGAGACGGACGAGCGTTATTAAAATTATTTGAAAATTTTGGCTCACGTTTAGGCTTAACATAAGCCGATAAAAATTCCACCAAATCTTTGGACTGCAGTTTGGCATTAGTAGCCGCGGCCTTTACTTGGGGATCACTAATACCTCGAATCACTATGGCAGTGCGTAGCTCATCTGAAAGCCCCGTTACTATATTCAGACGCATAAGAGATTTACGGGCATATTCTGCGAATGTCGTGTACCCACTAGAATTATAACACATAACTTCGAATAATATACTGGCCACATCAATGTTTCGTGGGCATAGCGACCGGAATTCAAGTTTAAAATTGCTCCAGGTTCGCTCTGAAGTAACCCAATCATTGAGCCAGGTCCTAGCATCCCCTTTCAGACAACTACCAATGCGTCCAAGGCATTCGCGGTCATCCCATTTATTTATAACACGCGCGCGGTCTACCTCATGGCACCACAAATCAAAGTCGTGCAAATTCGGGTCGAACGAAGAAATGTAAAAATTACTGGACCTCGTGTGTATTAGAGCGGATATGGCACCCACAATCCGATCAGCTGCATCCTCCTTGCCGGGGTCAGCGGTGCTCGACGTACCCTGCTCCACCATGTTCGTAGAGATGTTCTTGGCACCTAGAGGGAGAAGTGGCGTACGTCGCTCGGTGTCAATAGTGGGTGGCGATACTACTGACGTCGACAACCTACCCTCTAGTTGATTAAGACGCATAAGAATTTTCCCTAGGGCCCCATTTTGCGCGTCGTCGCAAGAACTATACGGACTATCGCGCCCTCTTCTATACCTCGCGGAACTATTACGATCGCGACGTCTAGGAGTCCTGGCCTCGCAATGTCTACCGGGGCTATTACCACGACTTGGCGTTACTTCACGATCACGACTATAGCGCGTTCTACTCCTACTTCTATCGCTACGTTTACGAGAATAATCTCGTGATCTTGACGAACGACTTGTCATCTTTATTTTAAAGAACAGCACGTACTTACGATTTGAAGATCAATCAGCAATAAAAATCACACGGAAGTATTTTAATTAAAAACACTATTCAATCACTATTATTGGAAACACAACGCACCATAAGTAAAAATCAACACGAGAAATTATTAAAACACTAATTATGTTAAAATATTCTAAGATGGCTATAAATCGAGCAAGACGCGTGGTTATCCCACTTCTGATCTTATAAACCAGAAGTGGAATGAGTTTTTTAAAAATATAAAAACAATAGATACGCTAACGGTTTAATCAAAATAATTATCAACACAAAATATTAATAACAAAATAAATCAGCTACTGAGAACGTCCGTTGACACCGAGCGCCCGAGTCAAAGTGTCACGCCGCGCCGGCGCCGGTTTCATCGCCGCTTTCTTTTCCATGACGTCACAGCTGATCATACGATGTGACGTCAATAGGGCGTAGTGGGGCAGGTTTGTAAGACTATTATATATTTTTAATGGAAATTAAGCCCATTCCCGCGTCTTAAGGTCGGCAGAGAACTTAATGCTGAGCATACCATCTCACTTCACCAATTTTATAATAAGGCCTACACGGTACAAGCAGTTTCATTGTGGAATGCGTTACTTTAAATATAAGGCAAGCACAAAGCCTTCCCATTTTCAAAAGCCTTGTTAAGAAACATTATTTGTCACTATGATTTTGTATTTTATGTATGTATATGTATGTTAGTATGTTTGTATATATATGTATGGATGTGTGTAAGTGTATATATGTATTATAGTATGTATTGTTATATTTATAGTAAGTATTTCATTAAGTTATACATCGCCATCTTCCCACGTAATAATTGATTTAAATTCCTTTTTTTTTTTTATTAATGTCTGGAAAATGCGTTACGCATACCCGCGGCTCGGAACACCGCGGGGTTATGTCGGACTCTCCGCGCGCTTGGGGGCCGAGTGCCAGCCAAGTGCGCGGCCTACCGACTAAAAACCAGACAATGCCCCTCAGGGACGCCTTGGCAGGAGCGCATCAATCGTCGACGCATCCTCCCCCTCATCAGACGAGGATGAAGACACGTCGAGGAGAGCAGCATCACTGCCTGACAAGGTCATGGGAACACTTACGTACACTTCCACGACCGCGGCGAGCCCCTCTCACCCCCCGTTTTGCTGGGGGGGCCGTCGATCCCCCGGGACATCCAGGGGATCGTCGACTGACGGCGACCTTTGAATAGCAGGAATCAGCCTTCCCGGCCTGGTCCCCGCTGGTCACCGACAGGAGGAAGGAGGCGAGCGAACTCGCACCTCCTCCGCCCTGCACGAATTGATTTAAATTCCTGCCCATCCTAAGGTTACCTGGAAGAGATCACTCTTTGTGATAAGGTCGCCCTTTGTACAGTTAGTTTTAAGGATTCATTATCTGTATTTTTTTTTCACTATGGTCGATGTACAATAAAGTTATAAATAAATAAAAAAAAAAATAAGAGTTGTAATTAAAAGATGTAGATACAAACGATTGTAAAAATCATACATTTAACGATAGTCTTAATAAAAATTTCGAAAGAAATATTTGTAATGAACATCCTGCTGAGCCTGAACATCAAAGCTTAATAATTATTAAGCTTTAAGACAATGACTGCTAAACTAAGAAAATTCTTAAGCATAAAAGAAAATAAGCCATTAAATCAATTTAAAGACGCCTGAAGAATGCCACTTTGAACTAACATTATAGAAACTCGCGAAAGCGTTGTGACAAAGGTGGATTCTTAGGCAATGTTCCCTCAACAAAATTATGTCAGAAATTACTAACATTCCACTGGCGAAACTCTAGCGGATTCTTTATAACGAGTATCATCTACACTGTTTTATCGTCTTTTGAAACGGCAGCCCTTAGGGCTTAGTGACATTTTGTCATAATACTTTAATAATCTTCGATAAAGCCGAAATATTTGTGGCTCGGATTCCCATCATTTGCTGCGTAAGGGTTTACTTTGGAAGATTCTATGTCAAAGCAAAAGCCGTGTAGGAATTTCTGGACGAAATACTACGTTATTTATTTTCGAACTAGAACGAAAGTATATGATTAGGTCAATATGCTAACGAGTTACATATTAACTGGAACAGGTCATTTCTCACTGGATATCAATGAGAAGTGTTAAAAACACCAAAATGGGTATTGATGAAAAAATTTTGTAAAATGATAAAAGCGACAATAATATGAACACACTTAACTTTTACACTCTGGCTGAGAATCAGTATTTGCAAATATTATATATATCATATACTAGCTGACCCGTGCCTACTTTGTTGGGCATAATATTAATAATCAAGGAAGCGAGCACGAACGCGAACCGAATTAAGCCCGAAGCCGTCGCGCGCCGTCCGCTACCCGTTTTTTCTCCGATTCACTTTGCAAACGGACTACCACGTAAAAGCCTTTTTATTTTTCGGATTTTTATATAACCTATGACACTCAGCAATAATGTGGCTTTCCATTGGTGAAAGAATTTTTAAAATCGGTTCAGTAGATCCCGAGATTACCCCTTACAATATAACAAACACACAAACTTTACTTCTTTATAATATTAGTATACGTAGATACTCGTATACATACATACATTCACGCCTTTTTCCCATGGGGGTAGGCAGAGATTACGTCTTTCCACTTGCTACGGTCTTTACATATCTCTTTCGCTTCTACTACTTTCATAACATTCCTCATACATGCTCGACGATTGCGGGTACTTCTGACCTGGCCTTTTTTACTACTCGTATGTACATGAAAATAATCACACCTCTTACTAACTTTTAAACTATCGCGTTGCATGTTGATTATAATATTATTCCGTGAATTAACGCGAAACATGCATTTTACCTTTATTGGCTTGACGTTTCGGCGCAGGTTGCACTGGCCGTGGTCGCAAGCAAACTGGAGAAGCGGTGTTTTGGCTCCGTGTGGGAAGCAGAAGATTCTTCATCTACCTCCAAATTCAGATTTTTCGCGATACCGCCTCTACACACTACACTGACTGTGTCCGTACTTTGAGCGCGACCCGACTGCGCAGTAAAGCGAGGTTGTGTTAAACACCGCTTCTCCAGTTTGCTTGCGACCACGGCCAGTGCAAGCTGCGCCGAAACGTCAAGCCAATAAAGGTAAAATGCATGTTTCGCGTTAATTCCCGGAATAATATTATAATCACACCTCTTTATCATCAGAATTATACCCTTTCATTCAAGCTGTACTAAGGTACAGGCATAATAAAGGCCGAGTTTAATCTTATAAATATCTTAGTTACTTAGTTATGCTCATTTCGTATCACATAACAAAAAATTAAATCATAGTTTAAAAAGGTGTATTTTACTTTATTTATTAAAGTAAAACTCGCTTTTCTCAAAGTAAAAGTGACTTCTTCTTTAATTATTAAAGTAAAAGTCACTTTTCAAAATCAGCTGTATAGTAAGCCTTAGAAAGTTATATAGTGTGTTCCAGACCGTACCGGCTCACGATGTTCCGCTTCATGAGAACGAAAAGTGTGAATTATATTTGGGCATAATACAGTACTTTATTTTAAAAATGGAGTTTAGTTAATTTAGTGCGGGTAAATTTTAGCTGCAGAAGTGGAGTTTGATAGACTAGCTTCGCTCCATTCGGCTTCAATCTGCTTTTGACGATCATGCAAAACGACTGTTTATTACTAGTTTAGAAGAATTCCAAAGTGGTCTCCTCTATCTTGTCTTGCTAGATTCCGACGTGTTTGGTACCATTTATACTGATGAAGCAAAGTGATGTGGGTATTATCTGACACCTTACACATCGATTTCATCAGCACCTATTAACATTACACAGACGCTGTTCTGCTAAATGTCATTCTGTTTAGTTATTACCCTATAAATAATTTAATAAGTTATTCTTTTTTCATTACAATCCTTAAAATATAACTCAAACGCATCACTAGCAGCACAATTAAATGAAAATAAACTTGCCGTTGCAACGTACAGGCTATAAAAAAGTTCCTGTGTGGGCAAATGTATATAAGCACCGCCCCCGTTCTGGAGGGCGGGAGCATTAGTTCAAGCCGATAGCCCAGCCCAGGCCTTCCGCCCGACCAAAGGCTGTAGGTAGTGTTTAGTTGGTAGGCTGGCCTTCTGCTAGAGTCCAACATAACCATCCGCCGTAGACCGGTTGCGGGTGGTATCCGGTGCGAGGTCGTCCAAGCACCAGGGGGTTGTCATAGCGACCACTGTGGTGGCGCGCCCCCTATGAGGATTCACTAGCATCCCCCGTGGGAAAAAAAAAGGCAAATGTATAAATTTTTCTAACACGATTCCACATAGTGTAGATGGATTGCCTTTTCATAAGTTCAAGGTACATGTTAAAAAGACGCTAATGAGTAAAGGCTATTATTATTTAAATGATGCCAATGCTTGGTGTTGATTTGAAGATATTACATTCTAAACTATAAATATTTGTTTTCCCGCATAAATTTTAAACCCATATGTAAATTGTATGATAACGACATAATTTATTGTAAATGTTGTTATTACTTTTGATAAAGCTGATAAGTTTCTTCTTATCAGCTAAAAAATACGTCCTGAATGGGTGGTAGGGAACAATAAAATTAGACGATTCAAAACAGCTTTCTATAAAGTCATTTGAATAAATTTATTTTGATTATGATTAACTAAATATATTAGTTTTTCGATCTGTTAGTCATATACATAACATTACTAAATCCTTACTAAATATTTCAAGAATGTGTGTTTTTCTTTTTTACAATTGTATAAAACGATTCGAAGTACAATAATGAATGAACCTTTGTTTAACACAATCATAATTTGCTCTTTCTATGATGGAAATTGTCTATACAAATGCATCTGAATCAAGCAAATGGCACGAACGAATCTGCGCGCTGGAAATGCTAATGTAACAAAAGGTAATTGTGCTCTTGGATAAATCAAGAATCGTTTCTCGAAGCAACGATTCATAAGCGTCGTACCGACGGAAGCGTTTTGTTTATGATACGTTTTGTTTTCTTTAAAATACTCGACACATGTGATATGAAGACAGTGGAACTGCATAGTAAATTTCAAGAAGATATCTAAAATCACACAACTTACCGAAATATTGTAACATAATTTAATTTTCTTACATTTCATCTGAAAGTTTGTTATTGAATCTAAAAACTATGTTTAGATTCCGTCCAACCTTTTTAGGTATACGGAAATATTGAAGAGCCGTCAACTAAAGCAGAACCTGTTTCCTGTTCTACTTCAATAGCCTTGATATGTATCTCATGGACTTATAAACAATACGCCGGAATGCTGGTTACATGCGAATTTAAACAAGTTTACATTACCTATATCTATAAAAACTATAGGTTGATTTTGTTACTTAACACTACTCAAAAAACTTGGCAACGTAAATATTAAAACGAAATCCAAACATTTTTATTATCTAAGTAATCCTTAACGCTAAATAAGTCAATTTAAAACAAATTATACAAGAAAATGTTTTTTGAATAAAGAACTTTATATACGCTATGTAAACATGAAAATTCTCGTTTATTTTTGTTATTTATCACATAACAATACACGCTTTGCAAGCACGCGACGTGACATCCCAGAAGACTGAAAGTTTATTTAATATTAATTAAAATGAACTAGACGACTTGTGGTGGCAGCTATTCTGTCAGCTCGCAGTTCATTATTAAGCGCTGGTTAATCAAAGGCTCGGAAATTAACCCCTTTGTTAGGCTGCCAAAATTCTAACTTAAAGTATCTTATGTAGGCATTATATTCTATACATATAAAAGGTAGGCAAATTCATGCATTGATTTCACGACGCTATTACAAAAGGAGTTTTCCGCGTTCGTAATGGGACACCTCCATGCACTTCTGCGAAGAAACTCAAAGATATACGGAATTGAACTGGGTAGCATATTGGACAATAGTCTAAGCGACCTAATCAAGGATAAGTTTAATCCAATGAGCTCCTGACAACCCTACCAATTGCAAGGACATTATAATTTATACGAAAGACATTAATGAGTTTTCTACTCCTGTTCAAAGATGGCGTTACGTGCGAACTAAGATTCAAGCTACATTTCATAGATTAAAAACAGAGTTCATACATTTCCAGATTATGTATAGTACACATAGTAAGCTATATATAAACACGTACATATATATCGCACTAATAATACAATAGTGAATCAACTCAAAATCGATCATTTTTTCTGAATCAACAAAAAACTTATTACTCACTTCATATACGAGGGGAGGTCAAAAAGTTCGCGGAATGACTGGGAAAAAAGATGAAATGATACATTATGTTATTTTTCCTTTTCAATATATTCCCCCTTAACACGAATACATTTTTCGGATCTGGCATATAACTTATTAATACCGTCGAAAAAATAGGTTTTGTCTTGGGCGTCAAAATACGCCGAAATCGCCGACTTGACTTCATCATCGTCTCAAAATTTTTTTCCACGCAGCTCTTTCTTCATCTTTGGGAATAAATAAAAATCGCTAGGGGCCAGGTCTGGACTGTAGGGTGGATGGCGTAGTTGTTCAAAACCGCATCGATGAATGGCAGCCGTCGCAACATAATATATATATATTTTATATATATTATATATTATATATATATATATATATATATATTATATATATATTATATATTTATTTATATTATATATATATATATATATATTATATATATTATATATGTGTGTGTGTATATAAAATATATATTTGACTTTTTCATTACATTATGGCTACAGATCTACGTGAAGAACCTATGTGTGTATACATACTTATTATGCCAATATATTGTAACTCGTTTACGAAAGGGAGCAGTGACTGTCAGAATTGGAAACATATTTTATTATTCATACATTAGTAAACGAAGCGCTGATGCTAAAACTTCAATCATTTCGTCAATAAGTTAAATAAGTTTGTTGTGCTTACAACTAAATAAATTATTTATTGTATTATAAGTATTGTATCGACATATTTTGTATCACCGTACAAACAACACTATGCAGCAATCTATTAGTTGCTTAGTTTTTTTTTTTGTTTTAACAGCTGCTTAGGCGTGCCATTGAAAATTTTTTGCTTTCATTTTGAATGCAGTTAATTCGGAAAAATACTAGGTGGTCAGATCTTATATAAACAAAAGTCTAAATATTATTTTATTGACACTAAAACACCCTTCTAAACATAACTGACAATACCCGACTACAGAGACGGTATATACATATGTTCTTGAAAGTCGACACTGCTAAAATTATACAAACTCAATATCTTTTCTAATTCAGTTCCGAGGCAATTACCGTCGACAGCTGTCAAAATTAACCCACATCCATCAGGAGCTGGCCAACTTTTCTAGACGTTTCTGTTAAATTCGACGGCTTCTATTCTTGCGACTTTGTAATAATTAGTCCCTTTACCTGTACAATGAAAAAATGTGCTTGTAACACATTTTTTTTTACTCCAGGGCTTCAATTCATATATGTATTTGAATTACAAAATTGATAACGGTTGCTTTATAGTATCCATATCTAAGTTTATCTCTTAATGCAAATGGCTATAAATACTATAAGAGAAACGAAGACAACCATACGCCAGTTATCTATATGTAAAATGTGTTTTAAAAAGCATCGAATATAATAGAGCTCTTACGGTTAGAATTCTTTTCAATAAATAAACATATTTATTAATATTTGTGTTTTATTCCACCCTTCTTAGATAAAATCATGTATGCAACTGTACCGGACCGCCGGTCATTTAATAATTGTGTTCACCTATTTCGAATAGAAGAATTGCACGTATGTTAAATAAACAATCTAGCATGCCTTCAAACCGTACCGCAGTTACTGATGCCCACGTTTTACCTCTGGGTAATAGCTAAATATTGGTGACCTTCCCGGCGATCGTACACCGGGCCTAAACCATCATACGTTACTACTGGAAATTGTATATATGTCTCTTATTTGTAATATGTAAACCATATAATATTATCAATGTGTATATCACATAAGTGTTATCAAGTGTTTTGTTAGGTACGAGGGCTGCTACTTAAGTATCCGGAATCTGGGATTTCAATATTTTTAAACGCAATATGACCTCCATGGTAAAATTGGTTCTTTGTTTGAAATACTGGCCGCTTTTTTTTCCTTATGTACGCTAGTGTTTTGTTTCTGATGGTTTTAAAATGTCATATCGCTGAAATGATGGAACTCACGCGTGAAAATATTCGTGCTATGATTTATTATGATTTTCGACGTGGTTTAACGCAACAACAGTGCGTAGATCAATTAACTTCAACTTTTGGTGTTGAAGCTCCATTAAAAACCACTGTGTATCACTGGTTTAGTGAGTTCAATCGTGGACGGAGGAAGCTCACGGACGAAGTTAAGGAAGGTCGCCCGAAATCAGTCGTTGTGCCACAAAACATTGAAGCTGTACGTTACTACTACTACTGTTATAACATCTACACAGGTGATGAATCTTGGATCTATGCGTACGATCCCGAAACTAAGCAACAATCTACAGTTTGGGTGTTTCAAAATGAGCCGAACCCTACGAAAGTGACTCGTGCAAAAAGCACTTTAAAGCAAATGGTGGTCTGCTTTTTTGGTATTAATGGTCATGTGACTACAATACCACTGGAGAATCGTAAAACAGTCAATTCGGAGTGGTACACGACCTTTTGTTTGCCGGAAGTATTTGAAGAAATACGTAAAAACAACAAGCGACGCAGAATAATTCTACACCACGACAATGCCAGCTGTCACACATCACGCGAAATAAATACATTTTTGGAGGGTCAAAAAATAGAATTGATGGGGCATCCACCGTATAGCCCGGACTTACTGCTGCGGCACCTAATGATTTCTATTTATTCCCAAATGTAAAGAATAAATTACGTGGTCAACGCTTTTCGACCCGTGAAAATGCCGTCGACGCGTTCAAAGAGCACGTTTCAGAGATACCGCAATCAGAGTGGAAAAAATGCTATAAAAATTGGTTTCATTCAACGTATGCAAAAGTGTATCGATCATCGCGGAGAATACTTTGAAAAACAATAAACCCATATATACTTTTCTAAATATTCTACCAAATGAGCCTACGAAATATTAGGTACCAGAATTTAAAATTTTTTGCGTACCTAATGTGAAATTTCAAAACTGTACGTTCGTCGTATTGGTGCTTACGACGACTATTAACGGTATATAGCGACATCTATCAAACAACACAAGATATTAGTTTTAAATAACGTTTATAGTAAGTTTCTCAGCTGTGCATAGATGTCGCTGTCGGACAAATAATAGCTTTCATTTTATTATACTTTCATTATAATTACAATTTAATATGTAAATTAATTTGTATACTTATGACACAATTATTGTATACGTGTATTTACTTCATGTAAATCTAAAAAAAAATATTCCAATATTTACGACATCTATACAAAATTTTATGTATTACACAACAACACACAACAAAAGTAATACAAGACAGATTTGCTCTATACTTTACGTAGTTCACTCATATTTTCATAGATGGCGCTGTATTACATATTTATTTGTTAAATGGGTTTCAATGATGGACATTCGTTGTAAATTAATTTTAATCTTGTACATTACATGAAAATACAACGACACTTACCTGATTATCCTCGCTAGAGTTGAAGCTGCTCAGCCAAAAGTCTTTGATGTTCTCCGGATAGTCGCACTCCTTTAGAGGGTCTGGACTTAGGCACGGTTCCCTTTTCTTAAACACGAGAATCATACCACCATCTTCCTCTTCAGGCCGCCAAGCACCACACATGGTTGCAACTGTTCTTTTTCCCTCAACAGAACTACCACCATCATGGGACAACTTAATTCTCTTTGCTGGATTGCTTTCTACGAACAAATCAGGATTCATTTTCTGATTTATTTTATAAGCTTTATAATTTTTGTAAAAAGTTGTTATTTTCTGAAGTTTGTTGTAATTAAATATTAAAGAATTAAAAAGTTTTTGGACTATACTTATCATACCAATTTCTTGGTTAGTTATAAAAAAGATGTTTAATTATAGTACGGAAATGAAAACGAAATGCTTGATATTATATATAATATTAAGAGGATTTGCTTTAATTTATTCATTAAAGAAGAATCTAATCAAAAAAACAATTTTAGAAAAGTAATTGTTGGATATTATGCCTATTTATTTAAGCACGAGGTCACTTTTATTAAATATAATCACAGAGTTGATGAGTCACTACAAAGTACTGCTAAATTATACACTCTAAATGAATTCCTTTTGTCACCACTTTTGTAATAATATAGAACGAAAAATAATAACTGAATCGCGCATTTTAGGTTAAGCGCGCAGAGAACCTAAACAAACCAAATCAAAACAAATTCATTGCATCGGCTGACAGCTGATAATGACTTTGACGTTGAAGTTTGACATTTGTGTATGTGGTCCTAATGTCACTTTCTTTCAATACTTATCTTTCTGTGCTGTATCTGTTAATCGATAATGTGCAAAAAGAGAATTTATTGTATACATAATTGTCTTGTCTTGTATTGCGGTATGTATATATATATATATATTGCGGAATATTTATATACATACATACCGCAATACAAGACTACATGCTAATAGAATGTTACAAACTGTGCAACAAAGTCTTATTCTGTAAAATCTTCAACAAAGTAAATATGTATGTAAATACTTACTTTGTGTATGACTATTCATTAAGCAGTGCAGTGCAATATTTTTAGAAAAAAAGTAATCTGAAAGCTTTCGTATGCCACAAAAACTAGATTATTCAAAAACATTTTTCTTAATTTATCACATAAACTCTAATATCTAATATAAAAATCAGTAATACATTTAAATGTTGTTAAGAAGGTACAAAATGTATTATGCCTTGCAGGTAATATGAGGCAATGCTGTGAAGCGTTCAAAGGAAATGAGCAAATTACGACTGTAAGGTACGTAGCCTCTTTTTAAAGTACCGTATTTCTATTTAGATTACTTCGTTTTCCATCTGTCAAGGCCTCTTCTTACTTTTTGGAGGATTTATTTTGTGGAGATTTCATGTAAAATTTCTTGCAGCAGTGGAAATATCCAATTGAACTTCAAATCGCACTATAAATATACGGCTTTTTATTGAAGTCGGAAACAAGCGTAATTGCATATGCAAACCACTTCAATGAAATGGTTAACGTTGTATTCAAAACTGTCGGCAGCGTTTCCTTTGTTAGTTATATTGCTAATGTTTGCGCAACTCGGACCATTACCTAAACGAGTTGTATTCATTCAGCCAAGTTTTAATCACTAATTTATATATCGTTCATAAATAGAGTCTACTTGTACATTATTTGCGAAGGTTCTACATAAATAGTTTTTGTAGTCTAAAAGATTGATGATAGTGGATCTTTCCTAGAAGAATCCGTGCTGCGTAAGGAATATTACAGTCTGATAATTTATAAAGGTGGAAAATAATGTAGACAAATGTAGCTTACCTAATTATAAATTAATTGTAATCCAAATGTTTTCTATGTTTGATTTCCAGAAAAACCTACGAATAACATTGTATCGTATTTTAATTGTCCCGCCGAAAGCTGGCTCTACACGTTCAGCAGTACTGACGGTATTAGTAATTAGCGCCAGCGCTGGCCTGCCAACCGAATAATATTGGTATTCCTTTTTTTTTTCCTCAGGAGAGGAAGGCTGAGAATCCTCACAAGGAGCACGAAACGTACCCAGGATACCCCCGCAACGGCAAGTGTCACGGAGGTTATGTCGGACTCCACGCGACCGGAACGGTCCAGCCACGTGACTGGACCTACCGACTAAACTCAGCCTGGCCTAGGTTCTAAAACCATATAGGCAAATCGTGAGGGAACATCGGTATTCCGTCCACACATCAAAGAATTTTGAACCTCTCTATTGGCTCAACGTATTGGCGCAATGTTTGCCCCAATCTGTACAGCTGGCATAAAATAAAACAATAGACACAGCTCTAATTGAGAATTGTTTCTGAGAAAGAAAATATATGTTACTTATAATTTAGTAGCTTTATTAATATTACTAGGTTTAATAATATTGTAAGTCTAATTATATTTAATAAAAAGACTGAAAATCAGGGCAAAATCAAAGGCAATAGCGCCAATTGCTGTCAAAGAGAGAGCCCGTGAATGCATTTTGATTTAGAATATAACTTTACACTTTATCAAATAATATATTGTACTTACTTTGCAAATCTTTAAACAAGGCTGATAGTAAATTACGTAAGAATAGAACTAATGTTACCAGTGTCCTTTCGCCAAAATGTTGTAATTGGAGGTTTTCTGTCCATAGACATGATTGGTCCATCAGAAAGGTTCACATTAACGACATCTGTGAACCGTCGAGTAAACGATCCAAGGACGTATGACAAATGAAGTGAGCCTTAATAGTTGGCTATGATAGGACTTCATGTGTGGCTATAAAGTGAACAAGTGAGTAAAATATATTTCGACCACTGCAACTAGAACTCAATTTCATTCGAATGAACGTTACATATTAATATTGGGATCACACAAGAACCACAGTACTAATACATTGAGAACTTGATTGATCAAGTCACAACACTCCCGCAGTAATTTCACTGCCTTACCTTTCAAACCAAAACTTTGCATTACATACACTGGATGTTTGGAAGTAAAAGTAGGTAACCTTGTTAGCTTAATGCGTCACTAATATAGCTTCAATACGGTGTTTATTCTCCATTCAAGCCGTAGAGCCCTTATGGCCAAGGCTCTGGCTGAGTTTAGTTGGTAGGTCACGCGATCGGACCGCTCCGGTCGTGTGGAGTCCAACATAACCTCTGTGACACTTGCCGTTGCGGGGTTATCTTGGGTACGTTTCGTGCTTCTTGTGAGGATTCTCAGCCTTCCTTTCCTGAGAAAAACAAAAACGGTGTTTATTACGATTGTCGTAAGATAATAATGTCAAAATCAACAATTATTACTTGTTTGTAGTAGGTATCACAAATTACCTAATATGTATACAGGGTTACCTGGTAGTCGTGCGAACCCCGTGATTCCCACCATTTCTGACAGATTTCCCTTGGAACCCCGCCCCCCAACTTAACCCTTTTCAAGTTATAAGGCTACAAGACTTTTTTGAAAAAATGTCAGATTTTTGTCTATTGGCCCATTTTTTTTTTTGTTTATTATAATTCAAATATTTAGTTTTATACTATTTTGTGTAGCAGATTAGTTTGTTCATCATAATGCAAAAATAAAATAGAGTTACCTCAACTAAATAGGTTGTAGATAGAAGATTGATAGTTATAGCATCAAACAAAAATCAATACAAATCAAACTTCAACCAGCAATAGTAAAAAAAAAATCTATGACACGTAGGCTGCAGACACCTTTAAAAATATCTACGTTTCATGACTATTCAACAAGGTATAACAAGGTAGGCTGCTATTAGATTTCTTGGAATAATCTTTGGTAAAAGTCCTAAAAGGAGTAGTGAAATTAATGTAAAATTTATCAATTATGTTACAAAATAAAATAAAACAATTTAAATTAGGTTAAAAACAATGTATTTTATTTTATCTTTCGTGTTCAACATGTCCACCTCTGTTTCGCACACACACTCGCATTCTGTTTTTAAGTCCACTTTTAACCACCGATGTTGTTAAACCTCTTCTTATTTGATCTGCTGCCATTAGAATCCTTTTCCTTTAACACGTCTACAGACTCAATTGGGTGGTTTTCGTCGTATACTATGCTTTTCATGTGCCCCATACATAAAAATCCATGGGGGTCAGGTCTGCGTTTCTCGCTGGCCACGGTATAGGTCCACCTCTCCCGATCCACCTATTGTTATAGTTTGTGTCTAACCATTCTCGGACACATCTGCTATAATGTGCCGGGCAACCGTCGTGTTGAAATCACATGTTTCTAATAAGATTCAGGGGTAAGTCTTCAAGCAAATCATTTAATTGTGTTCTTAAAAAAATCTTGTAGTGCTCACCATTTAAGTTGTCGGGGAGAAAGTGTGGTCCAATCAAATGGTTTCATTTTTATTTGGGATCGGCGCAACATGTCTTCCTCATCCTCTATTACTCGTCATATCGACACTCACTTCCTTCTACAACATATCATCTTTCACACAGTCCATCTATCTGTTCTTCGGTTTTCCTCTCCCTACATGCCCATCCAATTTTAAGTTAATTACTTTCTTAGTAACCTGACCATTCTCTTTTCTTAATAGGTGACAATACTCAGCAAGTCTGTCTCCTTTCTCTCAAGTTTTCAACATTAGGAGCAACTTTCAGACTTCTGTTAATACATTCTTCACTCACTCTATCTTTTCTTGTCAACTATCATAACTTAGTGCTCGGAATAGGTAGTTTAATCTATACTAATTTTAAAAGCTGAAGAGTTTTTGTTTGAACGCGCTAATCTCTGGAGCTCCTGGTTCGAATTGATTTTTTTTTTATTGAATAGCCCATTTATCGAGGAAGGTCTTAGGCTACATATCATCACGCTGCGACTAATAGGAGCGAAGAAATAATGGAAAATGTGGAAGAAACGGTGAAAATTATTCATCTTTGAGGGCTTCCGTTGCGTGCGCTGCGAAAACGGTTCTAGATACCAAATGTCCACTACAGTATATGTCTATCTTTTAATGTTAACTCACTAGAATCGTTTTTATGGTGATCAAATTTGGATGTGTCGCGTCGTCAAGCTCGGGTAACAGTTGAGGTGGTTGTTTGCAAAAATAAATATGATGCTCAAAATAATTGTATATACTCGCAGAAAGAAAGTCAATGTAAGCGTAACATGGATAAACCTAAAATCGCCTCAAAAAAGGTAGTGTAGCCTCCCCCGAGGAGGGCTCCCCTCTAGGCAGGGGAGCGGAGGTTGGGGGTTCCCGGAAGTGGCTTGGTGTTCCCGGGGGCTCCCTACACGCCTGAAGAAGGCCATCCCTGAGGTTTTTAGTGGGTAAGCCTCCCCCTTCTGGGGAGGAGAGCCCCACATAACCGCCGGCTCGCTACAGCCGGGGTATGCAATTTAATGCATTTTCCTCAGGGGAACAAATTAAAAAAAAAGGCATATCCATACTATTGATGTCACAAAATCGCATGTACCTACATAAAATTAAACTACCTATTCCGAGTACAAATCATAATCTATTTTCATGTCCATAAAGTGTGTAAAGTAAATTTCTTAATGTAAGTAAGTAAAACTTGTTATTTTATAGCCCTACACTGATGTAAGCGAAAATTGAGTCGCACGAAAAATATACGGGAGTGATATTAGCGTTGGTTTCGCAGAGTATTTGTCATAGTCAATCCTAGTTGAAGAGAAAGTGAACAGAACTGCCGGCAATCGCTTAGCGGACGATGAAATATGATACGTAGGTAATATCCAGAATATAACTACTTTCTCAGTGTCATCGTAAGTACTGCTAATATAATTACATAACTTTAATGACATTGGAACGTGTTTATTGTTTTGTATTATTACACTGTCTATGTCGAGCCATCTCCGTTCTGTCCGTTGCTGTCATAATAGGATGACAATTTTCCATACTTGCCTTGCTCTGTCAAATGAAATGTCTTTCAAAATATCTTTTATTTTGGGACGTACATCAATTATTGTTACTATATGGATGTAAATATCTTTCTTAAATATTGCTTCATTTGGCAGTCAGGACTTTAAAATATTTTGGAGGTTTCCTTAACTGTAAAAATTACATCGACAGTAACTGTCCAAGCTTCCTTATTTTACTCCAACACTAGCTTTCTGCCCGCGGCTTCGCCCGCGTGGATTTCGGGATTGGGTCTATAAAGGGTTAAGGGTCATAGCTTTTGCCCACGGCCACATATGCGCGGAAGTCGGTTTATGGCGCGAAGGTTTTATCGCGCTTCCCGTGGGACTATCCGTTTTTCCGAAATAAAAAATACCGCAAAACCTTGCTCAAGAATCACTCTATCTATTGATGAAAACCGCATGAAAATCTGTGCAGTAGTTTTTGAGCGAAGCCTTTATTGCGCATCCCGTGGGATCTGTCGAATTTTCCGGGATAAAAAGTATCCTATTATTTAATCCGGACTTTTATCTTTACGTCTGCAAAATTTCAAAGAAATCCGTTCAGTAGTTACGGCGTGAAAGCGGAACAAACAAACTCACTTTCTGATTTATAATATTAGAAGGATATATTAAGTAAGGATAATTAATCTGTGGCATCAATATTTGTACATGGGGGCATTTTGGTTACAGTTTCGGCCAAAACGTTTAGTATCGGCCTTAATGTCGGTTTCAGCCAAAATATAGACGAAACACTCGACTCTGTCGAAACTCAAATATCCGTGAATTTTCTTATATATTCATGTCATTAAATACATTTTTTTTAAATTATGATAATTATCTGTGTTTCATACATTTATTAACATATTAGAAATACGTATATACTTATACGTATTTCTAATACGTATATACTTTTTTCTCAGTACAAGGTCTCCCGCCGTAGATTTGCGAACCGATGGCGTAGCTTTTCGACATTCACAAGTGCTTGTAACAGCCCAGACTGAATAAATGATTTTGAATTTGAATTTGAATTTGTATATATTTATATACGGAGAGAAAACGGTTACGTAGGTAGTCTTAAAAATAAAAATATAATCTTTTTTTTTATAACATGAATATATAAGAATATTCACGAATATTTTAGTTTCCAGCCCGTCGTCATTAAGGATTATGTTTTTATTTTTTTAGACTACTGTTTGTCTCTGTGTATATAAATATATAACACTTTTTCTACTAAATGTTTAAAAAACAGTAAATTTCAGTAAATTATCGTAATTTTAAATGTTTTTTTTTTTTTTTTATTGCTAAAGTTGACAAACAAGCAGGCTGCTCACCTGATGGTAAGTGGTAACAGTCGCCTATAGTACATGTGGTTCCCACGAGATTCGCAGCAAATCTGCAAACCTCATAAGAACCACAGTGTACGTTGCCAACTTGTGACATAAGATGTAAAGTCACAGTACCCAGTAATTTCACTGCCTATCTTACCCTTCACGCCGGAACACAGCAAAGCGAACCCTGCTGTTTGGCGACGGAAATAGGTAAGACGGAGGTACCCATGCAGACGACCCTGGTACAGAGTCTACCTCCTAGAAGTTTTATGTTTTAATAAGTTTCTATTTCGGCTTCCATCTAAATAGAGAGAAAGTTCGGTTTCAATTTCAGCTAAAAAGTTATTTTGGTCGGACACTAATTTACACTAAACAATGCTGTTTAAAGTACAAGCAAGCGAGTCTGACACAGTACCCTTCTGGATGAATATATCTGAAAAAGCAGTGCTCTACTCTTCATAACAAGACTGCGTCCTAGAAACAGTGCGCAGTGTCGTGTCCGTCTGATTAGCCGCACTGTAACTAGCAGAGCGGGCGCCCACCTCAGCCATAAATTAGACGTTACTTGGGTTCTACATGGATCTAGCAACGTGTCCATTGTCGCTGAGCTTACGACATTTTTATCGTCCGTATAGTTATTTGTGATAGTTTGCACTGATTTGTGTAAACATTGCATATTTTTATTGCATAATTTAATTAATATAAAACTTGACAAAAACAATTTTTGACATAGACTGAATGCAACTAGGTCGACACTTTAAACAATTCACCCACCAAGTATGATTCATCCCAATTGATAGTTTCAGCTACATTGTTCACCTTTTTTAATTGTTCAAATGTATTATATTTGTCAATTTGTACTTATGGTGCTTTGTGACGCGAAAGTTGTGGTTGTTAGCTACTCTTTCACATTAAAACTTCTGAATAGATTTTAATGAAACTTTAGGTACAATAATTCTACTAATATTATAAATCGGAAAGTGAGTTTGTTTGTTTGTTCTGCTTTTACGCCGTAACTACTGGACCGATTGATTTGAAATTTTGCAGACGTAAAGATAAAAGTCCGAATTAAATAATAGGGTACTTTTTATCCCGGAGAAATCGACAGATCCCACGGGATGCGTAATAAAGGCTTCGCTCAAAAACTACTGCACAGGTTTTCACGCGGTTTTCATCAATAGATAGAGTGATTCTTGAGCAAGGTTTTGCGGTATTTTGTATCTCGGAAAAACGGATAGTCCTACGGAATGCGCGATAAAATCTTCGCGCTAAACCGACTTCCGCGCATATGTAGCCGTGGGCAAAAGCTATGATCCTTAACCCTCTATAGACCCAATGACGAAATCCACGCGGGCGAAGCCGCGGGCAGAAAGCTAGTATAGCTTATACATCAGAATAACACATGGGCTACAATTTATAAAGATGTACGCCACACTAATATAAGCTACTCGAAATACGAATCGTGTGCAGACGCTAAAAATAAATATCAAATTATTTATTTTTAGTAATGAAAAGTGAACAGTGCAATCGAAGCTTTCGATTAATTAGGTACCGTAGACGCTGAGCATGTTGTACTATTAGGAAAACAATAGAAAAAACCAGTGCTCTAGTCCTCATAACAAGACTATGTCCTAAAAACAGGAACGATTGTCATGTTCGTCTTATTAGCCGGACTGAAACTAGAGGACCGGAACCCACCTTACCCATAAATTAGACGCTATTTAATGACTATATATGGATCAAGCAACGTGTTCATTGACATTGAGATCCAGATATTTTATCGTCTGTCTAACTATCTCAACATAATAATGATGACAAAATCTATATGCTACTATTATTAATATCATTGATGTTACTGTGATATTTTGTGACATATTCTATCTTATGATGTGCAAATATTTTTCTATTGCTGGAGAAAATTACAAGCAATTATATTACAAAAAAAGTGATAAAAATACATCCCGCTCAACTGATTAGTAAGTGATTATAGCTGTTTAAAGTACATGTGGTTATTGTGAGATTCGTAGATGCTGTAAACCGACCAAAAACACACAGTGTGTGTCGCCCACATTTAACACGAGATTTAAAGACACAGTATCAGACTGGCGAACGGAGTGGTCGGTGAACCGGTTTCAAGGTGTGACTATCTCTGAGGTCTCGGGTTCGAGTTCAGGTGGAGGAAGATGTGCTGAATATGCATATGCCATAGTAATAGGTGTTAATAGTTATTTTTTAAGTTAAAAATATCTTAGTATGATAAATATATGTACATATATGTAATTGGTGCCTATCATCATTGCCTATCTTATCCTTCACACTGGAGTATAGCAATACAAAGACTTAAAATTTATTTTGCGGCAGAAATAGGTAAAACTTAGGTACCCAAACACACGGCCCTAGTATAAAGTCCATGTCCGGTAAAATAAAAATTGGCGAAAATTCTCTAGCCTACAAAAAAAAATATTTTGTTCATATAATTTTAAAGACATTAAATGAACGATATTTCGCTGTACAGGGTTTAATTTTTCAACAAATTGACCTTAACTATACGATTGTGTTAAGTTTAGAAAGAAAGATATTCTAGGTCGAGGTTCTTGATGTTATGTATGATAATTAGAGATCGGATAATCGGATGCATATTTACCTAAAGTTAGTTTAAGACAAAGTATGGAAACGGCTTTTTATTATTTAATTGATTATTGTTTTAGTCAAACTAGCTCACTACTTTCGTATAACACTCTTCATGTAATAAATCGTATATTCATAAATCGCACGGGGAACTGAAACTAAACTTAATGTAAATACGTATGCATAGTTGTATAAATGAACCCGGAGTCTCGGTCTTTTGAAAATAAATACCACGTGCTAATTTAGTAATTTTCAAACAATATCACTACTTTAAATTTGCAGTCCCGTATTTTCCCGGGATTTTTATTTAACAAAATGTATTTTAAAAGCCGCTTCCATAATTTGTGAGCCAAAAATTAACTTTAGGTAAATATGCATCCGATTATCCGATCTCCAATGATAATTGATTAAATATATAATTTTAAATTTTAAATACATGTACATCTAAATTCAATAATCTATAGATACTTGAGATAGAGTTGATATGTTACTTACTTATTTTTGACTTAGTTTTACAGATACATATTATCCACACTAATAAATATTATATGTTTTAACATGGCGGCATACTGTATTGTTATAGGGCCATTTTAATATTATATTTAAAGCCTGTTTTTAATAATTGTTATTAATATATATTTAATAGTTGTTCAGTCAATGAATGCGATTTATATTAAAACATTTGTTTTCTTTTTGTTGTACTATGTTTAAAAGGTAAGAGATAGATAAATATTTTTTCTGCAAGATAAAGTACAGACTTACGCTTCAGTATGTATTCTTGTTACTTGCTAATTTGATAACTTTTAATTTGCCTTACTTTTAGGCTCATACATATAGAATTTCTAAAATCTATTGAATATCTAAAAAAATCGCTTTTAAAGTAAAAGATTGAAAAAAAAGGTGTTTTAAGTATTTTAATAAAAAACTCAATGTCACAACAGTGAGCTGACTATATAAGTGAAATATTCACACCACATTTTTGTTTTTAAGACTAATAGTTTTTTAATTATTCAGCTACGATGATATAGACCTTTTCGTTACGTTCTTTTTAAACCTAGTACCCATATATTTCGGAGCGATTTTAAAGACGTTTTACGTCAAAATGATCATATTGTTACGCCGGTGGCTTAGTAAAACTTCAAAAGTGTTTTTCTGTGACTTAGAAACGTTTTCAGCAGGCTGAAACGTCGTTTCAGGCCGTTTCAGAAGTAGCTCTTTCACATACTAAAAAAATCTAAATTACACCCAAGTTACAGTAGTTTTCAGGCGCCTGAAACATGTTTTCAGTACGTTTCAGGCTACCCTCTATCCAATGCCGCAATAACCTGAAAACCCGTTTTCAGGCGTTTTCAGGACCCCTTATGAGCCATTAAGCCTACTTCAGTAAAAGGACATAAATTTCAATAGGAGTGAAAGAGATAGCAATAGTAGAAAGAGACAGAGATAGTTAGAACATTCGAGAAGTATTAGAATGAGAAAACATCATTAGAAAGAGATAGACAAACACAGAATATTCGAGAAAGATAGTACGGGAATATTCGAGTATTGTGTATCGAGAATATTCGAGTATCGAGACAGTTATAATCGAAACGTCTCGAACGCGCGACGTATTGGACTACACATTCGAGTGTGTCCGCGAATGTTCTGGCAAGAGTGGCAAGTATCTTAGGGGACTATATAAGGCTGTGTCCGGCCGCCGGGAAGATTATTGTTTTGCGATACAGTGCGAAAACATCTAAGTGATATTGGAGAACTAAGAAGCGACTTTCAGTGCTTTCAGTGAAGTTAGTGGTAATTAATAAAAGTTCAGTGTTTTGGTAGACCGCAGTTTAATTTACTGACCCCAGCTCGTAACAATATTATGGGTGTTTGGTAGCCATGAAATGTAACGTTGATCTGAAATGTCCGTATGATCCAAATCGTATTACATATCATCCAAAAACTTACTGAAAACTATGACCATTTACTTAAAAGTAACCTAATCTTCTTCCTTAGTATAATTTAAAATTTGTTCATAAGATACGAAATAAGCATAAAGAATCTAAAAATATTTATGAGTTTAGAATTGGGTGTCATATTTTCGTGGTACAATGAAGCCGAGCTATAAAGCATGGACCATAGACTTTTAATCAATCTGCACGAGCGGTGCGGGACTGCAAAAATGGCGGCAGGTTAGTGCCGGGTTAATTAAAACAATAAGGAAAATTGGACCGTCCGTCCGTCCGTCCGCTTCAGTTATTTACTATGGCTTTTTTGGATGTTCACTTGATTGATACAGCTTTGGATTAGAATGTTCTGGTGAAATCTCTCTTTTTTTTTTGTTTGTGGACTTTTTTGGTTGATTATGTTGCAATTTTTCAGTTATTTATATGTGTAACAATAGCCTTAACATTAATGTTGATTTTTTTATTAAATTGATTAGTATTTTTTTCATGTTTTTATATAAATTTGAGTTGTGTTAGTGACTTCTCTTACAACTCAGCAGCAGCAGGATAGATATAAATAAGCACCTGTTTTTATAATTTTATCCGTAATTAATAGCAGAATAACCATATAAATATTAGATGAAGAAGGGAAACAATTATGAACAGAATCTATTATAATGAATAGTTTTTTGGAATTTCTTCCACAAAATTGATTGATTGATGTATTATAAATATTATGTATATATATAATGTATATATAATGTATTATATATATAATGTATTATAATAGTGAACTGATGACAATTTAATTGCCAAAATCAGTACAATCTTAGTTCATTATGTGTCCGCTAAGGGCGCTGTATAAAGTTTCCATACAAATATTTACGCTGTTTGTACCAACTGTAAGCGAATGTAAGCTCATTAACCAAAAAGTACAAAATCATGTTAGCTTCAATGAAATTATCTTTTTGCGGTATGTTTGTATTCACCAGGTCATCTAGTATATAACAAAATTGTTACCTGTCTAATTTATCCCCCTAATCAATTAACGCAGGACCTTCAAGGCCTGCTAGCGACGGCATCTGAGCCGTCACATCCCTTATCTCCCCCTTCTCGGCAGTCTTCTGCTTAGCCACGAGTAGGTTCCTAGCAATATAGGCCGAAGCCACTTTGGTATACCGTGCCACTTCTAGCGCATATGCCCTCTTTATAGGGCAGCGCTAACCGTGCCTCTCCTGAGGTGCGGCCTCCCTGTCACGTCAGCCATAGGGTCAATAGAACCAAAGGCTTAGGCTGAGTTTAGTCGGTAGGTCTGTCGGGTCGAGCCGCCTTGATTCACCAGGAGTCCGACATGATCACACTGACGTGACACTTGCCGTTGCGGTGGTAGTCATGAGGATTAATGAAAAAAAATGTGTGATGTGGAAGTGACAAATGCACTAAAGGCAAAAGAAATCATTCTTTTCGTCAATAAGAGGTAAATAATGATTTATTATATAACATAAATACATATAACCTTGCTGGGGTGCGATGTCAGATAACGTCCTCGTGGTAAACCCTGGGCAAACCGCGCGTGGGCAAACCCTGGGCGTGGGATGGCCGGGTCCGACCTGGTGGGCCGCTTCTATAGCGGCCAATTTCGGACGGGTGAAGCCCCCCTCTTTAAGAGGGGATGGTTGTCGTCCAGGGGACTCATTTTGGGTCGGTGGATGGCCGGAGGTACCCGGCGACCACCCTTGTGGTGACCTGGTGTGGGTGCTTGTCGCCATACGTCGACGGGGTCGTGGTAGAGTCCGCAAAGGTTCCCATGGCTTCGTCAGGGTGAGGGCGCGATGCAGCTCTCCTTCAGGATCGACCCCTCGCGCCCAGGCTTAGTGAGGGATTGCTGAGGTTTAAGTGGGTAGGCCTTCCCCTTCTGGCCCAATTCACTTTGTCTCCTACTACACATTTTGTAAGCTATCGATATTGTTTTTGCAAAACAGCAATTTGATAATAATTTTGAGGTTTGATGCATTATATACACACAGACAAAATACGCAAAGGCTAGTTAAAAAGAAAATACGTAGGTACAAATTTTAAGAGATTTTAAATCGAAATAAATAATGCGGTTTAATCTTCGCGGCAAATCGTAGCGGTAAATGTTTTGCGGAAAAGAAATTGTATGCTAATACTATCATATCTGTAAGGGAAGTAATCCGAATTTCGTTGAGAACTGAATAATACATAATATTATACTTACAGTTATTTATGATGGCGATCCGATTCAATTTTGTTGAAACAATTTTTTTCTGTAAATGTGTGTATTTGAATTCCGCCGTTAAATCAACAAATGATTCAGTTTTGCGCACACTGTATCTTTGAATAATTATATATACATTATAATCAAGGAATAAATTCCTACTAATATTATAAACGCAACAGTTTGTATGTATGGATGTTTGTCAATCTTTCACGTATAAACTACTGAAAGGATTTTAATGAAACTTTACAATAATATAGTGTTAAAACCTTAATTTATTATTATACGCAGTCATTGTAATGTAAATATGCAATTCTACTTCTCATGCTTGAGGTTATACCATGATAATAGATTGCGGATTTGACTACTGTCTTTTTTCTGTTTGTGACATTATCCAATTGTAAGCAAACGCATAATAAGGGCTGTTATTGTTGTCGTAACTGATTTGTATAAACCACTATCTTGTATGTTCTTATAATATTTCTGAACGAAGCCTCAGTTGTTCTTGTAAGCGAACGCTTCGGCGCTCGCATTATTATGTATCTATGGTGAATAAAAAAAAAGAATATATAAATACGTTGTTGTAATAATTTTTGTTTTGCTATTACACGAATGGAATATAAAATTACATTTAAAGAATATCACTATTAAGTGAGCGAGTTAATGACGAGTTAATGATTATTTGGACAAAGAAAGTTTATGGAAAATATAGTGTTGCAGTCTGTATGTGAGTTTTATTACGGTATTGAACCTTCACACTCTGGAAAAGTTTTCACAATAGATGGCAGCACAGTGAGCCGCGTGGCGGAACACAGTTGCACATTTAATTTTAAAAGCTGATTGATTGAAAAGATGAATGATTAGATATGACTCGGTCAGCGACAGTATTCAATCAGTCGGGAAGAGTGCAAGTTCTAAAAGTCACGCTAGTATTCCATTGCTTTAAAAAATAAACCGTTTTTTTTTCTAGAAGCTGTTTAATATTGTTTATAACATAAGTAAGATACGTAATGTTACTTTAAAAAAAATCCAAAACATACATTCTTAGATTTTAAATTTAAAACACTGCGCACGTAAAAATAAAATTCTTTAGACTCGAGCAAATAATTGCATATTCACGTGCACCATAAAAGTTCTCAGCTTAAAACAGGTAAAGCTGAGGGTACACGCACATCGCTAGTGTGGTGGAGTGTGAATTAAATATGACGGAGAGGTTTGCCGGTGTGCCGATTGCGTGTCGCTAGCGATGTGTGAAATTTGGACATGAGTTAGTTTTTTGTTTGTGGGTGAGTAGGAAGTCGCTTCATACTTTCGGTACAATTAATGAAACTTTGAAACAGGCTTCATGACATATTATCGTCTGGGGTGGTATGCTTTATGAGACAAATTTATTTAATACTAGCTTCCGCCCGCGGCTTGGCTCGCGTGAAATTAATTTTTGTCAATCCTGGTCCCTTATGTCTAAAAGACTTACAGGGGCCAGACTCACGTTGACCAACTTTCACGGTCTTATCTTCAATTCAACCCCTATTTCAGCCCCACAGTGGTAAAAATTTCAAAATGCTAGAACAAACGATTTTTTGTTTCTTATGACGTGATATTTGACGAACTTGCATACTAACTTTCAACCCTTATTTCATCCCCTAGCTGGTCGAAATTTCAAAAATACTAGAACAAATGTTTAATGATTTCTTATCAAGTGCTTAACTATAAAGTTTCATGGTTTTATCATTTAAAATTAAGGAATCCCATACAAACTTTCAATCTCTATTTCAACCCCTTCATCCCTATAATAAAGAGTAGTCTATGTTCTGTCTCAACGTCTAAAGATTGTCTGAACCAAATTTCACCAAAATCGGTTGCGAGGTTTAAGCGGGAAAGCGTAACAGACAGACAGACAGAGTTACTTTCGCATTTATAATATTAGTTGGGATTGCATTCGGTTATATAATGTGAATAAAAAAATAATTTTAATTAATACTTTAAAATATATAATAAGTTTAATATATTATAACATTATAACTATAGCACTTATCATTAATATTTAGCATAAACGCTTAGCCAAATTACAAGTGCACATAACAAGTATAGATTATGTTCTATTACTCCACTAGTCTTATCTAGTACTAAACAAAGACAAATTATGTGCAAAATAGCTTTTTATCGAGTTATCAACTGAATTTTATATTATTCCTACTATTATAAGCGAAAGTTTGTAAGTATGGATTATTGTCGTTATTTTTTCACGTAAATACTATTGAATGGATTTTAATGAAAATTTACAATAATATAGTATATACATCATAATGACATATATTCTACAATTTGTAGATATACATCATGCTAATATAAGCTACTCGAAATACTAATCCTACGCAGACGATGCCGTGGGCACCAGCTAGTGTACAATATATTGAAAATTGATATTTAAACAACATGTTGTATTGAAGAACTATATACATACATACCGCATCCACCTCACACGGTCACAATCAACACAGTACCGTATTCAAAACAATCCACGGGCAAATAACCGATTCTGCGTCCCGCGGGGGTCGTTCCAAGCCCGCTTTACTTTTTCACATTATTCCGGCCGACCTGCGCGATTTCCATTACCTAAGTGTTTATTTTTATGAAATGTTTACCGTGTGCACCGCGCTTTACAACACACACGAGGCGCGTCATATTTATGATTTCTATTTCAATGTCCTTCGTTGTCGTTTCACTTCTTTTTCTTCTACTTATGGCCAATGTAATATCTACTGTCTAATTGAAAGACTTGAATAAAGATTTGGGATTATTTATTTACTATCTACTAGAATTCATATTATATACGTTACCGCGAAGATCATCATTTCAATAGACGCCCACTGTTGGACATAGGCCTCCCCCAAGGATCTCCACGCAGATCGGTCCTGCGCTGCAACCGTCCAGCGCCTTCCCGCGATCTTCATCAAATCGTCGGTCCACCTTGTGGGAGGCCTACCAACGTTGCGGTGTCCAGCATATGCCTGCCACTCCAGGACCTTTCCGCCCCAACGGCCGTCAGTCCTGCGAGCAATGTGCCCCGCCCATTTGCCACTTAAGGTTCGCAATTCTTCGGGCTATGTCGGTGACCCTGGTTCTTCTGCGGATTTCATCATTTCTGATTCGATCACGCAGAGAAACTCCGAGCATAGCCCTCTCCATTGCCCTCTGGGTGAAGATAGCAAAACAATATTTGCATGAATAGATACAGCGCAAGAGATAGGGACATTATGCGGTACGCCCGAAATAATAGATACGGTAAAAGATGTTCCACTCGTTTGAAATCCTACTGGCTTGGTCTAAACGCATTTGTGCCGATTTGAATCTCAAAGATTTTGAGTTTAAGTTTCATAGTCGTATTTTAGTGGCGCAAGTTATAAGATTTAGCGTTTAAGGTTAAATCCCAACTAATATTATAAATGCGAAAGTGTGTTTGTTTGTTTGTTTGTTTATTTGTTTGTTTGTTTGTTTGTTTGTTACCTCTTCACGCTTAAACTACTGGACCGATTTCAAAAATTCTTTCACCTTTGGAAAGCTACATTCTCCCCGAGTAACATAGGCTACTTTTTATCCCGGAAAAATCGACAGATCCCACGGGATGCGCAATAAAGGCTTCGCTCAAAAACTACTGCACAGATTTTTATGCGGTTTTCATCAATAGATAGAGTGATTCTTGAGGAGTTTTGCGGCATTTTTTATCTCGGAAAAACGGATAGTCCCACGGGAAGCGCGATAAAATCTTCGCACCATAAACCGACTTCCGCGTATATGTAGCCGTGGGCAAAAGCTATGACCCTTAACCCTCTATACACCCAATCCCGAAATACACGCGGGCGAAGCCGCGGGCAGAAAGCTAGTTCTTAAATAAATTTGTGGCTAAGCTCGGAAAGCGAGAATACCAGAATTGTCAGGTTTCAATTGACCGGCAAATGTTTTTACAATTAACTCACTTTTCTGGTAATTATCTACCACCACAACCTTAACGTCACGTTAACCCAGTTTGGCATCATTTGGCCCATTTATCATCACCATCGTCGCTAGATGGTTTGAAGATCGAGAATACAATACTTAGTTCATAAAGGGTTTTGATTCTCCTTGAGTGAGAAGGCATTAACACTTCTTCTGCTTTCTTTCTCCTGCCCTATTCCCAACTTTATTTTGAGACTCCCTTCTACAATATATCATCATTCACACAGTCCATCCATCTCTACGGTGTTACTCTTCCTAGAATGAAGCCGTCAAATTACGTCATTCACCGTCACATACGAGTATTCAATCCAATTACCTAATACAGTTACGAATGAAGTGTCATGTTATATATCTACAGAGCTTACTTTTCATGCATTACTTTATAGTAACTGTTTGAGATTTCCATTTTGTATCTTATTGTTCCTTACTATTTATATTGTAAGATAGGAGCTAACTTAGATAGGTTCCTAAGTTCGTTAGGTGTCGAGTCAATATTATTTTTTTCCTTATTCGTACGTACGGACAAGGTTTTTGTTTTTTTTTAAGCTTTTTTTTTGTTTTGTTTGTTGACGTCAATAAGTGCCTGTAATGGTCTATGTTGAATAAAGATTATTTTGATTTTGATTTTGTTGTTATGTATTTCAATGAGGGTTAAATTTGTATAGGTTGACAATCGATACATATTTTTTCATGTTACTTATTTGCAAGTTTTGTTTTTCAATTTACTAAAGACATACTATGAAATATTATGAAAAAAATGACACTTTTCTTTTGACTGACTTTTGACTTTTCTTCAAAAGCTTACAGTCTGATTAAAATATTGCGAAGCTATTCTTCGAACAAAGTCTCACTGTTTATGAAAAGACAGTGTCAGCGATGAAAATTTTGTCTGTCACCGTAAATTTTCAAATACTTGTGACCGAAGGCGTTTGCGTGTGTAATTTTCTGAAAATTGATTCTACTATGAGTTTGCTATGGTTTTCAATAGTTAATTGATTTGTAATAACCTACGGAAGTCAATTTGTGAAGATGTAAATTTAATAAGATAAAAATAGTACAGTTACGGTTCGCTATGGGCGATTTACAAACCTTTCAAATAAAAAATATGCTGTCGATATCGCTTGCAAATGAATGAAAACTTGTGGTAGCTATATAGTTGTAGACCAGACAAAAGAAATTCAAAAACTCCTCTCTTGACTTGCGACAAGCGCCTTCGATCTTAAACCATATTCAATTCCAGTGCCCTTTGAAAGATCATCTTTATGTAGCAGCCGGTCAATCTGCTCCCTCGCTGGAATACTAACGGAGCTCTGACGGTACCAGGTAACATGCTTGTCCAAATCCATACCAAAATATAAATTTCTATTGTGTATTTTTACGTTGAGAGGTATGAATGAAATGTTTCTAACTTCTTTAGGCAGGCATTTGACGCAAGATTTTCTGAGGGCATTCATAATTAGTTTATCCAATACTAAGTGGATTGGTCTATACCAAACAAAACCTATGTTTTATTTAATTTTTATCAGACGTATTATAGGATAGGCAGGCCTAAAGAACGACTCGAGTTACTTTGAAAGTTATTGTAAAAACATTTACTCGGGTAAAGAATTAAAGAACAAGAGAAAGTCTTTGCTTATTTGAGCTCTCTCTCTCTTTATTTGAGCTCTGTCTATATTTATTGCAAAGAGGGGAGTGTTGGTATTCACAAATAAACATCTTTATTTTCTCCATTTTCAGGATTCCGTTCTCGATACCAAAAGAACTGTAACCCTTATGGGATCGCTTCGTTGTCCGTCTATTGAGTCCTTTTTTCTCAAGCGTATGGAGATACCGAGTAGAAATTAATCTCAAATTAGTCTGTAATATATTCCTTTGACCTAGAATCATCTGATTCGACATGAAGTAGTGTCATTTAGTATAATAGTATTAAGTGTCATTTAATTATATTTCTTTTTGAAAATCATACACTGTCTACAATCACTTTCATATTTTACAAGTTGGTTGGTAGATAATGCTTCAAGGATAAAGTCCGCTGTTTATACACCTGATTGCATGTTATATGAACTAGATTAAATAAATAAGAAAATAATTTATCATGGATTTGGTTTACGTATGTTAGCGCTGTATGTAATTCTTGCTGCAAAATATTATTGTTGCATTCTTGTCGAAAGGGCAGTAAAATTAATAAGTACTTTGAGTTTACGTTTTAACGGACGTCACGGATAATTGGCTCAAGTTTGTACTGAGCAAAATGAAAAATCGAAATTAACTTTATTCAAATATGACTTTATAGAAAGCTCTTTTTTTCCAAATTCCATTTTTCTTCCCAACCACTCATTCAGGACGTATTTTTTAGCTGATAAGAAGAACGAGCGCAGGAAACTTATCAGCTTTATAACAACAGTTACAATAAATTATGTCTTTATCATACAACGTACATTTATGTGTTTACAATTTATACCGGAAAACAAATATTTACACTTTAGAATGTAATATCTTCAAATCAACACCAAACATTGGCATCATTTAAATTATCATTGATTTTGTAATAGCCCTTACAAATGCGTCTTTCTACATATAACTAGAACTTATGAAAAGGCAATTCAGCTACACTATGTGGAATCTTGTTATAAAAATGTATACATTTGCCTATAAACAATTGCTCAAGCAGGGCACAGTAAAAATTGGTGCAGTGACCGACCATATTAGCACTAGGACTATACTTATAAGGATTGGCTTTGCGAGTATCAAGATATATAGGGCCTGTAAAGCATGTAAGGACGAAGAGGAAATCACTTACTGTGTTACTGCGATGTTTTAGCCTGCAGAATACTATAGTTAACGGGCATGGGATACCCAAAGTCGGAAACCTATAGAGCCATGCCACCGTAGGACAATCTAGCTCATAGGCATGATTGATGTGGTCGAAGTGAGAGATGGCTATACGGACTATTGTGAGGGGAAGTACAAAAGAGGTCAATAGGTCGAAGAAGGAAGTTAGGGGGGAACTTCCTGGGGGTCACCCTAACTCATAAGATAAAATAACATAAAATAAAAGTCTTAAGCATGTTAAGCACGAATTGGCAAAGTACGCTGCGGTCATTATGAGAGTTGCAGATTATAAAGATACTATAGGTCAGACGATACAGATGATGGTAATAATTAACTATGGGATACTATATTTTGGGATTAAATGAACGTAGAAGAAAAAAAAAACAATTATAAGCTACTGAACTGAAACTACGCAGTCAGTTCTGCAGCGTTCGGTGGAGGTGACGTCACGAGCGCCCGCGCACTAATGAGGAAGGAACGAACCTCGACCGGGAAGCGGACAATTAGCCTGATCATAACAAATCCACGGGAAGTTAGCTCATCAGGATTATCAGGATGCGAGGCCGTTGACGATAATTAGTGTGTATTGCTCGACGCCTTTAGGCGACCGACAAACAAAGTTTTTGGATTTTCTTTTGTAATTCAGTTACATTCTCTCTCTGAATATGTGGAAATAACAACTTTGTAACATTATTCTACGATCTCCGTGGCCTTGTGCTTTGTATGTCAGTTTCAAGGTCTTATCATCTCCAAGGTTCCGGATTCTGATGAACTGCTTCTTATGGAAACCACGTATGGGAAAAACCCAAAGTAATTTATATCTCGGAGCTGGACATAGAATTTTTTACCACTGGGAAAATATTTCTTTTCTCTTCTATGACATTAACAGATGAAATTCGAGCGAAGTTAGTAAGTTATATTTGCTTACAAATAATTCACAGTTATACAAGGTTACTAATTACTGACAGTACAAATAACTTGATATAACTTAACGTGGCCTATGAAATATTTGTATGGAATAACTGTATATATGGAAAAAAAATATATGTGAAACGGCTCATTAGCAAGACATAAATTTTACGACAAATAAAAGGTTGCAATGTTTTTTACAATTTGTGTTGTTCGTTTTTTTTAATTACATCGATATCCATTAAGAATAATTACGAAGAACATAATCCTTAACAATTTTAATAAATTCGATTGAATATCTATAAACAATATTATTGTTGCGTTTTCCCGAACGCCCGTTATTTGCTTATATTATTTAATTATATAATAATATTGCTTACCGGTCCGTAGTTCTGGCTTTGCTTAAACTGTGTTTTGTGTGTACTAATGTGCCCTACCGTATGTGGTTATAAATATATATCATATATTACAATACTTGTAGTATAAAAATAGGAGAACGCGTGGCCGACCACTTTTCCAATCCAATCCCGTCTTCAAGACAACATGCAAATTCAATAAAAATGCCGTGAAAAAATCCGAAGTGACAGTCAAGTACCGAAAACGTAATGTCAAAGTACTTTTTTTTATTACCTTTTTAAATTTCCTTTTCCGCGGTCCGAAACTCATAAGTCCTAAACAATCCCCCACCCCGAGATGAGCAACCCTCATCTCGCTAGTCTACCGGTAGACGGGACAGGGTTGCCACCGCACGGCGCATCACAGAGTCGCCGATCGAGACCTCTGCGAACCGAGGTACACCGTCAGAGCCTGGATAAAGCTTCAAAATGCGTCCTCTACGCCAACGTAGAGGAGAAAGATTTGAATCCTTAATCAGGACAAGATCCCCTACCCGTGCAGGAGCCGTTTTATCTGTCCATTTCAGCCGCTGCTGCAACATGTGCAAATACTCCGAATAAAACCGTTTATTAAAATTTTGTGACATCTGTTGCAGCATTTGAAAGCGAGAAAGTCGACTCAGTGGTACATTCTCAAAGGGATACTCAGGGAGAGCTGCAAGGGGCTGGCCGATGAGGAAATGACCCGGTGTCAAAACCTCCATATCGTTGGGATCCGAAGAGAGTGGGCATAAAGGCCGTGAATTTAAAGTTGCTTCCACTCTGTAAAAGACCGTAGTAAGTTCCTCGAACGTAAGAACCGTTTCCCCAATAACACGTCTCAAATGTGTCTTAGCCACCTTCACGACAGCCTCAAAGATGCCTCCCCAATGAGGACATCCAGGAGGATCAAACTTCCACGTAATGCCCTGAGTAGCCATTGCTTGTCCCAAGTCCGTACTATGTTTCGTTAAAAAATCATGGACCTCCTTAAGATACCTGTCAGCACCCTGATAATTTGTGCCGCAGTCCGACCGTACCAAACTCGGTAACCCCCTCCGTGAAACAAAACGTCCGAACGCCGCGATAAACGCTTCCGTACTAAGCGAAGATACTATTTCTAAATGTACTGCCTTCGTTGACAGACAAACAAATACACATAAATAAACTTTGTAAGTCTTAGAGGTCCGCAAGTGAGAAGCCCTGACAATAAAAGGACCAGCGAAATCCGTACCGACACCGTGAAAAGGTCTGGTGACACTAACCCGATCGCTAGGTAGGTCACCCATCATAGGCTGCATGGTGTTAGCCTTTAACCGATAGCAAGGTATACACTTAAATATAACCGATCGGACGCACCGTCGCGCCGATAGTATCCAAAATTCCCGCTGAAGAATAGCAAGCAGTGCCGTACAACCTGCATGCGAGTTAGTAATGTGCCGATCACTTACTATCAACTGCGTCAAGGGTCCGTCCTTGGGCAGCAAAAGGGGATGCCTAGCCGAATACGGCAGCTTCGAGTTGCGCAGCCGTCCGCCAACACGAAGTAATCCCTCGCCATCAATGAATAAGTTAAGTTTCTGTACGGCACCCTTTAACCGACCCGTCGTCCGTAACGATTTAAGCTCGTCAGAAAACCGTTCCGATTGTACCCGTCGTACCCAAAACATGAGAGCAGCACGCCGTTCGCCTGCCGTCAGAAACAAAGATGTATTTCTTACAACCGGTTTGCGAGTATTCGTTATAAACCGACGCATCCATCCCGTAACGGCCAGTAATTTATTAAGAGAGCTAAACCGCAGTAAAAGAGGGTTTGTGACGATTTCTTTCTCCACAGCCATGACACGCACACAGGGCAGCGGATCCGATCCGATTAAAACCGTAGGGGGCCATGACGACTCCGGTGCCGTCAACCAAGCAGGTCCCCACCAAAGGTTATGACTCACCAACGAGGAGGCATAACAGCCGCGAGAGGCCACGTCGGCGGGGTTCAACTCGCCGGGTACGTGCCGCCAATTCAGATTCACTGACGAGTTTTGAATTTGCGAAACCCGATTCGCAACAAATGTTTCCAGCCTATGTACCGAGGTCTGGAGCCACGCCAAAACAATTTGGCTGTCAGTCCACGCATAAACGTTGCCTATGTTAATGTGCTTCCCGAGTGTATCACAAACATGATTCAATAACCGAGTAAGTAACGCAGCTCCCGAGAGCTCCAATTTGGGTATGGTTTGGCGGTTGCGTATAGGAGCCACCTTGCTCTTCACCGTGATTAGATGTAACGCTACTGAACCATCTGGCTGTATCGTCCGAAGATATACGACTGCCGCGAAACCCGATTCCGAGGCGTCACAGAAACCGTGAAGTGACGCATGATACTTCCCCGGTGGAAGTATTTTACGAGGTATAACAACCCTTCCGATAGTGGGTAACTGATCAATAAATGCGAGCCAGTCCGTTAAGAGTTCAGTAGGTAGGGTCTCATCCCACTTAAGCTCAGCCAACCATAACCGTTGTAGAAAACATTTAGCCCAAAATATTATAGGAGCGATCCACCCGTTAGGATCATAGATACGAGCAACCGTAGACAGGACTAGCCGCTTAGTCCATATCTTTTCCGTTATTGTTAAAACCCGAAAGGAAAAGATGTCAGGAACCGGTAAATACTGAACACCTAAAACCGATGTTGAACGAGGAGAGTCCGGATTCTCAAATAACAATGGATCTTGAACGTGATCCGCTGGTAGTCCTTCTAAGAGACGTGGACTGTTCGAAATCCATTTCCGTAGTTCATAGCCAGCCGTTGCCAATAACGCTATGAGCTCGTTACGTAAAATTAAAGCCTCCTGTTCCGAAGATCCACCCGTGATAACGTCATCGACAAAAATTTCCGACTCTAAGACGTCCGCCGCACGAGGGAATCGAACGCGTTCCCGTTGAGCGAGTTCCAACAAGCACCGCATAGCCATCCAGGGGCTAGATTTCAAACCGTACGTGTTTGTGTTCAGTTCGTAGACGCGTAATGGGTGAGACGGGTCCTCGCGCCAAAGAATCAGCTGATACCGTCTATCAGCCTCATCAATCACCGTTTGCCGGAACATCATGCGTATATCCGTCGCGAAGACCACCTGGTGTCTACGAAAGGCCGAAATAAGATCCGAAATATCTTTATGTAGTTTAGCACCCGAGTGCAGGATTTGGTTCAATGAAACACCGTTAGAGGAAGGGGCCGACCCGTCAAACACGACCCGTATCTTACCGCTATCCGATTTAAAAACCGCGTGATGTGGTATGAAATAGTGTTCTTCCGATGAGTAGTCCCTCCGTGCCAGGGACATGTGACCTAATTGTACATATTCCCGCATGAACTCAATGTATTTGTCGCGAAACTCTGTATCTCGCTTCATGCGACGTTCCATAGAAAGCAGGCGTTTCTCAGCAGTGAGGTAGGACTGCCCCAGCGGTTTGCGAATGCTCACAAAGGGCAACCGAGTAACGAAACGACCGTTCGGTAACCGATAAACATTTTCGATAAAATGGCGCTCGCATTCTTCGTCGAGCGGGTCCTTCCGTGAAACCGTGGGTACCTCTTCTGTCTCCCAAAAACGCTGTACTAAATCCGAAAGAGAAACGCCCGTAAAAACCGTATCAGAAACCGTATCATATGCTGGGCCCATAATCATATATCCGTAGTGCGATGGTATAGCAACCAAGCCATTATTATTTAAATTTATAGTGCGTCCGGTGCACAATAATTGACCAAGCACATCAGTACCAAGCAACAAATCAATTTTTCCAATATTTAAAAATTTTCTGTCAGCCAAAGACAGGTGAGAAGCCGAGTTCAAAATTTCCGAAGGTAATTCCACCTGTGGATGTTCTCCTAAAATATCATGCAACACTAGTGCTGTAACTGTAATAACAGGTTGAGAGACCGATTCTCCAACAATGTTAAAGGTACATTGACCATAAACATGTGACACGAGCACATCACCTATGCCACGAACCGAAATATTATTATTAAATATGTATAGGCCTAACCGTCTCGCCAAATTAACTGTTATCATGCAACCTTGCGAACCCGTGTCCGCTAGAGCCCGTGCTCTAACATAAAAACCGTTAATATCACAAATCCTTACCGCAACGGTAGGCAATAAAATAGTATTTAAAAAGGTTGCATTTGGCGAGGCGGCGGCGACTACCTATTCTTGAACGTCACTATGAAATGAAGCATTCACCCGATTAAAAACCTGGGCTGCCGACAGCGCCAGAGGTTATATGTAGGGGGTCTCGAGCGCCCCAATGGTGCCCGAGTCAGGTGCCAACTGGCATCCGGTGTCCGGTAACCAACCGGATGACCGAAAGATGGCGGCGTGTTCCTCAATCGCGGCCGTTCCGCGAGTGGTGGTGAGAAACCCCTCGCTCTCGCTGCATACGAGGCCGCAGACGCATACTGTTCCGCAGTGACGTCACGAGATTCGTCCGCTTGAATATGCCCTATGCCCGCTGCATAGGGTGCTTGTACCATAGGCCCGGTGCCTCCCCCACCCGTATGTGGAGATGCCTGTGAAGTAGGCCTAAAGCCACCCCCACCCGTATATGGAGGTGTCGCGCGCACGTCCACCCGTCGAGGCGACGCTCGTCCAGAATGAGGAGGTGAAGTCCGTACTTGTCCGCTTTGACCCCCTCCTGAAGGAGAACCAATCCGTGCCGCTGCAGGCCTAACTCCACCATTCCTATTCAGGCATAACATCCCGTGATGTTTGCCGTTACAATGAATACATGGCCGTGCCACTGCACAACTATTAACAAGATGATCCCCTAAACAAAAATAACAAAACTTGTGATTTTGCACAAAACGCCTCCGCTGTTGAGGGGAACAATTTATAAAATGTTGGCATTTAGATATAAAATGGCCTATGATGCCACAAAAGGTGCAACCAACCCGCTTGGATTGCAACCTATTATTAATAGTATGGTCCGATGTAGCCATACCTACCCTAGTCCCCCGAGTGGGTGGCCTAATCCTACCCTGACTGAATACAGGTCTTCCCTGACTGGACACAGGCCTCCCAGATGGCCCTGAGGTAGCCGTTGCAGGAGGTGAGCCTACATTGTCAACAATCCGTGCTTCTTCCTCCAAGAAGGTCAAAAAGTCAATAAATTTAGGCAACGGGCTTGCCTCATCTCCGCTTCCATATTTTTGTTCAAATCTTAATTTTAAATCAGAGGGTAACTTATTCAATACAATATGGAGCAACAAGAATGACCACTCCGTTACTGGTAAATTTAATTTCTCCAAACAATTATAGGCCACCTTTAATGGATTTAAAAAATCATCCCTTATAAACATGATATTCCTTAAATAAGGCAAATTTAATATCTTTGCCACATGGGCATCCGCAATTAACCTAATATTTTGATATCTGCCCATCAATAGCGCCCTTGCAGTCTCATAATTGTTATCTGTTATGGTTAAATGTGAAATAACCTGGTGAGCGTCTCCCGATAGACAACTCAACAGATAACTTAATTTTTGTGAGAGTGATATATCCATCCGACAATGTACCAAAGAATCAAAAATGTTAATAAATGACATCCAAGTTTCATACCCACCAGAATACTTGGGCAAATTTAAATCCGGCAATCTAGTATAAATTGAGGCATTACTACTTGACTGACCCTTAACCGTGGGACTACTGGCCAGATCCAGTGTCCTTACCGCCTGAATAATGCTGTCATAATATTCTAAGCATTGCTTGTAGTCTGCCTGAGCTTGAATCAACCTTGCCTGCAAAGTTTCATTGTCTGGATTCATGTCAGCCCTATCATAACACATTTGTAAAGCTTGATCCAGGTCCGCCATGTATCTGTTCGCATTTGAAGCCCGCTCTTTCAAGGCCTCAACCCTGTCTGGTCTACTCACCAGAGAAAATGCGCTTACCAACCATTGCAAAATGCGACGAATTTCGTTGTAACCGTCCGACATTTTAATAATTAAAGTAAATACAAAACAAAGAATTTACAAAATAACAGGTCCGTAACCGAAAAGTAAACCACGCTCTGCTACCAAGAAATGTTGCGTTTTCCCGAACGCCCGTTATTTGCTTATATTATTTAATTATATAATAATATTGCTTACGGTCCGTAGTTCTGGCTTGCTTAAACTGTGTTGTGTGTACTAATGTGCCCTACCGTATGTGGTTATAAATATATATCATATATTACAATACTTGTAGTATAAAAATAGGAGAACGCGTGGCCGACCACTTTTCCAACAATCCCGTCTTCAAGACAACATGCAAATTCAATAAAAATGCCGTGAAAAAATCCGAAGTGACAGTCAAGTACCGAAAACGTAATGTCAAAGTACTTTTTTTTATTACCTTTTTAAATTTCCTTTTCCGCGGTCCGAAACTCATAAGTCCTAAACAATTATATTATTATCAAACTAATTTCATCAACTATTAAAATTCTGTCTCAAAATACTTCTAAACTATATTTTAAATTAAACGAAAAATGTCCTGCAACTGTCAGCAACCTATGGGAGGAATATCTGGAACACCGGCAACATTACCCCTTTGGATTGCCAAAATAATTCATTTGGGAGAGTAGAGACCAGCCACCAGATCATCGCAAATTTTGTCAATTTTATTAAATGCGTTAAATCACTCCGCAACCGTTCGTTGTATAGGCGACGGATGTGTGTGGGGCTCTTCTTACAAGAGTGCCGATCCTACCCACTAAACCTCCAGGTTTTCTCTTTACCTCTTAAAGTGCGTGCGGTAGGGTCCATATTGCGCCCGTGGAGGCGACCCGGGAGGGACCTCACCCCCCGGATGGCCGGGGGGTGACGTCGTAGGAGGTTGGAGGGGAGGAGGCGGCAAGATCACTCCTCCCCGAGAAGGGCTCCTCTAACGCACCCAGGGGTGCAAAGGCCAGGGGTCCTCAGATGCGACACTCGATCCTGAGGGCCCCCTACAACGCCAGAGGATGGCCATCGCTGAGGTTTTTAGTGGGTAGGCCTCCCCCTTCTGGGGAGGAGAGCCCCACATAACCACCGGCTCTCCGCAGCCGGGGTATGCAATTCAATGCATGCAAAAGGGTCCATATTGCGATGCCGCTACACCGCACTTGAACCTGGACATAGTTCAGTCAATAGCGCTGATAATTGTTTAACAATTTTTTTTGCCTGCGGGTCTTACGTGCCCTTTGTACACGACCTGCAATATGTAAACCTGTAATATTTGTGCCGTTTACGGTCCTCTGCAAGGATCACAGCTGCCAGCACTCACGGATGTACTGCTAACATACGAGAAAGCTGCAGTGCCAAAAATGTTAGAAAAATCGAATGGGGCTGTGCCGGGGGCACGCGGCCGTTGGTTTTAACGTGAAACGTCTATGTTAGGGAATCGCTTTTAAAGTAAAAGATTGAAATAAAAATAAAAAACTCCATGTCACAACAGCGAGCTGACTATATAAGTGAAATATTCACACCACATTTTTGTTTCTAAGACTAATAGTTTTTTAATTATTAAGGTACGATGATATAGACCTTTTCGTTACGGTCCACTTTTTAAACCTGGTACCCGTATGTTTCGGCGCGATTTTAAAGACGTTTCACGTCAAAATTGATAAAATATTGTTTCGATGTAAAGTCCTTTCTGTTCCATTTTTCTCCCCTCATTTAACGAATCTACGAAACTCGCTCCACAGTTTTTACATCGCCGATTTTACTTACTTAGATTGAGCCAGTGCCCTGTAATTCTGTTTAAAGCCTACCCGCCGGGCCTAGCGCACCTGCCAACAGTAAACTGGTACTAAGAAATTGCTCCTTGCGACGAGATCACTCCATCTGATCTATTGATTAGTGAAAATCACGAGATATCTTCACTACGTACACCTGTGGCTCCAATTTCTTTGATAATATTGCGTCTTCTAGCTCAGGGTTGTGCTCTAGGAACTAGTAATAAGATACACATTTCTATTTAACAGGTTAACGAAAAATAACTTTTTAAAATAATTATCTGTGGGTCACGATTTACTTACAGGTCGTCTGCTCGTCTGTATTCTACAGCGGTAAAAACATGAAATACTTTTATTTTTGCCCAAACTTCCTTACAGTGGCAGCCCTATTCATATATGCAAAATACAAATTTCTATTTAATAGTTCAATGAAAAATAACTTTTTAAAATAATTATCTATGGGTCACGACTTACTTAAAGGTCGTCTGCTCGTCTGTCTTCTACACCAATAAACACAAAAAATAGGCTTTATTTTTGTCAAATTTCCCTACAGTGGCAGCCCTATTTATATATGCTTGCTGATACCGTTGTCACTAAATGTTCAACCTTATTTTATGCTTACGATTGGAGAATTACTTTACTTAAGAAAGTACATATATTTTCTACCAAACTCTATTTTATCTCTAATCGGGAATAAGAAGTCTTATTTTAGAAAAAAATATAGTTAGTATATCATCCTTATTGCCTAGAATTATTTGCGATCAATGATCACTTAAAATCTAATGCTACTGTATTCAGAACGCGGCCCATATGAGAAGAATCCACTGGAATCTACAAACAACTACACAAAAATAAAATAGATTCTTTCGTAGTTTTTATAATCATGACAGCTAGGGTTACCACCTCTGGGTCGCCGGCGGGCGCAAGGAAATCGCGCCCGCGGGTACGGCGACCCGGGAGGGACCACGCCCCTTCCGTGGCCGGGGGGCGTCGTCGGTGGTGGTGATCGGGGGAGGGGGAGGGCCCTCCCCCGAGGAGGGCTCCCCTGTATCGGCGGGAGAGCGGAGGCTTGGGGGTTCCCGGAAGTAGCTTGGTGTTCCCGAGGGCTCCCTACATGCCTGAGGAAGGCCATCCCTGAGGTTTTTAGTGGGTAGGCCTCCCCCTTCTGGGGAGGAGAGCCCCACATAACCGCCGGCTCGCCACAGCTGGGGTATGCAACTTAATGCATTTTCCTCAGGGGAACACAAAAAAAAGTTAGGTTAGGTTAGTTATAAAAAAAAAAGTTACCAACTCTCGATAATACCATGCCGGGAGAATTGTATTTTTGAGATATTTATTTTCTGGATTGAAGCAAAGTCATTTATATTTATAATAATTTTGTTTTCGAGCATCTAAAATTTGACGGTTATTCAACACAAAATCGTAAATGTTTATGCATCTCACGCAAAGTCCAGCCTCGTCGTACAAATTGTGACAATTTAAATTAATATTTAAGACGAGCAGGTTTAGGCCGGCAGCGAAGCGGTGGGCGATGTTGCTGTTTTGATGCATACATTTTTTAGAAAAACCGGTGAACAATGATTTCTCCAGGAGGTCGGGAGGTCAACTGTTATTACCGGACTCTCCCGGGCAATCCGTGATGGTTGGGAACCCTAAACCCATCTAAGCAATGTTAGGGCGATTAGGCCTTAGTCAATCACGTTGGCCGGGTTGGTGACAACATACATCTTTTAATTTCATTCGATTCGATTCGATTCGATTCTTCATTGTAAGAGCGCCAGATAAATGTACAGACGAAATTCTAAAAAAGAATATTGATATATGACAGGATTGATCTATATCACAGGTTCCTAAACTTTTTTGTGTCGTAGACCGTTTGCCATGTTTTCCGGTTTTGGGTAGACCCCCTACTTACCTGATATCGAATGCCTACATCCTACAAGTTACAAAATTATATATTTGATATAAATTATTTTTTTATATAAATTATAAAAAATTGTATTATATATGCTTATATTATAATATAAACATATATAATACATTCCATAGGTAGTTTTATAAATAATTATGTGTCTTTATATTAGAAGATAAAAAGGAAAAAGGAATAATCCGTACTGTGACACTTGTACAAACGTCAAAGAAGATTTCTTTCACATTTTAATGTTGTGTGCCCGCAACGAAAGAGACAGAGTAAAGTTGATGAAAGATATTAGATGCAGGAACTGTTTATTGCTTTTCATAAATGTTTATGTTTTAGTTTTAAATGACTACATTTAAAATAATGCTAGAATTATATGTTTTCTCCTTTGTTCTTTCGTTTAATATAATGTCAATGTATAAAAATTATTTTGTAGCCGGCTTAACCTTTATGGTATAAGGCTTAATAAGATTTAAAAAAATAATAAATATTAGAAGATAGTATTATGTAAGTAAATAGGTACTATCAGTGTATATTGAGATCCATTATCGTGGACCCCCGTTTTCATTTCATTGACCCCCAAAAGTTTGTTTCGCTGACGTAGACCCCTTGCAGGTTGTTATAGACCCCTAAGGGTCGATATAGACTCGTTTGGGAATTACTGATTCTTATACATTCAGGTAAGATACATTTTAGCAAGTATACTTCTTGTTGAGAACTTTTTTCTCCCATTTTTCGATTTTGTAATTTTTGAAATACTGTCATTGTCTTTGAATAAATGTTGTCGTCAAATGTGTCTGTGAAAATTTTTACTTTCTTTAAAATATATAATAAATATAGGGAAATATGCCTAACTCTCCTGAGATTTTGGGGGCAATTCTCAAAAATTGATGCTGACGCAACAATAGACCTGACAGATAAATACCAATACCTACTCCAAGCAATGAAAGAGGGTTTTGAACCGAAGTATTTAGTAGAAAGTTTCACGCCAACAAGTTATACCGAGTGTTTACGTCAATTGAAAGCAAGATACGCGCGTGAGGAACTTTTAATTCAAGTTTACGTTAGAGAATTATTAGCAATGGTTAATAGACGTGAACACAGCAACATCACCACACTGTATGACAAGCTTAGTGCACAATTAAGAGCTTTGGAGACTTTAGGCGTAGCAAAAGAAAAATTTGCAGCATTTCTTTTACCTATGATAGAGTCCGCAATACCACAGGCTATGCTACAGATATGGGAAAGAACTAAAAAAGATAGCACCAACACTACAACCGAACTTTCGGAGCTACTAACATTTCTCAGGAAAGAAGTAGAAAGCGAACAGAGAGTCTCACTAGCAAAGAAAACCTTTTCAGATGACTGTGAGGCATCAACATCTCAAGAGCCGACGGCTAGTTGCCTACTTACCGGCACACCTAAGAAGACCTGGGCATGTATATGGTGCGACAAAGATAGCCACTGTAGCATAGAATGCTATAAAGTCAATAAAATGAGCGTAGAAGAACGTCGGGATCATCTTAGAAAAAAAAAAGCGTGTGTTCTATGCCTAAGACCAGGACATCATGTCAAAATATGCAGAGCAAACACGAAGTGTATTGTATGCGGTCAGCGCCATTCAGTGGTATTTTGTCCAATGAAGAAGTCTACGAGTAATAATTTGGCCAATAACACGACTAAGACTTCTGCTGCATGCAATGAAGATGCTCCCCAGAGTACAGTAGCGAACTTTTCTGCAGCGCCGAAAAGAAACACATGCACTACCTTACTGCAAACGGTGTCCGTGATTGTTTGCAACGGTGAAAAGCAAGTCACAATCCGAGCAATGTTTGATAATGGGGCCCAGCGCTCCTACTTACGGGAAGACGTCGCGCGTAAACTAAATATTTCGCCTTCAGGTAATGAAACAATAACTCACGCTTTATTCGGTGGAGTTCAATTGAATGCCAGTTTACTTAACCTGTATAGAATTAAGGTAATGAATTTAAATAGAAACTTTAGCTTTCCACTAACGGTCCTCGGACAAAAATGTATCTGTCGCGACATTCCAAAATACACTTCCACTGACCTTACTCCATTACTAACTAACCATAATATTACACTATCAGACAACAATGAAGCCGATGACATAGGTCTTCTGATAGGTGCCGATTTTTCAGGGTTAGTTTTGACAGGTGAAATGGTCAAATTAAAAGAATCTTTGGTTGCGGTTAAAACAAAGCTTGGTTGGACTCTTCAAGGCAAAATAAATAGTCCACCAAACACATGCTCTCAAATAACCACTAACATTGCTTTGTTTTCCTCTTCAGATATATCAAATTTTTGGTCTTTGGAAACATTAGGGATCAGGGATCCAGTCGAAACCAAGACCAAGCAGCAGTCTGAAGAAGAGGTGTTGGCAGCATTTGAAGAAAGTGTGAGCGTAAACAAAGAGGGACGTTTCGAAGTAAAGCTGCCATGGAAGGTATGTCATGACGAATTACTGAATAACTACAATTTAGCCTTTCGTAGACTTGAATCTGTAACAAAAAAAATAAAGTGCAACGGTTTATATGAAGGCTATAACAAAGTTTTTGATGAATGGCTTACCTTAGGTATAATCGAAGCAGTACCGAACCCTCACACACATCAAGACTCGTCACACTATCTGTCACACCATCCGGTAATTAGGGAAAAAAGTCTCACGACTCGAATAAGACCAGTATTTAATGCCTCGGCCAAAGATGAAAATGGCAAGTCATTAAACCTATGTTTAAGCAAAGGTGTCAATCTGCTCGATCAAATCCCTAAATTATTGAACGGTTTTCGTAGAGGGGTTATTGGCGTTACGGCTGACATCACGAAAGCTTTCTTACAGATATCAGTCTTACCAGAGGATAGAGATATGTTAAGATTTCTATGGTGCAAACAAGGCGAATTGACAACTTACCGTCACTGTAGAGTGGTATTTGGCTTAACTTGTAGTCCCTTCCTACTCTCGGCTACGATTCAACATCATTTGAATCAGGTGACAGGTGGCTTGCGTGAGACTGCAACGCTCCTAGCTAACTCTTTCTACGTAGATAACTGTGTAGTTAGCCTGGACACCGTGGAAGCTGCGCAAAAATTTCATGCCGATGCTGTAGAAGTGATGGGTAAAGCCAAATTCAACCTTACTCAGTGGGTAATATCTCCTATACCTGGTAAGCCCAAAAATGAAATCGTCTCGGTGCTAGGTCTAGATTGGCATACAGCAGAAGACCGGTTGAGTTGTCATATAGATGAAATACCACCGCCATGTGAAATAGGTAAGATTACCAAGAGAAGCGTCTTTAGCCCAACGAATTTACGATCCGATTGGGTTTTCTTCAGCTGTAACGTTAGTACCCAAATTAATCCTTCAAGAAGCATGGCGCCGCAAGCTAGACTGGGACGTAGAACTGCCTAGTGACTTAAGAACCAAATTTATAATCTGGTATGAATCCTTACCTGGCTTAAGGTCATGTAAAATACCTCGTCGACTAACTGATGCCGTTCTGGATGAATGCACATTACAGTTACATATGTTTTGTGATGCCAGCGGCCACGGTTATGCGGCGTGCGTGTACTTGCGAGCTGAGAGTAAGGGTAAGGTTTCATTACGATTAATTTCGGCAAAGTCGAGAATAGCTCCTCCAGAAAAACTTACTATTCCTCGGTTAGAGTTACTTGCCGCCTTAATAGGTTCTCGATTATTATCATCAGTTAGGAAAGATCTGAATCTAAAATGCGAGGAACGCTGCTGGACTGATTCTGGGGTAGCGTTGTGCTGGATCAAGAGAGAGTTACCATGGAACACGTATATAGGCAATCGTGTAAAAGAGATTCGTATAAATACCGATGTCAATAATTGGTTTCATATTCCAGACACCTCAAACTGGGCTGATATGGCTTCTCGTGGTTGCAACGCGGCCCACTTAGTTTCATCCCGCTGGATAGAGGGCCCCACGTGGCTAACATGGAAACCGGAAAATTGGCCAAGCTCGCCGCTTATCGTGGATGAAGCGCAAGTGGATCGTGAGCTGAGAAAGAAGGTGCTATGTAACGCAAATACCAGTCCCGCTGAAGGTATCATCAGTCAATTTCTGTATTTTTCAAAATATACGAAAATTATTCGTATGGTAGCCTGGATGTTAAGATTCGTGCACAATACAAGATCTAAAAATAAACTAATAGGAGAACTAAGCTACGAGGAGTATAAAGAAAGTGAGGAAAGATTAATTAGGATATTACAAGCGGAGAATATAGAATATATAGAAAGGAAGATACAAGGCCTAACACATTATTATGATAAAGATGGCCTGATAAAAATAAAAACAAAATTTCTACTTACCAATTTTCCAGAGAGCACGAAGGTTCCTGCTGTCGTGCCTGCAACGAGTCCACTAGTACGGCGTCTGGTGGAGCAGCGACACGCGCAGCTGCAGCACGCGGGCCTCGGCACTGTGTTGGCTGACTTGCGCACCAAGTATTGGGTTATAGGTGCGAGAAATTTGGTAAAGTCTGTCATCGCAAAATGTAATATTTGCATGCGTTACAGAGCTAAACCGGTGTGTCCGCCTGCGGCGCCCCTTCCTGTCGAACGCACAGAGTGCTCTGCAGCTTTTGAAGTTGCCGGCGTCGATTTGATGGGACCACTGTATTTACGTGGAGGGAGTAAATGCTGGATAGTACTGTACACATGTGCCGTATATCGGGCAGTACATTGTGAATTAACGCAGTCCCTATCCACAGAAGCATTTATAATGACTTTGCGTCGTTTTATAGCACGCAGAGGCAGAATAAAAATCTTAATCAGTGACAACGGCACAAACTTTGTTGGCACGAAGAACTTGTTGTCAGCACTGGACTGGGACGAGATAAAACGCTTTTCCACCATACAGTCTATTACATGGAAGTTCAACGCCCCAACAGCGGCGTGGTGGGGTGGTTTTTGGGAGAGGCTGGTACGGATAGTAAAGTATTTACTTAAAAGAATTCTTGGGCGAGCCTCAGTCACATACGTAGAGCTGGAAACCATCCTGTGCGACTGCGAAGCCACGATAAATGGACGTCCGTTGACTTACCTTGAAGATAACACCACGTGCACCCTGGAGCCCTTAACACCAGCACACTTCTTACAGCCGCTGCAGTCCAATGACGTGAGTGACCTTGATCAACTAGATGGTAAGAGTTTAAAAAAGCGACATCGTTATTTACAGAAACTGAGAGAAGATTTTAGACAACGGTTTCGTTCAGAGTATCTTACAACACTAGTCCAAAGGGGAAAGGAGAAGAAAGGAGACATAAAAGTAGGAGACGTTGTTCTAGTTGAGACGGAAGACAAGAGGGTTAAATGGCCTCTTGGGGTCGTGGAGGAGGTATACCAAGGAAAAGACGGGGTCAGCAGAACAGCCAAATTAAGAACGTCCGTTGGGTATAGAGTCCGTCCTTTTCAGCGCTTATATTTACTAGAGGCCGCAGATTCCAAGTCACAATTGCAGACAGGTAAGACATCCTTTGAAGTGAAACCAACAACTGCAGATCCTGTGGGTTCACTTGAAGTCAGACCTCAGAAGGCGATACGTTCAGGTCGCGTCGTTAAAGTGCCAAGTAGGTTGACCTTTTAAATTTTTTTGTTATATATTATGTCATCGGATTACGGGGAATACCCACCCTACAGATTAATACTACACTACACAATGTCTTATCTTTATTTTATGTGCATTTAAATTTTTAATTTTGCTTAAGTATAATTGTTTTGTTTACGAGTACCTACTTATAACAGAAAACTGAGTTATTGTTTCGTTTCCTTTTTTAGACATAGGTACTGACATAGAAGTAGGTACGGGAGGCTATGCGAGTATGCCTACTCTCTATTTGTGTTAGCATACAAAAGTGAATGTGTTGTATATAGGTAATTGTGTACGTGTTTTTTGGTGTTAGTATTCCTTTGGGTGTAGAGGATGTTGAGAACTTTTTTCTCCCATTTTTCGATTTTGTAATTTTTGAAATACTGTCATTGTCTTTGAATAAATGTTGTCGTCAAGTGTGTCTGTGAAAATTTTTACTTTCTTTAAAATATATAATAAATATAGGGAAATATGCCTAACTCTCCTGAGATAACCGGGGCACAGCCCCAACACTTCTTTTATAACTTACTTATATTAACAAAACTCTGACTCTTGCTTCCCGTCAACACCACCTTCCGCGAGCCTATCATTAGGCAACAATATCGGCAGAGGATACGTAGATCGCGACAGTCCTTAGTGACCCCCCCCCAACCAACTCACGCAGGACCTTCAAGACCTGCAAGCGGCGGTGTCTGAGCCGTCGCCTCTTTTGCTACCCCCTAATCGGCAGCCTTCTGCTTAGCCACGAGTAGGTTCTCTGTCAACATAGGCCGGCCCCATTTTGGTACCGTGCTTCTTCTAGTGCTTATGCCCTCTCCATGGGGCAGCGCTAACCGTACCTCTCCTGAGGTGTGGCTCTCCGCACTTCAAGCCAGTAGGGTCATTAGGACCAAAGGCTTAGACTGAGTTTAGTCGGTAGGTATGTTGGGTCGAGCCGCCTCGATTCACCAGGAGTCTGACATAATCACCGCATCTCTGCTTGCCGTTGAGGTGGTATCCATGATGGATTCTCAGCCTCCTCTCCTGAGGAAAAAAAAAAGACTCTTGCTTTTATTAACAAAAGCAAGAGCGTCGGTAACGCTGTGGTCTCAGCACTGGTCTTAAAATCGGATGATTCGGGAGCCCGGGATCGATCCTTTGTTTGGTACACACTTACTTGTGAAGAAGGTTCCGGATACTTCCTTTGTTCAACCGTGATATTTAATTTCCAAATATGGCCGCTTGGTATGATATCGAAACGATTTCTCAGCTAAGAAACCTAAATTGTAATGAGCTGTGCGATAAATAGATACAAAATTAACTGGCCGGTACATAGATGTTGCCTAAAAGTTCAAATTAACTGAATTATACTTCGAAGCTCGGTTAACTAGACTCGAAATGAGACAGAGCACAGTTGTTGTTACAATAAGCGTTTTGCTCCCAAATTGAATTACGCTGTGCGCGGAGTGGAATTCACGTGAGCCTATTGTGCTCGGTGCGTTTATATTTTCAGGTAGTATTATTTATTTAATATAGCCCACACGCAAAATAGGCGCTTAGACGTCGAGTAGCGGAAACCAGCCCGTTTTACCTATATACAGCCTTCAAGGCTGACAGCTTACCAACTTAAACCTTTATAAAGGTTATATATTTACATTGTTGTCTATATCACACTGTATGATTAATAATCAATCTACACTATTTTTTATTTGTTTTTTAATTAATAATAATAATGTATTTATTCAAGCCCCAAAAATAATATTATAAAGAGGATAAATTTGTATTTTTGTATGTAACGAATAAACCGATTTTAATAATTCTTTTTTCATTAGAAAGCTACATTATCACTGAGGCTATATTTAGTACTATGGCGGTAGAATTGCGAAAGCACGCCCCACCATGTGCCCCGTATGGGCCTAGAGAACTCAGGGGGGTTTTAGTGGGTAGGCCGGTCCTCTCAGACCGGAGAGCCCCACACACGGCCGCGCCTAGTTAGCGCGGTGTCACGGTGCAAAAGGTGTATTTCCCCTCTTAAAAAAAGGCTATATTTAGTACTAGATTTTGCGCTTATATTGCAAAAACGCTGGATGAACCCTACGAGATTGACCAAAATAATGTACTACAGTATTGTCCACCTTAAAAAGTTCAACAAAAAAGTCCGCTATGATACGAGTATATTATGTCTATCTCTTAGGGATAACCCACCATAACCATTTTTTCATAGCACCCGTGCGAAGCCGGGGCTGGTCGCTAGTGTATTATATAACTAAGAGCTCTATAAATAAAATCAAAATGCAATATTGTCTTTGTTTTTATGATATCGTATACGACGAACTTATAAACGTAAAGTAAAGAAATCATGTAAAATATCAATTATAATTTCGCAAATGCAAACCCATAGTATGTACGTTTCGAAAATCTATTTGATAGCTAATTTATTATCCTGTCCAGTGAGGCCTGCCCACAGATTATTTCACTCCGTTACTATCAAATTTGATTGACACTGATAGGTTGTGTAGTTGTATAGCTGCTATATTAAGAGTCTATATGACAATTATCTTCTTAAGCATTGTACTAACGCTATTGCTACGAGAGCACTGACATCAGATTTAACATAACAAAATGTTTGCTTCTAATTGATGTCATATCACACTTGATCTATACATTAATATTAAAATACTAGATGCATATGAATGTATATACGGTACACATACCAAAATACACATTTTTAAAATTTTTGTCTGTCTGTTTGTTCTAATCTTTGGAACGGCTGGACCGATTTGGACGGGTCTTTCACTGGCAGATAGCTTATGTAATAAGGAGTAACTTAGGCTACAAAAAAAAACTATTTTTTTTTATTACATTCTACGCGGACGAAGTCGCGGGCACAGCTAGTTACAAATATAACTAATATTTATAATAAATCTATTACGAGTATATTATATACTAGCTGACCCGTGCCCACTTTCGTTGCGCATAATATTAATAATCCCCGAAGCGAGCACGAACGCGATCCGAATTAAACCCGAAGCCATCGCGCGCCGTCCGCTGCCTGTTCTTTTCTCCGATTCACTTTGCAAAACGGACTACCACGTAAAAACCTTTTTATTTTTCGGTTTTTTATATAACCTATGACACTCAGCAATAACGTGGCCTTCTGTTGCTGAAAGAATTTTTAAAATCGGTTCAGTAGATCCTGAGATTACCCCTTACAATTTAACAAATATACAAATATACAAACACACAAACTTTACTTCTTTATAATATTAGTATAGATTCCAAAATTCTCCATAATTGTGAGCAACTTTGTGCATTTTTAGGAATTTCTTCAATGAGTGTAGGCTACATCCTGATATTGAAAAAACTAGTCGAGAACTTGCTTAAGCCGTCGGTTCTTATTGTCGAAGATCGCAAAGAAGTATCAGAGCAAAGATCTACATGGTAAGTTTTATCAGGCCTTGAGAGGACGTGATGTAGTGTAGTCAACAATATTATCTGATAGATAGATAGATAGATAAAACGTTTATTCAGGCAAAAACACACTAAACACAATGTATACACATAAATAAAAATCTAATAAAAAACGGTAAGAATTAGATGTGCATGTGTGTTGCAGTGCCTGAAAGGGCACTGATTTTCAGCCATCATCCTATGAGGAGAGTAGAGGGCTACGAAGTTACAAATAGCATTCTACAAGATTGAGACTAAGAAAAGAAGAATAAAAAATCAAAAGAAAATATCTATCATGATTGTAATAACATTTGTTTGGCATTGCTACTTGACATAAAATATGTATCCACTATAACACGCTGTGACATCACTTGTTACGTATAATAATAATTAATATACATAACCTATATTTCAAAAGTATACACTCGAGAAACATAAAAAAAAACATATACAAATAAAACTATCGACCTACAAATAATGGGCAGTTGTTTCCTTCAAGCAAATTAAGCTTTTGGTGCTCCAGTAATATATTTTTTAATTTATTACTGAAAGTAATCCTGCACATGTGATTCCTTAGAGGTGGTGGAAGATCATTCCAGCATTTTGTCGCTTGAAATCGGAAACTGCCCCTAAAAGCTACGGTTCTATGAGTATGTCCCGCTAGGACAATTCGCGCAGTTCTGGGACCATATCTGGTAGACGCATTGGTGAATATCAGCTTCTTATGAAGGTATTCAGGTTTTTGGTATCTTATGACATCAAAAACAAGACACAACAAATGCAGTCGTCTTCTCATTTCCATTCGCAATATACTGGCAACATTTAAAAATGGCGAAATATGGCTTCTCGCTGGTACATCAAAACAGTATCTACAACATGCGTTTTGAACTCGCTGTATTAGTCGCTTTGAACGCGCCACAGAAGTCGAGGGCCATATAACACATCTCCATAATTAAGTACCGTAAGCACTAAAGATTCGCAGAGAATCACCCGGACTTTTTCACACAAATACCGCCTAATTTTGTAAAGAATTGTCAGGCGATACATACATATCCTAACAAGATTAAAAATATGTGTTTCAAAGCGTAACTGGGCGTCAAAAATAATGCCAAGATTTTTGGATTCATATCTCTGATTGTTTCATCTTGCCAATGGTGAATTTGTCAATCTATACGGCCTTTTCGAGTATAATACGTATTATGATTCTCCGCCAGAGCCAGCTCTCGAAAATGGTCGTGCGTTGCTATATTGACACCATTCTATAATCACGGATAAGGCTATTGTTTGCAATAAGCCTGATATCGCATCGAAAGATATTAATGATGTGTGAAAAATATCCTTATCACCACTCTCATGACGAGAATCTCTTAAAAGCTGAGAAGGACAATGACAGAACAATTATCTGCCGTCGTAGCTTATTTGTCGAAGTATGACATTTTGACAGATAAATAATAGGAATGACATCTGTCAAAACGAACTTAGATTGTGAAGACTTTAAGCAAGCATTTGCCGCCCGTATGTCCCAAACGTTTACGTAGCAGAGCGCGAAACAAAAACATGGTGTGTGGCCAGTTTTAAAAATTAAGACCAGTAGTCTAGAAAATGGTTTTAACGCATAAATGAATTTGTTTTTGTTAGAGGTTGGAATTTTGAGTGTAGTGTCTATGCTTCTCCGTAATGGCACATTATATAATAAAGTTTTTTATTTCGAGTGTCAATGTATCAATTTCAAGTGTCAAGTATAAAAGTTTGTTAGTTTAAATGTTTTGGTTTTATATTGAGCAGAATTGTTATCCAGAATTGTAAGATATATTTTAAAGATATTTTGTGCTTTGATTATGATTTATGTTTTATGTTATTATGAATTGTGAAACTAATAATGAGCTGATAATAACTTAGTATTTATAATTTAGAGACTGAGCATTTTTTATTATCTTCGTATTGAATATATTTTCTTCGTAGTTCATATAATCAAGAATTGTAAGATATAGGTACTTATTTCAAAAGATATTTTGTGCTTTGATTATGAATTATGTTTTATGATATTTATTATGAATTGTGAAACTAATGAGCTGATAACAACTTTGTATTTAATTTTTTTAGAGATTGAAATTTTGTGTGTGAAGTGCTTGTGAAATGTTGAAATGCTTGTATATTTGTTAAATTGTAATCTCCGGATCTAAAGAACCGATTTTAAAAATTCTTAAAATTTAAAAATTCATCAATAGAAAGTCACATTATTGCTGAGTGTTATAGGTTATATAAAAAACCGAAAAATAAAAAGGCTTTTACGTGGTAATCCGTTTTGCAAAGTGAATCGGAGAAAAAACGGTCGATAAAAGCGTATCTTAGTTCTAGAGAAATGATGTGGAGCTTGAAAATGCCTACGAAAAAGTCAACGACAGCATATGTCTAACTTTTATATTTAAGTTACAAAAAATAGTTTTTAATATTAGTATAGATCATTTTTAATATTAATAAAATAATTTAAATCATTAGGTCATATTTATTAGCCATATATTACCAAAAATTATGAGTCTTTATGAAAATAATTACTTATTTATATTATGAGTCTACACTCATCGTCTTAAGTGGGAAGGCCAAAGCCAAATATCAATATAAAAAATATCATTATCAAACCTAAACGTCATATACGAGTATCGTTATCAAAATATCGTCACATTAAAATTTACGTTTATTGTAATTTAAATACTCCAAGTCAAAAGAAACCTTAACAAGGCTAATTTATTGAGTTTTTTTTTTCAAATTAGGTAAATACTGTATAAATAATATTTACAATGTAACTTAGATATTTTTTAGTGTCGGAATAGTTATCGGTGAACGTTGACGGTACGTGAAAGGCAAAACGCGGTATCAATTCGTCGCCAACGCCGCAAATGGGCGAATCTTTTTTAAGAAAATTGTTCAGGAGAGCAAAAAAACGTTTTTTTTTCCCGATCGCGTGCATATTTTAGCTGTATTTCTATTTAGAAAAAAAACTATTATAATGATAAAAATCAATTGTAATAGTATACTATGGAGACGTAGTTACTAAATTAATACAGCAGTAATATTTTACATTGCTGTATTTTAGACTGTTTTGTATGAAGTTCGCCCCTTTGCGGCGTCGGAGACAAATTTATGTCTAACTCATACCTGTCATTTACTTAATCAGTGTGTAAGCGAGTTAGTTTATTATTAATTCATATTATGTCATTTGAAACATAATAAATGTTTTAATCAATATTAATTTAAAGTCTGTTAGATATGGGAACGTTTCTTCCAATAGCTATTTGCAAAATAATATGACAGTAAAGACCTACATACATCTCATCGACAAAACAAACAGTTTATTCATTAATTACACTGATGACGAGTTACACTAAAACGAGTGGCTCTATAAAGCAAACATGTGCTTTATGTCGGCACACCTCTTGTACACGAGTGGAAATCATACATTAAGCCATCACAGTAAACTGTCATTCTGCCCTAACAACCTCGTAAAATAACTAATCATTGCCTTCTACTGTGCTATTTCACCACAATTTAATAATACGATACGTCTGTCAAACTTTTGATGTCCCCTTTTTATATTTTCATCAAAACAACGTTAGTGTTGCAGCGGCAAAAAACTAAAATGACAACGTCGCATCTCTATTTTGAAGTATTAAAATCTATTTTTGCATGCGGCAACACAGCGCGAGGGGCAAATAAACATTGCCTTTATAAACAAACGTGCTAGCTAATGACGTCATTGAGATACCCCAGAGGCACTTTCAGTATTAAAATGATAAACGGAGGTCGCTATCGAGTATGGAAATCTTCCAATTTATTATACGATAGGTCATTATTCTATTAGGTAAACAAAATTTCGGGGGTTAATAGAGACATCGCAGTTATTACGCACAATAAATGCGTAAAGGGTGGAGTCCTTCGAAACGCAAATTATTGTTGATGTGATTATTGCATTTTTTTGTTATTTAAACTATATTCAGATGTAAATATCATGTATCATAATTCGAATATATTTTTAATTATTTTTTTGTATGTATCGAACGCTTCACATCTGTCATGTCGAGTATCACAAAGAAAAGGTAAAATATCGATACGTTGCGTCTCAAAGGGCGTAACCGCCAAAATACAACTTTTCAGTAGAGCCAAAAAACTAAACATTAATTTTGTATTTGTTATAACTTTGTTGTTATTAAACTTATAAATATGATTGTTACATCAAAAGCCTTTGACTTTCGTGGTGTACAACATTCATACATCATATTTTAAGAAATATTAATAGTTCAAAAGTTAACTGGTGAATACGCCTCACAAAATACCACTAGGTTAGTAGCGTAGGACGCTATCGCCAATTTTAGGAATAAATATTGTAGTTGTAACCCCCTGTGATATTATTCTTTTTAATTTTTTTTAGTAAATGGTTCAATTAAGCAACTCTTAGTCCATCAGAGACTTGTATTTTAAAATAATATCAATAATTTTATTTTTAGATTTATGTAGTGACAAAATTTAAGAACTTTATACTTAATCTGCTATTCTTTTGATTCATGGATTAAAGATATAGGAAATGACATAAAAAAAATTGACCAAAAAATATGACTTTATATGAGAGCGTCGTTTACGTCCGACACTCTGATGAAGTCTAATTATGATTGCTTTCACATCCAAAAACACGAAAAAAACTGCATTATGATCTTTGGATTTCGCGGTCGTATTCACCTTTTTTTCAGAACTTGAGAATTTTAAATACACAGTTCGGTAGCGAAGAAAAAACTGGATATGATGGCATTCAAAAGTCATTTTTGGCAAAATGGCGGTTATGCCCTTTGAGACGCAAAGAATCGATATTATGTGGTCGGCTTCACTCAAAAGAAGCACACAATGCCTTTGGTTTTTTGAGTTTATTACTTTACAAGATTTTAGTTAATAGATTGGTACAATAACTGTAGCTTTCTATACATCAAATAACTGTAAAAAACTATAGCAAGCTCATTGTAGAGGTATTGATCGCTTAGATCCTCTCTGAGTCTACTATTTTGTATTCGTTGTCAGACGTAGATACTACAATCATGTTGTCGATTTTGTTAAATTATCATTAAAAATTGACAATGCATTAAGGTCGAAATTTTAAGTTCTGCATTTAAAAATGTACGGCGGTGCTACGGCGTCATAGCAACTGGCGTAGCTCTTATGATGCCAGTTTGCTGTACGATATTCAATGTTATTAGGTGGGATGCAATATAAATTCCTCAAAGTTTGGTCAAAGAAAAAATAGCCCTACCTACTCCGAACACTGGTAAAACGGTTTTGTTTAATGTATTTATGATTAAAACTAAAACCAAAATTAAAGTTCTCAAGGGAACAAATGATAATTATTGCCAAACACGGAAACGTCACAGAAGTCGTTACAGCGGCGCGTGTTGCGCGAGCAATTACAGCTATTCATATTTTTATTAACGATATTGGAAACAGCGGTCGACGTAAACACAAAAAAATTGAAGTGCAAACAAGAGCTGCCGTTCGAAGAGTGCCTGCTTACTACGAATGTCGCAACAATTTGAAATAATATTTTTGTTCCTATAATTTTACTTTCTTCTACAATGTCTCGGAAACGGTATAGTTTCTACAAAATTTGGATTATAATATACTAGCTTTCTGCCCGCGGCTTCGCCCGCGTGGATTTCGGGATTGGGTGTATAGAGGGTTAAGGGTCATAGCTTTTGCCCACGGCTACATATACGCGGAAGTCGGTTTATGGTGCGAAGATTTTATCGCGCTTCCCGTGGGACTATCCGTTTTTCCGAGATAAAAAATGCCGCAAAACTCCTCAAGAATCACTCTATCTATTGATGAAAACCGCATAAAAATCTGTGCAGTAGTTTTTGAGCGAAGCCTTTATTGCGCATCCCGTGGGATCTGTCGATTTTTCCGGGATAAAAAGTAGCCTATGTTACTCGGGGAGAATGTAGCTTTCCAAAGGTGAAAGAATTTTTGAAATCGGTCCAGTAGTTTAAGCGTGAAGAGGTAACAAACAAACAAACAAACAAACAAATAAACAAACAAACAAACAAACACACTTTCGCATTTATAATATTAGTTGGGATGTTTTGAAATCGCAATCTATTTCGACAATAATTTTCATATAGATAAAGGTTGTTAGGGTTCTGTACCTCCAAAGGTAAAAACAGAACTTTATAGGATCACTTTGTTGCCAATCCGTCCGTCTGTCAAGATCCTTTTTCTCAGAAATGCGTTGAGATATCAAGCTGAAATCAATATCACATACTCAGGTCTCCTATTTCACAAAACAGTGAAAAAAAACAAATTTCTAAATCGACGCAATGAAAAGATATGGCCATTTATGTTCCATTTATATTGCATATTATGATTTTGCAAGGGAATTAAAACCTATAGGGTACTTTCAAAGACCTAGAATCATGAAATTTGACAAGAAAATATAGGTAACTGTTCTGTATAAAAACCGGAGACTGTATTTTAAAGTGGTCTGTTTGGGTACTTATTTGTACCGGAAAAATAGCAGTGTTCGCATTGTTATGTTCGGTGTGGCGGTACAGGCAGTGAAATGTTGCCACATGTTGACAACATAGAGTGTTGTTTTCATGGGGGTTGGAGATATACTGTGTTACCACTGCGAGTGTTACCACATATGTACTATCAAGTCTACTTGTTTGAGAATAAATCACATTAAAAAGTATTATTTATTTATTGTATATAAACCGTGAATAATTTAAATATGATAGTATAAAAAAAACTGTTCATGTTATTTCTAAAATAATTGCTATATTGTCTAAGCACTGATTGATTGATTATTTTTTCAGTCGATAGACGCCCACCACTTGACATTGGCCTCCTCTAAGGAGTTTGACACCGGTGGGTCTGGCGCAGCCAGCGTCTTTCTGCGATCTACCAATCGAACACTTTTCCCTACCGCGACTTTCAGTTCTAAGAGCAATATGCCTTAAGGTTCACAATTCTTCGGACAATATCGGATGCCCTAGGCCTTCTGCGGATTTCATTTTCGGTTTCTGATATGACCAAGGATTTTTTTGACTAAATGATATGATTCTAAGCGAAACGTTTTACTGTCCATACTCCATCGGTTATAAATTTACTCTTGTAAGTAAATTAGAAACTCGTTCGAAATTAACTGAACAATGCACGACTATAATGAACAGAAATTATGGCCGAAACTAAAACGAAACCTGCAATCTGGGCTTATTAGAAATATAAGAACTCACTGCAACATACAAGTGGAACATATAAGGGAACGTACCCATACTACGTGACCCATATTTTACAATTTTTACCCCCCTCCCCCCCCTCGGTGACTACCCGTAGTATATGCTAAGACCCCCTCCCTCCCCCTCTAGTTTTCACGTAGTAATTCATAAATATGGTTTTGAATTATTTTTTGCAAATAGAAAGTTTAAAAAAAAAATTAATTTAATTAATTTTTTAGTGCCAATCTGACACAGTTCCTCAATTTTTAATATTGTGAGACGCTCCAGCTCCTTTGGATTTTTTTTAAATTCATTCCTTAAAGGAACCCAAAATTCATTAGTCTTTTTTTGAATTGCCTGCATTGACAAGGAATCCTTGTAGCATTTAATAAATGCATTGTACAATCGATCGTACAACGACATGATTGCACAGGTATGTATTACACTATGGACTACACTATAAAATATCAGCTTTGTATCAGCTGACGTTCTGACATATGTGCGTCAGTGTTGCCACCTATGAGTTTGAATTTTTTTTAATCATTTATTTTAACGGCTCTTGATACAGGTCCTTTTAAGCCCTAATGAGTTTGAAAAGCGCTAACGTTGCCCGCCATATTTGAATATAGCTCGCAAAAACGCGAGATTTTCCTAAAGTATATTGATTACGTGACGAAAACTTAAGGCCCCCCCCCGCCCCTGTGCCCAAGCGTGGTATTTTGACGACCCCCCTCCCCCCCTAAACGGGTCACGTAGTATGGGTACGTTCCCTAAAGTGGTAATTTATCTGAGTGTAATGTGATCATTGGAGTAACCTTGCAATCAAATCATTGGATGAAGCGAGAATCCTTAGTACTTATCGTATTAAAACCACGCTAGCGACTCACTCGATGGCAATTGTCGGAAACAAACACATTTATAAAAAGCATGTCCGATTTCCACAACGTAAGCTTACCTGCGCCGTTATACGTGTTATTAGCAGCCATATATCAAAATATTGTAAAGCGAGGGTAATTTCACCCTTGTTTGCTGACCGTATTTTCAGTTTGTTAGTTTTTAATCGGGGACTTGACTCGACCTGCTCACTTAGTGCATTGTCCTTAAACGATAAAGTACGTGGCACAGTTTATATGGCAGTTTGGCGAGCGGCGATCGACTCCATAGGTGATGGTCAAAATTTGTATGGAAGGTGGGCCTGAGTAATGTGCAGCGACGAAATTTTACCAGAGAAGAGTATTAATTATTGTTGATAATCTGGATAAAGATTAGATTTTAAATATCTCCCGCTTTTTTTGTAATTAATCATTTAAATTATTTAATACTAGCAAGTTGATGGAATCTTTTTTTTAAGTTTTTTTTCTTTTTATTAATTTGCTCAAGACATGCTGTCAAAGTCGCATTGACAGCGGACGAATGTCATCATTGGTCACAGACTATGTACATTCAGGGTGGTCAGTAACACAACATGTCTAGAACTTCATGAATTTATAATTACTAAATTACATTTCTTTTGTTAACTATATAACCGTTTTTCAATAAGATTTAAATAAATTATTATTTTATATACTTAATTAAATAATTTAACCACGTTTTGGGATGTGTTTACTTTAATATCTAGGTAATTTCAAACATAATTTACAGAAAAACGGGGGATTTAAAAAAAATATAATACATTGTAAATTGATGAACATAAAATTACCTATCGATTGATATATGTTACATCTCTGCACATGATTGGGGCCCACTTTTTGTCCATGTCCTTTTCGATGGTATTGTTCTCCTTGACGAGCTGATCGCGAATATAAAGTCGCCGCTAGGGGACTCTTCAAGAAGAGGCAATCGTTGACAGTTGATACCGATAACTTCAGATAAACTACCTTATAACTACCTAACTAACTACCATATAAACTGTGCCATGCATGTACTTTCATACCTGAATATAATAAAAATAGTAGATTGTTAACCGAGGGTGGAAAGAATCAATTCCCGAGGTATTTAGACGCCCGAGCGCAGCGAGGGCGGCTATAGTCCGAGAAGGAATTGATTCTTTTCACTTTTCACTTCGAATATATGAGGAAAATAAAACATTGGTTGTTTATTTAATCTATTTATTGATAATATATGATAATATCAGTAGACCATCAGTAGGCAGAACACAATTTGCCTCGTCTTTAATTGAATCTGGTGTCAATATTTCGGAATCGCTTGAACTCATTTTTAAAATTAAAATCTTAACTAGTATAAGAGATTATTTGAATTTTTTCAAATTCCGTCACAGATATATATAATAAATTCACATCCCGCCAATTTAAGTCGACTGTTTAATTTTAAATATGGAACTCACCGCGTGTTTGTTGCGGCTTATTCCGCTGGAAGTAGTTTGCGCTAAGTTCACACTGGCTGTTTAGAAACTCACATGGCCGCAGCATTTTTTTTTTGTAGTTCACAGCTGACAGTTCGTAGCTGACATTCGTAGTTCTATTTTTAAAGTTCATTCCGGCCCTTGGGTGGGAAGTAAATTGTATGAGTTTTTCCCTCCCTATGTCGGGAAGCAGCATTTTCCACCCAATAATCAGATCAAAACAACATAACTTTCCGAGTATGAGAAATGAAAAAAACTTTTGGTAACTTTATGATAACCAGGTTTTCACAGGAAATATAAAGAGAAAAGCTCACTGCAAAAGTATGATTAAGTATTACATACATACATACGCCTCTTTCCCGTGGGGTAGGCAGAGATCACCAGTTTTTCACTTGCCATAATTCAAACATATTTCCTTAACTTTTTCGACTTTTATTAATACTTTTATCTACTATCATGCTATTAATCCTCTATAAAAGAACCTAAAACAATTAGCTTATTGCCAACATTAAAACACTCAATGATATTATGATCATTATATCATCCAAACGCGTGATATTATGAATTTCAAAAAAAGAACATTCTCATGCAATGACATTTTCATCACCAGATCGCAAAAAATTTGAAAAAAGAACAATAAATTGTAGACTAATTCGTAATTTCGGATTCTCGTCTTATCGTGGTATTTCCCGCCATTTTTTCACTCGAATATTGGAAATTTTAAGTTCTATAGAATATAGAAATAATGAAGTGGTGAATATAAATATTCCAAGTACATCAGGATCTGCCAACATTCAACAAGGTGCAAATGTTCAAGTGCATTTCAATAATTGTACGATCCAAAATGTTATTAATTATAACAATAAATAATTCTTTTACTTATTAAGGTTTGTTTATTTTACCTATGGTATGAGAATCTTTTATAAAGGATTCACATCATGATTGTAGATAAAGTCTTGTATGCAACTGTTATAATTAGGTATTAAAACACTCATGTGATATTATTATCACACTCGGCTACGCCTCGTGTTATAAACCCACATTCGTGTTTTAACACTCCTGATTATACAACAGTTGCATAAATAACTATTATGCATGCTTGTCGTGTTATGAGTACTCTGTATCTCTGTCGATAGAATAGTCATGCATTATTAGTTGGCTCATAGGCCAGTCATTAAAGCCTGAAACCCGAAAGAAGTTAGTAACTCGCTAAAATTTTGAGGGGTCATTAAGGAAGGTGAAATACCTTACCGTGTGATTTTGCAGCGCTCTGGGGTGTACGGAAAGGGTTGAAAGGGATGAAAAGTGATTTTTGTTAATAGCATTGTCAAAAAAATTAGTAACACGCTGCAAACTTAGAATTAGGTTGTTCTCATTGTTTTGTAACGTGTATTAATTTTGCAGCGTTTTGCAATGTACGGAACATTGTTTATTATTAAAAACAGTAAAATTTGTTAATAACATGGGTAAAAAAATTGGTAACACGCTGCAAATTTGGAATTAGGTTGTTTTCATTGTTTTGTAACGTGTATTAATTTTGTAGCGTTTTGCAATGTACGGAACATTGTTTATTATTAAAAAACAGTAAAATTTGTTAATAACAAGGAGATAAAATTAGTAACACGCTGCAAAAACTACTTTTTTCACCCTTTCACCCTTTCAACAAATTTCATTGTTTTTTAATTATAAACAATGTTCCGTATGTTGTAAAACGCTGCAACATAAATAGACATTACGAATTGGTAAGAACAATTTGTGTGTGCGGTGCTGGCAACATTTTCTCTACATTGCAACTCGTTACTACTGAAATAATTGTTTATATAGTACCTATTAAACAATCTTCCGTTGTTACAAAACACTGCAAATTTGATAGTTAAAAATGCTGTACACGAGGTAGGTAATTACAAATTTACAGCGAGTTACTATTTTTTTTACCCTTGTTATTAACAAATTTCATTGTTTTTTAATTATATACAATGTTCCGTTTGTTGCAAAACGCTGCAAAATTAATACATGTTACAAAACAATGAGAACAACCTAATTCCAAATTTGCAGCGTGTTACTATTTTTTTACCCTTGTTATTAACAAATTTTACTGTTTTTTAATAATAAACAATGTTCCGTACATTGCAAAACGCTGCAAAATTAATACATGTTACAAAACAATGAGAACAACCTAATTCCAAGTTTGCAGCGTGTTACTAATTTTTTTGACAATGCTATTAACAAAAATCACTTTTCATCCCTTTCAACCCTTTCCGTACACCCCAGAGCGCTGCAAAATCACACGGTAAGGTATTTCACCTTCCTTAATGACCCCTCAAAATTTTAGCGAGTTACTAATTTCTTTCGGGTTTCAGGCTTTAATGACTGGCCTATCATGTATAGATACAGATGATGTATAGATTATGTAATCTTAATGCGGTTCACCGCATTATATCAATTAAGACATTTATACCCTTTTCTATGGTTCCTGCCATTACTTTTCTTTCGATATCAGACTCTTACTTACCACCTCTTGTAAGCATAGATCCCAGATACACAAGCTTTTTCATCTGTTCTAAGTATTCACTTCCGCTCATAATCTTACATTTTAACATCTTTTAGAGTCATTCTAGAAAGGGAATTGGTACCCTACAACGCACGAACGAATTAAAAACAAAATCAAAATGAATGAAATCGAAATGAAGTTCACACTTTGACAGTCACACCTAGAACTTTCGTAAGTCCCGTCCCTCAACAACTGCAGCCCTTCACAACTGTTATGATTAAGATACAAAATTAATATTTGAATGGTTTTAATTAACTTAAATCCGTGTTTTCACACGCAACCGTCACACAGTGTTATCTGAATGTCATTTATTACGATTACATTTAATGCGCGAGTGGACTGTTGTGATACTAGCTTTAATTAATTAAAGTTTTACACATGTAGCTTCCGACATGCTTCTAATAAAGTTAGAATTAGTGATGCAATGGAATTGTCTTAGCGGAAACAGAAACGTAAACAGATGTCAAAAGTAAATTTTAGCAGAAACTGAAATGGAAACGGATGCAGAAACTGAAGTGTAAATAATATGAGAAAAAAACAAATTTACAAATATATTTCTTTATTAAGTATCAAATACACCAAATCTAGATTAGAAATAGCTACTATAGAAAACAATATTGCAACTTTGCAACTGAACATTTTATTATTATTCAAAATTTTGTTAAAGTTATCCTTATCCTTACTAATATTATAAATTGGAAAGTGAGTTTGTTTGTTTGTTCCGCTTTCACGCCGTAACTACTGAACCGATAGCTTTAAAATTTTGCAGACGTAAAGATAAAACTCCGGATTAAATAATAGGCTTCGCTCAAAAACTACTGCATAGGTTTTCATGCGGTTTTCATCAATAGATAGAGTGATTCTTGAGCAAGGTTTTGTGGTATTTTGTATCTCGGTAAAACGGATAGTCCCACGGGAAGCGCGATAAAACCTTCGCGTTATAAACCGACTTCCGCGCATATGTAGCCGTGGGCAAAAGCTATGACCCTTCACCCTCTATAGACCCAATCTTTTGATTCGTTATAAATACGAAATTCAAAGTTTGTAAAAATTGCGTCGAAAATTCCTCAGTTGTTAAATGCTCCTTTATGTACCTAGTAAATACAAGAGAACATCCTGTTATCAAATTCTCTAATATTTAAATTAAATATTTAAACTTAATGTCGAATGGATAGAAGAATGAATAAATATACCTGGTTAATTACCACCATCCAACTTTGTATGTACATATAATACTTTTGTTGTAAGTTCGTTAATGGTAAGAAAGTTAATACATCTGTGATTAAATATAGCACAATAGCCATTTTGTTCCTAACAAATCAAAAATCAAATTAAAATAAAGCTAAGACGGAAACTCAAAATATCCATTGGCTGTGGACCATCAGCTATAAATATAATACATTTTTATATCCCTAACATTACACCAATTTCATGGTCAATGGTCAATAAAACGTTTTTTCAGCTAGCAACCCTTACACCCGGATGGTCTACAAAACACAATAAATTCGCTATAAAAATCATAACGACGTACAAAAGACGAAATGATATAATAATATAGCTATCGATAAATTTCTTTTTAACTCTGTTGTTAACTCTAATAAAGAGGTTGTAAAATTAATTAAAGCCACCGGGCATTTTGGTAAGAAATTAAAAAAAGGAACAGTTACTGTCAATTGGTAGGAAAACAATAAAAATCGTGTCCCCCGATGGGCCGTTGATTGAGAAAGATGAGAGAGACTCTGTGAGAACGCGCTCTACGAAGTGAAGTGAGCGTTTACAACGACCGATTAAGATCGTTATATCTACAATAGAAAAAATAAACAATATTATTCCCCATTAACTGACAGAATAAATAAAGGTAAAATTTGTGAATGTAAAGTGTTTTGAATTACTACTTTCTGGTGGTCCTGGTCAAACTCACCTTACCTGCTCGCGGTCACAAGTCTCTATGATTTCCAAACAGTGTGCAGATCTTATACACTACTTGCCGTTTTCAACCAATTATATAATTAGTGTATTAATGACGGTTTTAAAATTAATAATAATAATAATAAATATTTGTTACACTTACACCAATTAGCCTAGCCCAAACTAAGCTCTGTAAGGCTTGTGCTATGGGATCTAGGGTAACGGATAGACATACATATATTATACATATATAAATAATTTTTATAGAAATATATATCAACAACCATAACTAAGGTACAAATGCTCGCATTCATCACACAAACATCTGCCCCCACCGGGACTCAAACCCGGACCTCAGAGATGGCGACACCTTGAAACCGGTGTACTATCCACTCGACTATGGAGGTCGGTTTTAAAATTAAGTACTGGTCACGCCACTTAAGAAAATTTTACTGAAGTGAAATTGAAAAGTAATAACTCACATGCGTTGTAAGATTGGAGGAATAAGAAACCAGAAAAGAAGACCTGGTAAGATTAGTGTTGCCCAAATTCAGTCTTGGTCTTGCAGTCTTGGTCTTGTTCTTGCGTTTTTGCAAGACCAAGACCAAGAACAAGACCGCGTATTTTTAGCAAGACCAAGACCAAGACTGACCGTGCAAGACTTGAGCAAGAACAAGACATAGCCTGCAAGACTCTTGCGTCTTGCAGCTAGGACTTAGCGCTATTTCACTGAGTAGTTAGGTGTAACAGTTCGGTGTATAGGTAGGTACGCTTAGGAATTCTATGAGACGCAAAAAACTGTATCAAAGAATATGAAAAACTGGACCTATGCGCATTACGATTAATACCATAAACATAGCGAATAAAAATTTTAGACCCAAGGCATAAGGCTCAGACTTTTGACCTGACAATGTGGGGGAAGCAACTTAAAACAGAAAGTCTGCGCAAGTTCAATGAACTTTATGAAGAATATAAAAGTCTACACTCACTGAACAAATCTCTGGAATTACCAGAAAAAGAAAATAAAGTATGTGATGAAGATGAAGACGTAATAGACTTTGATAAACTCTATGAATGTCCCTCGACGTCATCTGGATCTTGTCTTCAAGGCTTAGTGATAGACGAGTTGGAGGAGTACCTGAGAAAACCAAGAACTGCCAGCTCGGAAGACATTTTAGATTGGTGGAGGACGCATGAGACAGAGTATCCGATTTTATCGAAAATGGCCCGTGATTTTCTCTCAATACCTGCAACTTCAGTACCTGCTGAGAGGTTATTTTCTAAAGCATCATTAGTAATTAGAAAACATAGAAATAGGTTAAGTGGTGAGTCAGCCAGATGATTACTTTGTATTAATTCTTGGTCAAAAAAATTATATAAAGTTTCATAACCTAATGATAAAGCTGTTGATTTGTGTTGTATTTTATTTTTTATTCAAATAAATGATAAATCGTAAAACTCTTTTATTAAATTTCTTATAAGTTGAGGGTTCAATCTCTTTCTAGACAGATAAGTATTGTTCTTTAAAATACAGACAAGTTATTGTAATTAATTTGTTTTTTTACATGTTTTAGTAAATGTAAGCTTATAAATCATAAATGTTTATTAAGAAACAGTTACTTCCATGGAAAACGACATATAGGTCAGTTGATTTTTCGAATTTCTTATCAAATCTTCAGTTATTTATTAATCTGCTTGATCTTTACTATGGCTATGTTAATTCAAGCTCACAATGATCCAATTCTAATACGTTTTTCTAAGATTTAAAGTAAACTTTAATAAATAGTAATAGACTAATAGGTAATTGCAAGACTTGCAAGACTCTTGCTGCAAGACCAAGACCAAGACCAAGACTGGGAGCGCAAGACCAAGACCAAGACCAAGAAAAAAAAAAAAAAAAAAAAAAGTGTATTGGCGCAAGACCAAGACCAAGACTGGCTAAGTCTCGTCTTGTTCTTGCATTTGGGCAACACTAGGTAAGATGCCCCTGTATGTATTGATGGCTGGTTCAGCGGTTGCGGTGGCTCCTCGAATGCCCAGTCAAATCGTCAACGACGCTTACCACTACTTTATGCGGTGTCACCGGGTTCAAAACTTTGCACACGCGAACTGTGAGATGGGTTTGCCCCGGGGCGGGTGAATTAAGCGGTTACCGCAAGTATGCGAAATTATCGAGTTGATAGATTGAAGACGACGTTAGCGCGGCGCCGGAGTTATCGCCATCTTGATATTACTTTTATCGCGGCGCTGTCGTCGCGTCTCAGGTTCGGGGATAGGTCAATGGAAGGGGTAGGTATTTTATATAAGGCCAATAGGTGGCGCTAACAAGTACACAAAATAATTTTAGTACATACAATGGTATTCATGCGTGTTTTCCTTGTATTATTCAAAATAATTTACTTATAAAAAAGCATTAATATTATAAATACTTAATTAGATAAATATACAAACTATGTAAAAGGCTCTTGTAAAACGCGTTGTTGTAATTATGTAGCTGAAGTCTTCACAATCTTAAGCCTAATTTGACAGATGTCATCATCAAAGTTTATGTCATAATGACACCTGTCAAAACGGACTTCTTAGTTTGTTTTTACCGGAGGACTTTTTATTAGTTTACTTGGGTACCTCCATCTTACCTATTGCTATCGCAAAATAGCAGTGTTCACATTACTATTCTTCGGTGTTAAGGTTAAGATAGGCAGTGAAATTAATAGATTAGAATTATATGAACAGTAAAGTAAGAATACCCATAACCTACGACCGTACATGAATGTATTGGAGGAAGCTAGTGTAAGTAAGAAACTTTGATATCTGACAACCCCCATTGGAAAGGGGCGTGAGTAGGCTTTATATTTAATTTCACATATTGGCAACGTATGGTTTTGAAAATTTGCTGCAGATCCTACAGAAACTACATCGCACTAATAATACAATAGTGTATCAACTCAAAACGTCGTACTTGACATAATACTATAAACACACGCAAAATTTGATTCCTCACGCGTGATCAAGACCGTCGTTCGATTAGTGCAAAAACAGAATAAGGATAAATTAAAAAACTTATGTGACAGTTATTCAATTTGCAACTATTACATGAAGTACGTTTTTTGTTGATTCTGAAAAATGTTCGATTCTGAGTTGATACACTATTGTATTATTAGTGCGACATGTACTATATGCGACTGAAACCCACGTATCAACAGATGGACAGTTTGCTTTTTTGCCAATATATCATATAAGAAACGTCGTGACGTGTAAATAGCCTCACACCGATGCTAGTCTGAGTCACTCATTAGACCCAAGCTGTGCTTTAATCAGTGAGAATAACATGTAATTAGTTGATCTCGAGCCTGCAACTAAGCGGCCCTTTGAATTGTGAGCCGATTGCACTTCTAGCATCCAAAACAAGTCTTTATGCCTATTGTATGTAAGTTGCTAATAGGTCTAAATTGTATAATTCCTATTTAATATGTCTCGGTTTAATCACTATTTGTGTCTGTGTAATAATAATGTCACATTTTCGTTGTGTTCCATATACATTTTACTATGTATATAAGAAATATGATTTTAAAAACAAGGTTTAAAACAACATTACATAGATAATGTGCATATTTATATATTTATATATGGTGATATTTTTTAAAATCGATTTAAATAAAGTGTATAAATCTGTTTAAATTTTGTCTGTATTTGTTTTATATTTAAATATTACTTAAACGAATTTCGCCCTCGCAGTCGTGGCTTGCAAGGTTTTTATTTTATCATTCATAACTGTATTTTTTATATAAATAATAAATAAATGAAATAAGATCTACATATGAAGATTATATTAAATAACTAGCTTTTGCCCGCGACTTCGTCCGCGTGGAATAGTGACTTCCGGCAGATTTTTGGTTTTTCCCACATAGTTCCCGTTCTTGCGGGATTTTCGGAATGGTCGAGTTTCCGCAGAATTTTTAGTATTATTATGTTGATACAACTTAAACAAATTATTTCGACCAAATTTGGTACCATAAAAACGGTCATTGTGACTAAACCTTAAAAGATAGACATATGCCGTCGCGGACTTTTTTTTAGATCATGTATAGAGGAATAATTCTTTCATACATTTTTGTGTATCTTGAACCGTTTTCGCAGCGCACGCAAAGAAAGCCTTCAAAAATGAATAATTTTCCCCGTTTTTTACACATTTACCGCTCTGTCTTTGCTCCTATTGGTCATAGCGTAATGTTATTTAGCCTATAGCCTTCCTCGATAAATGGACTATCCAACAAAAAAAGAATTATTCAAATCGCACCAGTAGTTTCGGAGATTAGCGCGTTCAAACAAACAAACAAACAAACAAACTCTTCAGCTTTATTATATTAGTATAGATATGAGATAATTTCTGATTAGTGTATCTGCAACCGTACCAAGTTTTATAGTTTCATGTGACATAATTGGAGACAATTACTTTACCAATTTTTTATTTTCCTATATGGGGTCGGACCACACGACCACAAACGCCGTGATCTTCTTAGTGCTTCTACAACCGTACAAAGTTTTGTACTTAATTAATTTTTTGTGACAAAAACATGACATATTTTCATAAATTTATGACAAATAGCTCTTTTTTTTTAAAGTCAGCAGGGATGGATCACCCCAACGCGGGGTGCTAGCACCCCGCTTGCCACGTCTAGCTTTTTTAGTATGGTTGTGGTTTTAAAAATCTGGTTATTCGAGAATTCCCAGAAATTTGTAACCTCCGCAGAACCGCACTGTACTGCCAACGTACAGTGTGGTTCTGCGGAGGTTACAAAAAACATAAAATGATACGGCGAGTCGTAGGTACTTTTTTCCCTAAGTAGAGGAGAAGCTAAGAATCCTCATGAATACCACCGCAATCAAGTGCTCCGGTGACTCCAGATCGATCGAGGCAGCAGAAACTCAGCCCAAGCCTTGGTATTAGGACTTCGTGACATGTGGTGAGGGCGCGGCTCAGAAGAGAGCGCGGTGCAGTCGTAGGTTCTTGATTATGAATAATTATCTCCTCAGAGTCCAGGGAATCAAAATCAATAATTGTCCATAGTCTGAACAGCTCTGGTATTAGAAATTTTTCCTGACCGCCTTCAATCTATTTAAGTCGTCTATTTCCGGTGTTTCGCGTAACTGGTTTCGATGGATGCGTTATCCTGCCTTATGAGTAACTTTTATTATCAATCTTTGTACGAAATTGCGATGTTTGAATAGTAGGCTGTTATATCTTTAGGCCATACAGTTGTTATTTCTCCATGTAATAGAGGATACGCAGGTGACTAATAGGTATGTACACCGCCATGGTAAACAAGGTAAGTATGGTCGAGACTTAACGTCTATGGGAAATTACTTTTGCAAATGCGCATACTGCGCAGGATAATAATGTGTAGGCTGAACGCCTTTTTTTTATAATATCAGGCATGTAGGGAGCCCCCGGGATCATCAAGCTACTTCTGGGAACCCCCAACCTCCGCTCCCCTGCCTAGAGGGGTGCCCTCCTCGGGGGAGGCTACACTACCTCCCCCAGTCTCCTCCACCGACGACGCCCCCCGGCCACGGTAGGGGCGTGGTCCATCCCGGGTCGCAGTAACAGTCGCGCCTTCCTCGCGCCCGCCAGCGACCCGCAGCGGCGCCGCAGCTGTGCTACCGAACCCGGCGCCGCCTTCTTCAAGCGGGATCGGCCATCTCCCGACCCCGCTCGGCGGCCTCCTTTTGGAGCATCACTGCTTCACAGAAGGAGGCCACAGCCCTCCAACCTCCCTCGTCCGCCAGCATTGCTACAATCAATGCCGGCGGAGACAGATCTCGCCCGATCTCTGCGACCAAGTCTCGGCGCTCGGAGGCCCACGCGGGGCACTCCACCAGCGTGTGTTGGGCCGAGTCAAGGTCGGATGCGCAGTGATGGCAATGTGTCGATCCCTCCCGTCCTATTCGACACAGATACTCACCGAAGCAGCCGTGCCCGGTGAGTATCTGAGTCAATCGGTAGGTGACCTCCTCCTTCCCTTGGAGCCAAGCTTCGAGGTGCGTGAGTACGGCACCGACGGCCCGCTGGCGCGCGCAGATCCGTAATTCGAGCTGCGCACGCCAGGCCATAGGCTGACCGCCTACACATTATTCTGCGCAGTAATCTTCAGACGGGATGTCAATGCTATCACATAATCTTCGCGAAAGTCATCCAAGTACATCTTGCAAGTCAGGGTTACTTTGTTTTGAGTTTTCACTGTATTCCACGTCGATACGTTTATTATGTTAGTGCTAAAATATGGCGAATCTAAAATATATATATTTATTCAGATATTGTTAAGGTATCTCAATGTTAAAGCAGAATCGATCCGAAAACATCTGCCACCATTCAGAATCAAAGCCCCGACCTCTGGATCTCAACCAGATGGTCTGAACCGTTAGACCACAGCGACGGTTATAAATATATCTACGATTGATTGACGCGTACTAGCATCTCATTAAGAACGGTTTATTATTTTTGTCGTTAATTTTTGGGGCGCTAAGTAACGATAGCTTGTGTTACACGTGTTGTGAATATAAAATTCAGATAAGAGTGAAGTTTAAAGTAAAAATCCGGAGCAGAATGGCCAAGGAAAGCCTCGCTGCAAAATTAAATTGTCTGTGGTCAGCATAATGACTTTCCTCTCCAATATCCTTAAGGGTTTGCTGAGCTGCCCGCAAAGTATTTATACGTCCTGAAAAAGTTGTATTAAGAGGACATCCATAATTACGTCACACGAATTTCGTGATTTTTTACCCCTCTCCCGTCCTTGTCACAGCTAGTCACATTTGCGAGACTCTCCTCCACCAGTATGACGTCACATATTTTGAAAATTTACATTTAGAAATTATTGAATGATTAAAGTGGTTTCGAAATCAGTTTTATTTCCATTCTAAAAAAAATAACATCAAATCAATTAACAAAACAAAAAAAACGATTACTTATATTAAATAAGTATATGGTCATTTCATGATTTTCATATTATATTTTTCAAAATCACCTACTATAATCAATTAGAAAAAATACCTTTCAGGAGTACCCCTATTAATAGATAGAAGAAGACACTATTTATTTATTTTTGAAAATAAACAGACGTTACAATAAAAAATTATATAATAGTAATAATTTAAAGTTTGTGTTTTAACAGTTATGTAGCTTATAATAGATTTTCAAATGTGACGTCACAAAATTTAAGAGCCCTCCCACCTCCTTGTCACACAATGTCACACTTCTTCAATCCCCTCCCTCCCCCTTACCGTGTGACATAATTTATGGATGGCCCCTAAGGTGTACAAATCGATTGTGAATGAGAGCGTATGAATGCAATTTATATGGAAATACTTATGTGTATATTCGTCGACCACAGACAGTTCCCCAGACCCGTTGCTATTTCATCCAATCTGCAAACATACAATATTTGGAGTAATTATTCTAAAACAATATAATGACATAGGTACTTTACCTAGCATGATTTACGAATTAAGTCTTAATGACAAAGGGTCTTATTAATAAAAATCGCTTATTCTAAACATAAACCGAGTCTACACTAGGACTTGTTGATCCCGGAGTAGCAGAGATTCAACTTGTTATTTTTATTGTTATTAATAAACATGGAGTAACCTCGGACTAGCAATACCTTCCTTACGCCGAGATTATGCGAATGTAATGGCAACCCAGTAGATTTAAAAGTAAAAAGAGTGAGTTATTGAATGAACAACGACTCAAAATATGAGTTGGTGTTTTTACTCTATGGAAACTAATGTGACGTCGCAGCTGTCAAACGTTTTGATTAATCAGTTTTACGGTAATTCAGAGTCAAAACCGTTTTAAGTTTTCTGTGTTGTAAATTCTTAGTTTATAAAGTAAAAATAAGTTTTTTGAAAATAATGAGCCTGAAACGCAATCGTGCTGTTAACTGGGATGAAGGAGAAAAGGTACTTTCTTCCAAATACATAGTGAAATGAGCGTGGTGTTTATTTACTTATAAAATATCTCTGTGGTATAAAAATTCGATGAAATCTTATTTTTACAGCAAATGTTACGATATGTATTAAAAGATTTCCGCCAAAGAATCCGCCTCATTAATGGCGTCATTTCTTCGATCTCATTTAACAACCTCAAATCATTAATAACCTAACCTTTTTTTTTTTTTTTATCGAGGGAAAATGCATTTACGCACTTGTAGGCCGACCCTTGGTTAGGGCCGGAGGTGTGGGACTCAGCGGCAGAAGGCCGCAATACCCACTAAAACCCTCGACGACACCTCACTGGCCATAATGAGCGGCTACGGGCAGTGCGCAGGGCGCTTCACCCGCGTGAGCCGCTCGGCCTAGCCCGCACTGATGTTAGTGCGGGCACCCTCTCCGCCAAAGGCATGGGACAGCTAGCATCGTTCAGCCGCCCCCACCGTCGCAGGGATCGGTGCAATGCGGACGACACGGTTCCCAGGCCGCATCGCCCGCCGACCCCCACTAGGACGGCGGTATCAGGGCATTATAGCCCCTCCTTCGCCGCCCTGTCCTTCGGCGTCTCCTCGCACTCGCGAGGGGATCGAGCTCGCGCTCTCGCTCGCTCACCTCCTTCCTCTCCATCACTTCCTCGCAGAAGCGAGAGAGGGCATCCCACTCCGCCGGGCCGGTGAGCATCGCTCGAACCGCGCCGGGCAGAGTGAGGTCGCTCCCAACGACGGCCGTCAGATCACGGCGCTGCTGTGCCCACGCAGGACAGTGCGCGAGCGTGTGCAGCGCGGTGTCCTCGGCCGCCCCACAGTGATGACATCGGTCATCTTCCTCTCGTCCCGCGACCCCTTTAATAACCTAACCTAACCTAACCTAACCTAACCTAACCTAATCGATAATAGTAATCCGCAATCTGAAACACCTGTAATTCACATTGAACACATCAAATTGGAGAAAAATATGGTACTGAAACTTTTAAAATCGGTAAATATTCACAAAGGCGCCGGTGCCGATGGTATACATCCTGTTATTATTTCAAGATGTGCCGAGAGCTTATTACATCCAGTATTTATGATATTTTCAATGTCACTGAAATCCGGTCTTTTTCCTGATTTATGGAAAAAAGCGCTCATTACTCCGATACCCAAGTCGAATGAAAGAGACTTGATAACGCATTACCGACCGATCTCTAAGTTGAGTGTCCTGGGTAAGTTGCTCGAGAAGATCGTTACCGTTCAGCTATCTTATGTGATTAAGAACCATATAGCGGAAACGCAACACGGTTTCATTAAGTCTCGCAGTGTTGACACGAATATGGTGGCCTTAACTGACTATGTACTTAGTGCCATGAATCAAAATTATCAGGTTGATGTTGTGTACACCGATTTCTCAAAGGCCTTTGACAAAATTAATCATGATTTGCTATTGAAAAAATTGGAGAAGTTTGGTGTGCATGGCAATTTATTAAGATGGTTGAGCTCTTATATTCGGAATCGAAGTCAGGCTGTTTTTTTGAAAGGATACTGCTCCAGTTTTTTTACCTATACCATCTGGAGTTCCACAGGGTTCTCATCTAGGACCTGTTTTGTTTTCTATTTACATTAACGATATTAGTGAAGCCCTCAAGAATAGTGACTGTCTGCAATATGCTGATGATACAAAAATATTTAATAAAATAATTACTGTAGAGGATTGTCAAAAAATACAAGCAGATTTAGATTTAATTAGTAAATATTGCTCTGAAAACCAACTCTTTTTAAATTCTTTGAAATGTCACGTTATCACACTCACTCGAAAATCCTCTCCAATATTGTTTAATTATAAATTAAACGAAGTGACTTTAGAAAGAGTTGAACATGTCCGAGATCTTGGTATTGTTGTTGATAGTCAACTGTCCTTCAATTTACATCTCGATACAATAATTAATAAAGCTTTTCGAAATTTAGGCTTTATTAATAGAATTACTAAACCATTTAAAAGATCTCAAACTTTAAAAATTCTCTATTTTAGCTTTGTAAGATCGATTTTAGACTATGGCTCAGTAGTATGGAATCCTCATTATAAAAAACATATTGACAGAGTCGAACGAGTTCAAAAGAAATTTATTAGAATTTTAAATTACAGAAATAATATAAACGACTTAACGTATGATGAATCCTTAAAAAAATACAAAATCCTTAGTTTAGAGAATCGCCGCAAACAATTTGATATCACCTTTCTTTTTAAATTGTTAAATAATTATATTAGTTCGCCAGCACTTCTATCAAAAATTAATTTTATAACTAAAGCTCGACTACCAGCACGCTCCTCACGTATTGTTCATGCTTTCGTACCGCCTGTAACCGGGAAGAAATATACCTCTAACAGTTACTTTACTCGATGCATTCATATGTATAATAAAGAATTTCACACTATAGACCTTTTTAGGAATTCTCTTAAATCACTAAAAAAAGAACTATATTCTCATATCAATTCATAATAGTAGTTACTAATTGTTAATTCTATAGACATAATATTATATAATTTTTTTTTGGTGTTTCAAATGCTGTCATAAATATGTATAAAATATGTATATGTAGGTGTGTGCACAGTTTACATACATATGTAACTGTGCGTGTGTGCGTGTGTTTGTGTGTGTGTGTGTGTAAAGTTTCAAAAACATTGTCTGTCTGTCTAACATTTCTTTTTTTTATTGTAAAATTGGACACTCTCTGTCTATTGTTTAAGTAATTTCACCGTATACATGTATTTTTAATGACTGTATGTGTCAAAATAAAGAGAAAAAAAAATTAATAAAATAATCTCTATCCATAGTTTTATTATTATAAAACAACACTAAACGTAATACAATCGAAATAACATATAACAATAATCAAATGAACACCGGAATGTTAGGTTAGGTTTATGTCAAAAATGAAAAATACCACAACTGTAAAGCTTAGTCCGTCCTTAAACTAGGTGGCGGGAAGGATTAACTTTTATTCCGGGTATAAACTCGGAATAGTTTACTCCTTCCTTACTCTATGCTTATTAATACTGAAATTCATTACTCTGAGCTTATGCCTTGGAGTAAAGTTATTCTTTAACTACTCTTAGTTTATTAATAAGGCCGAAAGGGTATAAAGAACAAACATTGTATTAAGTGCACGCCCGCATGTCATTATGATCACTTAACCGATTTTAACGTTAATTACAAAACGTCAGATTGCATATTAAAATGATGAGATAATCAGGGGTCTGTTGTTTAAGTATCGTATAGTAATATGCAAAGAGATCTGTAACTTCAGGATTGATTGTCATTGCGACTCCAATAAAATACTCTGCGCTGCTTGTCTCTTATAAAACTGCAATAGATATGTTACAAAGAAAGCGGTTATGATGGATGTTGAGTAACACAGTCAAGGCACAATATATCATTATATGGATAAATTTGTTATTGTTCTCATCGAAAGGAAGGTTGATAGGTTTTACGAAGTACTATTGATTTGTGAAGATAAAATTAAAAAATTACAAATGAATATCCAACGTTTAGTCAGAACGCTTATTTATCTGTCTATAATGTGTCTTCAACGCTTTCGTTCTTAATTTAATATGCTTAGGGTAAGGTGAATTTAAAGCTGTTAATGTAAATAAAATAAAATAAAAGAAATTTTCTTGCGGGTTTTGGTTGAAACTAATTTCTAATTTAAACACTTACCTACAAGTACACTTAAAACGGGACATACTCGTAAAATACCTATGTGGGTCTTTTTGACCAGAAGACGAATTTTTGAAACAATGGAAAACCAATTCGCATTCGAAATCGTGAGATTCGTATACGAATTACCGAATTGACTATTTCTGAACTTTCATTTCGTGCGTTGTGCAACGAGTGGTTCAACCCACTCGTTTTTGATTTCTACTAGTAGAATATCCAACGCTGAAGTGACGTTGACAGTGATCCGTTTCACGTGTGGGTCATAGCCGGTTTTTGTTTTTGTTGTTGTGATTTTTAATTTTTCTACGTGAAACGGAATCTAATTAAGAATGTGTTTTTAATGACAACACTGAATTCGAGTGATTCAAAAATCTATAAAAGTGTAAGCAGTAGAAAACGATTTCGCGCACGATTTGTATTCGTATTCGAATTCCAAATTCACGTCTAATGATTCAAAAATACGTCTTTGTAACCTACTAATAGGTGACATGATTAATTCACTTTGGCGAGATTTGATTGTAAATGTGAAGAAATTTTATATTTAAAATCCGATGGTGTTTCATTCATCCTGTCATCTATAAGATAAGTAGTGAGCAATTTAGTTATGACTAGCTGGTGTTCGTGACTTCGTCTGCGCAGGATTAGATTAGATGAGATTATTTCAAGTAGCTTATAAATTATAGCTTATGTGTTATTCTGATGTATATTATTGTAAAGTTTGATTAAAGTCCATTTAGTAGTTTTTGCGTGAAAGATTATTATTCATCCATCCATACAAATTCGCGTTTACAACATTAGTAGAATGTATAAACTATTACTAAAATATGTAGAGCTGGACTAAAACAAAAGAACAAACACTTCAGATCAACTGTCAAAATGTTTTGGTGCAAGCCATGATAGTTGTCCTTTAATTAGTTGGTAATTAAACAATTCCATTACCCCTCTGTCAGTGGCATGTGTCATCACTCAGAAGCCCTCAATCATGCTTCGGAGTTGCCACCATAAAAACAATCGCCATCTACTCGGCATTAACGATTTATTAATTACAAGTACGATCCACTGATCACCGCATCCTGCCCATAGAGAATACCAAAGAGTAAACAGCAATACAGAACGTACTTTTGAAAAGGTGAAAGTCAATTATACAATTCATGAGCTTTATTTTTTAATAGTAATATTACTATTTTCAATGTTTTTATAATCAGTGATATGTATACTAAACTTTCATTGAAATATATGGAATCGAATAAAAATTGGTTTAATATCATACAATAAAGATAATAGTTTTGACGTACCTGTTTTGTGATCGTAAGCATATACTTATGTATCGTAACTATAAACTTATATATACATTTACGAACATATTAATTATATGACTGTATGATAAATGGGTGTGTACAAAAAAAGAGGATTTTCGTGAGTCTGATTATTGTTTGAATGATGAAAGCTATAATATTAAAATAAGCGTATAAGATTAAAATTTCACTTATATAATAATTATATTATATACACATCACATGTATATTGCTACAAGAAATTGTAAAAAAATGTTATCCAATCGTATAATACCTGCAGCATTGTAAGTGACGCCTCTGTTCACAAGTTCTATACATCTTTGTCGGCCGTTGCGTGTACGCACATGCGGGTCCCACAACATTTTATCAACACTGATCTGCCGTTGACTGACAATTGGTAAAAAAGGCCCCCGACACTAAATTTACCGTAAATTGCTAAAACGGTTAAGTCTGATTCCGTTTACGATTTTATTTAAAGATTGCTCTTTTTGGAATGCGGGCTACGGGATTTTTTTATTTGGAGTGTATTGGTTAACAGATTTCCCGATATGACCAAAAAGTGTTAGTTACTAGCGAACTGTTGATTACAAACACAATTTATGTTAAAATAGCAACGAATTAACCCATTCCCGAATTAACCCGTATATTTGAGGGCCAGGAGACATATTTTTGAATTACGAATGCGACTTCGAAATCACCGATGTGACTAATAATCACCGATTTTCAATAATTCTTATTTTTGAATATCACTGATGTAACTACCTTAGTCACAGGTGTGATTTCATTACGAGTGCCCTCACCCACTCGTAATCAAGTCATACTTGTGGAAATGTTCTCTGTGTTTTGTTTCATTTTTCAGTCTATATATATATATATATATATATATATATATATGAATGTAGCATATATATATATATATATATATATATATACATAAAAGCTACATTCATATATACATGTATGTATATATTATAGGTATATAAAAGTTTATTTACATATATATATATATATATATAACCTTATATACCTATAATATATACATAGATATATATGAATGTACATACATACATACACTCACGCCTTTTTCCCACGGGGGTAGGCAGAGATTACGTCCTTCCACTTGCTACGGTCCTTACATATCTCTTTCGCTTCATCTACTTTCATAACATTCCTCATACATGCTCGACGATTGCGGGTACTTCTGACCTGGCCTTTTTTGAGGACACTTGCGATTTGTTCGAAATATGTTCGCCTAGGTCTTCCTCGTTCCGTGTCTCCACTCACTGAATATAGCATATATTATGTATATAATAACCATAATGGTTAAGCCGACAATAATCGGCAGCGGCTACATTCTGCGTGGAACCGAACTCTTATATTTATGTGTGTACTTTATCTATGTTGGCAGCTCTGCGATCGACTTTCAAAAATTGGATGTTTAGGAATCCGTGACCTCAAAGTCACCGCTGACTATATAGTCAGCGGTGATTTCGAAATCGCATTCGTAATTCAAAAATAGGTCTCCAGAACGATGATTGCGGTACAAATATGTGGAATCTTGTTATAGAAATTTATACATTTGCCCACAAACGAACCTCTAGTTTTTTGTAGCCTGTATGTTAGAACGGCAAGTAATTATTTTTATTTCATGTGTTTAAATTATGCATTTGGCAATTAGTATTAAATGTTACAAAAGTTACAATTTTTATACACATAATCAAATTTTCATAAATACACTGGCCCGCTAAAGTCATTATATTAATTTCTTTAAATAAATCTCTAAGAGAATCCCTTGCTCGTAAATTATAAATAGCTTCTACTATACTATTATACTGTACTACTATTAGCATTACGTTAAAACAGAAAAATTAAATATAAAATACCTGTACACAAACAATATTACTAAGTATGCAGCTTCATCCTATCGGTAATTTAGCTGTATTCTGATGCAAGAGTTTCCAAATCAAACAGATGTGAAACGAAGCCGCGCACACGTACTAATAAAATTAGGAACACAAAAATTTTCGGACGTACCAACGTCCTAATGCAACAAATTCAATTAAGTGGTCATCAATATGAAATTGATGCTATCTAACCCTTGCCACATGGACCGTACAAATTAGGGACGAGGAAAAACTCAATCGCTCACCAGAGGGCGCTATCGGCAATATCAATGACGTTTAACCCTAAATATAATCGGGAATCGAAACTACCTCGGGGACATTGGGCCTGTTGAGCCCGGCGTAAAATTGCGGAGTATTTTTTGCAATAAAACTCACCCTAGGGTTTGACACGCCCGCGGCTTTCAAGGGTTACGCAATGACGGTCCGGATAATACCTGTTTTTGGGGCTTTGCTGAATAATCATGGAAATTAGTAGTTGTAAGCTTTTGCGCCTGAGGCCGTTTTTGTTGAGGATGACAAAGGGAATGTATGCATGCGTATTTTGGTTACGTTTCTCTTTGTTGATTTAACATATAAGAAAATTTTTGAGGCTAGAAAATACTATAACTATGAAATTTACTTTAAAAATAACATGCAGAAAAATCTTAAAATTATACATGTTATTTTATCAAGTCATATAAGATATGTCATATAGATTTTTTGATTTTTGTACAAAATACAGGTCAAGCTGAAAACCAAACAGCCGTGTTTTTTCAAAGTCAACCTAAAAAGCTCGGAGTATATTGAGTTAAGTCATGCTTACTTTTCAATGGATAAAGTGAACAATATTTAAGTTTGCATTTGTTTTATTTTATATTTATTCGACATACAAATACCGCATACACTCCGTTTGCAATACTGGTAGCGTAAATTTCGGACCGCACCCGTGACGTCTGTATAGCGCCTCTTAACTTCTAACACTATGCGCATAGCTACGGAGTGTTAAAACTTAAGCAACGATAAATCTAGATAAAGTTTGATTGGTTCACAATTGAAGTTAAATTGGAGAGGAACTTTTCTGGCGGAAAATAAAAACCGACTAATTTTGTATCATGCTAAGAATTAGTTTTTATTTTATCACAAATATATGTTTATTTACTTTCAAAAAGTTCACTATTATGAGAAACACGGTGCTACAATTTATAAATTTACATATGGTCGTATAATTTTTTTTTAAAACACCTCTAAAAAGACACGTTTGGTTGCGCATGGAGCAATGCTGGTCCATATGTTTATATATAGATGAACGAAAGACGATTGACGAAACAAATATTAATACGCCAGTTGATAGGGGATGACCTATACGAACATACTTGAACCAAATTGGAGATATATTGATAAAAGTCATGTCAAGAGTACCCGTAACTAATAAGCGTGAATCAAAGTATGAACGAAATTCTAGAAAGTTAGAGAAGTATATTTGTAAAGAGGCATCAGTATATGTCAGTCTACTTTGTAAAGTCTTCATAATCTAAATTCATTTTGATTGACAGGTGTCATCTACATTTGTTTTGTCAAAACGTCATAATTTTGACAGATATACTATGCCGATGACACCTATGAAAACGGAGTACTCAGATTGTGACTCAGACTTATGGAGGCTTACCTTGTGTTCGTTTCCAGGCATATGCTTACCAAACGAGAGCTTTTTAGAGCCAATGTCTGCCAGTCCTGTGAACAATTTGCTCTGCCCTCTGCTAGAATATTTAATAACCATGAAATATTGTCATAGTTCTCTAGCACACTTGTGTTCTTTGATTGCATGTATGGGAGCCAATTCCTCAGACATGAGGAGTCCAGATGTAATTCGTCTCCGCCTTCAGTGCTATCGCCACCACCAGGTGACACGAAAAAGATATCGTATATAAAAGATCCACATTTTGTGTTAATATTTCAATGTATTCCGAACTAACCCTCGCACAGTTCATGGATTCCGCGTCGCTAAGACGACATTTTTACGTTCAAAATTGGTTGTACTCCGACTTAACCCTCGCGCTGTTCCAGATCCCATGTCGCTTAAACGACCACGTAATTGATAAGTAAAGGAAAAGAAGCCCCATACATATTTATGAGTGGCAAAATTGCTACGGGACCATGCGAACGGCAGCACTTGCGCCTTCAACCGTCTCATTATGTTTTAGGGATCCTTTGTCATTACTTTGATGTCGGCCAAGTGGAATGGAAGGATTTCGCTTTCGTACGATTTGCTTCCAGTTTGAATAATATGGCGTCACGGTGCGCAATTCTTGTCTTCAGCATATTGTTCCGAGTTAGAAGATATATTGTACGCAAGACGCGAAAAACTTTTATGTGTTTTATTACTTTTGTGATTTTTATTTACGAAATTATTGAAATTAATTAGCAGAGGTCGGAATTAGGTAGAGTTATTTATGTACTAGCATCGAAATATTGATTTTAATCTGGACCTTCCCGGGATTTCTAATGGACAATCCTGTGTGGTCAACAATATTACTAATAAATAATAATAAAAACCTCAGAGATAGATAAATAAAACAAATATAATTAACATACACTTTTTATTAGTTTACATTAATTCACAATGCAAATTACTGATAATCTTAAGCAAATTCTCATACGCATATTTCGACTTTTTAAAAATACGAGCGAATACTTTTGCTACATATATATTACATATTGAAACTTTGGCAATCAAACATAGTTCAGCGGCGTACGCAGTAAAAAAGATTATACTTTTAACTAATGTTGAAACGGCAAGAATTGTTTATTTCAGCTACTTTCATAGTGTTATGTCCTATGGACTGCTCCTATGGGGATCAGCGGCTAACATTGAAAGTATTTTCCTTTTACAAAAAAGAGCGATTCGTGCTATTTACTGTTTACGGGCTAGAGAATCCCTAAAAGAATTGTTCAAAGAAATTAATATTTTAACTTTAGCTAGTCAATATATATATGATAATTTAGTTTTTGTATATAGAAACTATAATAAATTCAATAAAAACAGTGATCTACATAATGTGAATACTAGAAACAAAAATAAACTTGTCGTTCCAATGTTCAGACTCCATAAAACTAGCTGTTCGTTCTTGGGGAAATGTATATCTATGTTTAACAAACTTCCGCAAGGTGTCATTGATTTGCCTTTATATAAATTTAAAATCCATATCAAAAAGACACTCATGAGTAAAGGTTATTATAAAGTAAGTGACTATCTTAATGATCACACTATTTGGGAATAGGGACACTATTCATAGAGCCATGTTTGGTAACAACATTATTTATAATATTGTATTATTTTATATGTGTATGTAAACATACATACGACTGTAATCGTGTTAGGTGTGATTGTATCTTGTACTATATTGTATTTTTGTATTGTATTATTGTGATTGTTAACATTGAAAAGAGGAGATAAAAAATAGACCTTCAGAGTTTCTTGCCTGTTCTTCTCGAGAAGGCTCTCCCAATTTCCGAACAGGTGTCGAGTCAATATTTTTTTTTCCTTATTCGTACGTACGGACAAGGTTTTTGTTGTTTTTTTTTAACTTTTTTTTGTTTTGTTTGTTGACGTCAATAAGTGCCTGTAAAGGTCTATGTTGAATAAATATTATTTTGATTTTGATTTTGATTTTTGCTTCTAGCCTAGACTCGGAGGTTACCCATCAAAATCATTTTCCTTGTCCGATTCATTACCAGTAAGATTTGAAGTGTTCGCTTCCGACATTACTGTATAACTTTTGTGAGAATTAAAATATATAACCATTAGCTTTTCAATATTTTCTGGCTTCACAAAATTTTTCCGAACGACTAAAATAACTATTTATTTAAAAAATCACGAGATATTTTCTGCTCTTTAAAATTATTCTCGGTCTTTGAGGTATATCCATTTTATTGTTGCGCTGTATGAAATAAGTGAAAGTACATGAATAATTCTACCTAATTTCGACCTCTGTTAATTAGTTACTCGAATATTACTTGAAAATAACTAATAAGACTTTAATTCAAGATAGACCTGAGTCGATCGCGATTGATCAAATCACTGTGATTCGATCGCGTAGCATTTATGAATGATCGAGTCACGACCCACGAAAAGATTCGATCACCGAGATCGACTGGGTCACGGTAACTCGGTCCTGAGTCACGATCATTTATGTACCTGTGTATTGAAAACAAATTGTTACAATTCATTTTCGTTTTTATCCTTGTAAATGTTTACTTACCACATTATGAAAAGTTAATAGTGGTAATTAATAGCAAATCAATCATTAAATTCGCAAAAGACCAATCGTGATGGATTTATATCCATTTACGAAAGTCTTTGAGCGATACAAAAAAACAATAACAATTCAGTGAGTTTTTCGCAGAATTCAACTATGTATGACAGACGCGTATTTTATTTCATTTACAAAATTTACGTCTAGCAATGAACACTATGAGATATAAAATATGTGTTAAAAGTTATCTATTTATATATAACATAATCATGTAATAATCGTATCTAAAATATTTGAGTACCAAATTTTCTCGTAGCCCAACCAAACGAGCGTGACCCAAAACGCTACAATAGCCACCCGATCAGAGACCCGAGACCTGTTGAACACCCAACCCGCTACCTCAATCAATCGATCATTTGATCGAATCATTGTGATCGAATCACCAAGCGAATGGGTCGCGATCGACCCGGGTCGCAACAATTGATCGATCGATACAGGCCTAATTCAAGAATCAAGAGATGGTCCTGTTTTAGAGTCAGCAGTTCACGTAATTTTTATATCGCACAGGTAGTCCTAAAATTGCACTCTGAATCTTAATATGTGAAATCTCGCATCTCTCCGAAATGGCTTAACTAATATTAATGAAATTTTCGATGATATTTGATAGATTTGAGAAAAACTCTATGTATTTTTTTAAACAATTATATATGTTATATATGTATAGGTTATATGTTTCACACCACTGCTGTTGATATATGTAACGATGATACTGATATTCGCTATCGTTACGTTTGATCGAAATATATGGACATGATTCCATAATTCTACACGTTATTTTCTACATATAAATTCTGTGCTTAGAAAAATAATTATATAAATTGAAAAAAAAAACATTACTAATGTGAAATATTGACAAACACGCAGACTACACACCGAATGGTAAGTGATTACAGACGCCTATAGTACATGTAGTTTCTGTGAGAGTCTTAGCAAGTAATTTTACTGCCTATTTTACCCTTCATAACAGAATATTGCAATGCGAACACCATTGCCGGTATTTAGAAGCAGATATATGCATAAATTTGTAGATATAATTAAGATTACGATAATAAATCGAACACTTATGACATTTTGCATAATGGCCCTGATTCGTTGGCCGTGGCAGCTGCCAACTCTTGGATCACCACAGGCTTCTGTTAGGTGCGCAGATAATTCTTTGAAAAGGTACGGGTAATTCTATCTATTAATGTATTTTTATAATAAGCTAGCGGACTCGACAGACTACGTCCTGACGAAAAGTTTTGTAAAGTGGCAGTTTTTCGTTACTACTTATTTTATAGACAACTAGCTGACCTGGCAAACGTTGTTTTCCATATAAATAAGTTTACATGCTATGTATGAAAAAAAAGATTCTCCCGCTTTTATGTTGAAATTTTTCCTGAATTTTCTTTGTTATAAGCCTCACGAAGCCCGAGACCTTTCCAACGAATGCAAAACCGTGGAAATCGGTTTGTGCGTTCTGTAGTTATAGCGTCAGGAAGGAAAACCCGACTTATTTTTATATAGTAGATATCGCATAGCCACAAAATTGCAAAAAGGTTCAAATGAACTATTTCATTTTTTGACTATTCAATTTTGGACCGTGACATTAAATCCTCCAACGATGAATTCTGTGCTCCAACGCACTGTTTTGGTAGATAAGATTGAATTTCAACATTGTATAGCGTTAAGAAAGCGCAAATTGACTCTTTGATGTTAGGAAATAAATAAATTGAAAAATTCCTTAATTAAGTACTAAGTGCTATTACAGTGTTAATGAATACATTCTTTAATTATTCAAAATAATAATGTTTATTAATTTAAAAAATTAATACTATATACCAAAAATATTACCTAATACTCAATGAAAACTGAATTTAATTATAATAATAAATTGTAATATTAGTTTAATTATGTTAATTTTAATATGAATTTAATTATTTTAATTGTAATTTTACTTTAAGTGAATAATATTATATACTTGCTCTCTCTTAACTAATATATTGCGTGGCCGACAGGGTCCATAACATTGGTCTTAAATTTGTATTTCTGTAACATCTATGTATTACATTATGGTTTGGCAATAAATGATTGAATATGAATATGAATATGAACAGGTGTTCACACCTACATTACTTAGAGAACAGTGAGTGCTTGTAATATGACCTTTATACAATAACAATAAAACTCAAATTGATTGTACGTTTTAGTTAGAAAACGTTTGTATGGGAAAAAAGATCAGTTATTAGGATTTTTCCGATAATTATTCGAATTTAGAATTCAAATCCGTAAAAAACCATCCTCGAACAAGCATTTGAAAAAAGAATTAGCCAAATTGGCCCAGGTGTTGTTAATTTATGCGCTACAATACAACAACATATTTTGCGATTCATTTATATATATATATATATACGATACGAAGATTTATTTAATTCTTCCTTATATTAATTACAAATATTTAATAAAAAGGTTTCTGTTTAGATCTTTAAGCTAATGTGTTGTCCAGAAGCGACAAAAGGCGTAAGCAACGAGGGCTATCGCCCACAGCTCTAGGTCTAAGGGGCGTCGCACACAGAATGTTGTATGTTATATGAATGTTGAATTTTGTTATTACACCAAGAATTCGCCTAATTGCTATCAGAGGATGCAACAAATTGTATAACTGTATAAATACTTAGTATATGCCTATTCGTTTTAATGTTGGCGGATAGACTTCGCAAAATGTTCGTTGACCACAAAAAATTTGAGGTTTGTACTTTTATTTCTATCATTATGGAACGTTGAGAATAGTGGAAAAATAAAAAATCCTTAGTATGTAAGTTTTAAGTAGGCTTGAAGTTATTAAAAGTATTTTAAATATATTAATATAAACATCAATTACAATAGTGAAAGGAAATAGGGTAATAAAAATGTAGGATACGATAAAATGGATACAGTTGATTATTTTCTCGATTCGATATCCGAAAAAATAATTATGCGCTTTCGCAGCACATGATTTTCCATGCTATTCTCGCAGAATCTTTATTTACGTAAATGTTCGCTCACAATTATTACGAACTATTAAATTTATGAAATGTGTATCTTAATTTTTTTTTGTTGCCAAAATTGTATAACAATTTGCAATGTAACTAATTTAATTTATTTTAGTATCAAATTTTAGATTTCCCAAAGCGGATCTGATGCGATATCGTATGTAACAATAAACGGGAACATTACCACAGCAACCCCGTCGTCCGGAACCATTCCCCTCTATCTGAATAACTTTGCTGAATGTTTTTAAAATTTTCGACGGCGCCGTTTCTATATAGATGGATTTTAAGCTTAAGTTTCTTTTTGTCTCAATAATTCTTTCATTGGATTACAAATTAATACTAGGCGTATTTTTAATGTAATGAAATTTAAAATATTGTAAAAAAATCTAATTGTAGAGTCAAAAATGACGACATATACTTCGTTTTTAAATTCCTAACCGTAAGAGTTGAAAAGGTTTCTCAGAATTTTTTTATTTCCCTGCATATTTTGAGAATAGAACTTGTCATATTATCGCGACTCGACTTGCGATTGCCTATTTTCTGGTCTATTAGCTGCATTTTTATTATACAGATAAACTCGGCACTAAATCGGCAGATAAATTCGGTATATTCGCTAAAATGTTATCTACGCTTTGGATCTATATCTCCGGGAAAACCTTATACAGGAGCGAAATCATAACGGCGTAATTAATTGAAAAAAAACCGGCCAAGTGCGAGTCGGACTCGCGCACCGAGGGTTCCGTACAAACCTGCAAGGTTTACAAAGTTCGTTCATTACGACAATCGAGTCATGGTTAAAGGCAATTAGATCTAAGTATTTGATATGAATTTCAACTTGATAGCTCTACGCGTTCATGAGGTAAAAAGTAATAAGTTTATATTTATTAAAAAATATATATTTTGTAATGTAACAAAAAATTTAAGGTTTTCGGAATTTTTCCTTTATGTGTGCTATAAAACGTTGCTTCATGCCAAATTTCAAGATTCTAGGTCGACTGGAAGTACCCTTTAGGTTTTGATTCCCTTGCGAGTACTTGCGAGTTTCAAAATATGCAGCTCAAATTGCTGTTTCTTTTGATTGCGTTGACATAGAAGTTTGATTTTGTTACAGCTTAAAGGTATTATAGACCTGAGTATTTGGTATGAATTTCAATTTAATACCTCTACGCGTTTATGAGGAAATGGGTAGTAAGTTTAAAATTATTAAAAAAAATATATTATGTGATGTAACTAAAAATTTATGGTTTTCGTAATTTTTCCTTTATCTATGCTATAAGACGTTGCTTCGTACCAAATTTCAAGATTCTGAGTTCACGGGAAGCACCCTGTAGGTTTTGATTCCCTTGCAAGTGTCGAAAATTTGCGGCATAAACGGCTGTATCTTTTGATTGCGTTGGCTAAGAAGTTTGATTTTTTCACAGCTTCAAGGGACAGTAGACCTGAGTAATTGATATAAATTTCAGCTTCATACCTCCACGCGTTCCTGAGAAAAAGGGTCTTGACAGACGGACGGACAGACGGACAACAAAGTGATCCTATAAGGGTTCCGTTTTTTCCTTTTGAGGTACGGAACCCTAAAAAGAAATAAATATTAAAACAAAATATGTGAATAATGAAGTAGTAGCTAAATAATCAGTTATCAAAAGACAATATTTTTATACCAATTGAAAATTGTATATCAATCAATTGAAAATAGTCTGAAAAAAATAATGTCCATCACAAATCGATCCTAATTAATTACTCGCGTCGCATTATCGTCGCCGTTCACAAAAACAGTCTCTTCCTCTGTCGATTGCACGAACAATTATAGGCATTAATGAATGGAATCATAATAAATTAATTGCAGAGACGTCTCGGCACCATGTGCTCGTACAACGATTAGCTTCCGGTCGCGCTGGCTATTTTTATTTTGATATGTCATACATCCGAAGCGTTTGGTTTGAAGAACAATGGCTGTGAATTTATATAAATATTTTTAGAAATACATCCGCCATTTCAGCTTATCTGAATCAAACAGCGAAAGGGGTACGGTGAAGGTGTACCTACCATAGTAAGTATGGGTTTTGTTTTTTGTAAGTCTTTCTGGTCTTCACGTAGTTGCTTTACGATATTTATATTTACACACATTTATTTTTTTAACATTTTTGTGTGTACTATTACCGCGCCGCTCGCAGGCAAGCCGGTTTCTGTACAATAGATGCGCTGGCGCAATTACTAGGCAAGAAAGGAAGAAACGACCGCGCGCATTCGCTATTAAATATAGAATATGTATATAAAGCAAATATTATTAAACAAACTTATATTCTAATTGTATTATTATACATAATTAACTAGGTAGGTTTATTGTAAATAGTTAAGTTTAGTTTTATATGTATGTAAAATAAATGTAACTTTTAAACTATGGTTATAATTAGAGATCGGATAATCGGATGCATATTTACCTAAAGTTAGTTTAAGACAAAGTATGGAAACGGCTTTTTATTGTTTTGTTAAATAAAAATCCCGGGATTGCGGAATTGGATAGCCGGATGTTTATTTATTTACCTAATTTAGTTTTTGACAAAGTATGGAACTGTCTTTTTATTTTATTTCCATAAATAAAAATCCCGGAATTCCGGTACTGTAGAACATTCTGGTAAATACGTATGCATAGTTGTATAAATGAACCCGGAGTCTCGGTCTTTTGAAAATAAATACCACGTGCTAATTTAGTATTTTTCAAACAATATCACTACGTTAAATTTGCAGTGCCGTATTTTCCCGGGATTTTTATTTAGCAAAATGTATTTTAAAAAGCCGCTTCCATAATTTGTGAGCCAAAAATTAACTTTAGGTAAATATGCATCCGATTATCCGATCTCTAATTATAACGTAGTAACATATCAATTCAGTAACATATCAAGGTCAGGAGAAAGCTGTTTGTTCTCCGTTTTGTGGGGACAGATGTTCTTATCCCCCACAGTCGTAGCCCCATCTATGTCTATATTCTAACTATTCCTTAAGACTAACAATGTTTAAGTAATATCTATGATTAGTATTTACATTTTGTTTGTTATCATTTATATACTATGATTAATATAATTAAAGAATTCTTACATATTATTTGTTTACAGTAGAATTAATCGCTAGTTGTTTAAGCTAGTTATTGATAGTATGTATGTACTTATCTTTTTTTTCAAATCAAATAATGTTATTATTAATTTACAATTTTATTTATTACATTGAAAACCTTTGTGTTTAATGCAATTAATATTGTTATTATCTCTTATTATTTTACAATTAGTATATAGACATTTTATTTTTGGTTTCACTTTTTATTAAATATAATTCTTATTATTTTTTTATTACGAATATTTCACGGTTAGTCTTATTATTCCTATTGCTATTGGTTACTATTTAATCAAGTACAGTTAATATCATTATTATTACTATTTCTTAGGTATGAGTATTATATATACTTGAAAATATCATACATATATTTAGTCAATCCTCTTTCCCATGTGGGTTGACAGAGCTCTCTCTTGCTCTAACGGGCCAAACATTGTTCCCTGGCTTCCTCGACCTTTATTAATATTTTCACGCACGCCCATCGGTTACGAGTACTTTTGATTTTCTTTCAATATATCACCTATTTGGCCCCAGTATGTTCATCTAAGTCATCTTCTACCAACTGACCCATTCCTGTTTGCCTTATAAATTTTCTTCATCAGGTGTCTTTCATCCACCCTTTTGACGTGTCCAAGCCATCGAAGCGTTCCATTCTCTATTTTCGTCAGTACGTCTGTTTTCACATCGCACATTTCTCTAACGTAATAAGTAGTAGATAGCTTCTGATAAGTAGTAGTTTCTGACATGTTAACTAGTAGTAGTTTGCTATTAACATTGTAACTAGTAAAAGCTAGCTTTTGATACTTCAAGTAGTATTAGCTAGCTTTTGACACATCAACTAGTAGTAGCTAGCTTTTGATACTTCAATAAGTAGTAGTTAGTTTCTGATACTTCAATAAGTAGTAGCTAGCTTTTGACATTTTTACTAATAGTAGCTGGCTTTTGACACTTTAACTAGTAGTAGTTTGCTATTAACACTTCAACTAGTAGAAGCTAGCTTTTGACACTTTCACTAGTATTAGTTAGCTTTTGACATATCAATAAGTAGTAGTCAGTTTCTGATACTTCAATAAGTAGTAGCTAGCTTATGATATTTTACCTAGTAGTAGCTAGGTTTTGACACGTCAGTTAGTAGTAGTAAGCATATTTTAACTACTATTAGCTAGCTTTTGATATTTTAACTAGTAGTAGCTGGCTTTAGACAATTTTACTACTTACTGAGAATGATTTTTAAATATATTTATTTCATTTTATAGTAAAGAAATGAACATATTTTTGTTATAATATTGGAATGAAGTGATGATGTCGTCTGAAAATAAAACATTGATTACTTTAAATACGTGATGCCACGTCGTAACTGTTAAAATAGTAGTTAGCAAAAATTAAGTCATATAGCAATAAATTTGCTAAGGTTTTCTGTTGCTTTACGAACTCCTATTATAACTTATTGTGATAGGTTTAAGGATACTTTATGTTTTTCTTTTATTTAAAAAAATATACGTCGCCCCACACTAGGATTTTTATCCTGTGTCGTGGGTGCAGTCACAAATATAAAAATCTCACATGCATAAACACCCAGACCGAAACAAATTTTTGTAGGTCATATAAAATATCTGTCCCGAGCGGGAATTGAACCCGCGATCCCTTGCGTAGAAGCCGATTACTCGACTATTGTGCTAAACGTGTCGTCAATATATAAATATAAAATATTAATATAAAATAATAAATATACATGTAAAATAAATACTGTCGAAAAGATGAAAGAAGAAGGGACGCTACATCACAATGTTATAAGTTTTGATTAAAGTAATGCTCTTCTAAGACTACCAGGAGGCTTACTCTACAAATAAGAAAAAAAAAAATACTCGCAATATGTGTTGGAAGCTTACTTTATGTTAATTGTTATGTTCATTCATTCATAGCTTCTTTTATTAATAAATATGGGTCGGTAGAGCTGATAAAATACTCGACTGGAAAAACTTGTAGACTCTATTAATAAATAAAAAGGACTCACGGTTCTGTAATATTTTAATTTAAGCTGAGGTTGTCTTTTCCAAGCAAGTCTTATATCAGCGAATAAGTAGATTGCCAACCTAATGGGAAGTGGCTTTAGTTATAATAGCCATAGGGTTCTTTTGAGATTGCACTCTGCAATTCTCAACAGAAGAACAATCTACGTGACCTTGTGGTAGTAGTAAGTAGGTAGGTAGGAAGTTAGTATTTTAGATCGTAATCTAAAATGACTGTACTTAGTAACTTCCTGACCAAATATCACTCTTCACATCGGAATAATACAATGCAAGCGCGTCTCGTGTGCATGTAATATGCACACGAGATTCAAGAAAAAGCTTACATGTACTTAAAACCGTAAAGCGTTCGTGAAAATTTACATAACCATACAACATGTAAAGCAACATGTTTTTTTTTCTAAAAACAAAGGTAATCAAGCAGATTTCTTAACAGTAACAAAGTAAAGCAAATAGTTATTTGCTTAGGATCAATTTTAATGAATCAATAGTTAAATTGTCAAAGGTTATAACATATAGTATATAATACAATGAAACTATACTTTTTATAGATTCAATGTGAACTTGTTTCAACTAGTAAAGGAAGGATAATTAATTGTAGAGAAGAATAACTTGTCTGAATGACAAGTTATCTGAAGCCAGCTTCTATTTGAAATCTTTAAAATTACAAGAGGAACAAAAATACCGCTTGCTGGTTTCTACCAAGCACAAGGTCTCCCGCTGTAGACTTGTGAACCAATGGCGTGGAATCTTTGAAGTTGCAAAAGTGATTGTAAAAATTCTATGTGAAGAATATATTTTTGATTTTAATTTTCTATTTGGTATCTAGTCAGCATGTGACATAACATGTTCTGTCATAGTAACCCAGTAATTTCAGGGACTTTTAATGGGATCATACCAATATATATTTCTTACACTCACACCAATTAGCCTAGCCCAAAGTAAGCTCTGTAAGGCTTGTGTTATGGGATGACCTTCAGAGACGGGCTGTGCGAATCATTGATGATCCCAATCTGACGGATAAATTGGAGTCACTGGAGCAGCGGAGGGACTGGAGCCCTTTGCGTGTTCTATCGGGAGTGCTCCGAGGAACTGTTTGACTTGCTACCAGCGGCACCATTCTATCACCGTACCACTCGACACCGCAATAGACTTCACCCTTTCTACCTGGATCCGTTCCCGTCTAGTACGGTGCGTTTCCAGCGATCATTTCTTCCACGGACATGTAAGCTGTGAAATGATCTTCCTGTTGCGGTGTTTCCCCTGCCCTATGACATGTCCCTCTTCAAACGAGGCTTAAAGAGAGTAATCTTAGCTCGGTAGGCAGCGGCTTAGTTGTGTCCACCCCTGGATTGCTGAGTCCATGAGCTGCGGTTAACGCTTACATCAGGCGTGCCGCTTGCTCGTCTGCCACGTAAGGCAATAAAAAAAAATCTAGGGTAATGGATACACATACATATATTTTATATATATTTATATTTTTTATAGAAATATATAATAGCAACCATGACTAAGGTATAAATACTAACATTTATCACGCAAACATCTGCCCCCACCGGGATTTGAACCCCGGGACCTCAGAGATGGCGACACCTTGAAACCGGTATACATAGTACCGGAGTAATACCAGTGCTGACACAAAATAATAACTGAAGGATTTGGCATGTCTAAGCGTATCAAAGTCTATGCGCTGAGTGTCAAGTGTGAGACATTTGTCGCGGTCACACATCATTAGCCAACATGTGCGTATGCGCAGACTGGCGGGCGCGAATCCTTTACCATGGCACGTCTCTCATTTATTACGTTAACCAACATTTCAATGAGCCATTAATTATTATTTGTGTTAGAAGCTAAGATTTCGAACGTCAATCTTTCAAAATATCGCAAAGGATTCTGGAGGACTGTTTTACACAATTCGATAATAAAAATTAATCTTAAGCTGTTATAGATTAAATAAATTTAATAAATTATATAATAGATCCTTATTCTTTGAATTTTCGCTTTTCGCTTGTATAAATAACTACTTGATAATTTTTTTTTAATTAGGCATCATAATACTATTTTTGCATTAATTTTCAAACATAATATACGTAAATTTTAGTTACAATTAAATCTTCGAATTAGGATATTTTAAACTAAAAATATCTCGAAATGTACAAGCCGTTCAGTGGGCGTACTCTTAAAAACGATATTCGATATATCGTGGACTTCGTCGTGTCGTATCCTACTCTTAGTTACTATCGCTTAAAACATTTCAATAGACGATCGAACGAACGATTTTAATTTTGACATAAGGAAGCCTCAAATGACAACGATGAATTGAATTTGACAGACGAACATTCGCAAAATAGACGTCAAATTTACGATAATTACAACGACACCTCAAACCGTATCGTATTAATTCTCGCAAATTTAACGTAAATTTTGCGAATGTTCGTCTGTCAAATTCAATTCATCGTTGTCATTTGAGGCTTTCTTATGTCAAAATTTATATCGTTCGTTCGATCGTCCATTGAAATGTTTTAAACGATAGTAACTAAGAGTAGGATACGACACGACGAAATCCACGATATATCGAATATCGTTTTTAAGAGTACGCCCCCAGCGTCAAAATTTTGTACATTCCATTATTTGGACTATAACTTTATGATAACAAATTTTCTCTAAAACCATAGTTTTAGTCTAAGTCTAAGTAATAACACTGTATAAGTCCACCATTGTACATATTCTTTCCTATATATTATAAATTATATTTGTTAACTGTGCAATAAAGTGTTATATATATATAACATATTATTACTTAGTTTGATGTTTATTGACGTTTGTGTAAAAATTTGGAAAAGTTTTCCCACTTGTTTATTTTTATAAATAAGGAAAACGTTAGTATGGAATAAGCTAAATTATTTAAAAACTCCATACAAACAGCAAATTCCTTTCTTTAGCCCAGGGGTTGAAGAATAAATATCAGGATATCATATTATATATAGGATTAATTAAAGATATCAATAAGCAAACTTATGATGAATCTTAAATGTTAAATGTTTAAGATCGATATATTTCTTGCATAACATGTTAAATAAGATACGTATTTCTACACTCCAAATAATAAAGTAGCTTAACTTTCTATATAAATGAAAATAGTTTCACTCATATAAAAATATTAATTTTATTGTATGCAAAGCTCTGTGATATTATGATATAGAACTTTATGATAACTATAACACAGATCTTTTTTGTTTAAACAGATTATGAATCGAACGTGTTGTAACAAGTCAAAAAGGTCAGGCGCACATGTGATCGTGAGTGTCAGTAATTTATATCTAGAAGCTCTAACTGTCTAGTGTTTCTTCGTTAAGTCGTTGAACCGACCACGTGGACGACATACTTCCTGGCCTTAAGGAATATTCCAGATTGGTTAATAACTCCCTTTCTGTCATTCCTTGTTTAAACTTTAAACTATTATATGTATATATATAGTTTTATTAAAAACCACTATACTACAATTAACTGGTTTTGTACAGCTAATTCTGTTTTTTTACTATGTCTAAATTATAATAATTGTACGAGCAAGCAACGTACATTTTTTTCTTACTGTGCGACCTACTTCAAGGCGCACGGTTTTACGCTTGCAACATACATTTTTGCTTACGCTGTGCCCTACTTCCAAGCGCACGGTTTTACAAGTTAACTTTATCATTTTAATTAATATTATTAACTAGTACGTCAACAACTGTCTTCCTGCACACTACTCAAGAAAGAATTGCCTATTGAATATTACTGTGTACTTTTACATCAATACAATCTTACTTAAACTTCGGCAATCTTTCTCTTCGACGTGCTCATCATCCCAACCTACTACTTACTAACTACCACTAATCATCTCTTGTACTATGTCCGTGGTCTACTAAGCGGACTATACAATTTGGTCCTTCGAGGAAAACTTGGTGAGTCTTATTTTCCTTAATTACGTTAGCAAATCGGTTTAACTGGCCTCCCAGAAGCGGGTCTCACCAGTTAGATTGAGAAGGTGCATATAGCGTATGCAAGGTTATAAGATAAACTGAGTTGAACCATCATCGCCACGCTCTACGTCTGCCGCCGTCAACTACGCGCTGGACCTCCGAGCTACTCAAACTTCAACTTCACTACTTAAAAAATACTAGAAAACTTCGTCATGCTGTCACAGCAGCAGGAGTGCTTCAATAACATCAAGACCTTGTGTTCTAACTACAAAAAGGACAGCACGAGCAGAAAAAATGAAGATTACTTGGTGAAACGCCTCGAGTCCCTGGAAGCTCAATGGAACGACTTTCAAATTCGTCACCAGATACTAATGGAAACTATGGAAGATAAAAATATCAATTACTTCAAAGAGGATGTTTACGGAAACCTGAAAGAACTTTACGACTCAACTGTCGCTAATATGAAAGACTTGCTTCAAAGACTACGTGGAAAAGAATCTGTATTTTTTGACATGTCCGGGATGCTGGAGGAGAACGCAGATCAGACTTTGACTGCTTTGATGGAGAGACAACAGTGCAATTTTAAAGCTCTGGACCACGTCATGTCTAAAATAGATATTAATACTGTTACTGAAAGGTGGGAATTAGAAGATAATCTCACTATTCTGAAAACTAAGTGGGACATTATCGATAAACAACACTGGGAATTGGAAACCATATTAAAGGGGTCCAATATCATGTACTACAACATGTTTACCGCAACTGAAAGAAAATATGATGACATGAGGCGGGCTCTTAACTCAAAGATCTGGTCAACATCGCACTACGAAAGATCAGCGCCTAAGATGGATATCCCTGAATTTTCCGGAAATTATATGCAATGGATATCTTTCAAGGATTTGTTCAAGGAGAGTATCCACAATAATCCAATGATAAACAGGGCTCAAAAAATGCAGCACCTCAAGACACGATTGAGAGGTGAGGCAGAGCGTCTAGTACAGCATCTCAACATCAGCGCTGAGAACTACCAGACCTGCTGGGAAATACTGACCCAGCGCTATGACAACCGTCGCTTACAATTTACTTCGTTCGTCAACACCATGCTGAATCTTCCAACTATACAACATCCTGACAACTACAACCTCAAGAAGATGCATGACGTCATTACGGAATGTTTGAACGGACTGGCAAACATTCAAATAGATACTTCTACTTGGGATCCTCTCATCGTACATCTGATGTCACAGAAACTAGACTCTACAACCTATACGGATTACATGAAAGAACTACAAGATCATAGAGAACTACAGCCACTTAGCGACTTCCTATACTTTTTAGAGAGCAAGTTCATGGCATACGAAACTATGAAAAACACTAAAAAAGAACTTCCTACTCTACCGAAAAACATCCCTACAAAAACATTCAACAAGAATTTTCCAGTCAAGAAATATAATTTTGAGCCGAAAACTTCATTTAATAAAACTTACTTCACAACATTTGGACAATGCCCTAATTGTAGCGGAAAGCATGTACTTATGCAATGTCCAAGGTTCGTCGAAATGAACCCGATCCAACGAAACAACACGGTAACAAACCTGCATGTATGTGCGAATTGTTTATATAGACATGGCAACAATAAATGCTCGTCTACAAAAACATGCAAAGAATGTAATATGAAGCACCATACTTTATTGCACAATAATACAAAGAAATATGTACCTAATAGAGCGACAAACAACTTTGTTAAAAATAGCACACTTGAACAACCTTCAACTTCTACTCAAGCAAGCTCCAATCATATCTCTACAAAAGAGATAGAAATTTTACTACCGACTGCAAAACTTCAAGTCACATCAGCAAACGGCACCAAGATCACTCTCCGGGCTTTACTAGACCAAGGCTCGCAGGTGAATCTGATATCTGAAAAGGCTGCCCAAATGCTCCGCTTGCCCAGGAAGAGACTGAACGCTACTATTTCTGGAGTTGGAACTGTATCCGGAGAATGCAAAGGACGCCTTCAAATTACGTGCAAATCTATTTACTCAGATTACTCATTTGAATTACAAGCTCTTATAATGAAGAAGCTAACTAACAACTTACCTGACTCGTCCTTTACAAAAGAAAACTGGCCTCACATCGAAAACCTAAAGCTCGCCGATCCAGACTTTAATACGTCGCAACCCATAGACTTACTTCTGGGGGCTGACGTTTACTCCGAAGTCTTATTAGATGGAGTAATAAAAGGAGGCCAGCAGTCCCCTATAGCTCAACAGACGCAATTAGGGTGGATTTTGTGTGGCAAACTGAAAACTTTGAACTGTCACGTGACCTTGGTCGACCTCAATGAAATCTCCAAATACTGGGAGAACGAAGACATTGTTCAGAACAATAAGGAAATGTCTAAGGATGACTACTGTGAACATCACTACTCGAATACAGTACAGCGACGCCAAGACGGAAGATACATAGTAGAAATGCCTTTTTGTCCTGATTACGAGATGAAAATGGGCAATTCAAGATCAATAGCCGTGTCTCAATTTTTACAATTAGAGAAGAGGCTCGAGAAAAACAACAAACTTTCACTAATGTACCGAGAATTTATTAAAGAATACTCCGATCTCGGCCACATGAAACCGTCGCGTCAGATTTCACAACACTCACTTCAATATTACTTACCTCATCACGGCGTACTGCGAGAGCAATCTACTACTACAAAACTCAGAGTTGTATTCAACGCTTCTCAAAAGATGTCAAATGGTTTTAGCCTAAACCAACTACAAGAAAAAGGCCCTAATCTACAAAATGACCTTCAACGGTCACTTATCAATTTACTACATGGGGCCGGCATGAACTTACGTAAATGGTCAGCTAACGATCCAGACTTACTACAAAACTTATCTGAGGATCAAATTTCAACATCCAATAACTTTGACTTCAAGGATGAAGAGACCATGAAAACTTTGGGCCTAAGATGGAGTCCGAAAACTGATACTTTCACTTTCAACTGGGACTTAAAGGAAAATCCATCAAAACTTACTAAGAGGGCCCTACTCTCTGAAATCTCGACGCTGTACGATCCGCTTGGCTGGCTTTCACCGATCACTATTACGGCAAAACTCATCTTCCAACGGGTGTGGAGTAGCAAAATCGGATGGGACGACGAACTACCTATTGACATTCAAAAGGACTGGCTGAAACTTAAAAGCGAACTACCACTGGTCGACAAGGTCAAGATCGACAGATGGCTCGGGGGCCAACAGGAAGATATTGAACTTTTGGGCTTCTGTGATGCTAGCGAAAAGGCCTACGCTTGCGTTGTTTATAGCTCGATAACACGCAAAGGTGGCCGCCCTATAACTTTACTCGCTGCGAAGACTAGGGTTGCCCCTCTTACTCAAAAAATAACATTGCCGAGAATGGAATTATGCGGCGCACTTTTACTAAGTCAACTGGTTGAGAAGACAAAAGACGCATTTAAAATGCAAAACATCAAGGTCCAGGCATGGTGTGACTCCCAAGTTGTACTCGCGTGGCTTCAAGGAGACGCATCTAGATGGGAGAGATACGTAGCCAACAGAGTTACCAAAATAAAACACACGATTCCGTCGAAAAATTGGCGATATATCAAGTCTGAATTGAATCCTGCTGACTGCGCATCCCGTGGCTTGTACCCTAGCAAACTGCTAGAATTCAATCTATGGTGGAAAGGTCCTGATTTTCTACAAACATGGGAAAGTGAAGTGAAAGATGTAACTGCAAACAACTTTTCATGTCTACTGGCCACCAAGGAACTAAAAACTACATCGACGACAACCCTAACAACAAATCAGAGTTATAACTTTATTGATAATTTAATTATCAAATGCAGTGCATTATCGCACGTAACAAGAGTCGTGGCCTGGATACGACGCTTTTTCGCAAACACGCGCGGCGACATGAAACTTAATGCCGCATTCCTCACCTCAAGCGAATTGATAGCTGCAAATGAACAAATAATAAAACATGTTCAATGTAAAAGAATTTTGAGAAGAAGGTCTAGGAAGAATAATACTTGGACTTTGTTTACTACACTGATAACAATGTCCGTATTGATACCAGGAACTCATAGCGCAAGCGGCGACTCACTGGCTGGGGCTCATATTACAAGTCTCGAACCCAACCGCCCGATATATTACGACACAATTGGCAAGATACAAACAATACATGATGAATGGACGCTACTACTTTATTACAATTTAACTAACTACTGGACTGGTATAAATCGAATAAAAAACTACTTTCAAGGCCTAAACGATTTATGTGAAAGGACCGATCCCAGATACTGCAAAACTACTTTAGAACAACTCTCCCACGAAATGGAACTACTGGACTACTATAACATCATTCTACTGGCTCCTCACAAGCACTTATCCCAAAGAAAGAAGAGGGGACTAATAGATGGAATTGGAACTATTGCTAACAGCCTATTCGGTATATTGGATCAGAACTTCGCGGATAAATATCAACAAGACATTGAGGCCATACAAAACAACGAAAACTACTTGCTGACACTAGTGAAAAATCAGACTTCAATAGTAGAACTAGAAAACAAGGTGTTTAAGAAAATAGAAGGAAACATGAACCGACATTTCAACATGATTGAAACTTATATTAATGACACTAACATCAATTTGGCGAAGGTCGAATCCACCATGGAAGCAGTGATGGCTACCAGTTATTTTAACTCAGCCTCACTCTCAACTTACCTACTACTTAAAAATATGAAGGAATTGCAAGAAATGTTACTTGACTCCATTACTGACGTCTACAAGGGTCATCTAGATGTACATCTTCTTACTCCAGTGGAATTAATCGAACAGCTGACCATCATATCTGGGAAACTACCTAAAACGCTGACCTTGCCTGTAGAAAATATTAGAGAAGATATCAAAAATATTTACAAATTACTGTACGCCAAGGCGCGCGTAACTGCTACCTACTTTCTGTTCGAAATACACATCCCGCTTACGTCAGATGAAGATTTTTCTCTCTACAAAGCGATCCCACTCCCTGTGAAGACTGGATCGAAGGCAGCATTGGTGCAGCTTCAATCGCAGTACATCGCAGTAAACTTTCCAAAACGTACTTACATCACACTAACAGAAGACGACATCAAACTTTGTTTACAACTAAGACCCAACAACTTCATCTATTATAAAAGCTTACCTGTTTATAACTTAAACAATGAAAAGGCGCCCTGCGAAGCAACGCTGCTTAGTCATCATACAAATACAACGTGTGACGTCAAGGAGATTCCCTGCAACAATTTGTGGATCGCGTTACATACAACAAACAGCTGGCTGGCGATTTGTTGCGGCGCTTGCACTTTGCGCACCATATGCGACAATGAGCTGACGTCACGTACGATATCTAATTCCTGCATAGTAACTGTACCGCAAGGATGCGTTTTGCAATCTAAGGATTTTATTATTTACTCACACAACGAGTACAATAGTAAGATAAAGATGGACCGCTACAACTTCAATGTTCCGGAATTCAACTCTACGATCAACAAGATTATTGATATATCTCATCATCGAATATCATGGAACATCTCACAAGTTATGACGAACGGAGAGCTGGAAGACATCGATAAAAAGATACACTCACTGAAAGAACATGAAGCTTTACCAGCATCCATCTCAAGTCATGACATACATCATTATGCCATCGGCTACATTCTTCTCGGCGCAGCTATTATATCTTTTACTGTATGGCTAATAAAGAAGCGCTATTATGGTTGCTGCCCGTGCAAAAAACGGACAGCTGAGTTGCCCATATACAATGAAATAGAACTCAAACAAAGAGGGAAACATACTAGACAAGAACAGATGGCGCAAGGGTCAGCGAGCCAGCAGCCGCCGGCGCAGCGACCGCGGCCACTACGCGCAACAGCAACTGCTGCCAACGCCGATGACAACATTACATTTAATTTTGATACTTAATTATCTTTACTTTGTATGGCATTTCTTATCTTGATAGTAATTACTTTAACTTTTTATCGTTTTAACTTTTTACATATTTTATCTTACTTTTCGGGTTGCCAATATGTACGAGCAAGCAACGTACATTTTTTGCTTACTGTGCGACCTACTTCAAGGCGCACGGTTTTACGCTTGCAACATACATTTTTGCTTACGCTGTGCCCTACTTCCAAGCGCACGGTTTTACAAGTTAACTTTATAATTTTAATTAATATTATTAACTAGTACGTCAACAACTGTCTTCCTGCACACTACTCAAGAAAGAATTGCCTATTGAATATTACTGTGTACTTTTACATCAATACAATCTTACTTAAACTTCGGCAATCTTTCTCTTCGACGTGCTCATCATCCCAACCTACTACTTACTAACTACCACTAATCATCTCTTGTACTATGTCCGTGGTCTACTAAGCGGACTATACAATAATAATGAATAAATAAATAAATATTTCTATTACTTGCACCAATTAGCCTATCCCAAAGTAAGCTCTGTAAGATTTGTGTTATGGGATCTAGGGTAACGGATAGACATAAATATATATTAAGAATAATAACTAAGTTACAATTGCATTCATCGCACAAACATCTGACCCTACCGGGATTCGAACCCGGGACCTCAGAAGTGACACCTTGAAACTGGTTTAATAACCACTCAACTCGGGGGTCGTCAAAATAATTGTTATTTTCACTAACATTCATAACTTCACACAATCCTAAGTAACATGCTGTCATTTCTTGTTTTCAAAGAAAAGAGTGAAACTCTTTGCCACTTGTTCTAAGCTAAGACATCATCACATTCTTATATGTGGGTATATATATGTCTTCACCGAGGGAATAGAGCTTACGTTAACAATGTCAGGGCGATAAGGCCATAGCAAACCACGTTAGACCAGTGTAAGAAATTAAAAAACAATCTCTGATCATAGTAACCCAGATCTGGGTTGTATTAGCTTGATTTAAATGTCTCTACATATTTTTAACAAACTAATTTTTACCCAATTTGGTGGTAGTAGGTAGATGATATCTTTTTAAATTCTGTATATAATAAGATAACTCGTTTAACTGAGAAATATTGTAGAACCAACTGTATACCGGCGCTTATTACTTTTGAAGATAGATCAACATGTTTGCGGCGCTGTCGCGATTTGCTCAAAATCGCTCCATACTAAAAACACTGCAATCGTGACGTCATATTTCTATAAGCCCACCTAATTTGTATGAGCATATAAAGAAAATTCAAAGAAAATTTATTATTTATACGTTTATAGGTATACTTTCTATATAAAATTATATGTTTTATCGTTTTGTATTAATTAACTTGGTATAATAAAAGTGGCCGGAGCTTTAACTGTTTCAAGCTGACTGCTTGGCTAAGTCTTTCATGCATTTGAATTGTTCAATGCTAGGTAAAATTAGAGATACTTCCATACTAAACATAAAGTATATTATGTTTATATTATGTTATTTGTACGTTTATAGGTATACTTTCTATATGTATAAAAAAATAATGTGAGAAATCTAGAAATGTGTTCGTTTCATTTGAAATACATAACAAATAATTGCACATTAATAAAAAAAATTAACTAAAATTTCTAAATTACATACTTTCATGAGATATAAATTGTTCAAATTAGACAATTATAGTATAAAACGGCCATATTCAGTTGTAGTCCTCTACTCTAATAAAATTTTTCAGTCCACTTGCCTTATTTTAATCATTGCAAACGTAAGGCATAGTAGACAAAACCTTGTATAATCGAATGCTTCTCCACCAAATAAACGGGCTACATTGACGTCTGTTTAAGTCGTACTTAAATGGAATTGCCTCAAAAATAACCATGTTAATTCAGCCGGCTCGCAATTACTCTCGTCCAGTGTTTCCCCGGCAGAGAAAGATGAAACATCTCCCGCCCAAATGTCACATCTAGATGCAAATTGTTACGGCCCCGGTATTTATTTTAATTCCCGCCGGTAAATACCGCGCCGGTTAGAGGTTTCAACTCTTTAAGGGTGGGTAGTGGGCGCCTTTTTTATTTTCGAGTGTGGTCCAAGGAAAAAGGTTAGCGGTTAAGCTTTTCGAGGGGTGATAATTTTTTTATGTGCTCGTTACGGATTATGGTTGTTGTATACTTTTTGATTGTAGTCTATTAAAACGCTATGTAGTTTGGTTATTTTAAAGATTTCGTTATGTTATTTATGATTTTTTATGGAATCTACACGATTGTTGGAACTGATCTCTTATAGATTAATCGCAAAATGTTGTTTCTAAGATTACTACTTTGTAATAAATACGAATTATATCGTATCTAGTATAGCTAAGTACTCACGACTTCGTCTGCGGAAGACTAGTATTTATGTGATAATTTTAATGTCCTAATATTAGTTCTTTTCTACATCACGCTAATATAAGCTACTCAAAATACTAACCCTGCCCAGACGAAGTCGCAGGCTCCATTTAGTATCATTATAAATTGTAGTCTTTGTGTTATTCTGATGTACTATATTACTGTAAAGTTTCAATAAAATCCATTCAGAAGTTATTTATATAATTTATAATATTAGTAGGGATATAGAACGACTTAAAACTTTGAAGATCAATTGATTAATTTAATAAACTTCAAAAAAAAAAACCTAAATGAGAAATACAATTGTGCGAATTTATTCTGTAATCCAAAACACATAACGCGCAAAGATTCATAAATATACGTACATATTAAAGCGAAATGCCGAATGCCTCTACGTTTTATTGGGATTGCGAACGGCGCTCTACCCTAAGCGGTTCCACGTTGTTTTCACAAGCTTCAAAGCGCTGGATCTCAAACGTAAATGGCTGGAAATAAAATTTGGCAGTGAATTAAAAGTAAACATTATGAACGGGTAATTCTGTAAAATGCCTTTCGAGAGCGCGAGGCCAAATGATTTTTGATGTGAGCTACCTGCTTGTTAAGCTTTTGGATGGATGCGGGGCCATTAAACAAGAGGGTGTGTTATCTAATATAATTTCTAGTTATTTGCTAGGGGCTGCGGTGGTGCAGTGCGTCCACCATGTTTGCGGAAGTATGCGTAGCAGATTTCTATGCAGTGATGCGCGCACATTGTGCTACCGTAATGGACAGATTGCGCCACAGCTCCAATATATTCCTGAGGGTATTTGCTAAACGATGGGAGTCACTCATGCTAAGAGTATGGATGGAATATCACTGTAATTCCAATCCAAAAGTGAACAAGAATTCTATATCCAATAGCGCTCAGTATGGTGAACTATTACCGAATATGTTTAAATGTAGTATTTTTATTTTTATTTTCTAGTCTTTAGTGTAAGTTATAATAATTGTATATTATGTTTTTAGATTTTTAGCGTATGTTTTTAAATAAGTCTTAAAATTGAACTTGTTGTCTATTATTAGCTAGCATTGTTATCTTGTCTTTTCAAGTTTAGATCATATTTTCATATACTCAAGTTAAAGCTTTGTCGGCACGACTGATCTTAACTACAGTGACTCTACCATGAGTTTGCTATCATTTGCGATAGGTATTTGACATATAGTAATAACAGAAATCATGTCAATTTAATATGAAACAAAGCAGTATAATTAAGTTCCACTAGGGGCGATGTACACAGTTTTCATATAAATATTCCCGCTGCTGATATCGTTTGCAAACGAATGTAAGCTCATAGTAGCTACCCGGAGATATTAAGGCTGGCGCATACTTCCCACGTAACGCTCTGGCGGTGCAGAGGTAAAGCTGCCAGTATAATGGGATCTATGCCGCAAGCTGACCCGCTGGATGGGGTTCTCTTTTTCAATTGGGATTTTATAGATTATTTTAAAATTGTATTACTCTTAATTTTTTAGGATTAGTTATTTATACAGCTGTTTTATTTGTGTATTATTTGTAAGAAGTATATTGTGTAAATTTTACGGAAATATGACCACTGTGTCTTTCACTTCGATATATCGCGCCAGAATACTTGTCTTTATAATAAGTATATCCATATATGTTTGGACGTGTGTTTAGGTATTTTATATTTATTTCTGATATCAAAATTTTGATATTGTGTCTAATTATGCATTGGTTACGAGTATATGTAGAATTAACAACTTTAGTTGCAAATTTATGTTTGTAAAAAAGAGAAGATAAATTGTTTTATAATCATGGCATCGTTTCAAAGCACGTTTATCTTTCAGTAAAGCTGTGCTTTTAACGCGCAGTTCGCAGCACTTTTATTATCGCTCAGAACATGCGTTTCGTGGCTTCATTTTTAGCGTTTTGTATTAATTAACTTGGTATAATGAAAGTGGCCGGGGCCTTAACTGTTTCAAGCGGACTGCTTGGCCAAGTCTTTCATACATTTGAATGGTCCAGTGTTAGGTAAAATTAATCCATACTTCCATACTAAATACAAAGTATATTATGTCTAGGGAACTGTTTTGGGGCATCGGTGACTCTGTGGTCTTGACACTGAGCTACGAATCGGATAATTCGGGGCGTGGGGGATGATTCGAGATGACACGGGGCTGATCTTGCCAGGTACCAATGTTGATATGTACATTTATCTGACACAAATAAATAAATAATAAATAAATAGTTAAAGTTGGCTAGTACCTTAGCTTGTGGGGAAATTAAATGTTCTATTTTCAATAAAACAAAATTGAGAACATCTTCGAACTAATATTGAACGCATATTCGTAGTGATTTGCAACAAATCACAAGTAATATAAAATGTGTCTTAAGCCTTAAAACAAACAGCATATAATTGCAATACTCATGCGAACTCAAAATCATACTAATATTATTATCACTATATAGTATAAAACAAAGTCGTTATCCGCCGTCTGTCTGCTTAGATCTTTAAAACTACGCAACGGATTTTGATGCAGTTTTTTTAAAAGATAGAGTGCTTCTAACGGAAGGTTTATATGTATAATATATGCATAATATAGTAGAGAAACACTGATAAATTTAGAGTTTTCTAATGTGATGTCGTAAATGCACCCTTGCGAAGTCGGGGCGGGTCGCTAGTTTAACATAAACTGATCCGGCAGACTCCGAAATGTTACCTACATTACCTACCAATGATGTTATTATACAATACTAGTAACCCGCCCCGGCTTCGCACGGGCTATAATCAGTCATTTCAAAAGTTATATTTTTTTACATACATACACACACATACACACTCATACATACTTTGGATTCCTAACTTTTTGAAAATTAAATATAGCCTATGTTTACTGGAAATAGTGTAGCTTTCCAAATGTGAAAGAATTTTATAAATCGGTTAAGTAGTTTCGGAACCTATTCAATGCAAACATACAAACAAAACAATCACCACTGGGAGTCGAGGATCCGGAGCTAGCCGGAGGTCACCCATGGCTCTACGGTGACAAATGGGTGCAGGTAAGAAAAAGTGACTTACAGTTTAATAATTATTATATTCCAACGTCACAGTCCATAATATTATTCCAAAAGTTGTTCAAAAATTATATTATTTCAATATTCGTAATTTATACAATTTAGCTTGGAATTATTAAGATGTTTTCCAAAGTTTTTGGTATTGTATGTTATATATCTCGGTAATCAACAATAATTAATTTTTGGAACACTGTCAAGGCGTGACATGTCCTTTTTAGGGTTCCGTATCTCAAAAGGAAAAAACGGAACCCTTATAGGATCACTTTGTTGTCCGTCTGTCCGTCCGTTCGTCCGTCTGTCAAGACCCTTTTTCTCAGGGATGCGTGGAGGTATGAAGCTGAAATTTATATCAATTACTCAGGTCTACTGTCCCTTGAAGCTGTGAAAAAATCAAACTTCTTAGCCAACGCAATCAAAAGATACAGCCGTTTATGTCGCAAATTTTCGACACTTGCAAGGGAATCAAAACCTACAGGGTGCTTCCCGTGAACTCAGAATCTTGAAATTTGGTACGAAGCAACGTCTTATAGCATACATAAAGGAAAAATTACGAAAACCATACATTTTTAGTTACATCACATAATATATATTTTTTAATAATTTTAAACTTACTACCCATTTCCTCATAAACGCGTAGAGGTATTAAATTGAAATTCATACCAAATACTCAGGTCTATAATACCTTTAAGCTGTAACAAAATCAAACTTCTATGTCAACGCAATCAAAAGAAACAGCAATTTAAGCTGCATATTTTGAAACTCGCAAGTACTCGCAAAGGAACCAAAACCTAAAGGGTACTTCCAGTCGACCTAGAATCTTGAAATTTGGCATGAAGCAACGTTTTATAGCACACATAAAGGAAAAATTCCGAAAACCTTAAATTTTTAGTTACATTACAAAATATATGAACGAACTTTGTAAACCTTGCAGGTTTGTACGGAACCCTCGGTGCGCGAGTCCGACTCGCACTTGGCCGGTTTTTTGAATTTTGATTTGAATCCATATAAATTACTCCATATAAAGAAATAGGCCGAAAATCTTAAGGTTGGACAGCGTTCCCGTTACAAGTAAGGAAATAACAAATGAACAGATAAAAGTCATACCGTATTTAGAAATGTTCGCATACCATTTCGAGTGTATAGGATATTAAATCTAACAACGTGTTATTGTCTCCCCTCAATAATAATTAAGAAGTTCATTCACCTCTCAAAATAACGGTAGCGAGATAGCGAACCTAAAATCTTTCATCTGTTTTAATGGGTTTTAAAATTCACGAGAATAGGGTGTCGTTTGCACACGAATGGCCGTAGAGCAGGTGCTGAAAACATGCGGCCATTGTGCAATGTGTAATTGTAAAAGCCTTTGGGTTTTGACGTGCGTAGGTAGGACGAGGTTTTCTGCTAGATATATACTAGTGACGTACCGGATCGTAAAAATGTATATATGTATCCGCGGATAGGGATCTGAAAACGGATATTATGTGTCAAGATACGCGGATCTTCATAGGTCGGTGTAGAACTTATATTCTACACCGACCTATGAAGATAAGTAATAAGTTAAGAAATAATATTAATTTATAATATTTGTAGAGATATAGTTACGTGAGAATTCGTATCCTCAATATTCATCCTTTTTGGATTACGATAGGTATTACCAAAGCAAAATACATATATTGTCTATTTAATTATTCTAATATTTAACTATAAAATTAATAAGAGGTAAATATAAGGATTTACTGCTACATTATATCACTGTTCATACAGATCAGTACGATCCGAATCAAAATTTCGATACGTCGAACAAAACAGTCCGAAGTAAATCAGTATACAAGCAGCGAGCCTTTAACGCTTAATAAATTCCGACCTCACCTTATTTTACGACTAAATCCCGAAAATCAAAAGGAATACTCGATTCCGGAACGGAATTACGTCTTTTCGTTCTCTTCTGGATCTTTGTTTCGCCAGATGCTCAGGGTTGATTCTATATTACGAATCAATAATGGAGAATTTATTAATGAATAGATATTGATAAGTGATTTATCATACTTACATATATCATATACTGATGAGTATTTTTGGCATGACTTAAGAAGTAATGTTTTATTATTTTTTAATTATATAGTATGTTTAAATTATTGTTTAAGCCAGCTGACAGGTCAGTTCTTTGTTGACTGATGGTCTGATTACGAAGGCAGCCAAGATAAATTAGTTATTGAATATATACATATTATAATGTCGCTTATATAATTATAAGTTGGTGCCCGCGACTTCGTCCGCGTAGGAGGCCTATCGACATATTTTAAACAGACACACATAATCAGCGGCGGCATATAAATTAAATTTTTAGACTAAAACCCGCTTACCGTGACATAACTATAATATTTAGACATATGCTGTCGCGACACTTTTTGTAGATAATGATGAGTTCTGCAAAGTCGTAGTAAATGATTTTGTTCTATCATCAATACTTTACGCAGCGCACGCGACGTAAGGAATTTTTTAGGTCATTTTTTTACACCTTGGGTTACATTATTGGAGTTTTAGTAAGGATCCCTATTTTTTTTTAAATATAATATAGCCTATGTTACTCGGGGATAATGTAGCTTTCCAAAGGTGAAAGAATTTTTGAAATCGGTCCATTAGTTTCGGAGCCTATTCATTACAAACAAACAAACAAACAAACAAATCTTTCCTCTTTATAATATTAGTATAGACAGTTCATAGAACGTGTTATTCTGATGTATAACCTACATATATTACTGTAAAGTTTTATCAAAATCCATTTAGGAGTTTTTATGTGACAGAGTAACAAATATCCATACATACTTACAACCTTTCACGTTAATAATATTTGTAGGGAATGTTAAAAACGCCCAAATTGTTAGAAATCTATCTAGGTGGGATCACTATGTCTCCGCCGGCATTGATTGCGGCAATGCTGGCGGACGAGGGAGGTTGGAGGACTGTGGCCTCCTTCTATGAAGCAGTCATGCTCCAGAAGGAGGCCGCCGAGCGGGATCGGGAGATGGCCGATCCCGCTCGAAGAAGGTGGCGCCGGGCTCGGTAGCGCGGCGCCGCCGCGGGTCGCCGGCGGGCGCGAGGTAGTCGCGACTGCTACGGCGACCCGGGATGGACCACGCCCCTTTCGTGGCCGGGGGGCGTCGTCGGTGGAGGAGACCGGGGGAGGTAGTGTAGCCTCCCCCAAGGGGAGCGGAGGCGGGGGGTTCCCGGAAGTAGCTTGATGTTCCCGGGGGCTCCCTACATGCCTGAGGAAGGCCATCCCTGAGGTTTTTAGTGGGTAGGCCTCCCCCTTCTGGGGAGGAGAGCCCCACATAACCGCCGGCTCGCCACAGCCGGGGTATGCAATTTAATGCACTTTCCTCAGGGGAACAAAAAAAAAAAAAAAGGTGGGATCATTATGTAAGGCTTTCACATTCCTCGTCTTTCCCAAAATATGTTCCTTCACGTTGTTATAGTCATTTACGGCGAATAACATAAGTGTATTAAAAAAAGCAGGACGGTCGGAATGAAATAAAAATAGTTATGTAGAGGAAATTACGCGTAGAAGCCTGTGTAATCGCTGCGAAAGTGGATAAAACCTCAAAAGATTGCTATGTTGTTTCGATTGAAGATATAATCGCGATCGTAATATAGACAAAGGGAGGAGCGGGGGTTCGAATAATGGGATTTTCCGACGAGATTATGCCCGGATTATTTTATGCGGAGCACCTAGTAAAAATTTTTCCGACTGTGTCATAGCGGAGTTGCTGCAAGCGAATCGTGACCTTAAAACAAAAGCACAAGGTATGGATTTCGGCGTTGGTTTTGGCTGGAGAATTTCATTTTGCGCCGAATAAAAATATCCCATACGACGGCTTTGCTTTATCATTGCGAGTCCGTTGTGTAATTAGTTTCTGCAAAGCAGACCGACGCGACGTCCTTATTCTGCGTTTTTATTTCCTCATCCAAAATTTATATTTATACTTTCATATGATTCATATACCTTCTCATAGTATACTGTCCAGGCTTAATACTGTTATGTACCAATGTGTTTCTCGGCTTTCGCATTTTATATATACATTTATTTGATACGGTGAAGGAAAACTTGTACACATCAACTGCGAAGAAATTTTAAGATGTATGTCAATCAATCTGTAAAGGGCCAACGTCGTCAACTAAGGTTTTATTTTGTCTCAGGAGAGAGAGGCTGAGAATTCATACAAAGAGCACGAAACGTGCCCAGGATATCACCGCAACGTCAAGTGGCACCGTTATTATGCGGTCTGACCACGTGACCTACCGACTAAACTCAGCCTTAGCCTTGGCTATAAAGGTACTACAGCTTGAATGGAGCTCACCCCAGTCAATCCGCGTAACACGTCATTTCTGACCCTCCCGATTCATTGACGCTGGCTCTTCAAGCCTTGCGAGAGGCGGCATCTGCGCCGCCATCCTTTAGTTAGTCCATACTTCGCAGCTTGCTGCACATGTACGAGTAGGCCCTATCATTTCAAGGCCGGACCCACTTTGGCGTACCGAGCCTTCTTTCGCGCATATGTCCTCTTCGGAGGGCAGCGCTGACGTGCCCTCTCCTGAGGGTGCGCCAACCATTCCATTCAAGCCGTAGGGCCATTAGGGCCAAGGCTAGGCTGAGTTTAGTCGGCAGGTCTGTTGGGTCGAGCCGCCTCGATTCACCAGGAGTCCGACATAATCAACGCTTCCCTGCTTGCCTGTTGCGTTGGTATCCATGAGGATTCTCAGCCTCCTCTCCTGAGGAAAAAAAAATGGAGCTCAATCAAGGTCTAATCGCTCTAACAGAGTTTAGTGTAGGCTGGTGTCCCTTGGTGGGGACGTATGTTCGCTGTGATGACTAGATTGTAGGTTCAATAGAACATATGACAGTTACTTTTTAAAGTCATTCATGTAGATTAGTGATTCACAAAGTGGTCTATACTCTATATCTACCCCTAGGTGACTATGACAACATGCAAGGGGTCTACGTCAGCGAAAAAGAAATTTGGGGTTCCATGAAATGAAAATGGGGATCCACGATAATGTATCAACATACACTGATAGTACCTATTTATTTACATTACACTATCTTCTAATATAAAGACATATACATTATAAAAGTACCTATGAAGTAAATAAAATATTATATCTTAATATATAATTTCTTGTGTGCGTGTGTATGTGACTGAACTCCTCCTAAACGACTGGACCAATTTTGATGAAATTTTTTGTGTGTATTCCAGGGGGCTTGAGAATGGTTTAGATTCACAATACGGTCATATAGATATTGTTTTTCAGCTAAATTATTTATTTAAAAACATTTGAGACAACGTGAGACAACGTGACATTTGAGACATTTGACAGGACAACGTCTGTTGGGCCAGCTAGTATCTTTATAAAATTTTGTTGATGTAGGATTCAATGTCATCAGGTAAGTTAAGTAATATCTACGACACAAAAAGTTTCAGAACATCTGATGTAGATCATCATAGTGGTTTTGCCATCATCTTCAATCACAATTCAGCTTAGGACCTGAAAAGAAATTCAAGTTCTATGTGAAGACGTTTAAGCGTGGTTCGTTCCCTTTTATGAGAATAAATATCCCACCCCACTTCTTGTTAGCCACATTAATTTAGTGTAAGTTTTTTTGATTTCCCACAGGAACACATTTGAGTTTCTTCATAAACGTTTGTAGTTTGTATGTTTTCCACTCTAAGACTGTCAGTTCAATAAGCCTGGGGCTTCTATCAAGTATGCCAATATCCGAAACTACAGATCCTCTTACCCAGGTTTCTGAAACAAGGTTATAAAGGCACGTCAGCAACTAACCTATATATATATATAACTGCACGGAGATGTTGATTTTTGTACGAATCTATGCTGATATCTGTGGGATGATTATATAATCTGTGGTATATGATTATATGATCTGTGGTATCATATATATATACAGTCAAAGCTCCTTATTCGCGATTCCTTCATTCACGTTTTCACTATTCGGGGAGCAAAAAATGCGACTCAATTCCTTTATTCGCGCTAAAATTTTTGTCATTCGCGGATCTAGTAAATAGTATCTACATACATAAAAAAACCCAAATTGCGATTTCTTTATCAACATCCGTCTATGGAACGACGTCTTATTTTTAAGAGGCAAATTGAAAATGCGATTGCTGCGTGTCAGTCTGAATTGTAGGAGCTTACGAAATGATTACGAAATTCTTGAAACCATTACTTAGCCTTAAGATAAGGAATCAAAATAATCAAAAAATTCAATTAAATTATTTGTATATATATATATATATATTTTATTTTGTCACCTTAGGAACGTATCCCCCGCGAATGAGGAGCTTTTACTGTATATATATATTGTATAAGTGTATTAATAAGATATTATATAGATATTAGCTACAAGGTTTTTTAGGTATAAATAATTATTGTTCTTTTAATTAATATTATAAGTGTGGTACGTATATAACGTGTATATTAACCACACTGTATTTAAATACTTAAATAAAAATCCCTTTTCAAATCAACTTGAAACATATCTACTAACTATGCTTTTATATGATAATTTATAAATCGAAAATAAGTCGAAGTAATTACTGGAAGTTTCGAATAAGGCCGCAACAGAGGCCGGATTAGCGCGGCATCAGCGTACCCGGTCGCCGGCCCGGACTCCGGTGAAAAATTGAACTGTTCATTGTTTTAAATGTCGGTACGTGACGGGCCCGCGGCTTAATTCCCCGTCGCGCCTCGCCCGCGCCTCGTCCGACGTTTAATTGTATCATCTTGTGATGAATTTGTGCACTCATCGCGATCTTTGTCCCCCGAATGTGTTTTGTGTTGTGGTGGACAAGTGCTTTATTTTCAAATATTAAAAAAACATAAACAGATTTTAAATTTAGCAATTTTTTTATAACAAATCGTAAATATGATTGAAAGAGGATATCGTGACAAGAATAGAGAAAGGGATGCTTGGGTGGTTTGGGCATGTGGAACGGATGGATGAAAGTAGACTGACCAAATGATTTATGAAGCTGGAGTGAGTGGAGACACGGGACGAGGAAGACCTAGGCGAACATATTTCGAACAAATCGAAAGTGTCCTCAAAAAAGGCCAGGTCAGAAGTACCCGCAATCGTCGAGCATGTATGAGGAATGTTATGAAAGTAGATGAAGCGAAAGAGATATGTAAGGACCGTAGCAAGTGGATGGACGTAATCTCTGCCTACCCCCGTGGGAAAAAGGCGTGAGTGTATGTATGTATGTAAATCGTAAATCGGATAAGTGATAACCGTTGCTACCTACCTATGTAATGTTTAAATATGAGTCTTTGGTGTAACTGCAAATAGGAATGTCTCAACTTTACCTTAGAATAATATTTTATTTTCAACTTAACTGTGTACGAATGCGTTTAATACTTATCAATTTCACAGAAGTTCGTAGTCTTTTTTTATTATACTTATACTAAATTAAATTAAAAAATAATAATAATATTAACATTACTTCAAAGGAAGGGCCTTATGAGTCATACGAATATCTACTTAACACTTGGCACTCACATATTTTTTTTCTCTTTGTTTTAAAAGGGCTTTTATCCAAATGGATATGTGAGTCCTATCGGTACATATACATTATCATACAAAATCACAGTTAATCTCAAGGTAGTCGCGGCGGGCACAGTACATTGTATAACATGTGGGCCTCTTTGAAAGTTGACTGGGCCAAAATACTGTGGAACATACCAACATCCATAATAAGAATTTCTAATCTGTTAATTTAATCTCTCCTAGCATCTTGATAAGGGGCACATTCCACCAACAACTGTTGGACATCTTCCCACTTACATATTTAGTTGCACGGCTATATTAATAAGAAATATGTCGAATTTATATCTTATATATAAAAATGAATCGCAAAATGTGTTGGTAAGCTCATAACTGAACAACGCCTGGACCAATTTGGCCAATTCTTTTTTGTTAATGTTCGTTGAAGTTCAAGGAGGGTTTTTACAATGAGGAAAATTCGAATAATTATCGGAAATACCCTAAAAACAGCCCTTATATTTTCCCATGCAAACGTTTTCTAATTAAAACGTACAGTCGAATTGAGCTTTATTGTTATTGCATAAAGTTCATATTGCAAGCACTCACTGTTGTCTAAGCAATGAAGGTGTGTTCCTAAAATCAAAGAGTCAATTTGCGCTTTATTAACGCTACATATAGTTGAAATTCAATCATATCTATCAAAACAGTGTGCGTGCGTGCGTTGGAGCACAGAATACATCGTTGGAGGATTTAATGTCACGTTCCAAAATTGAATAGCGACAAAATGTAATAGGTCATTTAGACTTTTTTTGCGATTTGGTTGGCTATTCGACATTATCTACAAAATAATTAGGAACAAAAAACTGCCACTGTACAAATCTTTTTGACAGGACGAAGTCTGTCGGGTCCGCTAGTATAGTATGAAATTCATAGGTTAATATAGTGGAAATGAGTGCTTTTTTCCCTCATGTGTGAGACCGTCATGGCTACCACTGCAACTAAGTGTCACGGGGGCTATGTCGGATTCCAGACCGATAAACGCAGCTCGACTGATGTGTTCTATCGACCAAACTCAGCCTAAAGCCAATGGTCCTAATGATTCTGCGGCTTGAAGTGAAACCGACCGCTCCTCAGGTGAGGGTGCGTTGTAGATTGAGGTCCTTGACAACCTGCTAAGTGCTTCTTCCCGTCTCTTTTAAAGGACTAATGGCCGTTTTCACCAACCTTGTCTTAGCTTAGGTGACTCCTAAGAGACATGCTGCCTCACTCTTTTCAGTTAATATAAAAGGTGACAGCATGTCACTTAGGAGTCACCTAAGCTAAGACAAGGTTGGTGAAAACGGCCATTAGGCTTATTAAAGATATAATAAAGTAAATTGCAGGTAAATAACTACTCATCAATAACTATAAAATTTCAAATTTAATTAAACAATTAAAATAATTTAAAAAAACAACTATTTTCAGAAACAAATAGACTGTGCACTTGATGACAAGTTAAAATAGTCAAGTATCTATATAGGTACATGTAATTTATGTGAGGCTAGCTGGTGGCCGCAACTTCGTCTACGCAGAAATATTATTTAGAGAAGCTTATATTATCGTAGCGTATCATCATTTCAGCCAATAGACGCCCACTGTTAGATATAGGCCTCCCCCAAGGATCTCCACGCAGATCGGTCCTGCGCTGCAAGCGTCCAGCGCCTTCCCGCGATCTTCATCAAATCGTCGGTCCACCTTGTGGGAGGCCTACCAACGTTGCGGTGTCCAGCATATGCCTGCCACTCCAGGACCTTTCCGCCCCAACGGCCGTCAGTCCTGCGAGCAATGTAATTGCGTAAAAATGAACATTGCGTAGCGTATATCTTTATAAATTGTAGCCTACATGCTATTCTAAACTATAAAATATATTATTGCAAAGTTTCATTAAAATCCATTTAGTAGTTTTAACGTAAAAGAGTAACAAACATTTATCCATACTTATAAACTTTTGCACTTATAATGTTAGTAAGGATTTGATACAAATCTGCAAACCTCGCAAGAATCACTGTGTACGTTGCAAATAAGTAAAACCACTAGATGTCAATACGATAACGAAACAGCAAACAAGGTGCAAAGTTCAGTATCCAGTAATTTTACAGCCATATTACACCGTTCAGATCGGAACACAGTAATGCAAGTACAGCTGCATGGCGGATATGGAATTTTCGGTAAACAAAATTTGACGTTAAGATCGTCGTACTCGAAAGAAAAATCGGTTTTCATAGATATTCCCACGGAGTAAACAATGTGGATACTTTTGTCGACCAACGGATCTATAATGTCACAGAATAAAACAGAGGTAACAACACACAAAAAATAATTATAATTTTTAGTAAGAAGATAATTTTGTAATTATGTCTAAGTAGAAAGTGTACCATGATATTGTTATTTGGGATCAAGATACGATTAATTAATTTGTTAAAGGACAGGTTCCAGATTGTCGATTCCCAATTTAATATAGAAATACAATTATTGATTTTTATTTTGATTGGATGTGGCAAAATAAGGTAATAAAAGCATAATTAATGCAGTGGAAATGTGAGCTTTGAGAGGAATGGCCGAACGATAAAGATATATTCCTATTTCCGCTTCCTGAGTATAATTTTCTAGCGATGTTTAAGTAGATGGCAAAAAATGATAAGACTAAAGTTGGAAGATTATCACCTTAATTCTACAACAATTAAGGAAATAGATGTCTGATCTCATATCATAGAAACAAATTAACATACGAATTTTGTAATAATTATTAAAAGTAATTATTGGCTGGCAATTCCTACTGCCTCATTGTACTTATATAGTTATTTCTATTCCGTTCAAATTATTATTATTGTAATTAATAATGCTCTTTTCGAAGTTTACCATTGTTACATTCTCTTAACCACTTGTTCCATCTCAAATAGATGCATGATCTATATTTATATATTTTATCTTTAAATTCATTACTTTGTCTCACAAATGTTAATCTACGAAGAAATATTAGGTTGTCCGATAAGTTCTTGCCGTTTTTTTAAATTAAAAAATTAGCAATCGAAATGAAATTTTTTGGTATGATGTTTTGTGTTATTCGAAAGAGAATTTTTCGCTCAACAAGAATGTCTATTTGGTTTTTTTGTTTCGATTAGTTTTTGTTAATTTTTAGAGCATTTAAATGGAGTGTCAAGTCGACAAAAACGAGCATTTTCGACACGATCTACTTTTTGCGTTTAACCGAGGTGCCAAAGCTACGGAAACTGCTAGAGATTTGTGCCGTATACGGAGAGGGTATCGAAGTAGAGGTAGAGGTAGAATCCAGTCGGTTAGGAAATGTACAGAGAAGGAAGATGTACTTAGTACAAGAACAAGAGAAAAACGGTGTCATTGGTATGAATTTAAAATTATTGTTTTTTGTATTGAATATTTATCCTCATGATTTATCCAATGTGTCTATGGTTAAGGAAAACTGCACTGGAACAGAGTAATTGACTAAGGCTTAAGCGCCCTAATCTAATTAGAGTAGGCAGGCTTCAATTACCACATCGTTAGAACGTACCTCATGAGGAGGAGCACAGCATATTAAATCATGATCATCAAGAGATGAGGTCATTTTTAATTATTACTTTTTCGTTGATTTGTCTTTTGATATCGATGTCGATAGTAAGTCAAATTAAAATTCAAATTAATTAAAATCGAGCTGGTATCCCTTTATTTCGTTTAACTGAACGTATTAGTGCTGTGCCTTCTGCACAATTAAAGACAATATAGTTAGTAATTGGTTAAATGTTGTTTGTTTATATTGAATGTAATTTAATGTAATTTGTTTTATTTAATTTTGTTTTAAACATAAAAATAAAACGAATTGGTTGCTGTTTATGTTGTATGTGTATATATGTGGTATGTGTGTGTGTAGTGCTGAGGTCAAGTTATTTTTGTATTTGTTAATCTGTGTATTGGCATGCATAAATTAAGCAAACTATAGTATAATAAAATAATAAATATTTGTTACACTTACACCAATTAGCCTAGCCCAAGGTAAGCTCTGTAAGGCTTGTGCTATGGGATCTAGGGTAACGGATAGACATACATATATTATACATATATAAATAATTTTTATTGAAATATATATCAACTACCATGACTAAGGTACAAATGCTCGCATTCATCACACAAACATCTGCCCCCACCGGGACTCGAACCCGGGACCTCAGAGATGGCGACACCTTGAAACCGGTGTACTATCCACTCGACTATGGAGGTCGTCGAAGTATATTTTATATTGTAACTGTTTGTTATCCCTTAATAACTAAATAGTCTATTTTCAGTGGTATTTTGTCATCTATAATTTAAATAGAAATATTAAGTATTTTAAATACTTAGTCTTATACTTTATACTAGATACAAACTTAAGAAAATAAAATTTGTAAATTGATTACTTAACAATTGTCATTTATTATTCTATCAATCTATTAAATATTAAGATACTTAAGATAGATTAAAATTATCCAAACCCCTTGAAATTCTAATGACTCATTAATATACATTTTTAAAAACAAATACCTATATCCATACTACAGCAAAAGCATTTAGATAATAAAAACAAACTTAAATAAGGAGACAAAGAGCTTAAACAACGCGAAAAGTGAAATGAGCCTCGCGAAAAAAGAAATTGCCGCGAACAATGCATCGGTGGCGCAATAAAATCCATCACGAATCATATTATTGTGTTACCTATACAAAGTGATTGTCACTCCGACGGCACATGGCGGCAAGGGTGAGGCGGAGCTTCCCACACCACGCCCCCAGTGATACCGCGCAGCAGATAAGGTCCAAATCGGTATGGAGATTCTAGAGATTTTCGGCTTTAGTGAAATAGTACCCGACGACCGAAGACTGAGTGTGTGCCTTAATACATACTCGCCGCCCGTGCCGGACGCACGCTGGCGTTCCGTTTTCCAAAAATTTCTCGTCGCGTTTGACGTTTCTACATTCCCGACTTTGAGTTGGGACGCGCGTTCGGACATGAAAAATTGTTGGTAGGTGCAAAAATGGAAATCAGTGCTATGCCTCCAATGCCGCTGGACTTTTCGATGGTGAGGAATGCAAGCGGCTCCCCTGGTGGCATTAGGGAATCATCCCCGAGGCCGGTATCAAACAGTGCTTTCAGAGTTGTCACCCCGAAAGGTAAGAGCTGTCAAATAATTTTCTGGTACCCTTTGACTTACTTAAAAAAAAATATTGACTCAGTAATAAAATGCAATTATGAAAAAAAAACTGAATGAAATAATAAATTTAATTATCATAGGTCGCTTATAACCAAGCGATTTTTTGCGGTTTCTCATTGGTGGTTATTTATTGTCTCAATGTTTAGATATATTTGCTGAGACTAATTTTTTTTTTGTGTATAAGAGCGATTATTTGATAAATGTATAAAATATGGCAAAGATTTTCTTTGAAAACTAAGAGTCACTTTTAAGGCAAAGTGCAGAAAAACATTGTAGTATTTATACACTTAAAAAAAATGAATTGATTCTATTTAATTTAATCCCCAATAATTTTGAATAATACGATAATAATTATGCAGCAGCTTTGGATGCCACTTTTCTATGTACTTATCTTTAGCACGAATATAAATCATCCCAATTTATTATGGTACAGCACAGATATTTCTAAATAGGTACGCATAATATCTAGAATACTACCTAGAAATATTTAAGGTCTTTATTTCTTTAATTATTAATTTCTATGTCAGGTTCATTTTTATTATTAATTGCACGTGCACTAAATGTATTGAAATTTTATTCATCATTAACCATTTCGAAATATTTTTGATAGGCTTCGGGTTGGTTATGTGGTCCCTCTGCTTGTAAAGTTTCTTGTATACCAAGAGTGCTATCATCAACAAGTAACATGCGTTCGTGTACAAGTAACATACAGTGTATACTATACAGGGCTAGTGACTAACATATTACCTTGTGGTACTCTAACTTTATTGAACTCGTAGGTTAATTAAAATTTTCAAATAATTGCAGTTTTCGTAATTATACATATTAACGTTTGGCATTAGTATAGTTAGTTACTGAGCCGTCATTTTAATTTTTTGGTTATTTATTTTGTGGTCACAAGATTTCAGGTTGTTGGAAATATATGAGAAGTTGTAGCAATTTCTTTGCAGATGTCAAATGTCCTGTTGTAGCTTCATCTACTTGTATACTTTCGTCTATAAAATTGAATTACCTACACAAAATAATTAAACTAAACTTGACCCTTCCTCTGGTACAGTGTTCATTAACAATCTTTAATAATAATAATTCATTAATATATGACAAATTACAAAAGAATATAAATAATAGATTGTTAAAAATTGAAACAAAAGAGACTCCTGGTATAGTCACGTATTAAGAACAGAGTATCACCATGTTACTAGGAATGTTATGGATGTGAAAGTGGACAGGCGTTTGGGGAGAGGAAGACCAGAGGTGGATGAACTGTGTGAATGATGAATATGTTGAAGAAGGGAGTGTGTGTCGATATAGCAAGTAATAGAGGAGAGTGCCAAATAAAATTGGGAGCAGAGCAAGACAAAGAAGAAGAATTAAAATGTTTATCTGCTATCATGCTATTAATCCTCTATAAAAGAACCTATAACAATTAGTTACAAAAACACTTATTGCCAACATTAAAACACTCAATGATATTATGATCATTATATCATCCAAACGCGTGATATTATGAATTTCAAAAAAAGAACATTCTCTGCAATCACATTTTCACCACCAGATCGCAAAAAATTTGAAAAAAGAACAATAAATTGTAGACTTATATACTTATAATTGTAGACGTTATTTCCCGCCAGTTTTTCACTCGAATATTGGAAATCGCAAACAAACAATTACTGTGTGCGTTGTTTACAAAAATGAGTGATTCTAGCTTTAATAAATAATTATATTACTTATTAAGGTTTGTTTATTTTACATGCTTCGCAATTAGACTTTTCTTGAAATTCAACTTGAAACATAGTTCTTACAACACTGTAAAACACCCTATGGTATGAGAATCTATTATAGAGGATTCACATCATTATTGTAGATAAAGTATTGTATGTAAATGTTATAATTAGGTATCAAAACACTCATGTGATACTATTATCACCTTATTACTTATAAACCAAATTCGTGTTTTAATACCCCTGATTATACAACAGTATGCAACTGTTGTATAATCAGGGGTATTATAAATTAAAAATGAAGCAAATTTAAAGCAATCTAAGAAGTTTCTGTATAGGCTTCTGTATATACTCTTCACTCAATAGTAATGTTTATCACGAACAATAATAATTAATTATTTATTCAAATTAATTATCATTATGTTATCTCGTTATAGAAAAAGCCTCATACATCACATTAGGGAAATTTAATTCCGGTTGAACCTCCTCGATCGGTTTTGAGTCCGACGTAATCATCGTGTTATTTGGACGCTGTGGTATCCATGAGGATTCTCAGGCTCTCCTCTCCAAAGGGAGAAACATACTTATACTCTATATACTATACTTATACTTATACTCTATCAATACATAGTATAAAACAAAGTCGCTTTCGCTGTATGTCCGTATGTATGCTTAGATCTTTAAAACTACGCAACGGATTTTGACGCGGTTTTTTTTAATAGATAGAGTGATTCTTAAGGAAGGTTTGTATGTATAATAAATGCATAATATAGTAGAGAAACACTGATAAATTTAAAGGTTTCTAATGTGATGTCGTAAATAAGCACGTTTTTTGCGCTTATATTGCAAACGCTGGCTGAACCCTACGAGATAGACCAAAATAATGTACTACAGTATTGTACAACTTACAAAAATCCACAAAAAAGTCCGCGATGGTATATGTCTATCTCTTAGGGATAACCCACCATAACCATTTTTTCACTGCACCCGTGCGAAGCCGGGGCGGGTCGCTAGTATACTATATAATAAAGGTTAGGTTAGATGGTTCTTATTTAAAATTTTTGTTATATATATTTCTGAGATCCACAAATAAATAATCACAAAAGGTTATATTGGCTGCCTTGTCTTATCGATCATTACTGAGTTTTACTGAGCAGTTTGATAAATACATTTGCTAGTCTGTTTCAAGGTGTATTGACGATTTCCAATTTTCTTGCGATTACTTTGTCAAAGTAAATTACACTTTTTTATGAAATTTGGTTAAGAACCAAACTATGTAAGCATAATGTTCTATCGTCAACTGGGTAAGATGTCAACAGAGTTTGTTAAACTTATTAATTTAAAGTTAGTATTGAGTTATTTTTTTCTCGATTTTTTTCACATAACAATACAAATTATTTTAAAATTATTAAACGAAAATGACAATATTATATTTATAAAGGGACTATCTTATACTAAGAATTAAAATTCTCAAATATATAGATTAATAAAACAACAAAAAAATTACTATTTCCTTGATCGATTATAGTCAATAAGTCTTATATTGGAGTATTAAAAACAATATTATAAAAATGTTATTACTAAATCACGCCTCAATTTTCAAGCTTGATTTTTATGAATCATTATATTTTAATAGCGTTTATTAATCATTACCAATTCATTATATGAAGATGTGCCATTTAAAACCTAATGTGAGACCGAACAAGAGGTTAAGAAGGTTACTATCTAAGCACTTATTTACTGTTTTAGCATTACGAAGAACTCTACATTGGTATTTATCACTGTAGAGAGTAGCTCACGCATGACATACGGGAATGCTTTTAGTTTATAGCTAAGATGTCTCACTTTAGTACTGTTATCATATTTTTAAGATACGTAAGATATTGTTCTGATAAATCGTCAAAATATGAAGCCACTTATTTGCAATAGAATGAATGGTTTGTGCAATATTCTCAAAATGAAAAATTATATATTGAAAAGAAACTTAAGCTGGAACTAGCAAGATTCGAAAGATGTATTAAGTATTATCTCTAAATTTTAATAGTAGGTCTTACCAATCAAATTACCTTTTATTCGTTCATACATCTAAATATATAATTTGTTTAATTTAATTTCCGATATGTTTAAATATTTATGTAATCTAAAATAACTGTCATAAGTTAAGTAATAGATAAGTTATTTACTTAAAAATATGAATGAAATAATTCACAATTTTATAGGTAAAGACCTATTTATTATAAAGATAAATTAGTATGCATTTACCTATTTAATTGAAATAATTTGATGTATAGAAAATTAACCACAGTCATTGTTAAATAACTATTATGATAAAGATTTAATATAATAATAAGCAACAACATTATTAATAATTAGTCAAAAAATATTCATTTCTTAATTTCACTCTCCACAGACTAGTGGTCTATACCTTTTGCACTCTAACATATTATGTATAATTTATGAGTACTCTTCACTCTTCTAAGATGATTCACGTATTCCATTCTAATTATCTGAATAACTTACTTTATAAATATATAATACGAATTAACTCGATGCACCAATTTTATTGCCTCATGTTTAGATCAGGTTGCACGGACCGCAGGCGGACTGGAGTTTCGGTAATGCTGCGGTTTTGTCGAACTACCAGCATATTTTTTGTTCTCTATCTACCGTCACATGCCCGTATTTCGTAAACCAACTAACAATTCTTACATACACTACTGCGCAAATCAAGATTGTTGAATCTGAAACTTACTTTCCGATTGAAGTTGCTTGGATATTTTTTTTAATTTCTCGAATTTAAGTGCGAAAGTGGAATGGACTTGCGTACGACAAAAATCTATACAATGGTAGGTGCTTTTTTGAAGTTATAAAAATATTTCGCAATAGCTGATTTTCTGCTTAGCCATTTTTGTAACTAATTTTATTATATATATCACTTTCAAATTTATTATAATTAGAAACACTATAATGGTCCTTGGCATTATGAGGGATACTTCACCGCAATCGGTTTAGTAAACAATAAATAGGACAACAATATGTTCAATGATTTATCATTTATTATTAATAAAAAAAATTCAAATTCATCATTAAAACAGGCGAAATAAAAATAAGCTTGCCGTTCCATCATACAGGCTTCAAAAAACTAGAGGTTCGTTCTTAGGGAAATGTGTAACTTTTTATAACACACTTCCAGAAAATATTACTGCTTTGCCGTTTCATAAATTTAAGCACATATTAAAAATACTCTAATGAAATAAGGTCAATGATTTCTTGAATGATAAAAATGCTTGGATGTAATTTTTACGATATTTAATTTCCTGAATAATTAAACATGCTTGGATGTAAATTTTGCGATATATAATTTTAATGATTCTTTAATAAATGATATTTTTGTTTTGTACCGGACATATACATATCAGATTTGTTTAATGCGATATGACTCTTGTGACGGAAATATATATTTGTTAGTTGTTTTAATTTGTATCGGAGGTTGGGTTCAGACTGTGTATCTGAAGCCGGCTTCCAACTGACGACTCTGTAATGATACAGGGAGAAAAAAAAATTGCCCTTGCTGGTTTTCTTGCTGGTTCTTTCCAGTACAAGGTCTCCCGCCGTAGAACCAATGGCGTAGCATCTTTGACATTCAAAAGTGATTGTAAAATCCTATTTGAAGAATAAATTTTTGATATTGATTAGAAAAACAATATAAATTCCACTAATCAGTGTTAAGGTACAACAGTAACAAGAAAATATGAAAACACACGCACGTACATAGATATTATAAGTCTATACATAATTCCACACACATCTAGATCTAGATCACTGCATAAAGGGATCGCATCTGCTGGAATAACTAATATATATGAGCTAAGATGATGATAGAACTGTGATAATGTATGTAAAATTTGTCTTTAATTAAACGTCTTTAATTTTAAGTTATGGATCTTTTACATGTGTCAAAGAATGTGCTTACTCATAATAGATTCTACTCTTATAAAGAAAGCTCCACAGTTCGTTAGCTGCTAATAGAATATGCATTGGGCAGTCAATTGTGCAGTCCATCGACAATCATCGCTTTGTCGATATTATCGTCTCATTCGAGTATCGTTCTGTTCAAAGCCGCTGAAACTCTATTGCATCAAAGGCGCCAGACACAAAGGTGAAATATTAATTTTTTCATTTCTCATTGCGCCCCTGATGAGGTTCCCCTCTGTCTGTCGATTGGCGAGAAAAAAATAATCGGCGATAATGCCAGTATTAGGGCACTGATCACAGGTTTGCGGCTCCCGTTATTGTTTTAAGTTTGGGCGTTAGCGATGTTAATTTTTGATTGTTCTTTTGATTTTGTTTGTAGTTGATTGCTTTATTGCTGGGTTGCTGGAATATTTAATCAGACATAAGTGTGCACGTAATACCGAAATTAAAGTTATAGGAGATTATGGACGCATAATATTTATAACAATATCTAAGACTTATTTACAGAGATTAGTATACTGACCTTAGCAGGTCATTTACGAACATTTATGAAAATTTAATTTATGTTTATAAAAACCATAATGATTTTTATAAAAATATTGAAATTTGAAAAATAAAAGCACGCAGTTCCAAAGTACAGGCTGCAAAAACTAGAGGGGAAATTCATAGTCATTTGCCATTTACAATAAAGTTGCACAAAGTATTACCGATTAACCTTTTCACAGATTTAAATCAATTTTCAAAAATACTCACATGAAAAAAGGTTATTATACTTTTAAGAATTATTAAAATAATAACTGTGCTTGCCAAATATTTTAACTATAGTAAATAATACAATGAAACTATTTTAGCTTTTATAGATATACTATGAACTTATTTAAACTTGTAAAGGAAATTGGGCTCAGACTTATCTGAGGTCAGCTTCCAATTGACAAATCTGTAAAAATACACGGACAGAAAAAACAGCCCTTGCTGGTTCTTTTCAGTACAAAATCTTCCACCGTAGACTTGTGAACCAATGGCGTAGCATCTTAGACGAGCGAAGCGATTGTAAAAATCCTATTTGAAGAATAAATTTGAATTGAATTGCTTTGAACATTCGCTTTATTGAATCTTTATATATTTTTAATCCAACCATTATTATGAGAGTCTTATTTTGAAAAGATTCAAATTGAATGTCACTCTTTACCACTGAGTTCAACATGAATAACGAGGCCGGCAAAACTAATAAAGTGTTTTTGACGTGAAACGTCTTTAAAATCGCGCCGAAACATTCGGGTACCAGGTTTAAAAAGTGGACCGTAACGAAAAGGTCTATATCATCGTACCTTAATAATTAAAAAACTATTAGTCTTAGAAACAAAAATGTGGTGTGAATATTTCACTTATATAATCAGCTCGCTGTTGTGACATTGAGTTTTTTATTAAAATACTTAAAACACCGCCAATCTTGCTTTTTTTATTTCAATCTTTTACTTTAAAAGCGATTCCCTAACATGACGTTTCACGTTAAAACCAACGGCCGTGTGCCCCGGCACAGCCTCACCCGATTTTTTTTGTATTGTATAATCAATACTCGTGGTACTGGAAGTCTACCATCATCCAGAGGTGATGGTAGACTTTGTCTGGAAGTATTTGTCTGGAATTTGACTGGCCACGTCAAAATGTAGTTAGTCAAATTCCAATCTATCGTGTAGTATCATTTCGTAGCAACATCTTCATTCACCTAAATCGCAAAAGAAACTCAATTGTTAACTATCTTGATAACATTTCGGCCTATATTGTGATTACTCGTAAATAAATGAAAGATACGTGTTTTATACTTACCAATCAAACACTCCACAATTCACTCCAGGAATTTCATTTGCATCACTGGTAGTGACAGACGTGCCTTACGCTAATAATGTCTAACGCTACGCTAATAAATAAATAAATGTCGTATTTTGAAATCGCATACGAAGTTGAATAAATGATATGGAATTCGTTATCTGAATCCCGTAATTGAAGTTTTAACGATTCCATTAAATTTAGGTTCTAAGTTGAATCATGATTAAAGATGGTGGTAAGATCACGATTATGATCTTTGATTAATGATGTTTTAAAATCAGTAGTCACCTGTTCATAGGGATTAAACTATGTATGGACGATTAGGCTTTAGTTACTCATCTCATAAGTAAGCTGGCCCAGTGCAGATTGTTCGACTATAAATACCTTCGCAGGTGTATCCAGTTGGTAAACAATGTTTTCTTTCACAGTAAGAGCATCAGATAAATGTACATATGAAATTGGAAAAACGAATTCCACATGATAGGATAGACCCGGGCCGCCCGATTCATCCATTTCATAGACCAGTGACTTTTATTTTCCATTGCATCGCTAACACATATAATATATGTCAGAGCTAAGTGTATTGCTACCATGAGTTCACATCAGTTTGCACTCGACAGTGTAAATTTTTGGATAGAAATATTCTACACCGCCCCTAGTGGTAACGTAGTGTTACTAAAATTGTTCTAGATTCTTCAAAAAGGGAGTAAATAGGTTTTTAAAAAGGTCGGCAAAGCGTTTGTGATGCCCCTAGTGTTGCAAGCGTCCATAGGCGACGGTGACTGCTTACCATCAGGCAGGCCGTAAGCCTTTTTGCTACCGTTGTAGTATAAAAAAAAAAGATTTAGTTAATATATTGACAAGACTGGTGTAGTCAAATGGCTATCGGAAACTAAAGGAAGTTAATGGCAGAGTCTTTCCTCAGTACAGCTATCAAGTCAAAATATTATAAACATGTATATTTATTAACATTCATAATCAGAAGTCAGTCTGATATCAAACAGAATGTAAAAGTGTTCAGAAACTAAAATTATGGAGCGTTTTTTATACAGATTTCGTTAAAAGTTAATCATCAGGAGCGCTTTGTGCCCACGACCCTTTCTTAGGGCACGATGCAACCTGAACTATGTTAGGGTGTGTCAACAACTTGGAGTATCTTCGCAGCTGTTTTAAACGCCTCATAATTTCATTCATAGTAGGATAATCTATATAAAGAATGAGCGAGGGAAACAAAAAAAAACACACGACTATATAACGAGTTTGAATCGACCTTTTAAAAATTTTACACTAACCACCGAAATCAGAAAATACTTGTTTTCAATTTGTCTAAACAATTTCACTGGACGCTCTTATTTTTTTAAACCTACAAAGCTTACAAAAGCTGAATCCCACGTTTGCAACGTTGACCCCAAGCCCAAAGCAATTAAAGAAAGATTCGCTCGAAAACAAAGCGACCAAATTAACCCGATACTTGGAGGGCAGAAAGCGCTGAGGGTAGGCCGGGACCGCTGAGCTACCGACCTACAGCCCTAACCCTCTTGAGCATTCAAGTGTTTGGGGTGCTAATATTCCAAATGACAGTGCACCGGTTACTTTTGAAAATTGAATTTGTTCTTTTAGAGCACATCCTTTTTTGTTTTTTTTTTTGGATTATGTTTTTTTACCATTATTTACTGATTTTTGTTATTTATATTTAATTTTAACTTCCTTTATATATATGGTATTATTGAATAAAGTTAACTTGTATTAAATATGCTAAATATGATATAATATATAATCTAAATATGATTATTTGTAACATTTTACTGTTTATGAAAAGTATATAAAATATATTGACTTCATATAAAATAGTAGCTTCAATTATTTCATACGAATACGAATTTCAGAAAAAATCACATGGACATTACTTGCTAGAAGAAAAGCAATTAATATCATAGTAGATGCCTATAATCCGGGCAGCTAATAATTTTTCTGTACGTAACCGAGACATCTGATCCTGGCCGTAATCGGATTTGTCTGATCGAATACCGCCATTATTAAGTTTGCCATTATTTCGGTAACGCCAGCGGCAACATTGATTTTTAATATTGTTTCATCTATACTTACGATTTTTTTTTGTACCAAACGAATGTTGGCTGCTATGGTTTTTGTGGATCATTTTGTTCATTTTGTTTAACAACTTGCACTTTCGTTTCTGATCTAAAAAGCATGGTATCTCCTGTCTACTTTAAAAAAAAGTTTCTGCTTGAAACTATTTTTGTAATATAAGCATGAGGATCACCTAATAGAAAGCTTAGTACCGTAATCTATGGACGCTATTAATGCTACTCGTAATAGTAAGAGTCACGTGCTACCGTCGCACCATTATGGCAGCTTTCGCTCTACCAACCTCACTTATTCGCAGAAATAATAATCGTATATATCGACCCGCGATTCCAACGGCATACAGTGCTCATCTACATCACCACTCCTTCAGAAGTAAAAAGCCAGCAAGCACTCGATTTAGTCCACGAGGTAATCACCACGTGGAGTGTCAATTGACGGTCATTGTTCTGGTGATGTTTCTGCCCATAGTGAAGAGTTTTAATCAGAATTTGAAGAAGTCGTTTGACAGATGAATCAAGGCTTGAATATCGTCTCTACTGCACTCGTTTCTGTGTTGGACTACGCAACAAATAAAAAGAATGAAAAAAATAAATATATTTTGGATCACATAATGATACCTACAACAATAATAAAATAATACATGATAACAACATACCGCTGCATGATACCAAAACTGTGGCAAACTGTGGAAATTGATGTCATGGTTTTGAAGTTATTGCCCTTTTTTTTGCAATCGCTACCTTGTATTGATAAAATAGCTATAACTTTTTAAAGACAAAACCTATCTTGCTTAATATTTCAGAAAAATAATCTCCATTAAAACACTCATTGACTAATTACATACAGCATTTTATGTTAAGCTTTTAATGTGGTATAGCGTGACATTATAAGTAGTTATATATTCGTTCACCGCAAGGCCAGTTTCATTTGATAACTGCCAAGTATGTATCCGTTTAACATCAGGTGAAAAATACTAAATGAATATTTAATTGATATTTCACATTCTCACCTACGTGTCTCTGATTTGCGAGAACCAATTCGAGATCTGGCGCCAATCCATCATTGCTGATGTAAATCTAATTTGCGCCCATTCGGAGTGCGCACACCCCGCTAAACGAATTACCGGGGACGCGACACGCCAGGATAATACGGAAAACCGATTTATTCCCACCTTCCCACTTCTGGGTTTTGTATGAAAATAGCTGATGTCGACGTGGGATCGTGTGGAAAAACAAACTCTGAAGTGCCTTTTTCGGAATGAATTTTTCCTTAATCGCGTGTAATTTATCGGTAGTATCTTAATCCGGTAAAGTAATGAAGCAATATAACAATAAATACTGTCACGACAATATTTTTAAGTAAACTGACAAAATTTTCATTGTTAATACATTCAGACTATCTGCGGTCAGAGTCTAATTGACGACTCTGCAAAAATACAGAAAGAAAAAATTAGGCCTTGCTGGCTTTCATGGCGGTCGAATCGCGAAAGCGCACCCCGCCATGTGCCCTGCATGGGCCCAGAGAACCTGGGGGGTTTTTAGTGGGTAGGCCGGCACTCTGCCGGAGAGCCCCACACACGGCCGCGCCTAGCCAGCGCGGCGTCACGGTGTATAAGGAGCATTTTCCCCCCTAAAAAAAAAAGGCCTTGCTGGCTCTAGTACAAGGCTTTCTAGTACAAGGTCTCCTTCCGTAGGTTTGTAAATTAATGGCGTAGCATCTCTGACATGTAAAAGTGACTGTAAAAATCCTATTTGGAGAACAAACTTGTGATTTGAATAAGAAATTCATCGAAACTAATTGTGTAGAGTTAGCGTCTCATTCCATGTTTCAAATTAATTCTTCATGTAATATATTTTTGATAAATTGTAATTTAGTAAGTGTAGTTTATGCTCAACAATTTTACTGTTTGTTTCCCAATAAATAAACAATGAATAAGTACATACCATTTATTATGGCAGCAATTGACATGAACTCACTAAGCTGTTATGCGTTTAAAAATGGAAAATCTGCAATTACAATAAAAAGTACAAGTAGCGAACTAACGATAAGATCATAAAATTAATGTGCGAACCGAAGCCGTAACATCCGCAGTTATGTTGCATAATAAACGCAAAAAGGAGAGCTGTGGACACATGTTGACTTCGAGCAAAACGACCAGCGAATGAGCGCCCTTGACTACATCCGACTTCTCACGGCGACATCATGTGGCCCGATTACCAATCACACTCATATTAATGCCCTCTTAGCCATTAGCTATATTGCCAATTGCTACAGTTAATGATTTCAGTAAGCCCTCTTTGATTTCTGTTTTTAAATTTTTAACGATGTTTAAATTTCGAAGTAACTAATTCAAGGACAAAGTAAAATAGTTTGTTTACCTAAACTTGTCGAGATTAAAAAAAATCTTTCACATATAATGAAGATACTTAGTTTTAGTTTTTAGCCCTACACTGCATATCTACGTTAATCCTGATAAATTCAACTAAAATATCTTATGTGAGCTTTTTTTATTTCCAAATGGAACTTTAGTGCTAGGAATATATGCATATAGAATTCAAGAAAAACTTCTAAAAATCGTTCCTTAAGTTTATCTTATGAAAAATCGTACATATTTATATAACTATGTGTATATGGATATGGATACAAGTAATTAACATATCCCAACTAATATTATAAATGCGAAAGTAACTGTCTGTCTGTCTGTTACGCTTTCCCGCTTAAACATCGCAACCGATTTTGAAGAAATTTAGTACAGACAGTCTTTAGACCCTGAGACAGAACATAGGCTACTGCTTATTTCGAAAAAAAAGCATGAAGGGGTTGAAATAGAGGTTGAAAGTTTGTATGGGTATTCTTAATTTTAAAAGATAAAACCATGTAACTTTATATTTAAGCACTTGATAAGAAATCATTAAACATTTGTTCTAGCATTTTTGAAATTTCGACCAGCTAGGGGGTGAAATAAGGGTTGAAAGTTAGTATACAAGTTCGTCAAATATCACGTCATAAGAAACAAAAATCGTTTGTTCTAGCATTTTGAAATTTTTACCAGTGTGGGGGTGAAATAGGGGTTGAATTGAAGATAAGACCATGAATCTTGGTACTTTAGACATAAGGGACCAGGATTGACAAAAACTAATTTCACGCGGGCGAAGCCGCGGGCGGAAGCTAGTTATTACTTACGCCAACTATAGATATATTTATATATTTACTTTCTGTTCGATTGAGTGATAAGCCTTGTTTCTTTAAATAATAATAAAATACAAACCTCATTACGCAAATTCAAACCAATTTCGACTTTTCCGCTCAAAATTTGACAAAGAACAGAATCAACGGCATATAAGGAAGTCATCAGAAATCATCCAACTTGTCGGACCAACCGCATCTTCAAAGGGCCCATTAATTATAGATTGGGTATTAAATCGCCTTTTATACGATGAAGGGATTTGGCGAGTAGGGCACGTGCCACGTGCCTGCCATTAGACTAATGTAGGGACGTATAGTACCGGTGACGACGCAAACACCGTGACGACGCGACGCTTTGGTTGCTAATCATTGTATTGTCCGCCTGGTTACCGAGGTTTGCTACTTGCTGTGCGCACTGTTGGTTGTGGTACGGAGGGAGGAATATTGCTTTATTAAAAAAATATTTCATACACTAACAACTTTTTTTTTGTTACGCTGAGGAAAATGCTTTGAATTGTATACCCCGAGAATCGGTCGCGCGGGCTTACATTGTTTTTTTTGTTCTTCTGAGGAAAATGCATTAAATTGCATACCCCGGCATAACCCTTGCGGACACTACCACGATCCCGTCGGCGTATGGCGACAAGCACCCACTCTAGGCCACAGCAAGGGCGGTCTCCGGATACCTCCCGCCATTCACCGACCCAGAGAGGTCAATTCTGTACATGAGATTTCCAAGATAACTATCAGCGGGTAATTGGGAATCGGTACTGATGTTAAAAATGCAATCAGTAAAATTGTTCTGTCTGTCTGTTTGTATAAACGTTATAGAAACAAAAACTACTTGATAGATTTTAACGAAACTTGTTTCAATTATTATTCATACTCCTGAGCTGGTTATAGTATATTTCTCATCATGCTACAATCAATAGGAGCAGAGTAGTGAAGGGAAATGTTGGGGAACGGGAGAAGTTACACCATTTTGTAAGCTTCCGTCGCGTGTGCAACTACATTTAAAATTATATAAAAAATAACCCACGACAGCATATGTCTATCTTTTATGGTCGACTCACAATAACACGTGTAACTCCCGAAAGCTTAGCAGTTCGAAACTTTCTGATCATATTTGTCTACTCTTACGTTAATAATACTCTCAGTCATTAAAAAAAACTACCTAAATTTAGGATTCCACGCGAACGAAATCGTTTAAAATATATTAATAGTAACAATTTGATATATTGTCCTTTTAAACTCTTGATTCGAAGCAATTAAAATATTATTTTTTAATTATTTGTTTGAGTATAGATTTATATAGATTTCGAAGTCGTCAGTGTTTGTTTTTTAATAAATTATAATGATGTGTTTTCAATGATTTCATTAAAAACCTTCCAATATGTCATCAAAAAAATTACTTTCAAATTCAATTAATATTTGGTTGTATATCGTAACAAAGTATTGTAAGGACATAATGTCGAATTGGTAATCTTCTCATATTATATCACCTTCCGTAATTGAGTGGTTAGTTTACTGGTTTCAAGGTGTCGCCATTTCTGAATTTTGTATGATGAATGCGAGTACATTTGTACCTTAGACATGGTTGTTATTATATATTTCTATTAAACCTATTTATTTATGCATAATATATGTATGTCTATCCGTTACCCTAGTTCCCATAACACATCCTGTCGGGAAGGCAGCGTGCGCGGCTGGCTTACCGCGCACGCAGTTGTGATGCCTCTCTACCTGGGGATTGTCCTGGTGTCTGGGACAATCCCCCCCTTGGCGAAGGCTCAGCCGTTCAAGGTTGAGCTGGCTTGGGAGCGTGTGGCGGTAGAATCGCGAAAGCGCACCCCGCCACACGCCCCGATATGGGCTGGAAGGACACCGGGGGGTTTTTAGTGGGTAGGCCGGTCTTATACTGGAGAGCCCCACTCACGGCCGCGCCTAGCCAGCGCGGTGACAAGGTGCATAAGGCGCATTTTCCCCCCGCAAAAAAAAAAAGTTCCCATATCACAAGCCTTACAGAGCTTACTTTGGGTTAGGCTAATCGGTGTAAGTGTAAAAAATAATTATTTAATTAACTACATATTCCTTTTTGGGTTGCAAATATTTGGATAACAATGGATCATTATATAAATTAAACCGAAACTATAATGGTCGGTATATCAGCAACGTTCGTTACATTACAAACTTCTTAAAACAAAGCAGGAAGTCGTATAATTAAAATCGGCCTATTTCTTTGGCCAGCAGCGACCCCTTATCCCAAATCTTAACCTCATTAGAATCTTCCTGTTGTTCAGTTGTATTGCGAAATGGCCGGCGAGCTTCAATCGGCGCCGGCAGCTCTAGTGAATCATGGCCAATGGAATTGATTGGACCGAAGCTCTTTGATGGTTTGATTTAGTGGTACTTCACTAATTGGAGTAGAAGGACACGTCAGTTGCTTGTGTCTTTAATTGGTTATCAATCGACGGTTGGCTGATATAAACTAAGGTTACTTAGGATCTAAAATATTTTTGTGATAATCGAATTTATCTAAAATATGTCTATGTAATATGTGAATGTCTAAAGAAAAAGTATAAAAAAAACTAACTTCAGAACTATATGTACAAACCTTTTTTATACCACTCTAGTGGCAAAAAGACTTACAGTCTACCTGATGTGAAGTAATAACCGTAGCTTATGGACGCATGCAACACCAGAGGTATCACAAATGGTGAAACCTTAATTATTATACGCAGTCATTGTAATGTAAATATGCAATTCCACTTCTCATGCTTCAGGTTATACCAGAATGATAGATTGCGGATTTGACTACTGTCTTTTTTCTGCTTGTGACATTATCCAATAGATGGCAGTACAGTGAGCCACGTGGCGGAACACAGTTACACATTTGATTTTAAAAGGTGTAATGATTAGATATGGATTGGTCAGTGTTCAGTCAGTCGAGAAGAGTGCAAGTCGTAAAAGTCACGCTAGTATTCCATTGCTTTAAACCGTTATTTCTAGAAGGTGTTTGATATTGTTGACAACACAAATGCTTTATCGACCTTTTTAGAACCTATTCACCCCTTTTTGAAGAACCCAACTTAATAATATAATATTAAGTTGTACTTGTATTAAGGTATAATAAACCGCACTTAAGCTAAATAATAGAAAAATCTTGATTTAAGGTAATTGATATATTATTAGTTTTTATGCAACTACCTTTGATCAAACAAAAATGAATCATATGAAATATGTCTTTGTCACACAGTCCAACAAACTAAAATAGTTTACTGGAGTTTTTAGATTTACATACCAGCGACATTTGAATTAATAATCTGGAATTCTCTTAATCGTCTGAGTAAAATGCCACTTCTTATCGAACCGCAAATCAAAATCATATTGCAACGTCAAAACGCAACGTCAAGATCTGGTGAATTGACAGTGAATATTGAACCGGCACACGTCAAACGACTTTGACCTTAATTCGGAGGAGCTTCGCAACCAATCCCACGGGCGTCGGTTACAAAGCTGATTTTATTTTCATAACCACTAACTGTAGTCGATTAACCTTTGCAATTATAAGTTGATACTACGTTAATACTTAACATTTACAGTACTTAAGTAATAGGATTCGGTAATCTATGAGATGTCTTCTGGATTTCAATAATTAAATACTTTAAGCAAAAGCGACAAAGGGCTTAAAAAAGAGTGATATAGTTTAGAGTAAAGCGCGTTGGGATTGCACAACTCAGCCTTGTAGAAATATTTGTGTATATCACAAAAAAAATTATGGTAGAAACTGTGTCAGAAAAAAGAGATTTTTCTTTTCTATTACTGTAAGAACTTCCTTTTTGGTAAAATTCTATGATTTATTGTATTTTTTGATAGCGTATGTTAATATGTTAAGTCTGCTTTTTAAGTCTGTCTTATTGGAAAATGTGTATAAAATTATTCTTCGTAGTTCGTACATTCTTCGTACAAAATTACAAACTACAAAATTGTATACAAACATATTAAATCTATCAGTAGGTATATCATTTCACAAAATACTAGATTTACTAAAGTCACAGTCAACATAATTTATTCATTGGACTGCATTCTGATAAATTTTCATACAGATCGATTCAATTTTGTGTAACTTGCCATAACTATAGTTACACAAAATTGTTAACACAAATTAAATATACAATTAAAATGTAACCAATTTATTATTTTATCTTTTTATTACTTTATAATTATTCTATTTCACCACTCTATTGTTTACCCTTGTATCTTGATTTAAGAAGTATATTTTAATGTGTATTAAACAGTATCTTAATAACTTATCAAAGGAGATGTTCTCTTATTACAAGGAGGTTGGTTTTTTGTGATCAGCGTTAAATAACAAACACCAAACTACATTAAATTGAAAGCCGAAAAAATATGAAGTATGAAACAAATAAAAGAAATATTTTTACCACCCCCAATTATTTTTAAATTAATAAAACATGTTTATAAGAAATATTTCATTATGGCAACACCTTAATGATGTTTTTATTAATCTGTGACTACCGGTATCTCACTCTATGTTTGATATTTTCCGTTGAGTTGAATCATAGAATACATTTACTCGATCTGATCATAATCATAAAATCAAAACTATGACATTGACAGCAGGTGCCTGATTTGTCAGTTGATTTTTTATTAATATTTTTTTCTGGCTCTAGATAACATACATTAAGTAACATAGCAGTCCCTATATTTTGTTAGTTAAAAACTTCTCAAAATTAGAAATATTCGGTTCATTAAAGCAATTATGTATGTATTTAGATTTTTAAAAGGCTTGTTGTTAATTTTTTTAAGCAATGTATAATTATTGCATTAAAGATATTTCATTTTTTATTATACTAGAATACGAATTATTAAAAATCGGGGGTCTTGAAAATAACATGACTTACGGCGATTACTTTCTTTAGCTTTACCTTCTATCCAAATATATGAAATTTACCCGAGTTAGTTACTATAAACCAATATGGGACATCTCCTTTACAAGAAGCATTCCAAACACTTGACTATCTGTCACAAATCTATGCAGTAATTGGTAACACAAAAGAATTTCTATTTGCACTCGAATACATAGACGCAAGAGCATCGAAACTTGGGACGTAAAAATGTCGAGACGAGCAATTGCGGCCAATTGAAATATTCTGCCCTGAGAAAACATTCAATCTCGCACAATTAACACCTCTTAACCCGTTCCGCTGTTCGCACGCCAATCAACTGCCGCGGGATCTATACTTAATCACTACACTAAAACATATACATATATATCTGTTCTAATTTCAAAAATTGATTTAGACAAAATAAATTTTCCGAGAAATAAAAAAACAACAACTTAATGTTGTCATTGAAAATGTAATTCAATCACCTTCATTATAAAATATAATTTTCAATGGTTAATTCAGTTACATCGTAAAGATTATGCTACGCAATAGGTATCGAATTGTAGTGTACATTAACATTCCGTATCTAAATTAGAATATCACATGGAACTAATACCCACTGTTATGAAACGTCATAAATATATTGTTATTGTTATTAATGTTGAAAACATAAGCGGATTTATTGACTCAAATGCTGATTAAAAATCGCAAGGTCGAGTCACAAAGCTCAAACGTTCGCACACGGAACAGTGACCGACGATTTAATTCGAGCACAGATCAGTGTATCAATTAAACCTGATGACTAAGTGTGACTAACCAGGCGTAGGAGTCCGCTCCGTGGGAACTGGTCTAGTCGGGATTGGGAACATGACTTGCTTTAGACGAGTAAATACAATGATTCAATTTGAAATGTATAGAAAGGAAGGTTAAACGCAACGAATTGGCCAGGTGAAAATGATATTTTCTTTGCACCTGACATGATAACTTTAACTTGCATTTGACACAACATTTACCTGATAAAACTGTGAAGGATGGAAACGTCACTCGTAACAAACGAATGTGTTCGTCTTTCTTTTGCTCTGTTCCCAATTTTATTTGGGGTCGGCTACATGTCTTCCTCTTCCACTGTAACGCACGCAGTAAAAAATATTAGACTTTTAACTAATGTTGAAACGGCAAGAATTGTTTATTTCAGTTGTAACATTACACAGTTACTTTCATAGTGTTATGTCCTATGGACTGCTGCTATGGGGATCTGCGGCTAACATTGAGAGTATTTTCCTATTACAAAAAAGAGCGATTCGTGCTATTTACTGTTTACGAGCTAGAGAATCCCTAAAAGAATTGTTGAAAGAAATTAATATTTTAACTTTAGCTAGTCAATATATATATGATAATTTAGTTTTTGTATATAGAAACTATAATAAATTCAATAAAAACAGTGATCTACATAATGTGAATACTAGAAACAAAAATAAACTTGCCGTTCCAATGTTCAGACTCCATAAAACTAGGTGTTCGTTCTTGGGGAAATGTATATCTATGTTTAACAAACTTCCGCAAAGTGTCATTGATTTGCCTTTATATAAATTTAAAATCCATATCAAAAAGACACTCATGAGTAAAGTTATAAAGTAAGTGACTATCTAAATGATCACAGTATTTGGGAATAGGGACACTATTCATAGAGCCATGTTTGGTAACAACATTATTTATAATATTGTATTATTTTTATATGTGTATGTAAACATACATACGACTGTAATCGTATTAGGTATGATTGTATCTTATACTATATTGTATATTATATTATTGTTTTATATTATATTATTATAATTATTAACATTGAAAAGAGGAGATAAAAAATAGACCTTCAGAGTTTCTTGCCTGTTCTTCTCGAGAAGGCTCTCCCAATTTCCGAACAGGTGTCGAGTCAATTTTTTTATTTTTTTATTTTTTTCCTTATTCGTACGTACGGACAAGGTTTTTGTTTTTTTTTTAAGCTTTGTTTTTTTGTTTTGTCTGTTGACGTCAATAAGTGCCTGTAAAGGTCTATGTTGAATAAAGATTATTTTGATTTTGATTTTGACTGTCCTCTATTACTCGCTATTTCGACACTTCCTTCTTCATATCACCATTCACACAGTCCATCCATCTTTTCTTCGGTCGTCCTCTCTCCACGCGTCCATCCACTTCCATGTTCACAACTTTCCTCGTAATATGATCATTCCCTCTTCTCCCTCTTCTGGGGAGGAGAGACCCACATAAAAAAAAATGGGTGCTACTTTCAGACTTGCACTGATATATTAATTTCTCACTCTATCTTATCTTGTCGCTCGTATATGAATGTAGAGAGAAATATTTTACCATACCTAAATTGCCACCTAGTGTACCAACACACAATCTTGTAATTATCCAAACCAACGGTTCATAATTTTTTTGCCAGTGTTCAGAAATTTCAACTATATTTTCACACTCTAAGAAGAAAGTTACTTTTAAATCGTTGAAAGAAAAGAAAAAGCCTTGAATATTTTGATGAACAAGACCCAAATATCTAAGCTTTTCTTTAGTCAATACCTGACAAGAGGCCACCTCTTTTGTCTTACTATTTATCTTTAAATAGCTTGGAACTTGTTCCAATACATTATATTGAATATGTTGCAAAATAAAAGAAGCATTGTCAAAGGGATATTTAAAAAATAAAAGCTAAGCGAAATTGCTAATTGTATTTTTAATAATAATATTGATAGACATATTCTATCCTTTGACAGATAAACATTATTTTTCAACTATCTTAACTTATTGATGTCAATAAATTTTTTTTTAAAGTAACAAATCAATACTTCTCTTGTCAAATTTAGTTTACACAGTTAACTTACTCTTGTTGAGTCAATTTCTTATGATAAGGAAGTGTGTAGATGTGACTTTAAGTACATTTAATGTATTTAACTGTGAGTAAAACGTTTGAAGGGAAAATTTATTTGAATTCCCCCTATTTCCTATCATTATCACAACATTATCATCGACATTAAACTTATAGTTATATATTTCAGATGTTATATATCGAAAATACAATAATTTAAAACATTTAGTTAGGGCTGCTGCTCAGATAACAAGCATCCCATTACTTTACCAATATATTTAATTCATAACGGCGTTATTACCAAAATAATAGTATAAATTAAATTAAAAAATACTTGTGGAAAACAATTAAGTTTATTAAATTATGAAACAACACATTAAATTTTATATTTCCGTTAAGAAAACTACCGTTGTTATGAGCGGCATAAGAGCTATAGCTTAACGTGAACGTGTAAAGTCTGAAACGTTGCTATGTGTACAAAACAATACGACACAGTTTAGGAACCTGGACTGAATAGAAATTGAATTTGAATCTCTTGATTAAAGACTGTGGCTTCAACCAGGAGGCGTAGCGCGTGCTAAGCTATTATGGATTCAGTAGATTGGCAAGCTCAGTTACTGGCGTTGGATCAAACAAGCCGAAACTGGCTGGACTGTAGATAGGCCATTAGGGTTAAGTTTCCTTGGCCAGACTGAACGAGCATATGCAATAAGAAGACAAGGATTTTTCAATTACTCTACAAATTCGATGTCCGAACAACCGGACCGATCGATTGGAACATAGCTTATTATTTTGCCATTTGAAAGTACACATTATTGAAGGGTTATTAGGTTTTTGAAGGGTCGGTAACGCGCGAGTGACACCCCTGGTGTTGCAAGTGTCCATAGGCTACGGTAACCGCTTACCATCAGGCGGGCCGTAGGCCTGTTTGCCACCATCGTGGTATGAAAAAAAAAATCGAAGTAGATTGCCCACACGATGTAAGCGTTTGCAGTCGCGTACAGTACTTGTAGTTTTCGTGAGATTCGCAATATATTTGCAACGCCCACAAAAGCCAACATGAACGCTGCCAACATCTTAATTTCCTGTAATTTTACTATTTTAAAAAGATCTTAAGGATATGGCCATCTTTTTATGAGTGTGTGAGACATAATACATACTACATCTCGTGATATATAAAACGTGTAAATATTATTTACAATATGGAATATGTATTTTCGCTAGTTCCGTTGTCGGCACTGCTATATAATGATACTAGCTTCCGCCCGCGGCTTCGCCCGCGTGAAGTTAGTTTTTGTCAATCCTGGTCCTTTATGTCTAAGGTACCAAGATTCATGGTCTTATCTTCAATTCAACACCTATTTCATCCCCACACTGGTAAAAATTTCAAAATGCTAGAACAAACGATTTTTTGTTTCTTATGACGTGGTATTTGACGAACTTGCATTCATCACAGCTCATATACGTCCCCACCGAGGGGCTCGAGACTATCTTAACTACGTTAGAGCGATTAGGCCTTAGTCAACCACGCGGGCCCAGTGCGGGTTGGTTGGCTACGTACACCTTTGAATCGCTTCGCAGATGTATACGCAGGTTTCCTCTCGATGTTTTCCTTCACCCTAGGAGCGTCGGATAAATATACATATGAAATTCGGAACGAAAAACACATTGGTACACGGTGGGGATTAGATCGCGGGCCTCCCGATTCTATGCGGCGCACAAACCAGTGCCGAGACCACAGCGCCACCGACGCTCTATTTGACGAACTTGCATACTAACTTTCAACCCTTATTTCACCCCCTAGCTGGTCGAAATTTAGAAAATGCTTGACCAAATGTTTAATGATTTCTTATCAAGTGCTTAAATATAAAGTTTCATTTTATCTTTTAAAATTAAGAAATCCCATACAAACTTTCAACTTCTATTTCAACCCCTTCTTCCCTTTTTTTCGAAATATAAAGTAGCCTATGTTGTCTCAGGGTCTAAAGATTGTCTGTACCAAATTTCATCAAATGTTAAATGGCAATATTATTATCTACACTATCGTCTTTCGCGTGGTATGGTAATAATACCTCTTAATACGAATATGTATTAAGAGGTATACAATATACAAGTATGCGATAGCAAAAAGCCGGCCTAACTGTTGAATTAACTTTGTAAGTATATTTCAAAAAATATTTTTATAACATACTTTCTAATATTATGATGTTTATTAATTACTCTTTCTCGTAAAACTGCTGAATGGAATTTAATGTTACTTTACTATATAGCTAATACATCTAATACATAGAATACATAATAATAATACATAATACAGCTAATACATCAGAATAAACACATTTAAGTATTTATAAAGATAGACGCCACGCTAATATAAGCTACTCAAAATAAAGCTAATCGAATTCGCGGGCACTAGCTAGTGGGATATATGTTGCAGCCAACTGGTTAAAATAGCCGTTCAATCAAACAGCTAGCCCTTTGACTGAACAACGTCATTCAACCATACGTCTAGCTTATTAATTGAATATTTGAGTCGCTCAAAATGTTCAACACTATAGCTGATTCAAAAGCCGCCGTCTAATTTAATTAGTTCAGCGCTCACCACCGCAGCGCTAGGTGCGTTTTGTTTCTAATATGGCGTCAACTAGCCGTGGTTTGTGATTGTTTCAAGATATTTTACGGAAAGTAAGTAGTAAATACGTTACACGTTTATAACCAGTATAACTATTTTAACCAGTTGGCTGCGACATATATATTTTAACTGATTCCGTTCTCGGTACTGCTAAATTATAACGAGTCAGTAAATACCAGTATATAGATACATGAAATTATGTAAAGTTGTTATTATCTTCACTAGATTTAATCCTGATCTAACCAGCCAGTACACAATAAATAAAAAATAGGCAAGCACGTTTAATTACGAGGTCGTTATTAAAAACAAGAATTGTAGGTATCGCAACTTTGTTATCTGTTTCCACAAAAAGTTATCAATTTCGGAAGCTGTGTCGAGACTTGACCCCGCGTGCTGAAGGCACTCGTTATTCGTGCATGCAAGGACAAAGGCAGGCTTGTGCCTGATAACGGAATACTTCGTAGACTGCTTGTCACCGCTGATAACGTCAGTCAAAGTACCACTGTTCGACTTCGGCATCAGCTGACCCCCTTATTGTGTCGAGTATGTCATTCCTTCAATTTGCACGATTTCTTTGTTTTTTTTTTCTCTTTAACAAGATTATTGTTTCAGTTATGCGCTGTTCTTTGTTAACGAATTGAGCTTTGGGTTACTACAATAATGGCGTGTTTTATTATGATGCATCCTCCAAGAATGTAATGAAAGCGATTCAAACAGTGCTCAATCTACTTTATGTAGTACTAGCTCTCTGCCTGCGGCTTTCGGATTTCAGGATTATTCTATAGAGGGTTAAGGTCATAGCTTTTGCCCACTACATATGCGCAGAAGTCGGTTTATGGCGCGAAGGTTTTATCGCGCTTCCCGTGGGACTAACCGTTTTTCCGAGATAAAAAATACCGCAAAACCTTGCTCAAGGATCACTCTATCTATTGATGAAAACCGCATGAAAACCAGTGCAGTTGTTTTTGAGCGAAGCCTTTATTGCGCATCCCGTGGGATCTGTCGATTTTTCCGAGATAAAAAGTAGCCTATTATTCAATCCGGACTTTTATCTTTACGTCTGCAAAATTTCAAAGCAATCGGTTCAGTAGTTACGGCGTGAAAGCGGAACAAACAAACAAACTCACTTTCCGATTTATAGTAGTAAGGATTACAGAATATATTTTGTACACTAATATATAAGATTTTTGGCTGGAACGACATATTGTGAATATTGTAAAATTTAGTGTTGCGTATGGAATGTGCACAGCTAAGCATTATCAGGGCACCTTGACAAAGTATCATTCGCGGTTGTTTTGTTATCAATATCGTTTCGATATCTAACGGTAATGTATCAAAATGAATTGAAATTATGGAATTATTTCCATATATTAGGTTTAAGCGAGACGAAAGCGAATGTCATTAGTTACTGTTGTATTGGCCCGCGATTTCGTCTGCGCGTAATTAGAATTTCTTTTTTATAAATAGAAGCCTATGTGTTATCTAGTTATAGGATATATTATTGTAAAGTTACATTAAAATCCATCTAGTAGTTGTTACGTGAAGGAGTAACAAACATAAATCCATTCAAAATTTCCCGTTTATAGTACATTATGGTACAAGTGTGTAATGTTGCCGTCCTCGGCTTCTTAAGACCCTCGCCTGACCGCTCGGGCCTCAATGCGCCTCAGCGGTAATCATCAATACACACGTGTATCATACAACGTTTTTCAACACACTTCTGAATAAAATAATACTTAAATAAAAAACCATTTTCTTCATAAATTGTATTTGCAGACATCTTAATTAATAACTAACTAAATAACTTCAAAAGAGAAAACGAGACTAGTTGTGAAAAATGTTTCGTAATGGCGGGAAAAATTAATCAGTTTTCCTATGCGCGCGCATCGGCCATAGACTAATAAATTTCGTAATGGAGGAAAAAATTAATTAGTTTTCCTATGCGCGCGCATCGGCCATAGACTAAAAAAGGAGGTTTCTTTTTTTTGGGCTTTTCGCGGATAGCTTTTTAGCGCAAATGTAAGCGTAACTCAACCAATAATATTAAAAAAAAACTATTACTCCCTCGTGAATAATAGTAATGAAAAAGTCACAGTTTGATTATAGGTGTCATTATGTGCCTAATTGCCATGGGATTAGAGCCACTTTATGAGGAAGTGTGTTGAAAATTATATAATCCCTCCTAATATAACATTAGTAGGGATTTAAAAAATAAACCATTAGCAATTTATGATGCAGTATTGATTTACGTTTGAATTCCCTTGATTGTCGCCAGTGAGTGGGCGATTGTGATCAATAGTGAGTACTGTGCGCATGACCACCCAAGCGATCGGTAAGACGACACCGGAATTAGCCTCGCGAAACTATGGAGTGGCATTAGAAATTGCGTTTTAGAGAAATATCGTAGGACCATAAGGACAAATTCACTTTAAACGTTTCGCACATAATTTCGTTGATTGTTTAAATCAAAATATGTTCACTTTAGACATGTCATTGTAGTAGTTGTCATTTGATTATCATTTATTCATCCACATAACGTTTTAGTTTGCAGCTACACAAAAGAAAAATAATGAATGATAAATCAGTTTTAACTGATCCAAGCTTCGTTTACATTTCACATGTTATCCTAATCAATCCTCGATTTTTCTCATTTTATCACGTGATGTGACAAATGACATACATACAAGAAATTCAAGCTAGACTACACACAAACATAGACAATGACTTCTTATCTTGTAATCAACTAGCGTGAAATTAATAAGCAAATTACCTATTTACAAAATAACTGTAAGTATATTATTATCGTCCTTTTTAAATTAAAATGACATTTAGTAGTTTTGTTAATAAATAAATAAATTTTATTATAATAAAAATAATGATTAACTAAATAATCTAGTTCACATTTGAAAGAAAGAGAGATATTTATTTGGCCATTCTTGTACTGCTTATGATATACTAAAAGAAAAAAAAAACATCGATGTTTGGCCAAAAAGGCGCCTACCTCAGCTAACGCTTTTACTGCTATACGCAGCAAAAGCGCTGGATTTCAGGTAGGACCGATTGATTCCGATCATTGAAGCAATATGCACGTGGACATAGCGCATATTGCCTCCATGATCCCGACATCGGACATAAGAGACAGCACTATACATACAAATAAAGAGCCAAATAAGCCATAGACTATCTATGGCCCATTCAACGTCTACATGCAAACAAGAAATAAATCCCTTTTAAGCCTTTGCCGAGAACAAAAATCAAGAATCAAGTCGCGAGACGTTATCTATGGACGTTATTACACTCACTATATAGTCTGTGGCCATGACAGTGACTTTGGTTAATTGATTCTTGAAAATAATTTAAGTTTTTGTTTCATTTACAAATAACCACTAATTTTCTTTTTTTATTGGCCAATAGCGACATCCTACAGGAGCCTCCATCGTCCGCTGTCCATTCATCTCATATCGAACGGTTTCCAGGCTACTAATAATAGACACAGTGAATGAAATCCACGGGTCCATTGATGATCAGTAAATGCGGTATTGTCTTAACGACCAAAGCTAATTGGTGTCCAGCGGTCTCTTTGCTGTAATATCAATGTTGGTGGCTTATCGCAATGCAATTATTCCAAGCTATGTTAAGTTTTACTTGGAACTTATGAAATGACAGATGTATCTTCCAAATGTAATTCTTATAACGTTACGACATTTAAGCCATGTGTAAGATTGTTTGGTCTATTTGAATTCACCTGATCTAAAGTATTCAGTTGTCATTCATTATCCTTACCGCGTGCACAATCTGTAGAATTCCTTTCTATTGATTGTGCACGCCTTTCTATATGTTGTAATTGTAATTTTAATTCTTAATGTCTATAATTGATAGAATCAATTAAAATTACAATCAAAATCAAAATTATCTTAATTTCGAATTATAATTTTAATTTTACTAACCATATGCATTAAGATTATTGTTAATAACCAAATATGGGATTCGAATTAATTGAATATTATTATAATTGTCGCTTATATTACGCGTCTTTATAAGACTCGGTCCTTTTTTTTTTTCCTCAGGAGAGGAGGCTGAGAATCCATCATGGATACCAACGCAACAGGCAAGCAGGGATGCGTTGATTATGTCGGACTCCTGGTACTGTCGAAACGGCTCGACTACACAGACCTACCGACTAAACTCAGCCTAGCCTTTGGTCCTACCTACCCTACCTACTGGCTTTATTGACGAGAGGGCCGCACCTCAGGAGAGGCACGGTTAGCGCTACCCATGGTGAGGGTATATGCGCTAGAAGAAGGCACAAATCTCCAAAGTGGGACCGGCCAGTATGATAAGAACCTAATCATGGCTAAGCAGAAGGCTGCCGTTTAGGGGTTGACAAGGGGGAGCGACGGCTCAGACGCCGCCGCTTGCAGGTCTAGAAGTTCCTGCGTGAGTTGGTTAGGGGGTCGCTAAGGACATGTCGCGGTCTACGTATCCTCTGCCGGTAGTGACTAGTGTTGCCTTGAGACTGGCTCACAGTTGGTGGTGTTGACGGGTGACTCGGTCCTTTATAAGGCGTGCGCCTATAAGGTGGGCGATCCAACCCGTAGACGCTGTTTAAGCGAAATTTAATGAAAGTGTGCGTGGAGTGTACCAATTATTATGATTATTATATTACTTATTACGTCTTTAATTACTCTTTTGTCAGCGCTATGGTTTACCTCATCTTCTTAATATATATAAATCTCATGTCACAATGTTTGTGCTCAATGAACTCCTAAACTACTAACCGATTATAATAAAATTCGCACACCATGTGCAGTTCGATCCAACTTGAGAGATAGGATAGTTTAAATCTCAAATTATCATCATCATCATCATCATCATCATCAATTTTAAAAATTCTTTCACCAATAGAAAGCCACATTATTGCGGAGTGTCATCATCATCATCATCATCATCATCATCATCATCATCATCATCATCATCAGCGGACGGCGCGCGATGGCTTCGGGTTTAAAATTCAGTTCGCTTTCGTGCTCGCTTCGGGGATTATTAATATTATGCCCAACGAAGTGGGCGCGGGTCAGCTAGTTGAACTATATGATTGGTTTTAGATACATCAAAAATGTTATTTCTTATTTATTTTCTTGAACAACTGTAACTTAAAAAAAATCTCACAGCTCAAATGCTGGAAACGTTACTGCGTGGCGCGTATCTGTCCACATGCCAAAATAAAATAATATAATAAAGGTAGATGTTATATGCATATCAATGTTCCGTACCATAGAGATTCCTTTAGCTTAGTTTAGCTATGACTGTACACGCCATGTTGGCGCGCATTGCATTATATACGTTTGTACTTACATAATTTTCAATAACTAAAAATTGTAGATTCTCTAAATAAAAACAACCATACTGTTTAATATGATTTATTATTTACATTACATCAAATACAACAGTAGACTAGTAGACTTACCTCTGTCAGGGATTTCTTCCAGCCAACCTGTAAGTGTATTGAGAAACCGCAAAGCATAATACAACGTTGTTTATAATATGTACTACTTTAAACTGATAAACTTATATTTTTTGGACAAATGTAATTACTATTTATAGACTCACATACATACAATGCAAAAATATTACATATATACAAATATATATATATATATAAGTTTAGTATCTTATATATGTTGTGTTGTACAGTTCACTGTACATTACAGTTAATCTCTCTTTCTATTGTATATAAAGTATGTCTATAGAAATATAAAGTGATAATGAAAAATAGAATATACAATAGAATAATACATTCTGAAAAATAACTATTTGCGAGATTAGTTCTTTCAATTTATATCAACAAATTGTCAGATTCAATAAAAATCAAATAATTAAAAATGTCCTTAATTTATAAATTAAAAATGTTAAAAACCTAAGATCTGTCTATATAATTTCTTAATTAGATATTTTACGAACTTTAAAGTTTTGTTGTGATTCTACTCACTATGACTTTTGATCACAATAAATTGACAATGCAATAAAATTGATTCTCAGTCAGTATGTTGTAATCGAATTCGTCCGAACAATTCCCAGCAGATCATTCTGTTCGATTGGCGTGGACGTGTTCAATCAGATATCAGAGAGCATTTTAAATGTAATTTTAGTACAATAATAAAATACGAGCTTTTGTATGTTTTGACTATTACTTAACGTGGTTGTCACAGAACTTTTTGAAACATTCCAAATAAGCTCCGTGCGGGGAACCATCAAACTAAAGAATTGGTTGAATTTCTTAAATAAAAAGACAAATTAAAAAGTATATATATATATATTAACACTATAGGGTAAATACAATATATATTATCCTAATTTATAAATTAGAATAACAAGACAGATATGAAAACATGATTAATCCTAATAAATCTGAGAAGTCATTAAATTAACATTCAAATATAATTCAGAATAAATAAGCAGAAACGATATAAACGATTCCATTGTAGTATAACACAAAAAGTGTCAAAAGCCAGTTACACAATAAAATGATGGTAAACAATAAACAAAATAAATTATAAAAGTCGGTGGCGATATAGCTCGGGCACTGATCTATTAATCTGGTCAAGAGCCCGAGGTTGATCCGACCATGTACTTTTCATAAGTACTATTATCTGATGCTTCTACGGTGAAGGAAAACATCAAGAGACAAGAGAGCGGTTGACTAAGGCTTAACCGCCCTAACATAGTTTAGGGTATGTCCGTGCCCTCGGTGGGGACGTAGATGAGCTGAGACAATAAACATCTTAAATTAAACCCTATCCTTATGATTTTAAATGGAACTGTAAATCTGTAATTGATAGCATCAACAAATGCTAATAAGACAAAATGCTAATACGGCGGCGCTTCGGACAGGAAGCAATGATACAATTGGCGTTGTCGGCGGCAATTTAGCGGAGACGGACTGCCGGATGGCGGTCATTGAGACATTGATTCTATGCGCCGGCGCCGGTCGCCCTCTGCGACAAATTCTCCGATCGACGACAATTAGGTCAATAAAAATGTCTTCAAATATTGGCTTTTGTGATAGTTCTGTAAATGTAAATTATTAAAAAGAGAGAACGACCATGTTACTAGGAAAGTTATGGATATGGAAGTGGTTAGGCACGTAAGGAGAGGAAGGCCAAAGAAGAGATGGAAGGACTATGTGGAAGATGATATGTTGGAAATGAGAGTGAGTGTCGAAATGGCGAGTAATAAAGGAGAGTGTAAGAGCGAGACATGTTGCGCCGAACGGAAATAAAATTGGGAACAGGTCAAGAGAATGAAGAAGTCGTGTAAATGGAATCTTTTGCTGCAGGTTTTCCGAGATGGAAGAAGACACATTCTATGCAATTAATGAAGAGTCGATTTACTGGACAGAATTTAGTAAGGAAACTCCTACGCAGATTACTACCCGCGGTCAAATGCCATATGTATTGTAAATACTTACAAAAAACTAAAATCCTTAGTTATATATTATATATCTTGTCCTTTCGTGTGGTGATTCAAGAAGACCTTATTTACTATAATTAAGCTGTGTCAATCACCTCTACGTTTTTCAATCACCGCTGTTACTAGTTCTGATATAGTTGATATTCTCATGCTTTTAACCTAATTTTGTATTATTAAGTTGTAGCTAATTCACTGTTTTATTCAATAGATTCTTTCGATTCATGTTACAAGGCTGTCACAAGTGAGTCAATGGCGCTAATTCTTTTTAAAAATAGAACAGGCCTTGGCTATTTATAGATAAATGGGTTCCCAAGTTTTAAAGGATCATTCGTTTGTTTCATTGGGAATCGCAATTGACGCTACGTAAATTCTTTTTTTATGTTACTGTCTTATATATAGGATACATTTTGAGTGTAATAAGATTGACATAATACCTTCTACGATGGGAAGAGGCTTCTACGATGGTGAGTCATGTAGGACTTTGCGAAATTATAACCCCTACGGGATCTAAGGTGTACATTGCCAACGAATAAAATGATAAATTAAGTAAAAACAAGATACAGTAGGTAATTCTTTGATTTCAACCTTAAATTTGTGCAAGATTATGGTAAAGCTTTCACCCAGAATTGATTTAATATTCACTAAGGTCAAGGACATGAGATAACATATACTGTATGACGTTTAGTATATCATAAGACTATTAGGAATGAAACAGAGCATACAAAAAGTACGGAACAGAATGAGATAAGCATAGCATTAGAGTGAGCAACGTCATTCTTTTGATGTTACTAAGCGACAAAATGAAATTGCAACATTTGCCTGAATTTGAACGGCACAGTCTCAACGGGCTGTTTGTGTCTTTATATAACATTATTGTTATAACTAGTTATAGATTAATATGTATAATTTCATAATTTAATTCAATGAAAGAATATAGCCTAGTGAACAGAAAAGGTTTGGTTTCATACCAATCCCAGGCAATGCCGAAGTTGTTAATTTTAAAATTACATAGTTAATGTAGTCACATGCCACTCAGTACTAAATGTCACACCTATAATTAGCGTTGTCAGGCGTCCGGATAAAGCCGGACATAAGTAGGCTTTTTGATTGAGTGTCCGGCCAAAATGACTGTGTCCAGCTTGTTTGGCTTTTGTTAGGCTTTTTACATTTCGCAAGCGAGAGTGGCCAAGTGCAGGCGATGAGGGTCGACTGACGGTCGCTCACGCAGGCCGAAGTATTTTGTAAACGAGAGTGGCCGAGCGCAGTTAGGGCGGCCGTACACGGACTGCTCGAGCAGTTAGCGGCTGAGCGAAATACACGGACCGCTCGAGCGGTCGGCGTCGACAGCTTGAGCTGTTGGTTGTTGACTGCACGAGCTACGCTACCCAACTGCTCGAGCAGTTGATTTTCTACCACAGTCGAATCATGGATTGTAACGAGGAAACACTGCTTCTGCTCAGGCGGAGACGACGGCGGCGACGTCAAAAGAGAAAATTTTGGGTTCATCCAATTTCGCAATTAAGAGAACAACATGGACAATTCCATCATTTGTTTATAGAACTTAGAAGTGATCTGCTCTAGCGCAGTCAACGGCTCGAGCAGTCGGTATATGCCTCACAACCGCTCGCGAGCGGTCGACGGCACGATGGAATTTCATCATGCAGTTGACGGCTTGAAGCGGTCGCGACTGCTCGAGCAGTCGTGTGTACGGCAGCTAATGAATGACTATAGTTCACCACGCGGTCGCGGCTTTAATCAGTCGGTATCAACTGCTTGAAGCAGTCCGTGTACTACTGGCCTTACATATGTTGATAAATGTAGTGTATCTAAAATTTAATTTAAGCTGATGACCGATTAATTATAAAGTAAGTACTTTACTTTAGTAAGACTGATTTGGCATTCGATTTTATTTATTATATCTCTAGAATTTAACAAGATTTATGATAATAATAAGAAAAATCTTGATTTTACATACAATTTTATGTTGTACAGATTAACACTGAGACAAAGTCCTCAATGTAGGGTGTCCGGCCTTCCTACCCAAATGTCCGGCCAAACTGGCTGGTCTATTCGGTTAGATTTGGCAACCTGGCAACCCTACATAGAATCCTACTTGAAGCCCTCCATCCTTTTAGCTCGATTACTCTTGACATTCGCCACTCAGACGCCAGCAAATCACTCACTTCCTTTCAACACAGATTGCCTTTATGTCCGCCTTAAGCTTAATATGTTGATTGTAAAATTGTACGCGCAAATGCAGCTTCTGGTGTTATGAATTAGTATAGGTTATTTATATTTGGCACAAATATTTTCGGATTTTGATTAGGAAGGACGGATGCTAGTCGATTCTTTACTTCAGCTTACGAAAAACTTGTGCAAGAAGACCCTTGAGAATATAAAAAGGAATAAGGCTGAATATGACGACCTTGATTTATTTCGTCAAGTTTGTTCACAAATTGAAGTGCATCCACTGATATAAGGACATAATCGAAATAAGGTCATTACAATAATTGCCATAAAAATCGGAAAAGTAAAGCAGTGTTAGTAATAGTCGTCGCTTGTATTTCTTTTCGATTTAGAAGTGACTTAAACTTGAATTTTATAATAAATGAGCCCACGACTTCGTTTGCGCAGAATTAATATTTCGAGTAACTTATATTGGCGTGGCGTATATCTTCATAAATTATAGCCTATGTATTATTATTATTATACATCATATTATAAGCTATATTTTTGTAAAGTTTTATTAAAATCCATTCCGCAGTTTTTACGTGAACTAGTAAACATCTATACATACAAAGTTTTGCGTTTAAGATTAAAATTTATATCAGTAGAATTTCAGGAATTTGACTATACCTAATTTGATTCGCCAGGTCGTGACACATCAACTTTGAAACGACCGCCGTCCTGGCGCCATAGAATCGCTCGCTTCCTCTGACCGCACTGATTGCCCTTGCTCTCATGATTCTTAACGGATAAGGACACCGACGTAGAGGTCTGTTCACATCAACTACGGCTTTTAAGGTATATTCTGTGTATTTGTACCTGGTATTATTAATCAGCAATATATACTCCTTTAATTATACCCTAGGCTTACCAACAATTCTGTCCTATATATAAGTAAATTCTTGGCAATCTTAAAATACTAAAACTCTTTATATAAAACACTCTTATATTTGTATAGTCTCATCATCATCATTCCAGCCAATAGATGCTGACAGCTGGACGTAGGCTTTCACCAAAGATCTCTGTACTAGTCAGACTTGCGCTGCTAGCGTCCAGCGCCTTCCTGTGATTCTCAATAAATCGTCTGCTCAACTAGTGGGAAGTTTACGGACGCTGTGGTGTCCATCATATGCCTACCACTCGAGTATCTCTCTGCTTCAGCGGACGTGAGTTCTGCGAACAATGTGTCCTGCCTATTTACGATTCCCAATTCTTCGGGCTATTTTGGTGACTCTATAGGTAGTTCTTCTACAGATTTCATCTTTCGCAACGATCACGCAGAAAAACTCCGAACATAGCCCTCTCCCTTTTTGCCTTTGGGTGACTCTGAGCCTCGTTATAAGTGTACAATTAAAAAGCTTTGTAATGGGCTGCTGAAGGATCAAATGCGGTGAAAGCATCTAAATTGCCTTTATAGCTATAGCCGTAATTATATCTCTATTATTTAATTTATTCAAAGGGACAATAAGTATACTTATAGGTCATGTCATTACATTTAATAATGTTTAATATAAAAAGGATAATCACCATTTTTGGGGCAATTTACTTGACAATATTTCCATCAAAATGATACAATCTCCAGACAGAAAACATATTGTATTTGACAATATTTGAAGTTAATACGTGTAATTAATGTAATTACAAGTGTTTATCTTGTCCTTAGCACTGATTAGTTGCACGCATATCTATACTATCTGATACTATCGCGTAAGCCACTTAATTTAATCTCATTTGATAAGATCGTATAGAATGTTGATTCATTCAAACTCAACTTTTATAATTTAGAGGACAAAACCATACTGGGCATTCTGAACAGAGCGTAGAAGTACTTAACTATTCCGGATGTTTTGTAATGTTCAAATTCAGTTGCACGTGGAAAATTATTCCTACAGTGGACTCTTCAGTGGAGTCCCAAATATCAAATCAATTCTCTTGACTTCCTGCAAAGCCGTGCATTTTGTATTACTGGTTGCCAAAGTCGGTTTCAGGGATCATTTCTTCCACGTAACTGCAAAATCTGGAATGAGATCCTGACTGTTGTGTTCAAGGTTTAAGCAGAGTATTTCTCTCTCGCGGTACGCAATTATAGATTACTATCTCCAGCATTGCAAATATCTATGACTACTTTTACTACTCTGCCAAGAAGAGTAATACATCTAATGCACAGCAATTTAAATAGAGCAGGACTGTAAATAAATAAATTAAACGACATTAGTGGTAATACAGATTAATTAATATAAAATTGTAAACTAAACTATAATATTAAATAGCTACCTTAATAATAAGCTTGAAATAATTTACGAACATTCACAACAGCAAGATAAAAACCAGTATGTATAAACGATGCAGCAAAATTTTGTAGACACAAAGTCGAAAGTTGGACTTTCGACTTTGTGTCTACACCGAGGTAGGTGAATTTGTGGACACGTTCCACTCCCTCTGTGTCGATGACCAACGGGAATGAACTTGTTGCCCCGCACCTCCGAGAGAAGCATCCTATTTAATTTGTAAAAGATAATACATATATATTTTGTCTTAACAATTGCATAAGGATATTAAATGTCAAATGCGGTTGAATTCTTACGGAACGATATGCTTCTGTCAATCCATTGAAATCTGTTTAATTGACCAATTTTGCCGATTATATCGAAAAAGTTAGGTGTCAAATTTTGGCAATAGAGTTTCATTATCACACTGCAGTTTCGAAAATCTACCCTATTGTAGTCGATAGATGACGTGATGGTGGTTCAAAGTTTTACCGTGTCAACTATATAGTTAACTAGCCGGTACGTGCTTCGCTAAGTATAAAGTGAAAAAAAAATCTAACATCAAATTCATCTGTTCAAACAAAAAAATATATTTTATTTAGCTATTTTAATACTTAATGCAAAATATTTGGATAAACAAAATGTTGCTGACAGTTTGCTTTAATCGAAGCACGTTCAAAATGAAATGATCGCATGAATGACATAACAACATACTTGTCAACACTTAGAAAAGTTTGACAATCCCCAACTTAATCTCTCTTATTACAAAAACTTCTAAAACTCGGATTCAAACCAGGTCTATGTAGTTCGGGTCTAAACGAAGGTCTCTGGTTTAGACCGGACTTTATTACAAAAACAAATTCAAGTACGATCTTCCAAAACCCGAGTCTAAAGAAAATCATTCATTCATTCGTTCGTTTTTAACGGCTTTGGCACCCTAGTTTTAGACCATTTTATTAGTAAACCAAAAATCGTTCCATTTCACGCAGCTTCGTTTATAACCGACTTCATAACTATAGTGAAAATAAAACTACAAAGTTGATGAACATTTATTTTTAAGATATATTTAATTTTAAAGAAATGAAAGTATGGAAGAAAATATTCGTACTTACATTTCTTCTTATATATACTAGAAAATAATACATTTCACGTAAAATCAATAAAAATTGCTTGTTGGAACGTAAATTAAGTACCTATTCAACATTTGCCGCCCTTTTGACACCAAAGCATTTAACTAAACAAAATTATTTCGTTTTCTTTGAATTTTACAATGATATCTTTAATAAACTTATATAAAAATGGAAAATAATAAGAGATCCTACAATTGGTGCCAAGAAGACAAGGTATGTACTTACCTAGTTTATATTTTAATACAGAACTTTTGAAAATTAAAATGTTAATTAAATGATAATTAAAAGTGTGTAAAAACAATGATTATTTAACTTATTACTACCTACTTTGATTACTTTGCTTTAGGATATTTTACGGCATTTATTCATCTAGTTAGAGATACGTATGCACAAACTACAAATTGTCAACTGTCAAAAATCATAATTTCGTTTTGAAACCAGACTTAAACTAAGGGGTAGCCTAGTTAACCTTAAACCAGAGATAAGCCCGGTTCTTTGGGTAAGCCGTGTCTTGTAATATCAATTCCATTAAAATCTGAGTTAAACCCGAGGTTTCGTTTAGACCAGGCCTAAACCAGGTCATGGAATAACACGGAATAAGTTTCAATTTGACACAAAAATCCCTATTATTAACAAAATTATCCGCCATTTATTGAATTTATTTGTTACAAAAATGTAATGAATGAAAATCCGCTCAATCAATTTTGTAAAAACCTCACTTCAAACCATCTACTGAATAGTTCGAACAAAGCCTAATCATTTAGTTTGGATAGGTGAGCCCGTTCTTGAGTTGTGAAATTACAATGAAATGTGACATTAATTTTTATAAATCTTAATATAAATACAAAGACTAGACATAAAACAATATAATTGATATACTAAGTGAGTTCTGAAAAAAAATTCATATTAACTACATTTCGATGCGAACTTTTAATGAAATGTAACTTTAAAAGAGTTATGGCCGAGAAACAAAAATTCACCCTCAATGATTTCTCGTGTCCTTTCAAGGTGACCGTCCCCCAAGCTTAACAGATATGTTTGCGTTTTACATTCAAACTGTTACTATGATTAAGATTGATTGTATGTGATCATCTTAATCCATATAAAGATCATGTTACCAAGACATCTTGTTTCTCTAAACGTTAACGCTTATAATAAATCATATTGACATCACAGTTATATGATCAAATCAAACAATCATCTACAACTAAACTCTAAAATGATTCATCGAAATGGCTCTACTTATTTTAATTGATGTGAAATTCAAAATAAACTTTATTCAACATTGACCTTTACAGACACTTATTGGAATCAAAACAAATTTAACCTTTAAAAAGAACGCAAATAATTTCATAACCTTGTACATACCACATACGTTTTTATACCATTTTGATTAAATACTTACAGCGTGCCTAAAAAGACAAAAAAAAAATAACTACAATGTTATATAAAAATAAAGAATAGCTGTACAATCAATCTTGTACAAACAACTAGCATTGAATCACGAAGGCAATCTAATTATGTCTATAGAACGACATATAAATTCAATAACTACAAGAGACTGCAATAAGAGTTATTTAACCTTGTACTTTTAAATAAGAATAAAAATTATCTTTACCTACTATTAAAAGTGAAGTGGATTTCAATCGTAACTTCTTACACTAGCAGCCAGAAAGCGAAACACAGACCCATAAATAGTACAAAGAACGAAATTTTCAAATATTGTTGGATTTTGTTATCATATTAATGTAATGGATGAAGTGATAACGGTTATTTTAAAATAATAATACAAGACTTTTAATCTCAAAATAGAAATAAACACCTCTCGTATAGATTAAAATCAAAATCGAAATAATCTTTATTCAACAGTAGCCTTTATTATTTTGTGGCGGCCTGGCGTGCGCAGCTCGAATTACGGATCTGCGCGCGCCAGCGGGCCGTCGGTGCCGTACTCCCGCACCTCGAAGCTTGGCTCAACGGGAAGGAGGAGGTCACCTACCGATAGACTCAGATACTCACCGGGCACGGCTGCTTCGGTGAGTATCTGTGTCGAATAGGACGGGAGGGATCGACACATTGTCACCACTGCGCATCCGACCTCGACTCGGCCCAGCACACGCTGGCGGAGTGCCCCGCGTGGGCCTCCGAGCGCCGAGTCTTGGTCGCAGAGATCGGGCGAGATCTGTCTCCGCCGGCATTGATTGCGGCAATGCTGGCGGACGAGGGAGGTTGGAGGGCTGTGGCTCCTTCTGTGAAGCAGTAATGCTCCAGAAGGAGGCCGCCGAGCGGGGTTGGGAGATGGCCGATCCCGCTCGAAGGAGGCGGCGCCGGGCTCGTAGCACAGCTGCGGCGCCGCCGCGGGTCGCCGGCGGGCGCGAGGAAGTCGCGACCGCTACGGCGACCCGGGATGGACCACGCCCCTTCCGTGGCCGGGGGCGTCGTCGGTGGAGGGGACCGGGGGAGGTGGTAGCTTCCCCCGAGGAGGGCTCCCCTCTAGAGAGGGGAGCGGAGGCTGGGGGTTCCCGGAAGTGGCCTTTGTGTTCCCGGGGGCTCCCTACATGCCTGAGGAAGGCCATCCCTGAGGTTTTTAGTGGGTAGGCCTCCCCCTTCTGGGGAGGAGAGCCCCACATAACCCCGGCTCGCCACAGCCGGGGTATGCAACTTTGCATTTCCTCAGGGAAACAAAAAAAAAAGTCTTTATTATTGACATCGTAAATATTAAATTAAAATGATATAAAAAGCTTGAAAGTTAAATTCAGCTTGAAAGTTAAGTTAAAGTCAGTCGCGCGCGCGCACCTACCCGCGGCGGTTGTGCTCTTAGCTACGACAGCGTAAACGTAATCGTGCGAAAATGACGAACATATTAAAATGTGACAAGTGTAACATCGTCATAGATGAGATGTTATCGTACATCCAAAATAAAGTGTCTGTTATTGACGAAATGACATTAGTGCGAATTTGTGTGTCGTCTTTTAGCGGAGATGAAATTAAACAATCGAAGTCACTGTTGTTTAATTCGATACCAACGAGCTTACGTAAAATAATACGCAAGAGCAAAGGCAAAGAGGAAAGAGACATAGCAGATATTATAAATCTATTTAAATCGGCTGATCCCGATCAAATTCCAGTGTTTGTTGCACGGCAATTAGAAAAACTGCCGCCTATTACGTTTGATCACCTGGATTGTACAAAGTTACTAAAGGACCTCTTAAGATTACGTACGGAAATTGATGAGATAAAATCAACGTATGCAACATTAGATCATATGAAGGAATTAAAAAATGAATGTTTACAATTTCAAAATGACTCCCTGCCGCCTACGAGTGCGTTTAAAGTCAACACAAAAAGAGGTGCATGGCTAGATAGTGGCCCTGTGGGACTCCCGCATCTGCAAGATTCATTGTTAACAAATGAGTCCCATAACAATGGAGATAATATTATTTCATCTGCAAAGTCGCCAGAATATAGACCAATCTTGGAGGTAGTACATAAACAAATCGAATCCGCAGAACAACGGCCACCGGTGAACGGCGCATGCGCTAAGATCTGTCACTACGATGAATCAACGTACTATAACGGGCCCGCTAGTCCGGCTAATATAATAGGTGAAACGGCTACGACGAGCGGCGACGGCGTGTATCTACCTACACAACATGCGCGTCAACTGATCACTCCGGTGGATACCGTTATTAATGAGCGTTGCAATAGTGACAATGATAGTGGATGGCAACGCGTTACACATCGTAAAAATAAACCAAGGTATCGATATCTTGGTAAATCAGGCTTAGCGAGAGATTCAGAGTGCAAGTTTAGAGCGGCCGATAAAGTGATTCCAATTTTTATTACGAATGTACATAGGGATACAACAGAGGACGATATAACTAGATATATACATGGTAAAACAATGGATACTGTTGAGATTGAAAAGATAATTATGAAAAAAGAAAAGGGTCACAAAGCATACAAATTTTTTGTGCCTGAATCAAAATTGTCTTTATATCTGGACGAAAACATCTGGCCTGAAGGCATTGTTTTTAGGCGTTTTATTAATTTCAAACGTCGAAGCTCGAACGGATTGCTGGCTGTGCACGGTCCAACTAAAACACATAATGCATAAAAACTTATATCGTTTTGCAAGCTTCAACTGTAAAAACGTCAAACGGTCAGTTGAAAGTGTTCGGGAGCTTTGCCGTGACTGTGACTTAATAGCACTGCAGGAAACATGGCTACTGCCTGAAGATATACCCTATCTTGGAGTGATCAACAGCGGCTTCGGGTACACAGGAACGTCTGCGGTGGACACGTCTGCAGGGATATTGCGTGGGCGGCCGTTTGGGGGTGTCGCTTTGTTATGGAAGAATAGTGTGTTCAGCAATGTGTCTGTGTTACCGTATAATAATACGCGAATCTGTGCTGTTAGGCTGGTTACAAGTGATCGATCTCTGATAGTGATGAGTGTGTACATGCCGACGGATTCACGGGAAAACCTATCGGAGTTTACGGATTGCCTAAGTGCGGTAAGCGCTATTATAGACGAATATGGTATCGAATCGGTTTTTGTTTTAGGTGATTTTAATGCTGATGTATCCGCTTTGTTCTACACTGAACTTATGTATTTTTGCAGTGAGCAACAAATGTCATGTATTGATGTTGAAATACTTGGACCGAATTCGGGCACTTACACGTACATTAGTGAGGCGCACGGGTCATGCAGCTGGTTGGATCACTGTATTGTTACGCAATCGGCTAAACAGTCAGTTGTTGATACTAATGTGAGATATGACACTCTGTGGTCTGACCATTTTCCTTTGATAATTACATGTAATTTAGAAATATTAACGCTTAACCTGTCGCAAAAATCTACATATCGTGATAAAAACGTTGTATGGGGAAATAGAAACAAAGAACAGATTCAGAGGTATGCTGCAGAGTGTCATAAACGGTTAAAGTTGATTGATTTTCCTATGGAATGTATAAATTGTGCTGATTGTTACTGTAATGACCTTGCGCACAGATGTGTGATTGACAAGCTGTATGCAGATATTGTCAGTGCCCTTCGTGATGCGTCTGGTCAGGGTCGGGAAAGAGTGAGTAGGGCTGGGAGTGGAGCACGCGTAGTGGGTTGGAACGAGCATGTCAGGGAGGTGCACACAAGGGCTAGGTCAAGTTTTATAGAATGGGTAGCTTGTGGTAGGCCTAAGTCAGGTTATATGTACAGAAAAATGTGTGAGAGCAGACGTGTATTCAAATCCCGTTTAAAATGGTGTCAGGATCATCAGGATCAGATACGAATGGACGCTCTGGCCTCAAGTCATTCAAGGGGTGATTTCCGTAGTTTCTGGAGGGGGACTAATAAAGTTAACATTAAGCCGGGGCTACCTATGAGTATTGATGGAGTAAGCGAACCTAAGCGCATTGCTGACATTTTTAGGGACCATTTCTCGGTGCAGTCCCCATTGGGACCTCCTCCGCGGGTGACTAATGCTGAGAGTGTGAACGGAGCAGTAAAAATTAGGTTTAGTGCTAGCGAAGTAGCTAAAGTGATTAAAAATATGACAAAAGGCAAATCCCCGGGTCACGATGACCTCAGCATTGAACACCTACAACATGCTGGCCCTCACGCCCCTAGAATATTGGCAGTTCTCTATTCGCTGTGTGTGAGTCACTCGTACCTGCCACAGGATTTTATGAAAACTATAGTTGTCCCTATAGTAAAAAACAAAACGGGTGACCTAGCCGATAAAAACAACTATAGGCCTATCTCGCTGGCTACAATCATGGCAAAGATATTTGACGGTCTGCTTAATGGACAGTTAAATAGACACACTAACTTGCATAGCAACCAGTTTGGTTTTAGGCCCAATCTTTCTACAGAAAGTGCAATACTGTCCCTTAAGCACTCTGTCAATTATTATTTGCAACGTAAGACACCAGTGTATGCGTGCTTCCTCGACTTGTCTCGGGCTTTTGATCTGGTGGCATATGACGTATTATGGCAAAAACTTCGGGACATAAACATCCCTGAAGAAACAATACGCATTTTTCAGTATTGGTATGCGCACCAGACCAACTGCGTCGGGTGGGCGGGGGCAGTGTCGGAACCATATCGCATGGAGTGTGGCGTAAGGCAGGGTGGACTTAGCTCTCCGGCGCTGTTTAACATTTACATGGATGCGCTCATTGCCGAGCTCAGTAGTCATCATGTTGGCTGCCACGTTGATGACGTATGTGTCAACAACTTGAGCTACGCAGATGATATGGTGCTGCTGAGTGCATCGGTTTGCGGATTGAGGAAACTGCTGAAAGTATGTGAGGAGTATGCTGTAAAACACGGTCTTACATATAATATATCCAAAAGTCAGTTTATGGTCTTTGAGAACACTAGTGCCAGATGTCCTAATAGCATACCGTCTATTAAACTGTACGGAGTGTCTTTGGAGAGGGTGTGGAAATTTAAATATCTGGGGCATGTAGTCACGTCTGATCTCGGGGATCATGATGACATGGAAAGGGAGCGAAGGGCACTGTCGAGGAGAGCCAATCTGCTGGCACGTAGATTTGTGCGCTGTTCACATGAGGTGAAAATTACACTCTTTCGAGCCTACTGCACCTCACTTTATACGTGTGCTTTGTGGGCTAATTACTCCCCAAAAGTCTATAGTGCCCTTCGCGTCCAATTCAATAATGCTTTCAGAGCAGTATTGGGGCTGCCCCGCTTTTGTAGCGCCTCAGGCATGTTTGCAGCGGCGCGCACTGACTGCTTCCATGCCACAATGCGCAAAAGGTGCATGTCCCTGGTGCGCAGGGTGCGGGCCAGCTCCAATGCTGTTCTGAAAATGATAGCTGATCGCCTTGACTGCACTTACATCCGACACTGCTGCCTGAGACATGTCACGTGTGAATCAGGTTAGGGCTAGGATTAAATTTTATATTGCAATTTTTATGTTTTAATAATGTATGTTGATTATTGTTTATGATTGTCTACTATTTTAATTATAATGAGATGTACTTATTTGAATTTTGTAATTATTATTGTTAGTATTTTTAGTTTAATGACATTTAATTATTGAAATTCTGTAATTATTATTGTAGTATTTTTAGTATAATGACATTTTATTTTTATTTTATTTTTTTTTTTTTTAATTCTGTAATTATTATTGCTATGTGATGTATGTATGATTGTTAAATATGGGTGTACTTACCTGAAATAAATGGATAAATAAATAAAATAAATAAATAAATTCCTTATTGCGCAAAAATACAAAAGAAATTGGCTCTACAACTTGTTCGGAAATTGGGAGAGCCTTCTTGAGAAGAACAGCAACAAACTCTGAAGATGTATTTTTAACTCCTCATTTCAAAAATCATAATATAAACATTAATATGTATTTAACTTTATATTGTTCTTATATTTAGCGGCTGTAATCTTAAAATTATACTGCAACCTCAGATTTGAGACTACCTACTAACAATTTCTACGACTAGTAGGAACACAGAAGACCTGGATAGCTTTGTTTAAATTACTGCTTAAGCGAAAATAAATCAAATAGACTGGATGGATTGAATAAATTGATTGATATATCCGAAACATTCTCTTTCTAGAAATGCCAAAAAAGAGAAAAAGGAATTCATGTAAAATTCCTGCTATTAGGTAAATTTTGGATACTTTATTTTGATACTAGTGCTTCTTGTCAGCTTATGTGGTTCCTGATGATTACAACTATAGTAATTGACTGGATTTTAAATTAACGTTTCAATAATATAGCTTGTACATCAGAGTAACATATAGGCTACTCAGTTAAAGATCTGTCTCTGTTGATTGCGGCAATGCTGGCGGATGAGGGAGGTTGGAGGGCTGTGGTCTCTTTCTGTGAAGCGGTGAGGCTCCAGAAGGAGGCCGCCGAGCGGGATCGGGAGATGGCCGATCCCGCTCGAAGAAGGCGGCCTCGGGCCAAATAGCCTGGCCTGAGGAGCCGCCACGGGTCGCTGGCGGGCGCGACGCAGTTCGCGCCCGTGGCGGCGCCCCGGGAGGGACCTCACCCCCAGATGGCCGAGGGGTGACGTCGTAGGAGGTTGGAGGGGAGGAAGCGGCAAGATCACTCCTCCCCGAGAAGGGCTCCCCTAGCGCACCCAGGGGAACAAAGGCCGGGGGTCCTCAGATGCGACACTCAATCCTGAGGGCCCCCTACAACGCCTGAGGACGGCCATCGCTGAGGTTTTTAGTGGGTAGGCCTCCCCCTTCTGGGGAGGAGAGCCCCACATAACCACCGGCTTTCTGCAGCCGGGGTATGCAATTCAATGCATTTTCCTCAACGGAACAAAAAAAAAGGCTACTCAGTTAGTGACAACGTAGGATCACTCGGTAATTTTCCAGCTCTAAAGTTATCAAACTGATTTGAGGATAGATTTTAATTAGTAGCTACTACGTATGACAGATGGCTGTGAGTCAGATGACAATAATTAACGCGCGAATGAGAGGAAGTGGCTTATTAGCGCATTGTGTAACATAGCTGTCAGATTATATTACAGATGCGTCAAAATGTTATTATTTGTATTAAATATATTAATGAAATAACGTTGGTTAATGTGACACAATTCATATATCTTTCTTCAATCAAAATTCAATAATCAAGATTTAATTTGAAAGTATGTGTGTACAAATGAACGACGCATAACTAGTACACATATGGCAATATAAAAGTTAATCTTTAAATGAAACATTTTTTTTAATTTTGTCAAAACTGTCGTAAAATATCCATGTTTAATACTACGACATATTATTGAGATGACTTTGTATAAGATCAGAAAATCATAAAAAAAAAATACTAACGATTAAATGTTAAATAAGTAATCTATACTACTATAAAGAAGTAAAGTTTGTGTGTTTGTATATTTGTATATTTGTTAAATTGTAAGGGTTAATCTCGGGATCTACTGAACCGATTTTAATCATTCTTTCACCAATAGAAAGCCACATTATTGCTGAGTGTCATAGGTTATATAAAAGACCGAGAAATAAAAAGGCTTTTACGTGGTAGTTCGTTTTGCAAAGTGAATCGGAGAAAAAACGGGCTTCGGGTTTAATTCGATTCGCGTTCGTGCTTGCTTCGTGGATTATTAATATTAAGCCCAACGAAGTGGGCACGGGTCAGCTAGTTATCTAAATAATCACAGTATATGGAACTATAGACAGTATTTATAGAGTGAAGTGAAATACAGTATTCTTTTTTTATATGGAGACATGTAATATGTATGTAAGCATACATACGACTGTATTTGTACTATTATGTGTGATGGCCCTAATTTATATATTATAATCACTACATAGTACAAAACAAAGTCGTTATCCGCCGTCTGTCTGTCCCTATGTATGCTTAGATCTTTAAAACTACGCAACGGATTTTGATGCGGTTTTTTAATAGATAGAGTGATTCTTTAGGAAGGTTTACTTATATGTATATGATAAATTTAGAGGTTTCTGTTTGTATTGTCTAATGACAAAAAAGCTGTGAACGTTGTGCATAAGGAAATTTTGTAGTAGGTATATTTACATAAGCATGGCACCCGTGCGAAACCGGGGCAGAATTCCTTTCGTTTTCTTTTCGCGAAGGATCAATTTCGGAACTGCTGTAGAGTTTCATTTGTTTTCTTCTTTTTATTCTACTCCTTCATACAAGATTTTGTTTTTCTTATGGTTAAATTTATTAATTACTAGCTTTTGCCTGCGACTTCGTTCGCGTGGACTTCAGGTTCGTCCTGTCTAGTCTAGTAATAAGTATGAAATACGGTAACTAAGCACTGCAGAGCCCTAATAAAAAATGGTTATTGTGGGTTATTCCTAAGAGTTAAACATAATACCATCACGGACTTTTTTGTAGACCTTTTTAAGTTGTACAATACTGTAGTAAATTGTTTTGATCTATCTTGTAGGATTCAGTCAGCGTTTGCAATGTAAGCGCAAAAAATGTGTTTTTTTTACGACCTCACATTAGAAACCTCAATATATGTAGCCTATATGTTATTCTGATGTATAAGCTATATTGTGGTAAAGTTTCATTCAAATCTATTCAGTAGTTTTTACGTGAAAGAGTAACAAACATCCATACTTACAAACTTTCGCCTTTATAATAATAGTAGGATAGTCAATTTTGAGATTAGTAATAACTCTTCGAATTCCTCGAGTATGCATTACATTTTGTTTTCTATTTTCCAGGGGTATCTGCAAGCGAAGCCCTTCGGAGTGGACTTTGTCAATCATTATGGGGTGCTAGTGCAAGTCGACCTGAACCAAGATTGGCATCACCTCCACCAAACCATACTCACGAATCATACCATAGAGGTAATACGTCATTTCCTTTTTAAAAATATTTCTTTTCTTTCTTGACACAGTATGATTCGCACTTGGCTAAGCTATAGAGTGATTATTCCATTTTCATTTATATTTCCAATTCCAATGCAGATTTCTGCCTTGTTAAACAAAGATTTACTTGTAAAAGTCCAATGTTTGTGTTAGGTTTATCTATAAACTGTGCTAGTTTGACCAAGTATCGGAATTAAGGCAAACATTGGAACGATTCCCTATCACGCTACGGCGCAATGAATATATCCGTGTTTTCTATTTAAAGATCGTATATGACCCTCGAACAAAATCCTAAAGGAAGTTTTCCGATTTCTCCAATCCGATCATATAATTGTATGAATTGCGCTTCAAGACAGATCTATCAGTATCATCTTCAGTATCTATCAGGATCGGAATATTACGGGAAATCATTTGCTGTGAGCTGCATAGTTATGCAATAGTCTGCGCACAGATATTCGGCACTCAAAACACTCGCCATTTTTAAAAATAACCTACATCATCAGTTCTTATCATAATCTATATCTAATCTATATATATCATAATCTATATATCTAAAGAAAGATATCTATTGATGTCTGTTTATGTTATATTACTAAAGTTTTTAACTAACTAAGGTGCCACACTGCCATTTGCTATAATCTACTTGCATTGATGTTTGTAACTTTTTCACGTAAAGTTCTGCGTTAAATCTTCTGCGAGATGACGCTCTCGCAGAAGGAGTAAAGATTTTGTCAGAAGTGGGATTCGAATCCACGCCCTCAGAGAGGACCAGAACGCCCAACCTGCTTTTCGCAGGCAAGTTGCCTTGAGTCTGGCGCCTTAGACCGCTCGGCCACCCTGACAGTTAACGCATCTGTGACTTCTCTGGTGTTGCGGGTGTCCATGGGCAACGGTTATCGTTTACCACTTACCATCAGGTGATCCGTTTGCTCGTATGCTGCCCTATCCAATAAAAAATAGCTACTCGAAATACTATTCCTGCGCAGAGGAAGTCGCGGGCGCCAGCTAATAATAAAATAAACAAAGGAAGAGATCGCTCTTACCGATAACACCGTCTTTCCTCACATTATTTTTAAGACATTATATCGATGCTCTGATGCTATCCTATACTTCATCAAAGGAAAACCTTGATACTTCATCAAAAGTTTTCCTTTCATGTATCAATGCTTATAGGATGTATAGAAGAACATCTTATAATTTTGTAGTATCATTGACGAAACAATATAACTATCCTATTAGAGTTTTTAACATTTTTAATGTAAGTTTGCAAATATTTCTAAAATAAAGGAGCACTCAAATATTTAGATAGAGATATAATTATATGACATAATTTTGATATAATTTGATGACTTACGTAACGTATTACGTAATTGGAACATAATAAAAATGACGACAGATGTTAACCAAGCCGAACAAAAAGCAAGGATTCTAACCCGCAACCGGAGCAGCTGCTCAACAAAAAATGTCGTAAATTCAATAACACGTTGATACTGACGAAAAATCTAATAATGTGTCGTTCTTAAATCCCATGGCTTCAGATTTGGGCCCGACGTATCTTATCAACGGGCCCGTCATAGTTATCGCCAGCGAAATTACGTTTGTTTTATGACTTTGATTTGGCGGCGGCGTCGACAAAGGTGTCGACGCTATCTGCCGATAGTTTAAGCATTCACAGCGTGTTATGATCGTTGTAATTTTTTCTATCGAACACAAGTTTTTGATATGATAACGGTACCGTCAGCATATGAGTTGTTATTCGTTACTTTATCTTTATTTGTGTAATAATGGATTTCGATTTTGAAATAGACCCTCTGTAAGACATAAATCATAATATTATGACTAATGAAACCATTCCTTTACTATATACTGACGTATACATTTATAAATGAAACCGTGAGTTGAGAAAACATAATAAATTTTAAGAATTAATATGTGGTGTGACTGAAATTTATTTAAATGAGTATGTTTTATATTTGATTTATTTAGCTATTTATTAAAATATTAAAGTACTACGAAATATTATTGAACCATATACCAACATCTACACACTAATATATAAAATGCTTATTTAACAATTAAGATATGCAAATAGAAATTCCTTTCTCAATATTTACAATTATTTTCCTTGATTGAATGAAATTTGATTAAATATTATCATACTTTTAATAAGTCGATTAATCAATTAACAAGAATCAAGATTTTATCACGTCATTCTAACTTTGATATTAACGTGTCTTTCACATTTTAATAATATTTAAATATTAAAATCCCAGACTATCTCCTGGGTATGGTTTATGTTCCTATTATAAAAGCATTTATATAAAGTACTAACTGTTAAAGGCATAATACAAATTAATATGATAGACAAAATGTGAGTGAGTCCTACTACGAATAAGGTTTAATAGTAATTACTATTAAATCTTATTTAATAATGTTATTTAATAATGTTATTGATACTAGAGCCAGCTACTTATTTTATGTTGTCTTATCTACATCTAACATTTTAAAATCAATTTTATGATATCATTATGAGTGTCTACTTGTATTACGTTTATGTTCTCAAGTTGTTTATATATAGACATTTTGTTTTTAATTTACGTTTATCGAGTGAGAAGTGCCCAAGTGACTTTGAAATCTAGTTCAAGTTATAGTCTCCGAGATACAAAATACTGCCTTGATTACATGCTATCGTTAGTAAGCCACCTATAGTTAGTAAGGAAACTAGTAAATATTAATTATATATTGATTGATTACATTGTAAATGCGACTGTATAAAAAGGAAATCCAAGTACAAAAAAATATATAAAATATATGTAATACAGTAATACATATATAGTAAATTGTAATTGTTATAGGTTCTTTATCATATTCGTCTATTCATATTGGCAAAATATTAAAATTATTCTTCATCATCATAAAACTGATATCCGTTGTATTGCATCACTAAATATTCTGAATGATAACAACAAATAATTGTATTGCTGACCATACTATTCCCTCGTTTCGGCTTAAGTCCAAATCGGACATGTGTACCCTTGTAAGTAAACACAAGTTTACAAGATAACATTTTGTTGGGTGTATATTTGAAATGTATGGATTGGAATAAGTAGTTTCCTGGACAAAATCCGACTATGATTTACATGAATTCGACAGGAATATATAGCTAATCCATACATTTGAAAGGCATGCTATATCTATGTTTTCTTTCTAAAATGTAATATTTATATATTACTTAATTAATATTAATATGATTTACTTCACATATTTTATAATTAACCTACTTACACAATATATCTGTGTTCATAATTTCTGTAAACAATTACTTACTAGTTTATCAGTCACAAATACTGTAAATAGTAAATTTAATTTGTAATAACTGGAAACATATTTGTGACAGCTACAGTGTGGTAATTGCTATCAAGTAATCCGTTGGCTTGTTGGTATATAATAAAAACCAAATATTTTATATTCGTTATTTAAAAGGTGTCAGGTTTTCTTACCCAATTTAAAGATCCACTAAACGCAAATTGTCACGTAAGTAAGCAAGTCTTAAAATGGTAAAGAAATATAGAAATTTTTCATACAGTAATTACCTTGATTGAATATACATAAATGTAGAACAGTTAAGCGCAGCCATGTTTGACAAACCTCAAACGTAAGCCATCAAACCGGTAATATTAGCCAAAATATAACAAAAGCTGAAAAGCTTACCTAAAAAGCACGATCAATCAAAGGGTAGCACAGCACGCGAAGTAACAACGCAAATATTGGACCAGTCCACACTGTCACGGCATCTCTGTTTGCCTATTATTCACGACGTGTTTGCGCGGGTATGGCCAAGTCACCTTGTTGCGTGACCGTGCCACAATAAGCTGACAATATGCGGCCACTGGTTAATTATTCAACCTTAGATTGCATATTGCTGTGGCAATTGCTATTGAAGCCTTTCTTTGAAGCACAATTGGAAAGTCGATTTGTAATACGCTTCTTTGGTATACTAGTTATTTAGACGACATTTTATTTTCTTTGATGGATAAAGATTTAAATGCTTAGAATTTAGTTTTGACAGTTACAAATGCTTGACAAAACGGGTACATTGAAGATTATTTGTACTTAGTACTTATAACAGCAGTACATGAAGTATTTGAGCTGCCTAATGTGCATCGTAGGATCAATATGTGTTAGTAGGAATATTGTAACATGAACTCAAGATAAGATCCATTTAAAGTTTTCGAGATACTATTCCCAGCCACAATAGTAGCTTATAATTATACAAATGAAAGATATTTTTACTTATAGAATCTTGCATTTTATCTGTGTAATGTCATCACACCATCATGTCGCATTAAAGGCTCCGAGCTTACCCTAAATCATCAGTATACATAATCATTAGCTCTTGATGAAATAGGTTACTGCAGATTTGTCTACTTCGGTATTTTGGTAGTGAAATTACTTGGTACTATGATTCTTAATTTAAAATCAAAGTAATATTTATTCAACATTAGCCTGTAAAGACAGCGCAAATGTTGAATGTCAAAACAAATTTATGTATTAGAGAACTTAAAACTTTGTAAAGCGCATACAAACAAGGAAGGAAAAAACAATTATCTGTTCGGGAATTGGCTGAAACTTCTCGAGAAGAACAGGCAAGAAAGTCTGAAGGTTTATTTTTTATCTTCTCTTTTCAATCATTATTCACAATATTATTATAATACATAATTTAAAACAATTTTACACTACAGAATATGCTCGTATGTATGTTTATATTACACCTTATGGTTACAAGTTGGTAACGTATATAGTACTTGCAGATTTGTGAGGTGAACAGTACAATAAACGACTATAACTACTTATCATAAGGTGGATAATCTGTTTTGTCAATAAATATGAATAAAAAATATGTTTTCGATGTTTCCCTTCACGGTAGGAGTGTCACATAAATGTATCCTATAACTGTATATATTGAGGTATACTTTCATAGTCCATTTAGTGGGGAAAAAACCACAATTGTTCCGTTACAACATTAAAGTAAAACTGTTAATCCGTCACTACAAATCTAGACTTTGTTGACTGGCAATTATCAAACGTGGGTTAATCTCAAAGGCACCGCGCCGCGCGTGACATTTCGTCAGTGTTTACAAACTTACAATTACAATTTGTCCAAACAATTCTCAAGCAGTTCTCGCTGTTAAGCATTAGACACAGAGTCTATATTAGCGCGATGTTGGGCGACCGATGCCATATATAATTGTTTACGAGACAAACACGAAGCATGCTATTGTTTCAGCAAATAATTCGTGGAAGCTAAGACGAGAAATCGGGACAAGGCGGAATGAGACTACAGTGACCATATTTAATTTGAAATGACAAAAGTCTTTACATTTTTGGTTAAGAAATAGGTGATAAGACAAAATTGCTTTATTTTATAAATATAACTAAAAATATAGAAATTTCATAAATAAAATCTTTCTTCCAAGCTATTTCTTCAAATACTCCAGCATATAGTAGACGTTTGTTAAATAAATCAACAATCAAAATAACCTTGATTTAACGTAAGGCTATACAGCCACTTGCTGACGTCAAAACAAATCTACAAACAAGATAACATTAAGAGCTACGAAAAATCACTCAACATGTATTCAAAAGCCTTCTCATATAGAACAAGAAACCATATAGGTATAATACAATTGGTACATGATCTTAAAACAAAAGGTTTGAGAAACATAGGTTTAAAACAAACTTCCATTACAATGTATTGTAATTATCAAATAAGTGTCAGTTCCCAATATACCTTTTCACGACTTTGTTTATTGACTTTGAGAAGGCTCTTATGGTGTTTTTAATAGAGGTGGTTTTCGTAGTGCAAATGAGAAGCTTGACGTGTTATTGGCTGTAGTATTTACTTACGTTGCAAACAACTATTAAGTCATAAAAAATTGTTATCATTTAAGTAATCAAGCTAAAAATTTAAGCCCATACATTATTATCATTTAAGCAATCATTGATTTTGTAATAGCATTTTTTCATAAAAGTATAATTTACACATGTTTTTTTACTTGTAAATTGCTACAGGAACAACAATTTCGATGACCATAAACGTATTGATAAGATATAAACGCTATTTTTAAATGTCACTACATTCTATAACATATACACAATGATTTCTTCTTAATCCCAATTTTCAAAAGTGTAAATGTATAATGATGTATTAGGTCAGCCTGATAAGTATATATTTGTCTTATCAACAAGGCCACCCAACAAAAATGTATCTCCATTTCTCTACAGCCTAAAAAGTACGAACGCTTGTATATTTTCGGAGCAATGCTATTGTATTAAACTAACCCAAACCCAATGAATCACTTTAGAAGATTGGGGATAAGAAAAACTCTTTTACTAATATTTAATCATACTAATAATTATTATTGTTATTGAATTTTTTAACACATAGCCGAGCCAACATCATACAGAACCTTGCAGAAACATAGTTGTATATTTTCTTTTCTTTTACAAATAAAAAGAAGGGTATATTATATTTAAAAAATGACGACGATTTATATTGCTGTCAGCTTACTCTTACACATTTCCGTGAAAGTCCTGAAGGGCTGCCCTATCATGGTTACCCTGTTAACCTACTAGAATATCACAGATGTCGCCGCTTTTTACTCAGATTTGTCGAATTTATCAGAACCTTCATCGACAATACTCCTCTCTTATTAACGAAGTCGAAACAATAGATTGAACGATACATAACTGTGGATTTGCTTTATCTCTCACTTGTATTTTAAAACGCAAATTTGCTTGTTAAAGGCAAATTTCAAGAGGCTATTTTTAATTATTTATTTATCAAATCTCATGTAAATACAATTTAAAACAAGTCTCCTTAAATATATATATTTTTTTATATTATAGAAGAGCAACCGGGCAAATGAATCACCTGATAGTATTCGATTACTACCGCCCATAGACAACACCAGAAGTCATAGATACGTTGCCGATCTTTAAAATAGGGCTGCGCTTTTCTTAAAGGTTTTATATTGTATCGTTTCAGAAACACCACAGGCGACATTTTAAAGTTTTTAAATTCACAGTTCTATGTAAAACTTCTGAGTTCCACAATCACGGATATAATATTTAAAATTTTGATAAAGAAATAAACGAATGTGATAACGATTGTAAGAAGACGAATCGAATGCATAAAAAAAAAATAATCTATTTTTTGAATTGTTAAGCAAGCGTGCATAGGCTTTGGTATGTAAGACGTGCATGAAATATAGTTTTTGGTTTGGATCTTTGCAACTTATGTAAGGTTATTCAGATAGACCAACCAGTATCTCCAGCTCAGAAAAAAGAATTGATTGATCATTAAAGTAATCCAAGTGAAATTCACAAATTTCATTTGAATTCCGAAACAAATCCATTTTATGTTCAATAATAAACGATTCGATAATTTCCAACGATAAAAGTATTAAGAATGTTTATTACACGCGATAAATAGTATTAAAAGGAATGATAACATTTGATTTATAAGCGTTTTGTATACTACAGATTTTCATAAAGCAAGCGATTTTGCTCTTTATTCTGAACTGAATGAAGCATTGTTTTATTTGTTTCTTTAAATTTATGGATTAGCTATCGTTTTTCGCGATATACAGGTTACTAACGAAATCCTTTACGGCGAGGATTAAATATTAATTAAATTGTAAGATTTTATGATATCTTTATCAAGAGCAATAACGTTAGCTTTATATCTTCCATCGATAGTATTTATAATAACAAAATCACTTTTAACGATGAATCGACTAGAAACGTATTCATGACGAAAAAGAAACAAAGTAACATAACAAGGAAAGGACTTTGTACTATAATGAAATAGCCATATCATACGTGTAAACATTTTAAATTAAAACACATATAACAAATTTAATAAATATGTTGTATTTTATTAATAACTAGCTAGTGCCCGCGACTGCGGGTGCGCAGGACAGTGTTATTGTCATATTTTAGGTAATCCCAACATAAGATTATAAATGTAAAGTAACTCTGTCTGTCTGTCTGTTACGCTTTCCCGCTTAAACCTCGCAACCGATTTTGATGAAATTTGGTATAGACAATCTTTAGACCCTGAGACAGAACATAGGCTACTTTTTATTTCGAAAAAAAATGGATGAATGGCTTGAAAAAGAGGTTGAAAGTTTGTGTGTGATTTCTTAATTTTAAAAGATAAAACCATGAAACTTTATATTTAAGCACTTGATAAGAAATCATTAAACATTTGTTTTAACATTTTTGAAATTTCTACCAGCTTAGGGGTGAAATAAGGGTTGAAAGTTAGTATGCAAGTTCGTCAAATATCACGTCATAAGGAACAAAAAATCGTTTGCTCTAGCATTTTGAAATTTTTAGCAGTGTGGGGGTGAAATAGGGGTTGAATTGAAGATAAGACCATGAATCTTCGTACCTTAGATATAAGGGACCAGGATTGACAAAAACTAATCTCACGCGGGCGAAGCCGCGGCCGGAAGCTAGTTCTATATAAATTGTAAGCTTTGTATTATTAGGAAGCTAGATTACTGTAAAGTTACATGAAAATCCATTTGTCATCATTTTACGTGAAAAAGTAACTTACAAATGTTCACGTATATAAACCTTAGTAGTAGGGACTAGTTGATCCGGCAAACTTTGGGGAGTTTTAACAGCCGGGGTATGCAATTTAATGCATTTTCCTCAGGGGAACAAAAAAAAAAAGGTCTTTACAGACCACAAATCCAATTTAAAGAGAATATAAAGGGCTAAAAAGCGTGCATCGCCGCTCTACTAAGGGGCGGTCGCCGTCACGATTTGCCTATATGGTTCTTAGAACTTAGGCACAGGCGGAGTTTAGTCGGTAGGTCACGTGTCAGATCGCTCTGGTCGCGTGGAGTCCGACATAACCTCCGTGACACTTGCCGTTGCGGGGGTATCCTGGGTACGTTTCGTGCTCCTTGTGAGGATTCTCAGCCTTCCTCTCCTGAGGAAAAAAAAAGGCTTAAAAGACATGTCATATATAAGGACTAGGGCAATACGCGTCAGTGAAACTAGCCGGTCGGTATCACACTGATTTATTATATCGAACTAGGCGCGGGGCGTAGTCCGCGTTTCCTACCCACATACATAACAATTTTCCCCCTTAGCTTGGAATAACATTAACTAATAACTGCTAATATATTCATTGCTATCACTGGATGTCGGTGTCGTGAATATCGGACTGATTGCTTTACGCCTTCGAGTTGGTATTGACATCGGCGTCGTTGGTGCGACTTCGCTCGCTTCCTGGCGCATCTGCCCCCTGTCGGAACTTTACGGTTATGTATGTGGGTAGGAAACGCGGACTACGCCCCGCGCCTAGTTCGATATAATAAATCAGTGTGATACCGACCGGCTAGTTTCACTGACGCGTATTGCCCTAGTCCTTATATATAACACGTGGCGACGATCGTACTCACAATTATATTAAATAATGGCATCCGGAGTATCTTTCGGGGTACTATCCACCTTCGACCACCTCACACAAGACTGGAATAGCTATAAATCACGGTTACATCAGTGGTTTATAGCAAATGACATAGATTCTGAGACAGACAAGGCGGCCATTAAGAGGAAGGCGATTCTGTTAACGTCGTTAAGTGAATCAACATTCAAGCTGGCAAATGACTTGGCGTTACCCAACATGGTACTACATAACAATAACTCTCAATTTATCAAATAAATGTATATTCTATTCTATTCAATCTTTCCTCCTACCTTCATAGTCGAGTGGGTAGTTCACGGTTTGAAGGAAGGTGTGTATGGTGTCCACCACTTTTTACCCGCCGCCATTACTTTCCATTGTAACGGATAGACGACGCCATTAAAACATTATCCAAACACTCCAATCAATAAGACTAATTACAAACTTAATTTGACGATTTCCGTATTAGTCGAGTGTTGAGTTCACCGGTTTCAAGGTGCCATCTCTGAGGTCCTGGGTTCGAATCCCGATGGGGGCAGATGTTTGTGTGATAAGGCGGTCGAATCGCGAAAGCGCACCCCGTCATGTGCCCCGTATGGGCCTATAGAACTTAGGGGGGCTTTAGTGGGTAGGCCGGTCCTCTATGACCAGAGAGCCCCACACACGGCCGCACCTTGCCACAGCGCGGTGTCATGGTGCATAAGGTCGCATTTCACCCCCTCAAAAAAAAAATGTTTGTATGATGAATGCGAGAATTTGTACCTTAGCCATGGTTGTTGATATATATTTCTAAAAAAAATATAATATGTATAATATATATGTCTATCCGTTACCCTAGATCACATAGCACAAATCTTAGAGAGCTTAATTTGGGCTAGGCTAATTGGTGTAAGTGTAACAAATATTTATATTATATACTAGCTGACCCGCGCCCACTTCGTTGGGCATAATATTAATAATCCCCGAAGCGAGCACGAACGCGAACCGAATTAAACAGAAGCCATCGCGCGCCATCCGGTGCCCGTTTTTTCTCCGATTCACTTTGCAAAACGGACTACCACGTAAAAGCCTATTTATTTTTTTTATATAGCCTATTGGTGAAATGAAAGAATTTTTAAAATCGGTTCAGTAGATCCCGAGATTACCCCTTACAATTTAACAAATATACAAACACACAAACTTTACTTCTTTATAATATTAGTATAGAAGATTTATAATCAATGACGTTAGCTGTCAATGAGGAAGATGGCGGAATTTCAAATCTGATATTATCATTAATAAATAGTTGTCTTTATAATTTCCCCCCTGCTTATTCTAATATTTGAAGAAGATCGAATAAAGTTGGATCCAATAAATAAGTGAATATTTAAATCGTCCGTGAATTATAAGTGATGTAATTAATGTAATTTTGTGTTATGTACATACGGCTTCAAATCAATCTATACATGTCGACCTTGAGACCACTTTAATTCCGTACGCAATAAAAGCTATCATCATAGTTCAACTGTTAACTTTGACGTGCTGACTGTATAGAAATTACAATTAACAATCACTACTCTAATATTATAAATGTGAAAGTAACTCTGTTACATTATCAAAACCGATTCTGATGAATTTAAAATGACGGTAGTTTTGAGATATGTGAAACACAATAAATAGGACGATTTTTACCACGGGGAAAACCTCTGTGTTAAGTCGTTTATTACACAACCGAAGCGTGGGCGGTGAAGTGAAGTATAATTCTTTAATTAAGTGGCAGTAAATCGTTGATATTAAATTTACCCTTCTCAGATGAACACACGACTTGTTGCACCCCCACAGACTCCACTATATTAAAAGTAGTGTAATTATCAACGCTCCCCGTATGAATCCGATCACATTTTATTAGTACAATATCCACTAAATAATTTGACCGCATACACCTAATGTCACCTTACTTCGCCGCAATAAAGGTCATAATCCATAACATGAATTCAGCAAAATCTCTCTAGCTTAATTAATATTAACGATATGAACGTGACATCGCATATTATTTACGATTACAATGATTTAGTGGTTTAATTTTTGCATCTGTACGATGCTTTTAATCGTCTGCAGACGTTCGAAGTTGCAGCTAATTCTAATCTAGCCGCTCTTTATTTGACATGCTTGTTTGAAATATCAACAAATATAATTCATTACAACTTTCAACAAATCTTTATATATATAAATCTTCTGTACGTGTGTTAGTCATTGAACTCCTCCTAAACGGCTGGACCGATTTTGATGATTTTTTTGTATGTATTCCAGGGGGTTTGAGGATGGTTTAGATTCACAATACGGTCATCTAGATATTGTTTTCAAACGGGCGCCCGGTCATTTGTAACGGGAGCGGGCGCGCGTAACCGAAAAGACGTTTAGGATAAATAAAAGAAAAAAAGCACTTATTTTTCAGTAATTATTTATTTATTTGTAATTAGATATGTTATCATTGTCCTTAAAGTCTAATTTGTCAAAAAAAGTAATTAGAATTATGGAAAAAAACAACAATTATTAAACTAATTAACATAACTCAAATATTCTTTGGATCAAAACGAAAATTGGAATACAAAACCCTTTCACATATAAAACACGCAGACTAGTGAATATACCTAATCTAATAATAAAAAATACAAAATTAAGAATAAAAATGAATTAACTTTGGTTTAGTTTTCATCAGAATCAGTTTCTTTGTCCATATAACATTGATTGCAAATAAATGTTGTATGACTTTTCGACGACGACGAGTCTTTTCGACGACTGCGCCGGGACTAACGGCCGTTTTCAATAACCTATCTAAGATCAAAGATAAATTGCTATCCCCGATTAGCAGTAAGCTATTATCTATCTGTAGTCTGCGTTTCACAATCATAGATACGAGCTATCTATCTTTGTCTAACTAAGGATAGCTTTATGCCCTCTCGTCTATCCAAGCCCTGTAGAACGTTTTGTTCGTTGCTAACCATAAAGCTTTAGTACGTTTAAAACATATGTACAATTTATTGATGTATTTTATATTTAAATATTATGTTGTCATTTTCACTTTATTTGCTGGTGTTCTATATAAAAATCATAGAACGAAACGTTTATAAATGACAAGTGATGTCATTCGAACATTACTGACAGATAATTTGTTGCCGCCAATTTGTGTGTATTACATATTTTTGATATTAAATATAAGCAAAAGTGGAAAAAATGAGTTCTGTAAGTATCTGGGTTTACGATACTTTTGTAATTTAAGTTATAATGTTATTATAGTTAATTTTTTCGAAGCCTATCCGTGTTTTAATCCACCGATATTGACAGATAGCCAAATGTCGTCACTAGAGATAGCTCCGCCTATCGGAGAGTAAGTTGAAACTTTTTTGAAATGCAGTTACGTCAGATTTGTATGAGCGTCCCTATCTCTAGTAAGCTATTCGTCCTCCCGACGATGGATAGGTAACTTCGGTAGGCGATGCTATCCATCAGTAGGTTATTGAAACGCAAGTTAGGGCATAAGGATAGATTTTACTAACTTTAGTAGCAAAAACAAAGGATAGATAGGTTATTGAAAACGGCCGTAAAACAATTGCGATCTGCGGAGTGGGGGCAGCACCCCGAGCGACGGTTTATACTTCGTTTTACTCCCAATGATATGGTGACAGGCTACTAGAAGTGACAAATACAAGTAATGGGTAATAATAGTAATATGAACGTAAATGTGCATGTGTTAAAACATTTGAGATAACATGATATTTGAGACATTTGACAGGATAACGTCTGTAGGGTCGGCTAGTCCCTACTGAAATTATAAACACGAAAAGTATGAATGGATGATTGTCTTTCTTTCACGTGAAAACTGCTAAATGGATTTTAATGAAACCTTACAATAATACTCTAATATCTTATAGAAACTTACATAGCTTATACATCAAAATAACACATAGACACAAAAAGATTTGTAAAGTGGCAGTTTATTATTCTAAATAATAAGGTTAATGGATCTTAACTATGATGAAACTGAAAAACTTCTACCATCCACAGCATAAAAATGATCAATCAAAAAAAAATATGTTAGATACACACATACACCCTCACTCACACACACATATACCCTCACTCACACACGCACATACGCTTCACATTTCACTTTAGCTTAGCACAAATAATATTCATAGCTCTATTTGTAAGAGATTTAATCTGTAGCCAAAATGTAATAGGTATTGTTATGGAAAATGTTGAAAAATAATAATTGTATAACTGGAGTTAAAGACCCTTGTAAATAACCTACTGTAAAATGACTCAACGACTACTACGATACAGGCCTGCGAGCCTAGTGTAGTAGCCATTGCAATTACTATGGTCTTACTTTTTTGGAAATAAAGCATTATTTATTTATTTAATTTTTTTACACCTTCGGTTGGTTTTAATAAGAATTTCTAAAGATTTCTATAGTAATCTAGTACTAAATATGTATAGCTTATGTTACTCAGTGATAGTGTAGCTTTCTAATGGAAAAAGAATTATAATTCGGTCCAGTACTTTTTGAGTTTATTCGTTCATACAAAAATACAAATCTTTCCTCTTTATAATATTATATTAGTGTAGATTACAATTTTCAACAAATCCTATTACTATTATTATCCGACGACCTCCATTGTCGAGTGGATAATACACCGGTTTCAAGGTGTCGCCATCTCTGAGGTCCCGGGTTCGAATCCCGGTGGGGGTAGATGTTTGTGTGATGAAATGCATTTGTACCTTAGTCATGGTTGTTGATATATATTTCAATAAAAAATATTTATATATGTATAATATATGTATGTCTATCCGTTACCCTAGATCCCATTGCACAAGCCTTATACTTAGTCTGGCCATAAATACTGTTACACTTAAAAATAAAAAAATATTACATTTGAATTTCGAATCTGTCATTTGTATACGGTTGTTCATTGTGTTTTCTCATTTTGGCGCCAATACATTTTATAATATTTTGCGATATTAAAATGGAGTGGGGTGATAAAGAGAACCGAATCGCTGTGATTGCATTACACAAAGTAGGTATGGAGCCAAATGCAATTTTTAAAACTCTCCATACCCTTGGTATTAGTAAAATGTTTGTGTACCGGGCTATTAATAGGTACAATAAGACTTCCTCTGTTTGTGATAGAAAAAGATCTGGCCGTCCACGTAGTATTCGTACGAAAAAGGTGGTCAAAGCAGTAAGGGAAAGAATTCGAAGAAATCCTGTCCGAAAGCAAAAGATTTTATCTCGAGAAATGAAGATAGCACCTAGAACCATGTCACGTATTTTAAAAGATGACTTAGGACTTGCAGCCTATAAGAGACGCACTGGTCACTTCTTAACTGATAATTTAAAGAAGAATAGGGTGGTAAAATCGAAACAACTACTGAAACGGTACGCAAAGGGAGGTCACAGAAAAATTTTGTTTACGGATGAGAAAATTTTTACAATAGAGCAACATTTTAACAAACAAAATGACCGTATTTATGCTCAAAGCTCTAAGGAAGCTTCCCAATTAGTCGACAGAGTGCAACGTGGACATTATCCGACTTCAGTGATGGTTTGGTGGGGTGTTAGCTATGAAGGAGTAACTGAGCCATATTTTTGTGAAAAAGGTATCAAAACATCGGCACAAGTATATCAAGATACCATTCTTGAGAAGGTAGTTAAGCCCCTTAACATCACCATGTTCAATAACCAAGTATGGTCCTTCCAGCAAGACTCGGCGCCGGGTCATAAAGCTCGTTCCACGCAGTCTTGGTTAGAAGCGAACGTTTCGGACTTCATCAGAGCTGAAGACTGGCCGTCGTCTAGTCCCGATCTTAATCCACTAGATTATGATTTATGGTCAATTTTAGAGAGTACAGCTTGCTCTAAACGCCATGATAATTTGGAGTCCCTAAAACAGTCTATACGATTGGCAGTGAAGAATTTTCCCATGGAAAGAGTGCGTGCTTCTATTGATAACTGGCCTCAACGTTTAAAGGACTGTATTGCAGCCAATGGAGACCACTTCGAATAAGCTTTATATACTTTTAATTGATTTATATTTATGTACTAAACTAACATAGTGTAAAAGTAATAAATGTTTTAAGCAGATAAAAAAAATGTTTTTTCTATATTTCAATATTTATGGCAAGACTAGGTAGAGCTTAGTTTGGGCTAGGCTAATTGGTGTAAGTGTAACAAATATTTATTTATATTTGTAAGTATGGATGTTTGTTACTCTTTCACGTAAAAACTACTGAATGGATTTGAATGAAACTTTACCACAATATAGCTTATATACATCAGAATAACACATAGGCTACAATTTTTGAGGTTTCTAATGTGAGGTAAAAAAAAACACATTTTTTGCGCTTACATTGCAAACGCTGACTGAATCCTACAAGATAGATCAATACTGCAGTAGCTACCTATAGGCCTATGATTAGGGCTCTGCAGTGCTTGTTCCGGGAAGTGGCCTTTGTGTTCCCGGGGGCTCCCTACATGCCTGAGGAAGGCCATCCCTGAGGTTTTTAGTGGGTAGGCCTCCCCCTTCTGGGGAGGAGAGCCCCACATAACCCCGGCTCGCCACAGCCGGGGTATGCAATTTAATGCATTTTCCTCAGGGGATCAAAAAAAAAAAAAAAAAAAAAGGGCTCTGCAGTGCTTAGTTACCGTATTTCTTACTTATTACTAGACTAGACGGGACGAACCTGAAGTCCACGCGAACGAAGTCGCGGGCAAAAGCTAGTCCCTAATAAAATTATAAGCGCGAAAGCTTGTATGAATGGAATGTTGCTCTTTCACGTAAAAACTGCTAAATGGATTTTAATGAAATTTTATAACAATATAGCTTATACATCAAAAAAAACATAGGCTACAATTTATAAAGTACTAGCTTTCTGCCCGCGGCTTCGCCCGCGTGGATTTCGTGATTAGGTCTATAGAGGGTTAAGGGTCATAGCTTTTGCCCACGGCTACATATGCGCGGAAGTCGGTTTATGGCGCGAAGGTTTTATCGCGCTTCCCGTGGGACGATCAGTTTTTCCGAGATAAAAAATACTGCAAAACCTTGCTCAAGAATCACTCTATCTATTGATGAAAACCGCATGAAAATCTGTGCAGTAGTTTTTGAGCGATGCCTTTATTGCGCCTCCCGTGGGATTTATCGGTTTTTTCCGGGATACATCATAGTCTAGAACCTTCTTCAAGAATTACTGTCTATTGATGAAAACTGCAGGAAAATCCGGACAGTAGTTTTTGAATAGTCTTTATCGCGCATCCTACGGATCTGTCGATTGTTCCGGGATAAAAAGTAGTCTATGTTACTCTCCATCCCTTCAACTATCTTCACGTAAATTACGTCCATTTGTCGCTCCGTTTTGCAGTGAAAGATGGACAAACAGACAGACACCCTTTCCCATTTATATTATTAGTACGGATTGGGTGAATTTTCCAAAATATGACATTATGTGTCCTGCACATGCGAAGTCGTGGGCACCAGTTAGTAAAATAATGAAATCGTTGGAGGCACTGTGCTTTCAAAAACTGAGATTGTGTTCATCATATTATACATTTGCTGCCGCTTGGTGAAGGAAAATATTGTAAGTCAACCTTCAAGTGAAGAATTTTCAGGTGCATGTGAAGGTCAGCGTGGTTAAAAGGGCTAATGGCCCTAACTTAGGGAAAGCTTGTGTTTCTCGGTGGTGAGGTCTGTCTGATCTGATGTAGGTAAATGACAACTTCTCTCTTGAATTCGTATCCGTCAAGATAAACAGAACAACTCGTAGAATATAACAAAAAAAATAAAAAGAATGACTAAGATTCGGTCAAGTGCGAGTCGGACTCGCACGACGAGGGTTCCGTACAAATTTGGCAGCGGCATGTAAATTGTTCGTTCATTACTAGAATTAAGTTTCAAAGATTTTTCCTGTTTTTCCCAATAATATTTTTTTTTTGTAAAATAACTACAAACTTAGGGTTTTCGGAGTATTTCCTTTACTTGTGCTACATGCCATTGCTTCTTGCCAAATTTCATGATTATAGGTCAACAGAAAGTACCTTATAGGTTTTGATTCCCTTGCAAATGTCAAAATATGCAATATATAAATGGAACATTTTAATGGAATATATATAAATGGAACACAACAACAATTTAGAAATTTGATTTTTTCACTGCTTTGAGACATTTCGACGCGTTTCTGAGAAAAGAGTCTTGACAGACGGACAGACAGACGGACGGACAATAAAGTGATCCTATATGGTTCCGTTTTTACCTTTGGTAGTACAGAACCGTTAGAAAAATGGCGTGCACCTTTTTTGATTTCTGGCAATATTTTGTAGTTAATCTGACAGTATCATATTAACAAATATGGAAATTTGGTAAATGGATAATTATACAACAGATTACTCGTACGCATATCGCTGTTATGGTTTACATTACATATTTCTTTTACCAACCCGCACTGGGCCAGCGTGGTTGACTAAGGCCTAATCGCCCTAACGTAGTTATATCCTAACTCGAGCCCCTCGGTGGGGACGTATATGAGCTGTGACGATGATAATGATTACATATTTCAGTAATCATACACCAAATAAATATGTAAAATACAAAACCGCATTCTAAAAACAGAAATGTTATTTTAAAGCACCTAGTCATTTCAAAATGTATATATATTATTTAATGACTTGACCAAACCACAGATAATTCGCGTCGAGAGTGAAAATGATCGGATGGTTAACCAGAGAGAATCGATAGATAATTCGAACTCCGCTATCACGCCCTCCTCTGCCCGTGTAAATTGCGAATGTGCGAGCCAGTGTTTTTAATTTGTTAATAGCCTGAAAAATAACAATCCGAATGCACGCCGAGCGCAATTTGCACTCGGCCGCGCCTCTTATAATTAAAATTGCATTAAGCTCGCAATAGGCGGACAGTAATGGCGCTAATGCTCCGTTCTAAAGGAAAAAATGCATCGCTCTGACGTCATGTAATCTAATTTGCTGAATATGCCGTAACTGCATTTTCTGCTGCCATCTACGAGTTGCGAATTAGATATTTGGCTATGTTATGAGTGATTTATTCTATTTCTTAGATAATCTATTCCACCGTTTAATCATCTGTTCGGTTATTTTATGTTATTACAATCAGTGTTCAGATAGTTTCTTATTACTTTAACATTTAACTGCATTAATTTTCTCATATTATTCATTTTAGTAACATTACTGCATCAATGCAGCAATATTTCGGAGGCTTTTTAAATTAATTCAATTCAATAATAATTTCGTCACCACATTGTTATATATTCTATGTAATGCAATAAGTGATGCTATTGAATTATTGTTTAATTATTTATTACTATGTTTTACTGCATTCATATTCTCACACTATTAATTTTATGAACATTATTGCATCAATGCAGCAATTCGGAAGCTTTTTTATTAATTTAATTCAATAATAATTACGTCAACACGCTATTGTACATTCTATCCAATGCAACATACTCAGATATTGTAAAATCATTGAAACATCAAAAGTATAATTGTGGCGTCTTATTACAAAAGGGGCCAATTCAATAGTTTTATTCTTCACATTTCGCTCCATTATCCTCCGTGGCCCCAATTCAATATTTTGCAAGGCTATAAATTCGAGCATACTGCCAGGGCGTAACAATGAATCTAAATAACCATTAATATACAATAAATACTATGGGGTTTTATTACCCCGTGTCGTAGGGAACAAACAAACAAGTGCACGGCAACCCTTAACTGCTGCTCATTGTTGGAGAAGGCTCGCGCGTGAAATTTGCGAGGGGTCCTGAGGCCGGAGTCAGAGCCGACTCGCGCCGAAGCGGGCCGATTGGTTCCGCTCCAAATGCCAACAGCTGCTCTGTTTCAGATATAGGGGCTGCTCTTCATTAGAGCAACTTGTCTCGTTCAGAGATGGATGTTTGTTTTGGACAGCGTGAGGATCCGCTGATGGTCAGTTGATGATGTATGAACTCTGCGATCTGGGGGTGACACGGCCTAGATTATTGTTTTATTATAACTGCAATGACGAATTGTGATCTCTCGAAATATTGTTTGTTATTTAATATAAATATAAGATTATATAAACATATATATTAGTCTACATAATTTCAAACAAAGCATTTATATAAATCTGGCACTGGTCTTATTATCACACAACATGATTTCTTTTTCATCTCTAAATAACAGATGAAATCGCTTGTTCTTTTGAGCATACAAGTTCTACATACATTACTATATCTCTACATAGTCGAAGAGGAATAAATTCTTTATTATATTCAGAGCAATATTAAATGAAACTAAGCAAATGATTACTTCTACGCAGATTTGGATTGTGAAAGAAGTGATTTTGAATTTATTTGAAATTGTTTCTTTTAAATATATACCCAAAAGAATACTTACAACAAACAAAATATAGAGTATAAATAAAGTGAACGCCTGTTTTGTCTTGTGAAGTAATTTTGTTTCTAACAACTATGGAGTACAACTCTAATAATTTAGCCAATAGCATTCGAGAAATTACCCATAATTAATAAGAATGTATTTTTATTATCACCTATTTATACCTAGTAATTTTTTTACCTAGTATTTTTACTATCATTTTCTTTAATAATTTCATGCCAGTAACAACAAAGATAACATTTGTTTTCGACAGCTCAATCCGAACAATACCGTAGCAAAGCAGCCACCGAAGCGGCAATAAACTGAACAATAAGTAGTTTTGTTAAGTCGCGCCCGCGGATTAGTGAATTGTAAAAAATGTTGGGGGCTCGTCCGACCCGACGTGTTAATTACGGGGGTTGGGCGAGGGTTGGAACAGATGAAAGTCAATTTGCTGCTGCGACATGATACGGCTCATTTCGTCGGGAGCGACAAGTGAGGCACCTGCGCTTTTTCACTGGCCCCGCGGCGTTTGAATGCCCTTTGTGCAGTTTCGCAAACAATAGAAGTGTTACACTTGTGTGACTGTATTCCGAGCATGAGATAAAAGTAAACAATACTTTATGGTTGGGCGTTTGCGGAAAATATTTGTTTAACATTTTGGTGATAGTTGTTTTTGTTTTGCAGATGAAATCAAATTTGGAATCAACCGCTTAGTTGGCGATAAGAGTCACGAAGAAGAAGACGATTCGCACAATAATGATACTACTAGAACAGAGGATGTGTCACCAGGATCCCGATGCGAAAGCCCGTGTTGGGCGCCATCGCCGCAGTCGCCACGGTCTGTTCGATCGAGCTCTCCAGAACTCGAAGTGGACTCACCGCCATCCTCGCCGCGACGACCGCCTGATTCAACGTCGCCTCCAAAAAGATCAGAAGCTTTCTCAATGAGCGTCCTCTTAAGACCTGATGCTCCAAGAGTGCAGCCACAGAGGCCATATCTGTACAATCCCTTGCCTTTCGCAGAATTCTTGAGAGACACAGGCAGCTTGGGCCTACCTGGTTGGGGTGGATATAGTAATTTATACCTACACGCTGTTCAAGCGGCTGGACCTGAGCTGCTGCGACTGAGAGCCGCTGTTCTTGGAGCTCAGGGTCCTCTATCTAGGCCTTTGCCGATAGGAGACGTGTATTCATGTGTGAAATGTGAAAAAATGTTTAGCACCCCCCATGGGCTGGAAGTGCACGCCCGGAGATCTCATAATGGTAAAAGGCCATTTGCATGTGAGCTTTGCAGTAAGACGTTTGGACACGAAATCAGTCTCAGCCAGCATAGGTCAGTAATTAGTTAGTAGTAGCACGTAAGTATATATTTTAAGGAATCGATCTAAAATTGAACGAATCTTCCCGGATTCACTGTTCTAAATTGTTCAAATTGATTTCAATTGACAGTATGTACTTATTACAATAAAATAAAACCTAATACCTTTTCATCTCTCATAAGTTCATGTTAAAAAGACGCTAATGAGTAAGGGCTATTACAAAGTCAATGATTATTTAAATGATGCCAATGCTTGGTGTTGATTTGAGGATACATTTTAATGTGTAAATATTTGTTTTCCCGTATAAATGGTAAACACATATGTACATTGTATGACAACGACATAATTTATTGTAAATGTTATTATTTTTGATAAAGCTGATAAGTTTCTTGCGCCCATTCTTCTTATCAGCTAAAAAATACGTCCTGAATGGGTGGTAAGAAAAAAATTTGAACGATTCAAAACAGCTTACTATAAAACCATATTTGAATTAAGTAAATTTTGATTTTGATTTTTGGATGTCCAAAATGTATCTTAACATTTTAATTTAATTATCGACAATTAATGTTGTGTATAAATAATAGGGCATTATCTACCAGTAAGTTTTCGGTTATGATCTGAGCTTCAAAGGTCTTGTGTATTATAGAGACAAATTGACAAATTTTTCAGATGTAGTATTTTTAAAATTTATAAATGCGAAAATATCTCATTTGTAATGGCTAAAGGGATAGTTTCTCACTGACAACCGTCTTTCAGGGCGGTGCACAGTGTAGAAAAAGTGTTTGAATGCAAGCAATGTGGGAAGACTTTCAAGAGGTCCAGCACATTATCGACTCACCTCCTCATCCACTCCGACACCAGGCCGTACCCGTGCCAATACTGCGGGAAACGATTTCACCAGAAATCGGACATGAAGAAACACACCTACATTCACACAGGTAAGGTAATTTTAATTAGCAGACGTGACTGATATTAATCAATTTTAATCCAAGATATTTATTTAATCTTGGAACTATTGATTCAAACGCAAATGCAAAAGTTATTTCTGAAATATTAAGACGCACTAATATAGAGATAACTCCCTAAGAACAAAATAACTTACAATTTGAAAGAATGCTGTTTCAAAATATTAGTAACTAGCGGACCCGACAGACTTCGTCCTGTCAAAAAGATTTGTAAAGTGGCAGTTTTTTGTTCCTACTTGAAATGACATATGATGACATTAAATTTGTTTGACAGAACTAACGTCACTTTTTTGTCTTGCCAAAGGTTCAAATTGGCTTTTAAGTATTAATACAAATTGTTTGTATAAAAATGTTGACTTTACACAATTTTGAAATTTTATTTTTTTATTTTCTCTACGTACAAACCTTCTCTGGACTTCTACAAATAATTCAAGACGAAAATTAGCCAAATCGGTAAAGGCATTGTTGAGTTATGCGCTTACCAACACATTTTGCGATATATAAGACTAGTAGTCCGCCCCGGGCACTTAATAAATATTTAATATAGCTGTGTCCCGCGGTTTCATCCGCGGACGGTTTGCAATGTTTATATATTTCTATAGTAATCTAGTACTAAATATGTATAGCCTATGTTACTCAGTGATAATGTAGCTTTCTAATGAAAAAATAATTATTAAAATCGGTCCAGTACTTTTTGAGTTTATACGTTACATACAAAAATACAAATCTTTCCTCTTCTTAATATTAGTGTAGATAATAAAGCATACTATATTAATGATAATAAGGTTTATTATTATCTCTAGATTTTAAGTACTCGAAAATGACAGTTAACTTCTTACTTATTGAAAAAAATTCTTTCAATTAGTCGCTACTAATATTATAAACGCGAACATTTGTAAGTGTGGATGTTTGTTTCTCTTTATCGTTAAAACTAGTGAATAGATTTTAATAAAATTTTACAAGAATATAGCTCATACATCAGAATAACATATTTGCAACAATTTATACTGATATTGTGTGAATTGTCAAAATATGACGATAAGTGTTCTGCGCAATCTAGTAAGAAAAAAAATTGTTAATAATGGGATAAGATTTTGAAGTTCATATTTACACTAGTTTTCTGCCCGCAGCTTCGACCGCGTGGATTTCGGGATTGGGTCTATAGAGGGTTAGGGTCATAGCTTTTGTCCACGACTACATATGTGCGGACGTCGGTTTATAGCGCGAAGGTTTTATCGCGCTTCCCGTGGGGCTATCCGTTTTTCCGAAATAAAAATACCGCAAAACCTTGCTCAAGGATCATTCTATCTATTGATGAAAACCGCAAGAAAACCAGTGCAGTTGTTTTTGAGCGAAGCCTTTATTGCGCATCCCGTGGGATCTGTCGATTTTTCCGGGATAAAAAGTACCCTATTATTTAATCCGGACGTTTATCTTTACGTCTGCAAAATTTCAAAGCAATCGGTTCAGTAGTTACGGCGTGAAAGCGGAACAAACAAACAAACTCACTTTCCGATTTATAATATTAGTAGGTAAGGATTGAAGCAAGTTCACATGTTGACAAAAACAAACATTTCGAATGCATGAATCCTGCAAACAAATTCAAGGCTGTGCGTGACACGTGTGGTTTTAACATTAGGCCAGCGAGTTTGTCTAAGGCCTAAATACCGTTAACTTGACAAAGGGATTTCAAGCCCCGGATATAGAATTACTTGCAAAATTTCCAAAAAGTATATCTATCTTTTCAACCTCAACTAGTTTAACACTCGCATTACGTTAATAATACATAATATTGCATCAAAATCTTTAAACTCGATTTGAGGTTTCAGCGTAATAAGTGAACTTAAGCAATTAATAAACATCTACACAGTAGTAATTTAATTTATGTCATGCCTACTCAAAACAAAGCCAAAACAATTTAGTAACAATAACTCCACCCGCAAACAGTTGCTCGCCAAAAGCGGAGACACTGTCAGGGCTCCTTAAGGCTCCCCTCATAATTAATGTGCATTAGCACCTAAGACGAGGAGTTGTTTTATAATAATCGGGTAATGGAAGGCGAGGATGCGCCCGAGACGTTTGCGGTTGTTATAGCGGACTATTGGGTTACCGCTACATACGGTTGTCGAGATCAGCGTGCAAGCTCCTGCACAAATCTGAAGAAACGCAGCAAGCCAGTATTTTAGAAGTGATAAAATATTGTGATACAAACTATCGGTTGATTGTACGTCAGTTCCAAACTAACAATCAAATATAATATTCCGTGATATGACTAATAATATTTACTCATATCACCGAAAATTCTGGTATAATAGAACATTTACGAGTTTTTAAGAGCACGATAAATTCATCAAACATTGTCCGGAATTAGGAAATAAAGATTTAGAAGTTAAAAGTTTGAATGAACTTAACTACGAGTATAATGACTGAACATACATTCTTGCCTTTTAACGTTACACAAGATTATTATACAAATCTTACAGAATATGCGGCTAAATCAAATCACAGCAAATGCCCCAATTGGACGCCAAAATTTGTTCTTCTTGTTTGTAGCATCATTAAAAAATACTATTTTATATAGCGTTGTACTTAATTGAGTATAACTTGTGTTTGTAAGATAAATACCTGTACAATTACGTAAATAACAAAAGAGAACACATTATAAATAAATAAATAAAATATAAATATGTCTTACACTCGCACCAATTAGCCTAGAATACTAGTTTGATTCCATCAAAATCGTATTTTTTACCTTAAGCAAAAGCCTTATCAGCTTGTAATTACAATACGTAACTATATTAAATACTATATAATAATAGTTTTTTTGTAATTAAATTCAAGAGTGCCCGTAATCGACGGGCAGGCAATAAAGTATTCATGGAAGTCGAGGAAGCTAAGGTATGTTTGGATCGTAGCAAGTGGAAAATTGTGGTCTCTGCCTACCCCCATGGGAAAGAAGCGTGAGAATATGTTTGAATATTTTTTAAAAGCTACACATATTTATATTAATAATTGTATAGTACAGTAGATGTTTACATTATTCTCTTTATTAATAATCCTGATAAATAAAAAGTAATAATGAAAATAAATATTTCTTACACGTTCCTATTGCGAATAGTTGTTGTGACTAAGCTATTCATCATCACAGCTCATATACGTCCCCACAGAGGGGCTCGAGCCTACCCTAACTACGTTAGGGCGATTAGGCCTTAGTCAACCACGCTGGCCCAGTGCGGGTTGGTTGACTACGTACACCTTTGAATCGCTTCGCAGATGTACGCAGGTTTCCTCACGATGTTTTCCTTCACCGTTGGAGCGTCGGATAAATGTACATATGAAGTTCGGAACGAAAAACACATTGGTACACGGTGAGGATTAGATCGCGGGCCTCCCGATTCTATGCGGCGCACAAACCAGTGCCGAGACCATAGCGCCACCGACGCTCTTTCGACTAAGCTATTACGTGAAAGATTTTAAAACTAGTTATTACTCTTAAGAATTCTCATTTGCAAATTTTCAAGCCTGGTTTTTCACCCTGTCGTAGTTTTACAACTATAAATAATAACACACCAAATAGCCTAGTCCAAAGTAAGCTCTGTAAGGCTTGTGTTATGTTGGATTTAGCGTAACGGATAAATATATATATAAATATTTTTGATATAAATGTATATTAACAACCATGACTAAGATACAAATGCTCGCATTCATCACGCAAGCATCTGCCCCTACCGGGTTTTGAACCCGGAACCTCAGAGTTGGCAACGCCTTGAAACCGACGTACTAACCACTCGACAATAATTTTGTAAAAAGATTTTATTATATTACTTATCCGCAATATTACGAAAGCAAGCACTGTTGATATGTATTCGCTAATATCCTGTTCATAATGTGCATAATTTGATCATATCAACGATGTTATAAATACCTGGTGTCCATCAGGAAAATCAACGGATGTACCTACACTAAATCCAAACCACAATATGCGCTACTGATCAACGATTCCGTATTTATTATTATGTTATTTCGTGTATGTGGCCTTATTTGTTTGTCCTGGAGAATGGATTATAAAAACATGTACCTTTTAAATATTTCCCTTATTTATATACAAATAAATCCTATTATACCCTACGCGTTCTTTACAACATCATCAATGCTCATCTATACAATCTCATCTCATCTGTAGCGCATCTACTGGTATACCAACGTCATTGTGATTGATTTTTTTAATACCTTTGCTCGTGAAGCTGATGTAATTCCACCAGTTTTAAATATGTAAAGCGGGTCATAAAAAAATTCCATAACAGTATTATTTGCTATTTCGTGCGCTGTTCCTATTCAAATTTCGAACTAATCACCCTGAGGCGCCTGTCAGTAGGCACCGCTAGCACGCTGTTAAAATGGCGAGAAAAGAACAGTGTGCATTCACAGATTGATTTTATTTAAATGTTTATTTTTTCTGTTTCCTCGCAAATGTGTTAAAAAACGTCGTACGATATAGGTGCGTATTGGTTCCCTCGACTTCGGCTCGGGCTGAAATTCCGCCTCGCATGTTATAACCATCATAACGCACTAATATCGTAATGTACTATTACGCAATAATGCGAAATAAAGTTACCTCGCTGTTGACCGATGTAAACCTGTCCTAGGGACGCTAGCAAAACATCTCGGTTCAGCCGCGGTTCAACGGGTTATATGTGTTAAAGTTACGGTGAGCTGTTACCAACACTATCCACTGGTATAATTAAAAATATTTTTATTTTATTTTATACAAAAGAAATATCTTGAAAACTGTCTTGAAGACTACGGAACATTGATAATGATAACGTATACTGTATATAAATTGCTGAATGTTCTGTTATACTACTATAATGTCCGTCAACTTTGTGTACTGTTCTATCGTAATTGAAAGCAGATGTAGATAACGAAACTATTTTCCTAGATAACCTTACATATTTTAACCTCATTGCCAGTCATTGTAAATGCATAATATAGTAATAACAACATGATAATTTTCGTCCTATCTCCAATGTTTTTAAACCATACATATGACTGTTATACATACATACATACATACATACACTCACGCCTTTTTCCCACGGGGGTAGGCAGAGATTACGTCCTTCCACTTGCTACGGTCCTTACATATCTCTTTCGCTGTTATAAACTTAAACACAAAAATGAAAATACAATGAACGTCTTTGTACGGTCCGATTGTACCGTTTGGTTTTACGCACAATCAGCTCGGCGAACTGAAGTCACGTGTGTAAAAAAACCCTTCATGAATATAAGATGTTGCGGTCTATATCGGCTCTGTCTCACTAACACTTAACTTGCCGGATAAGATTCGTCGGGCCCATATTCTCCTTAACCCGCAAGTGCTATAGTGAGCTTTCATGAGCTGTTGTCATTTATGGACCAAACTGGACTTTGAAGAGCTCATGTTTCCAGGACGCTTTTTGGCCGATTTCGAGTATTGATTTCATTTGTAATTAGCTGTTCCCCGCGACTACGTCTACGCAGGATTAGTATTTCGATTAGCTTATATTAATTATATTAATTAGTAGAAACAAAAATCCGTTGCATCACGGATTTTTGTTTCTGTTTCCGCAAGTGCGTAAGTGCCGCGCGCTTTTCAACATCCATTTCTGCTTCTGTTTCCGCACCTTTTATAACGGAGATTTAAACAGAAGTTTACAACCGACACCTTTTATTTATGACGGATTACTTTTTATAAAATATAACTTGCCACTACAAAATTTTGAATATTTATAAATGTTCAGTTGCAATATTGTTTTCTATAGTACATTTCTAATATACCTATTTCTAATCTAGATTTGGTGTATTTGATACTTAATAAAGAATCATATTTGTATTGTTTTTTTTTTTTCATGTTATTTACACTTCCGTTTCTGTATCCGTTTCCGTTTCTGTTTCTGCTAAAATTTACTTTTGACATTTGTTTCCCTTTCTGTGGGCGTACTCTTAAAATTCGATATATCTATTCGATATATCGTGGACTTCGTCGTGTCGTATCCTACTCTTAGTTACTATCGTTTAAAACATTTCAACGGACGATCGAACGAGCGATATTAATTTTGACATAAGAAAGCCTCAAATGACAACGATGAATTGAATTTGACAGACGAACATTCGCAAAATAAACGTCAAATTTGCGATGATTACAACGACACCTCAAACCGTATCGTATTACTTTTCGCAAATTGAAAAACTTAGGCAAGCCACTGAAATGTAAAAATTACCTTATCTTCAATCTACGCGTTCATATATATATCTATATATATAATATGTAAGGACACGTATAAATAATATTATATAAAAAATATTTGTTACACTTACACCAATTAGCCTAGTCCAAACTAAGCTCTGTAAGGCTTGTGTTATGGGATCTAGGGTTAAGGATAGATATACATATATTATACATATATAACAATTTTTATAGAAATATATTATAACAACCATGACTAAGATACAAATGTCCGCATTCATCACGCAAATATCTGCCCCCACCGGGACTCGAACCCGGGACCTCAGAAATGTGACACTTTGAAACCGGTACACCAACCACTTGACTACGGAGGTCGAAATATTAAAAAAAGTCCAATTACTTAAGAAAAGACTCTTGCTTATACAGTAAATTGTTGTTTAGAACAATGCCCTTTAAGCTTATTAGATTTATAATATTTTTTAAAGACAATACATACTTAATGATTCCACATTAAAGCTTAAAATGTGAACTTTCATCAGGTTTTTTCTCGGAATATTCCAGATAGAGGTTTGATATATCATTCAATTAATTTGCGTTGATTCAAACAAAATTATTCAACAGTTTATCACAGTAGGGAGTTGCTAACTGAATAATAATTTAACAGAGCCCTTATTGTGTCGATGTCGTTAGCTGATATAAAATAAAAATTTACTTGTTTTCTTAGAACTTCCACGCGATATCTGTTTAATAATATGTAATAAATTATAACGCATGTTTAATACGTTTTTATTGATAATAAATTAAATGGAATTTAAATTAATATCACTCAACGAGGAAACATATCTCTGAACTAAAAAGTTTTGCCTGTAGCAGATGTTTGCAGTAATACTAAAATGTTATCTATATAATTATAAGCGCTTAATTAAAATAAAACACAATTCACTTTGAATTTTGTATATAAAAATCTATTTAGTACGCGTACTTAGCCTAGAAAATATAGAAACATTCCATAAAAATATTTAACGAATTTATTTCTTATCTTTGTATTAATTATATATTTCTTCATATATAAAAATGTCTTATAGGTACAACTATTCACCCTAATTCACGTGGCAAATGCTCTGGCATAAAAAAGATTGCCGAGCAAATATCTTCACACAACAAAGTGCCAAAGTACCTCGGTCGAGTTCCATCCTCATCAAGTGTACCTACCGAAGCATCTCCCCAGCACATTTAAGGCGAGGGCGGAGGCTCCCGCGTCTGAGATTCAGACGCATAGATTCGCCTGTTTCATTACATCGACGTTGTGAGAGTAGGACAAAAATCGAGTGAAGGGATTGTAAATAGATAATAAATTGAAGGGTCGTGTTAGTTATTGAGCTTGAATGCGTTCTGCCTTGAATGTCCGTTCACTATTCTATTCACATAGCAAGAACTGAAGGTCGAATTTACTAAACTCCTTATTATATATTTTTTTTTAAATAATTTTATTCCCTGTACAATTCCATCAACCCATGAAAGAGAAAAGTATGCCAGTGTTGACTTCCTAAGGCTGCACAAAATGCTTTCTAAAGAACATTAGGTGGCTCATGCTTAATTCAGGACGCCTTAAATGTACAGCACCTGCTCTCACCAACCCTACGTGTAAATTAACAATATCAACTTTGCGAATAGTTGCACGAACGGCGTTTTAATCAGTGTCCCAACTTCTTGATTAATGTGCCCCAAACAATTTATCGTCGAAATTTTATTTATAATTACCGCTGCTAAATTAAATGGCCGACAATTAGTCAACGTCAAGACACAGGACCGCGGCCCGCGATTTGTCACCTCACCGAACCTGTTTAATTCGACGCTAATTGAGCCAGGAAGTTTGTATCCCTCGAACTTGAAGTACCTGCCCCTGGCACAGCAATTTCCAACTTAGTAGTTACGGTAGTTAGGGCGTTCTAAGATAATTAATGTAAGTTGTCGTTGAATTATTCATTTAGTCTAAATTAAATAGGAAAGGTGTATTCTGTTCCTTCACAAAGATCCATCACAAGAATAAGGTAGTATATAAATCCGTTTATAATTAATCATTAATTGCTTTTTGAAAAAGTTCCATCTGTTACATAAAAAGTATAATATCTATAAGTGACTGCTTGGAGCCTTCTTAATCCATTTCATAAATACTTGATTCAGATACTGCTTCACTGAAGTTTTTTTAAAAGCCTTCTTTCTCTTAATTAGTCGGTGGATAAACAAGGGGATATTAGCTTTCTGAATAATTACACCAGCAGCCGTTTCTACCTTTCATTTTTATTTTTACGTTACTTCCCTGAGTTCATTTGCGGTGAAGAATTTTTAAAAGCATTTACGAAATTGGTTGGCATCAATTATAAAGCTAGCGCTATCGTGTGCTTCAGTTTCACAATCATTTTGAACGTAAATTTTATAGAACATAGAAATATCAGTAACAATATTTTTACAATAAGTTCGTATTAAGTTTTCATTATGCCAGGATGAAAGCAATTAAAACATGTTCGTATTAAAAAAGTAGAAGCAAGTATCACGGAGTCTTAAGGACGGTTTGCTATTGTATAATTGGATTTGTAAAAGCGCCATTTTAAGTTGGAATGTTGGCAATATGCAAATGACATTGCGAGAAAAAATCCTTGATTTCTTTTTTTCTCTCCGTAGTATTGGGTAATGAAGACTGTAATTACAACAATTTAATTATGGCGTAAATTGCGATTTAATATATGTTTTAGATTTTCATACCAATGAATAACCCAAGAAATTGTTACGAATACAGAAATACACAGTTTCATATAAAGAAAAATCCCGAGGGAAAACTACATTAACCTTAGCTAACAAAAATAACAGTAATAAAACTGTCCAATCTCTCAAAACCAATTCTTACAAGATTCCAGACTTCAAGTATTCTGTCCACACAACCTGGGGGGTGGAAATCTAAGCGGTCCATAAGGAAGGCGGGCGTCCACAAGCGGGGAATGGGAAGGGTGCCACTCCGCCCGGGGGGACTGAATCAAGGAGTGCTACGTGCTCCGAGTTTAATTAAGGACCCCGGAGAGTGTTAGCCACTTCGATTTTTATTGGGGTTTTCTTTTAATTCTAAACACTTTTAGAATGCCTGCACTGAAATAGCTTTTGGTTTTCTTGTTTCTTCCTCCCATAATCTGGGTAATCCTCCACGACTTGATGAATTCACCGAAACATCAGCTAATGCGCAAATCCCTTTTTCCCAATGTGAAAAGGTTTGTTACTGTATCAAATTTCTTCAGATATGAATACGTAAAGCACGTTTCAACGTAAGCTGGTCTTCAGGGGAAATATTCTCAGATTTTTCTTCGTTGTGTTGTCACTTGCCTAAAGCCTATTTGACGTTATACTCAACTCTTTACATCACTCCATATTAAGATTATGTATGTCATTTCTTTTTCACCTCTGTGGATTTCTATCTGAGTTTTGTTTTTTGTTATATAGTTAACATACATTCTTTATATTGAATAGATTATTACTAAATTCTATTTTGAAATTATCTTTTTTTGGCGGTTTTATCCTTTGAATTAGCAACGTGTAAAATTAATAAAACACTAACAATTTGTAAAAATAAGTTATGAATTAAAATAATTATTTCCAGCGAATTATGAATTATGTTGCTTCCTTAAAAATTATTCGTAACATATATTAATATCTAAGTTTTTGAGTATTAGATGTCTGTAGATAAATGTAACCTGCTAATAGTTTTAGTTAAGCGAGATCTGATATAAATATATATAAAAAAGTAATTATTTTTAATTTTTTCTTTACAAATCGGTAGTCTACTGGCACTGAAAGTGTATATATGGATTTTCATTATGTTATTTTATAATTGAATTAATTTTTTTGTCTTTTAATTTGCAGTTGCAAAGTTCTAGTATCTATCAGGTTGAAAAAATTAATAAGCTTCAAAATCATAAATCTCAACAAGTCTTCTCTTTAGAAGCGCTTGTAAGATGGTTTATTTTTACACTATGTAGTTACTGTTTTGCTCCAAGTTTCTCACCATCGCGAAAGTAACAATCCGCAGATTTATGTTTTTTATTTTTCCTCGGATACGAAACGTGATCTCACTGGGGATGTAAAAATCAGTTTCGAGATTTTTTTCTCACGCACAAAAATGACAGTTGAATTTTTGTAGCTCCAGCCGAGTACTCTCTCCCATATAATATTAGGCGCTCCCAGGAGAGAGGGATAATTAAATTAATGTCCTCAGCCCTCTTGGCCCCCGTTCTGTTGCCAGTAATTTGACACCTGCATTGTTTTCTCCTAAAGCTGAGTATAGTTTTGTTACAGAAGTAGCAATATTCGACTTTGAATCTATTACTGATATAAGAGAATTGGTGAAATTTCAAAGCTAATATTCAAATTATAAATGTCTTGTATATTTTAATATGTAGAACACGTTCTTGTTACACTTCAATAAATTTGAATTTGTTATTAAATGGAAGAAGCTGTTACTAAATATATAATCTAAGCCTTATATGGTAAATCTAGTATTTTCTACATTTCTTAGAAACATTAGAAACACAACTTCATTATTTGAAAAACTCTTTCTTTCAATATGTTTAAACTAACGGAGAGTGTTCGATCGGAATCATTCGGTTTATCCCTGCCGCATCCTTCTGGTCATCACCACAGGATTTCCATCTTCACCAGTTAAACTTTATGCGGTTTACAAATTTGTTGCCTCGCACAATTAAGTTGTAGAGTAAATTGTCGTCTATGGCATTTGCGGACCTTCAAATCTTTACGAAGCCAGCATATCAGCATGTGGTTACTAGAGGTACCTGCCAAGTAGGTAAGCACTATGATGACGAATGTAATGCCAGTGGCGTCACTTGCGCGATACTGACATTTTACTCCAAGGAGATAGTGTAAATGGTGTAGCCAACATTACCCCATTTCTCGTGATCGTGACTTCACTCATAAGAACAAAAAAGTGGTTTTGGCAATCTTCTGTGTGGCGGTAGTGCCCATGCATGCTGCGCACTTAACAAAAACGTTATGCCACACCTCCGTTAATTTGATCCTACCCTACGCAAAATCAAAACATTCTCATATCATAATTCGATTACAAACTAAAAATGATCGAGAGCACTTAACTCGTGCAATCGGAGATGCAACGACGGCGACGGCGTGCCATCGTCGCACGCGCCACGTAATTCAATAAACACATTATCACGATTAGCTAGTGAGCCCTTAGGGGCACGGAAATTGCCGACCACCACCGACTGCGCCCGAGCGCTCAAAATTACCGAACCGACCCCAAATTCCCCGAGGACATAAGATTTCGACGGCGATTCCACAATATTAATCATTAGTTCTTTATTCAAATGAGAGGGTTACTGCTGGACTATGCATAAATTTTAGTGCGCCTCTGTTTCAATGACCTACGCCATTTATCATTTTCAACAACTGTTAGACGCCTTGTTCATTGAATAATCTTGTATGTTGATATTTTACGTATACAACAAATCGGTTACTTATTCTAGAAAGTATAAATTAGTAGTATTAACGAAGGATATAACTGTATCTACTTTCTGATTCTAGTGTTTGCTTTTATTAATATGTAACTCACATGTGAATTTGGTCCTTTCTAAGCGTCAATGACAATAGTAACGTGAGCTGTCAAGTGATACAAGATGGCGGAATTCTAATATAACTGATTATGTAAAAAATAAATAATTTTTCTTGTTATATATATATATATATATATATATCACTGCTATTTCTAATACTATATAAATTATGCTGCTATTCTAGACGTATACGAATCCAACAAATTGTGATCAGTTAAATCGGTACTTACAGCTGTTTTTGAGTAATAATAATAGGCGAAATAATATTTTAACGTATATATTACTTTATGAAAACTACCCCCATTACCAGTAACAAAGAACTGTCTCATGACCATATAAAACCTTGCGTTACTGTGTGTACAATGCACTCTATGATAATATATTCCTTTATAATACTGAGTGACAAATTTACTATTTCTATAACTAAATCCGCCGCTTGTTTCAAAGTACGTAACTACAGGAGACCAATAGCCACCAACTTCATAAAAAACTCATTAATTAATCTGGAATCGGAGGGTTCATCGTGGCGATGGTAAAAAATGTTTTCACGTAACGTCCAATTTAAAAATGGAACAATCCAAGAGTTCCGGGGTTAATTCGAAAGTTGCCAAACAAACTGACCTCCAGTTACCGAACCCTGCCATATCAAGTGAAGGTCTTTAGATTTTTGCCCCTGATTCATCGACACGTGCCGAATGCGTGCACGTTGCAATGGGATGTCATTATTTGAACAATAAATTTAATTGTAAGCCGGCTTACATTATTCGCTTATTATGGATGGTAGGTTTCGGATCGTTACTTTTTTGAAGAATGTATAGGAGATATAAACGGAGCTTTACAAAAGGCGACCATAATATATGACTGGAAAATTATATTCGCTGAAAAATAGGTATTGCTTAACTCCACCTTCTATATTGCTCAAAAGCATATTTTGATCCTTATAAAAAAATCACAGGGCGTTTTTCCGATAAAAACAACTCCGTAATGTCCTTGCATGCATTTTTGAACATTTGCAACAAACTAATGCAAAATTCAGTTGGATCTGAAATTCGAACTAAAATGAGCACTGCTAAAAAGAACAACATCGAATCATGCTTTGCGGACAAAAGCATAATATTTTCCGAACAAATTAAGCACATGCGTTCCATTTTCAAAATAAACTGCGAACGTAATAATCAAATTACAGTATTTCAATTGGGTAGCGTTCATCTCGTGCGTTTCTGGAGTGTTTTGATTCGCCGACGCGACAATGGTGCCAACTGTGAAGTGTTTGGGCGAGCCACCAGTTCGAAAACTCGATATAGTACACCTTATTCAAAAGGCTTAATGCTGCTATTGGCCTACTTAAAGTCTCATAAAGTTGATTTTGGACTGGTAGACTAAAGAGAAAAAATAACATGACCAGCGAATGTGCATTCGTTGCAAAAACACAAAATTATGTTCCATTTAAAAATGACAGGTTGTGAAGTGTTTGTAAAAAAAAATATGGTTTGTATTCAATAACTTATTCATCTTGCTGTGTATCGCTATATAAGTGAAATATATTGGTTACAATACGTTTTGGTCTTTACGTAAATGTCACATTTTTTTTAGTTATCCATTTCTTGTTGCATTCATTTTAGTGTTTTTCAATACCATATATGTTAGCTATGAGCGTAGACAAATGATGAAAACATGTAATATTCACTTTAGAAATATACTTAATAAAATAAATATAAGAAATTACAAGTTAATATTATGTTAGTTTGTACAGTTGCAGACCGAACAATAATTTCTAATTTAGTGACAACATCTATCAAAAACATATATCAGTTAAAAGTCAAATATAAAGCATACTCGTAGATGTAGTAATGTCTCTGACTACCAGCCAGTTTCAAACAATATAAGTAGATATTTTAATCTAGCCATATAAAAGTGATGATATCTTCCCTAATTCAACTGTGCGTTGTGTTTTCCTGGAGTCTTTTTACTCAACAATGTCTACAGACAACAATAAATAACGCTCTTCTACATTTTCTTTTCGCACAGTTGGTCTTTAATCAACAACTTTAATCATAAATAGAATATTTCCAATATTATGTAAATCTCGTGATAGTATGTAGCTACGCACCCTTCTGTCACATAAAATTTATAGTACATGAACTAAGCCACTTATTGAGTGTTAGATCAGACGATACGATACGACATCGAAGTCGTGTCGGTAAGGTAATATTTGTATAACAGCATATTGCACGTAATTATGTACAGTGGGTGCCACAAGAATCTTTACACTTGCACTACGAAAACCACCGTTTTTTGAGCGATATTTTTTAAAATTTTACTTTTATATAAACGTCACACCACAAGAATTTTTATCCTGTGCCGTAGGTACAGTTACAAACAGAATCTCATAGGCACAGACACCCAGAACGGAACACATTTTTGTAGGTCTTACAAAATAACTGACCCTGGCTATGATTGTGGGGACGGAACCATCTGTTCCCATAACACGGAGAAAAGACACCTTCTCCCAACCGAGGATTGATATGTTACTTGTAAATAGATAATAAATAAGGATTTAAAAAAAAATACTAACACAAAAAAGAGAGTGCGGACCAAAGAGTCCGCTGAATTTATTTCATCTAACTAAAAAAAATACTAATAACTGACCCGTGCGGAAATTAAACCCGCGACACGTTATAGTAGGGGAGACCAAGCGGGGATTTTTGAAGTGACTCTAGCGTGTCAGTACTATTACGTAGTAGCCGATCACTCGATCGTTGCTACAAATGTGTCGTCTATATATATATATATATATATATATATAATATATATATATATTATATATATATATATATATATATATATATATATATATATATATATTATATCCCAACTAATATTATAAATGCGAATGTGTGTTTGTTGTTTGTTTGTACCTCTTCACGCTTAAACTACTGGACCGATTTCAAAAATTCTTTCACCTTTGGAAAGCTACATTCTCCCGAGTAACATAGGCTACTTTTTATCCGGAAAAATCGACAGATCCCACGGGATGCGCAATAAAGGCTTTGCTCAAAAACTACTGCACAGATTTTTATGCGGTTTTCATCAATAGATAGAGTGATTCTTGAGGAGTTTGCGGCATTTTTTATCTCGGAAAAACGGATAGTCCCACGGGAAGCGCGATAAAATCTTCGCACCATAAACCGACTTCCGCGTATATGTAGCCGTGGGCAAAAGCTATGACCCTTAACCCTCTATACACCCAATCCGAAATCCACGCGGCGAAGCCGCGGGCAGAAAGCTAGTATATATATATATATATATATATATATATATATATATATATATATATATATATATATGTGTAGTATAAAAGCGGATCAAACTATCTAGCATATAGCATCCATTTTCCAAACGATCAACTATTTTTGCAGAACAATATTAATTAATTCCCATTATTAGTCTCCGGCAATAATGAGAGTAATCTAAATTCAGTATAGAGACGTTAAGACGTTAGAGGCGAGTTAAGCATTGCTCTTTTTATACAACTATAGTGGCAAAAAGATTTATCCTCCATAGTAGGTAGACACCGTAACGTATAAATACCTACAACATCAGATACCATAAACGCATTGATACCCTTTAAAAGTCTATGTAGGTACTACATTCATGAAGAACCCTTGAACTTGCCAGGAAGCTCATTTCACATTCCACATAAATAGCTATTTCAAAGTAAAATTATGATTGCTTTATTACTTCTTGAATCGATTTTTAATGATTCTAATTTTGTGATCCGAATAGTTCTACGTTTTCTAAAAAGTTTTTATGAAATCGCATGTCGTATATAATGTAATTTTTCAATAAATTTTAAACCATGACTTTGTTTAAATACCAACCGTATACAATTCTAGCAGTGAAAACCAATTATTGGGAATATCATCTTATGTTGAATAATGGATTGTGATTTACGATTGCTAGACTGCTGGAATTGTTTTGTTTCCTTAACGATTGCTTTATTTTCTTTTACAGTTCTATAGGTGTGGCTTTTTAAAATATTGTTATTTATACGAGTTACATTAATTATAAATAAAAGCGATCAAGTAGAATTCTAAATCTTTTTAAAATTCCACATAATCGTTACCTTAAAGAATAATAAATTTCTATAAGTAAAAAGGGATGAATTTTTTCTGTATCTATTGTCACAAAAATTAAACTATGTGTTGTCATCAGACTTTCAATCATTGTTGTCGTCCGACTTTTGATCGTGACGTATAAATACATCCACGGATCAGTATTACATTATAATCCCACAAAATGATCATCCAACCCTTCCTCCATTATTGTCTATTACAATCCAAGCGGCAATTTATTTGTCATCTGTAATATTGTATTAGATTTGATGTGTCATATTATTATATTTGCAACACTGAGGAGTTGTACTGAATCTGGGGGTGATTAAGAGGAACAAGATAGTGTTGGAAGCATTGCAAGTTTAAGAATGGAGAACACATTTCAATGTCCTGTGAGTCTAGGGTTGCCATCTCATGATCTTGTGGTAATTGTAAAAAATTAACTTCGAAGCTAGATGTAATCTTTTTTTTTATAGTAAACTAGCTGTACTAGCAGTAGTTTATTTAGTTTTTGGATTTCTACCATTTTTTTTGTCCAAATACTGGACGGTACTCTGCAACATTACTTTTAATTCTCAAATAAAAGTAGCCTAAGTTATTCCTTATTTCATAATAATCCCATCATCATCTAAATAAAAGTCGCCTCTAAATCGGCCTAGCCATTACAGGCATTAGCCGGAACAAACAGACAGGCGATACTTCACTTTTATTTATGTATATATACGAGTATAGATGAGTTAAACGGGGAAGGGAGACCTTTTTTTTTCCCCTGAGGAAAATGCATTAAATTTCATACCCCGGCTGTGGCGAGCCGGCGGTTATGTGGGGCTCTCCTCCCCAGAAGGGGGAGGCCTACCCACTAAAAAACCTCAGGGATGGCCTTCCTCAGGCATTTAGGGAGCCCCCGGGAACATCAAGCAACTTCCGGGAACCCTCAGCCTCCGCTCCCCTGCCTAGAGGGGAGCTCTCCTCGGGGAGGCTACACTACCTCCCCCGGTCTCCTCCACCGACGACGCCCCCCAGCCACGGAAGGGGCGTGGTCCATCCCGGGTCGCCGTAGCAGTCGCGACTTCCTCGCGCCCGCCGGCGACCCGCGGCGTCGCCGCAGCTGTGCTACCGAGCCCGGCGCCGCCTTCTTCGAGCGGGATCGGCCATCTCCCGACCCCGCTCGGCGGCCTCCTTCTGGAGCATCACTGCTTCACAGAAGGAGGCCACAGCCCTCCAACCTCCCTCGTCCGCCAGCATTGCCGCAATCAATGCCGGGGGGAAGGGAGACCTATCACTCGAGTCGCAGTTTACATAACCGCTGTGTTAGCAGACGCTACATAGGTTTGAATTGATTTGAAAAAATACACCAGATACGTTCTAAATTATTATTCTGATATGGTACTTTTCCCCAATGTGTTATTTTTATTTAATACCATAAATTTTATTAAAACCGGCTATCACCAAAGTTATCATAATATCGTGAAATTATTATTGGTCAGATTGGGACCCACCACAAGACTTCGTACTTTGCGACTGTAAACGAGGTGACTCTCGAATTCCTTCGATGCGTCCTTACTTGGCGATTCTGCGAAGGGGTTGATTTAAGCTTTTGCGAATAGCGCTAAGTTCATATAGAACCAAGATGTCTATCTTTGTCGCTACAATACTGCAGTATTATATTATTTATAAGTAAACAAAATCAAGCTAATTTTGTTGATTTACCTTATTATTATAAACTAGCCGGTGCCCGCGACTTCGTCTACGCAGGATTAGTATTTCGAGTTATATTTTCACACAATATCTTTATAAATTGTTGGTTATGTGTTATTCTCATGTATAAGCTATATTATTGTTAAGTATTATTAAAATTTATTCAGTAGTTTTTACGTTAAAATGTAACAAACATAGTATATATTTTTAAGATGACATCGAAATTTGATTATATTTCGTTTATTTTATAAGCCGATACATTTTATGATAAGCGGCTTACCTATGTATATTTAGTTAAATTATAGTTATTATATAAGACTATTAATTTGTCAGGATTACATCCATACTAATATTATAAATAGTAAAGTGTGTCTGTCTGTTTGTCCGTCTTTCACGGTAAAACGGAGCGACGAATTGACGTGATTTTTTACGTGGAGATAGTTGAAGAGATGAAGAGTAACATAGGCTTTTTATCCCGGAAAAATCGTTAGATCCCACGGGATGCGCAATAAAGGCTTCGCTCAAAAGCTGCTGCACAGATTTTCATGCGGTTTTCATCAATAGATAGAATTATTCTTGAGCAAGGTGTTGCGGTATTTTTTATCTCGGAAACCTTCGCGCCATTAACTGACTTCCGCGCATATGTAGCCGTGGGCAAAAGCTATGACCCTTAACCCTCTATAGACCCAATCCCGAAATCCACGCGGGCGAAGCCGCGGGCAGAAAGCTAGTTATTAATAATTCGAGATCGAAATGGCCATGAGTGAATTATAAAACGAAGACTAAGATATATCGCTATAATTCATATTGACGAGAGCTCTCCGATATTCCCTTGTCTGAAAAATATAAATAAAAGTAGTGGAAACTAAGGAAGGAAGGTTTGGATCGTAGCATGTGAAATACTGTGATTTCTGTCTACCCCACGGAAAAGACGCGTGAGTGTGTGTATGTATGAATAGATTCATAATAAAACTAATCTAAAAGTCGATACTAAAAACCCACCCAACAAATTTTTGGTATCTACATAAAACAATATTGTACATAAAATAAAATCGTATTAATATTACACCACGCGTTAACTGAAAGATAGCTGATGATTTTACGGTTCTATACTTCACATTAAAAAACGGAACAATTATAATTTATAATTACAATTTAATAATATGAATATAAAAATAACATAACATTTATAATAATCATCTTGACGATAAAAGCTAAAAAAAACAGAAAACAAAAATATGATTAACGTTATATACATTAGTAGATTTAGCACTTACTTAATCAAATATATACCATAAAACATAAAATCGACTTATAAATGGGTAATTCCATAGTCTTCAACCGCAGATTTCTGTTATTTTCACTTCATTGCTGTTTTAAACAGGACATCAAACGGATGTGAAGCTCAAAACATTCAAAATAGCATGACCACAAAATTGTGTCGCATTTAACATTACCAATGGCAGCGACGTCGTTGCCGGTAGTTCGCCTGCCGAATAGTCAGAAATCCCGAATTCCGACCCGTATAACGGTCACAAATACATCGCAATAAGTGAAGTGACTCGGACATTCCGGGATAGTTGCGAGCAATCCCGACGGGAGCGGCAATCTTTCTGCATTCCTTGACCGGGGTACAGCGGATGACGCGACGCCATTTTGTGTCTAATATCACGAAATGACTGCATGCAATGAGTATTCTTGGTGAAGGTGTTTTTATAGTTCTATCTGAATGGATCCATTGTATCGTATGCCTGATGTTTAACATGTTAAAACTACTACTCTTATTTTAAGTAGAAAACTATAAAAATTCTGATAATTTGGCAAAACAGAGTATTTTTATTATAGTGTTTGTTTTTCATAATAACAACATAATTGTTTGCTGAATTAAAACGTATTTTGGTTATGATAATTTTGTTTTCACTCAATTTGTGATGTTAAGGCTGAGCACTAGCGCTGTCTTTTTTTTGTTACGCTGAGAAATGCATTGAACTGCATACCGCCGTGATCGGTGGTGATATGGGGCTCTCCTCTCCAGAAGGGGAGGCCTACACACTAAAACCTCAGCGATGGCCGTCATCAGACCTCAGGTATCTGAGGATCCCAGCCATCGCTTTCCTGTTTACACCAGGGAGCCCTTTTCGGGGGAGTGTTCGCAACCGAGGGTGTATTCCTTCTCGGGATACTAGCTATCTACCAAATTCATATCAGGCATATTCTATATATAATAAAAGAACATAGAAGTCTATTCAAATCCGACAACCGTCATAAGTATATACTCAATCCGACATTTATATAAAATCTATAAAATTTGAGAGCTCTTGGAATGCGAAGACATATTCTTGGCCCATCTACCGAACTGAATTAAGATGAAAACCTTTGATTGTCAATGTTGACATACAGGTCCTGACTATTTATAATAGGCATTATAAAATGGCTGACAGTCCTCCATAAGGCAATGGATAGATTCTTTAGGTGATTGATAATACCCCCTTGGCGTTGGCTCGACCAGTTCTAGGTCGAGCCGGCCTCGGAGCCTATGGCGGTAGAATCGCGTAAGCGCACCCCGCCATGTGCCCCGCATGGGTCCAGAGAACACCGGGGGGTTTTAGTATGTAGGCCGGTCCTCTCAACCCGGGATGGACCACGCCCCTTCCGTGGCCGGGGGGCGTCGTCGGTGGAGGAGACCGGGGGAGGTAGTAAGCCTCCCCCGAGGAGGGCTCCCCTGTGTCGACGGGGGAGCGGAGGCTGGGGGTTCCCGGAAGGAGCTTGATGTTCCCGGGGGCTCCCTACATGCCTGAGGAAGGCCATCCCTCAGGTTTTTAGTGGGTAGGCCTCCCCCTTCTGGGGAGGAGAGCCCCACATAACCGCCGGCTCGCCACAGCCGGGGTATGCAATTTAATGCATTTTCCTCAGGGAAACAAAAAAAAAAAAAAAAGGCCGGTCCTCTCAGACCGGAGAGCCCCACACACGGCCGCGCCTTGCCAGCGCGGCGTCATGGTGCATAAGGAGCATTTCCCCTCGAAAGAAAGCGATTGATAATAAATCCGCAGAGAAACGAGGCTCACTGGCAAAGCACGAAGAATTGTGAAAGTTTGAATAGCTATTGGGGCGGAATCTTCCTCGAGTTGTAAGCATATGATGTAAAACACAGCGTTGTTGATAGACTGCAGCTGGATGCTAACAGCCCTAGTCCGAGCAGTGCAAAGATTTTTAGGGTAATAAATATCTACAGCAGAAGGATTCTCTCGACTGTAATAAATGAAGCAATTAGAGATATTATCTGTTGATTATTTTTAATACACTTGTCCATTGTATAAGACATACAATTATTGATATTATATATATATATATATATATTTGTTACACTTACACCAATTAGCCTAGGCCAAACTAAGCTCTGTAAGGCTTGTACTATGGGATATAGGGTAACGGATAGATATACATATATTATATATACATAAATAATTTCGTATTCATCACACAAACATCTGCCCCCACCGGGATTCGAACCCGGGACCTCAGAGATGGCGACACCTTGAAACCGGTGTACTATCCACTCGACTATGGAGGTCGTCAAATGTGTATAATATTAAGTGTATAGTAAAAAATATTATTTACAGTATACCTGGTGTATAACTGCAAACAATATAATTGATTATGCCATATTATTCTATTCATTCGTTCGCAGTTATTATATCTTTATTACTTAATTTCTCGTTTCTTAGATTGCAGTCAAGGTAGATTTTTCAAACTCACCTCTATTATGCAATAGAAGATTGAATTATCTTTTCCTAGTAAAAGTATGGCGCTTGATGATGTCCTCACAAGTTTATGATTACTAAAAATATGTACTAAATACATATTGACAATGTACTTAATACTTATCAGGACGGCTTAATTTAAAACATTATCGAAATGAAATTGGTTATTCAAAATACCAATACGAAATGTTTATTTTTAAAAAGCAAAGTTGAAGGTTCTACATATTGCCAATTTCATAAAAGCTGCAATATTTTAAGTTGCTATTATGAAGATTTATATATATTTGGAAATAAGGCTTATATTTAAGAATATATAAAACCAATTTAGTTTTGTATTAACTTATCATAACAATGGTTAAAATTAGTTAGTTTAAAATTCGCATATAATCAGTTCATAGTTTCAATTTCCACAAAATTGAAATTCTTACTATCGTGATTTCTAATCTTGCTTTCGGCGCGATAAAAGCAGGCACGTTTTGTTAATTAGTTTATAATATCGTTGTAGGGTTAGATTAAAAGGTCACTTAAATATTATCGTAGAAAACAGAACTTTTTGAGCAATTAACGCTTCCGGTACTTATAATAATATTAAAATTTCAAAAATAATCAAGTCTCAATTTTGATTAACACCTAAATGAAGAATTTGTATGCTCACATTTTTACAAGTCAGTATCCTAAAAATAAAAACAAAAATGAACCAATCAATAGCGTTTTCTGACGTCTTTGATCTCTTTTCAGCCGATAATAACCGTTAATTCCTCATAATTGAAGTCATTCTAATACATTATTCAAACGAATTTCAAACTAGATTTTAGAACCTTTAGGGTAATTGATGAGTATCTGTACATTGTCTAACCCTTTATAGGTAAATGTCAGCTGTAGGTGTCATATTACCTATAGGTTTTCCCGGAGGGCTGCAGTATGGGGTTCTTCAAAAGGGCAGTAAATAGGGTTTTAAAGGGTCCGCAATATACGAGTGACACCCCTGGTGTTGTACGAGTTCATAAGCTACGTACAGACGGGAGTCGACGGGCCGACAGGGCCTGGCATGCGCAGCTAGAGCGTGGGGGTCGCGTGCGTCAGCGCGCCGTCGGTGCAGTACTCCCGCATTTCGAAGCTTGGCTCTGCGGGAGGGCGGAAGTCACCTACCGCTTAACTCAGATACTCTCCGGACATGGTTGTTTCGGTGAGTATCTGGGTCGAATAGGGAGGACACGACACGATGCCACCATTGCGCATCCGACCTCGACTCGGCCCAGCACACGCTGGCGGAGTGCCCCGCTTGGGACTCCGAACGCCGAGTCTTGGTCGAAGAGATCAGGCAAGATCTGTCTCCGCCATCGTTGATTGCGGCAATGCTGGCGAATAAGGGAGGTTGGAGTGGGATCGGGAGATGGCCGATGGCCGATGGCCCAAGGCGCCGCCACGGGTCGGGTGGAGGAAACCCGGGAGGGACCTCACCCCCGGATGGCCGGGGGGTGACGTCGTAGGAGGTTGGAGAGGAGGAGGCGGCAAGATCACTCCTCCCCGAGAAGGGCTCCCCTAGCGCACCCAGGGGAGCAAAGGCCGGGGGTCCTCAGATGCGACACTCGATCTTGAGGGCCCCCTACAACGCCTGAGGATGGCCATCGCTGAGGTTATTAGTGTGTAGGCCTCCCCCTTCTGGGGAGGAGAGCCCCACATAACCGCCGGCTCTCCGCAGCCGTGGTATGCAATTCAATGCATTTTCCTCAGCGGAAAAAAAACCGAAGAGCCCCACACGCGGCCGTGCTTTGCCCGCACGGTGTCATGGTGCATAATGTCGCATTCCCCACGTGGTATAAAAATATACTCTTACATCATCAACTTCACATTTACGTCTCTCTGATATTCTACGTTTGAGAAACTTTACTCTGGCGGACAATTTTGTTATTATCTATGTATCTCGCAATGATGTGTCGCCATTTAATTAGTAAATTACCTAACCCTCGAATAGTGCAGTCCAAAGTTCAGTCCAAAGTTCGAAAATATATGAACTATGAACTCGTATTTATGTTTTTTTTTTGATGTAGCAGACTTAATATTTAGTCGTAGAATACTAATTTAGGTAATGTCATCAAAATGTTTTCTAGATCGCATTATTTTTGTTTGTAATTAAAATATGTAACTTTATTAAATACGATTGTTTTTTATTAATTAAATTCAAGAGTGCCCGTAACCGACGGGCGAGCAAGAAAGTATTAATGAACGTCGAGGAAGCTTCGGAAGTATGTTTGGATCGTAGCAAGTGGAAAACAGTGGTCTTTGCCTACCTGCAGATGAAAGAGGCGTGAACGTATGTTTGTATTTTTTTTTAAAGCTCACTATTTTGTACAATAGATGTTTACATTATACTTTTTTTAATAATCCTGATAAATAAAAAGTAATAATTAAAATAAATATTTCTCACACTTACACCAGTTAGCTTAGCCCAAAGTATAAAGGGATAGACAGCCCCCCCCCAGCACAACGGGGGGGTGAGGGGGCTCGCCGCTGGCGAGCCAATGACGCCAACGAGGTCGTGGAAGTGTATGTAAGTGTTCCCATGACCTTGTCAGGCAGTGATGCTGCTCTCCTAAGCTTGTCTTCTGCTTCATCTGATGAGGGGGACGACGCGTCGACGATTGATGCGCTCCTGCCAAGGTGTCCCTGGGCATTGTCTGGTTTTTGGTCGGTAGGCCGCGCGCTTGGCTGGAACTCGGCCCTCAAGCGCGCGGAGAGTCCGACATAACCCCGCGGTGTTCCAGAGCCGAGCGGGGTATGCGTAACGCATTTTCCAGACATTAATAAAAAAAAATAAAAGGGTAACGGATAGACATATCATATATACATGTTTTTATTGAAATATATATATATATATATAGTGGTGGTCATATAATTAGAAACACTCCATACAATCTCATAAGCATCAATGCGGACGCATAACTTGAACTAGTAACAATTATTGATAATAGTAAGAAATGATTTAATAATTGTTATGCAACAATGTTGCCACTACATTTAACTATGCTTACGATAAAAAAAAAGATAATCTACTTATTATTTTGAATTTTAAATGAAACTTTACTTCATTTGATAATATACTATATTTGATACTGGCAGCTTGAACAAATAATTAGAAACATTATCTATTATACGTTCTAATTTTGAATTAAAAAGAAATAAATTCCTTTCTTCGCTTGTTTATGATGTAAATTGTGTTTTGGCGGCATTTTAATATCAACTTCAGTTTCGGGACGGTCAATTTTGTTTAATATGGAAAAAAATAAAAGTTGTGACGCGTCAACTCGCCTAATAATTGTTAATTTGCATTTGAATCGACAGTGGACTTACAGAAGAATCGCTGACCACTTAGAATGCTCCGTAAAAAGGTATTTAATGCTATTGACCATTACAAAAGATATGGAACTACGGAAAACAAAATCAGAAAGCCACGTTCAAGGAAAACTACGCCCCGGTAAGATATGCATATTGTACGTCTTGCTAAACAAGACCCGTTTAAAGGATCTATTGAAATTAGAAATGAGGTGTTTTCACAAAATAACCCCAGAAACGTATCATCAAGACTAATATGCAGGCGATTAGTTGAAGCGAAACTGTTTGGGAGAGTTTCCCGAAAGGTCCCACTTCTTACCAAGCAACACAGAGAGAAAAGATTACTGTACTGCAAAGAAGTACAGCAAGTGGACAGTACATGAATGGAAAAAAGTTTTATTCTCAGATGAAACTAAAATAAATATAGTGAATTCCGATGATAAACGCTACGTTAGACGTTTACGTTAGACGTCCATTAAACCATGCTTTTAATAATATGTAAACAAGATAAATGGTTAAGCAAGGTGATGGAAACATTCGAAAAATTGAGGGTGTCATGGATCAATACCAGTATAGAAATATCTTAGAGGAGATAATGATTCCCTATTCCTATGATAATTTACCGATAACTTGGATCTTTCAACATGACAACGATCCCAAACACACGGCCAGTAGTGTTAAGTGTTTCCTTAGGGAACAACAAATTTCTGCCTTAGACTGGTCCACGAACAGCCCGAACTTAAATCCGATTGAAAATCTATGGCATGATGTGAAGAAAAAAGTCTCAAGTAAAAGGAACTCTAGTCAAAATGAGCTGTATGAGAAGCTTTTGTAGAAGCATGGACGTCGATCTCGGGCGAAAAATGTCTGAAGTTGATTGAGTCAAAGCCTTGTTGCTGCGAAGCAGACTACGGAGGTCTCACGGAGGAATTTTTCAACCTCTTCATTCTGTAGCACTTGCTCCAAATAGCCACATTTCGAGTTGCTGTTTAATTTAAAATATTTCCTTCTGACCTGTTGGATTATTTAAATACTAATTCAATTTAAATAACTAATGTGTTGTTAAAACTATTTTACCTCGACTTTAAACTGCTAACATGCTAATCACGAGGAGGAAAATGGCCAAATTTGTCACTATCATAAATGAAGAATTTTAATTATTTAGGCATATTTAATTGGTTAAATTTTCATCACTTATTTTTACAAATAATTTAAAATGCAATTTGCGTCATTCAGCGTTACCAGTTATTACATTGTTGGCATGTATGCACTGCACTTCTTTGGAAGGCCTGACTTGCAAAGATAACTTTAGTAGAATGTATGAAGAAGGTTTATAGACGTATATAGGACTGAGACAAGTTAAAGAGGAGGAGGAGCCAGAGGGGTTAAGATAAGTGCTGATGTATTTCAAGAGACTCCAAAAAGTTCCTACAAAATCTACCATGGTTGGACACTCCCCTGTGGTCTCCTTCTGTAAAGCAGTGATGCTTCAGAAGGAGGCCGCCGAGCAGGGTCGGGAGATGGCCGATCCCGCTCGAAGAAGGCGGCGCCGGACTCGGTAGCACAGCTGCGGCGCCGCCGCGGGTCGCCGGCGGGCGCGAGGAAGTCGCGACTGCTACGGCGACCCGGGATGGACCACGCCCCTTCCGTGGCCGGGGGGCGTCGTCGGTGGAGGAGACCGGGGGAGGCAGTGTAGCCTCCCCCGAGGAGGGCTCCCCTCTAGGCAGGGGAGCGGAGGCTGGGGGTTCCCGGAAGTAGCTTGATGTTCCCGGGGGCTCCCTACATGCCTGAGGAAGGCCATCCCTGAGGTTTTTAGTGGGTAGGCTTCCCCCTTCTGGGGAGGAGAGCCCCACATAACCGCCGGCTCGCCACAGACGGGGTATGTAATTTAATGCATTTGAACAATGCATTGGAACAAAAAAAAAACATGGTTTGACACTCCCAGATTCTGTTTCTGGCTCCACCCACCCTGCATCTCTATGGTCTTAGCACCCAGCCGATTCCGGTCAGACGAGTGTTCATCTTAACTGTAGACATTGAAAATCAAAATCAAGATCAAAATATATTAATTACATGATATTAATCAAATAAAACGTTTGTCTGTTAGGTAAATTTTATAATTTATACATAGTTTTTATACTTCAAGTAAACACTATAATAAAAGGAACCAGGACTATTACTATTTTGATTATTAATCAAACAAAATAACAGTTATCCAGTTTCAATTACATAAAATGACTAAAATGGAAATAAAAGTAAATTAATAATAAGAATATAGAAATAGAGACATATGAAATTGTAAATGCTCTGTAATTATTTACTGAAATAAATTTCTGTTCTTATATTATAACTGTTCTTACATCAATGCCATATTAGCAGAATTTTACTGAAATCTTATTACATTCGGTCCATGACCTCCTCAAATGCGTCTCCCCTAGGCAGCGGAATTAACAAATTTGTCAGCTGTCAACGGCCAAGACCTTATTAGTTTTTCTTTGGGGGCGCAAAACGGCAATTTCGACGATTTCATGGTTCCGTGTCAATCATTATGTGACAAATAACGTTATTTGAGAGTTTCCCGTGGTGGATTCATACATTTTTACGTAAAGGTTTTGGTTTCATTGGTTTGGAAATGGTTAAGAAGTACTACTATATGACATATTTAAATGACGGACTTGCAAAAATTTTTTTTTGATACAGTAAAAATAAATATCACAACTTTACACCTAATGTCATTTGGTTAAACAAGACGGTGAAAGAACGATCGCTTTTTTAGTTGATCAATTAGCAATTGTTATTATCACAGATAACAACAAAACTCGTAAGGTTTTCTTGTAAATTAGTAATTATTATAATTGAATACTAGACTAGTCTATACCTTAACTGGCATACTAAAATCCCTAGTTATGTTATAAACGAGAAAATATGTAAGAATGACATCCATCCTTGTTATTCTTTCATGCAAAAACTACTGAATGGATTTTAATGAAATTTTGCAACAAAATAGCTTGTACATCAAAAAACATATTGTCTAAAATATGATGATAAGTCCCCTGCGCAGAAGCCGTCGCAGGCACCGGCAAAAATATTTACGATCCTTAATATATAAATAAGAAACTATAGTTACAAATGAGCGTAATGAGCACGTTCACCGACGATCCCTTGGTCTAGATCCTATAGGTTCATAGAAACCTATAGGATTAACTATAGGAACTTATTGGAGATTTTAAAGACCTGCAAAATAATATCAGAGATAAGTTCATAATTTATTATAGAGATGAATATTTTGTTTGCAATTATTAATAATAAAGTTAACATGGACGTAGGTAAGCGTAAGGTCCGTGTTGACAATTTATTTGACTGAATTATAATTCTATATTTGCGTCTGTAGATGTATTTAATTTGCCAAAACGCATATTTAAATTGGAATTGTTATGAATATTACTTAATGATTTAAGCAATAACATCTAATCACATAATTGTAATTAATATTATTATATATATTTTTTTTTTTTAGTTGTGCTAATTTACACGGGTACCTGTTTTTGGTAATTTGTATCCTTCTGTGGCTTAAGGGTAGTCATACTCTCATTAAAATCTCTTCGGCAGTGTCGTGTGAGCGGGTCGTTACGTTCCCTAAAACATGGTTGAGCGAAGCGATGGCTGGTTCATGCGTCATGCTCGTGAACGGGTGCTGCCAGCGGAGATGAGTCTGCTCTTTGCTATACTGGGTACTACTCGTATTTATTATAATTTTAATTTAACTTTAATATATTCTTTTAAAACTGTACGACACGGCATTCCTAATATAGGCATGTTTTCTAAATATTTTTTTATTAATTATACTATGTAATGGAAAGTGACTTCATGAATTATCAATATTGAAGTCATTTTCCAAATTGACGACTCTGTATCTATTTAATACAGGGAAAAAAAACAGCCCTTGCTGAGTTTCTTGCCGGTTCTTCTCAGTACAAGGTCTCCCGCCGTAGATTTGCGAACCGATGGCGTAGCTTTTCGACATTCACAAGTGCTTGTAACAGCCCAGACTGAATAAATGATTTTGAATTTGAATTTGAATTTGATTAATTAGTTAAATGTTGTTTATATATATGTTTATATACTTAATTTGTTTTATTTTCTTGTTTTGTTTTATTTTAAACATAAAAAATAAAACAAATTGGTTGCTATTCATGGTGTATGTATATATACATACACCATGAATAGCAACCAATATGTGTGTGAGTATGTGTGGATGTATGTGTGCTGTGTGGTGCCGAGGTCAAATGTAGCGCACTATTTTTGTTTTTTTTTTAAATTTGTGGATAACGTTGTTGGTTGCAATATTAGCATGCTTGGATATAGTAAACTAAATCATACTTTATATATTTTAACTGTTTGTTATCTCTCAATAAATAAATAAAAAAATTATAAACATTTAGACATTATAAATAGACTGTTTGACGATAAACATTAAAATGACGCTGAAAAAATATAAGGGTTGTCTATAAAATCCCACTGAAACAACATGGCCGCAGGAACGCTCGCAGTAGCCAGACTATAAATCTCCTTCTAAGTGGCGTTTACACACAACACACATCTTTCGAGTAAGAAGCAAATCGTAAACGTCCCACTTGAAATGTTCGCCGACCCGCACATTTTGTGACCCAACTCGGAGTGGAACGGATAAGGCATTGAAATATTACTCTTCGCATTTAGATGGTTTTTTTTTCGCTCCTGGGAAATATGGGCGTATTATCTATCGTGGGTCTTACAAACAAACATACAAGTTTCATTTTTCTATATTCTTTGTTTGTTTTTCGTGCAGTACCAATTTATTTTTCATTATGCGTTTAGTATTAGCCTCCATATTTTTTTACCGTCTCCTCTATTACAGATATTTATTTCTCTAGTATTTATTACATTTACACTAAGCTGAAACAAATATTTTTCTACAATTCAGCAATAACGTATTGCAGATAAAATAATCGTCACGTGTAAAAATTGAATGTAATGTTATACTAAAATATTGTATTACACAATAAGTTATTTGTAAAAGTCACTATTAGAACATAGTAAAATATAATTTCGCATTCATTACCATCGCATCGTTATCATATCAAAAAGATATACAGGTATGTGATTTACCATCTATAGGCTATATTTAACAAAATGATTTGTATTAGGAACGGACCACACTGTAGCCTAGCACCCAGAATCAACATTTAATCTACTTTTAATCTTTGCTTATATCTTTTTATTGTTCGTTTACTTTCTTAAACACACCTTTGTAATATCAAATCCAAATTATATATCTATTATTTTATTTACAAATAAAATCGTTACTGTAATGTAATATACATCAGTATCATCGTATCGTATCATATCATGTATATCTATAATTCAGTCAACCATTAAACTTTATTAGATTAAATAATATAGTAGGTAATATAAAAGCCTTTTTTATGAGAATCGAACAAGAAGATCCAGAATAATCGAGTCTCCTCTTATGTGCTTACATTAAACTCTTTCTCATGTTCGAACGCGGAAACTAAACGGAATTGTTTTTTGATCAAGATGGCGTTGTTTGCCGACTCCTTCAGCAAGATTGTGCGGGCCTGTCAATTTTCCATTAGTGCGGGAATAATATTGTGACAGCATTTCCAGCGAGATTAAATCGTTCTGCAGTGTTTGTTCTGTTGTCTGTGGTTTGTTTGTGTACGCTAAATTTTAAGATTGCCTCGAATCCTGCTGCGGAATTTGGACTTCTTATTAATTGGTGTGAATCAAAATAAGTAAAGTGCATCAATCAATCGTTTTATTTGGAAAAATATAGTAGGTATTTTTTTTTTGTCCGTCATATACGCGTACAAATATTATTTAAAACTCCACTCGCAGGTCTGCTGGAAGAAATTTCAGTTGTGAAATTATCAGTACCTTTGTACACTTTGTTTTTAATTAGGTATGTTTCTTGTTGTACTAACTACATGTGCAAAAAATTATCAAATAGATAAATAGGTTATAATTAGAAGTAGTATATAAAATGTAGATACTACTTGGCGTATATCAATAGGCATTTTTTTATTTGATAGAAGTTAAATGTTGTATACAGGTCGTAGAAAAAAAAATATCAAGAATTAGACCAACTTTAAAAATTGTCTTCAAAATTGTTAAGCTAATGGCTTATAAATAAATTATAAATGAACTAATCATTATTAATGATTAACTCTTACAATTTATTATTGCAAAATGAGCTTCGGTTATAATTTTAGTTAAAAAAATGGTACTGATTAAATTACCACACATGTCTATTTCAAAGCAACTTTCACTATGTTAACATGAATTAATAAAACATGACCATTCTCATTACCTACTACCGAATAAAATGCTTTTGAAATTGCGATTTCAAATGTATCAATCACACTTACATTCTCCAAATTCAGTTGCATAGGAACAGAGCATTCCTCACGAAAATTCCTTCGATAACGATATAGTTTAAGATTTAATTTAGATTATGAATAACGTCATCGACTTCATTTTCATCCGAAGCTCCATCGCAAATCCCGCCGTTTCTATACCCAACTTATCTATCCTTAACATAGTTACAGGCCAACAGAGCGTCGGGTCATCGGTATAGCTATAGTCGGACCCCCCTGCGGGTGGCACGCAGATCGTAAACCGGGATTCTCCCGGAAAATCCGCACTTCACGGAGCTCGGTAATCACGTCCCTGGCGCGTGGATTTGTTGAGGTGTAATGTGCCTGCGTGGATGAACTGGGACGACGAGCCTGGAAATAAAGTCCATTCATACAGCTATATATCTATTTTTTATTATAAAATTGCATTCCAGTGGCTTTTCGTAACCCCTATAGAAATTCCAAATGTTTAATGGTATCTATATACGAGTATATAAAAATGAAACCCGTTTCGCGTTGTCACGGCATCACGTGTGAACGGCTGAACCGATTTCGATAATTCTTTTTTTTAAATGTTTGTGGAAGTCCAAGGATGGTTCTTACGGAAAAAATATTAAGAAAATCTCTCAGAAATATTGAAAAGTATACATTTAATTTTGCATATTTTAAAAAACGCGCGTTACGAATGTCATTTTTTTTTTATACGAATGTCAACGTCATTCACAGCCATAGACTATATTAAAAGAGCATCGTTTCAACTATACAAAACAAAGCTACGCTAAGGCGGTACGAAGTTCGCCGGGTCAGCTAGTATAAAAATAAATATACTTACTTTTTAAAACCAACATAAGATTGCAATCTTATCACAAAAATCGTTAATAATGTATAGATACAACGCAAAACATATATCTACATATGTTTGAAGAGAAAATAATTATAGAAATATATATATATATATATATATATATATATATATATATATATATATAATATATATATATATTATATATATATATATATTTCTATAATTATATATATTTCATAGGATAGGGCAGCAAACGAGCAAACGGATCACCTGATGGTAAGCGATAACCGCTGCCCATGGACACACCAGAGGAGTCACAGATGCGTTGCCGGCCTTTTAAATATAGCATGATATGAAATGTAAGAATAAATAATCTTAACATTATGATAAAACTGACTTCCGAACTTCTTTAACGAAAATTCACGATAATTTTAATAAATACTAATATCATTTGTTACTGTATCCCTACATAGGGCGGAGCGACTTCCAGTAATGAAATAATACTAAAAAGGGCTCAACATGCTGTACTTAAAGTTCTCTTTAACCCCCGACGCAAAAAGAGGAGTGTTATAAGTTTGACGTGTCTGTCTGTCTGTCTATCTGTGGTATCATAGCCCCCGAACGAATGAACCGATTTCAATTTAGTTTATTTTTTTTTATATTACAGGTGTTTTACAGGTGTTCTTAGATGTGTTTGATGAAAATCGATTGAGCCGTTTTTAGCAAACCTTTTTAGGTATTCCACGAACCTACTATATAAAGAGACTCCATACAGTGCGAGATCTTAATTTATTAAATCTAAATTCTCATCTATAATCTGTAAATGCACTTTTTTCTGCGAAGGGATATTGATATTTTCCATACACTTTTATAAGTATCGAAATTCTATGCGGTTCTATAATTTATCTAAAAATTAAACCTAAATAATGTATCTAAAGAATACCAAACAGAAAAGAAAGAAACAATTCCTTAATTATTATTTTTAAAACTTGTATATAATTATGTATCTACTCTGGTCTTGTGTACTTACTTAGCTTTCTCGTACAAAATAACTTCCCTTTCTTCGCGACTGCACTTTGATCCGACACCTGGTTTTCGCTAAAAGCTTCTACTTCCAGACATAAAACATGCTTTTTCATAGCTTGAGGTCAACAATAATTACAAGCGTTTTAAATATTTAAAAATATTGTTATTACAAATTATTTCTAAATCTGAATGTTATTGTTATCTACTAAATGTACAATAAGTAATACATTGCATTTAAATGAATTGTGTATGTATTATATAGTAAGTTTGTAATATTTTTTGTGATCTTTGCGCCAAACATCGTTCTTTGTAACTTGCCACTCGGTTGACTGGTACAGAATGCCTTGTTGCATCAAGTCCGCCATTTGTACTTTATTTATATGTATATCGTGACCTATCTTAATTATTATTAACATTTGATTTGATTGATTACAATGTACAATGAATATAATTTACATTTCAACAATATCAATTTGGGTAGCCTCTGAATTTGGGAATCCATTCCATGCATCAATTAAGTAGACATCAGAAGCTTGGTGACTAATAATTTTTTCATATAAAAGTTATGCTTAAAGACAATCAACAGCATGTAAATCCAGCAGGAATCCAGAGGAGCACCCCAAATTTGCTCGGTCGTTTTTTATAAGCCACTGAATTATTAAGAGACCGCAAGTACTCCCTTAAAATACTGTTATGGTTTTTCCCTCTGGATGTGACTTGATTCATTTTATTGTTGTTTTTTATTTCTTTTTTCTTCAACGGTCCCCGCTATTGCTTATTAACGACAAATCAAGTAACAGCTCAGAGTAATTACTTGCGATAAATAAATTAAACTTATGAAAGAAAGAAATACACAATAACAACAACAAAACAATACATAATATTAGGTTATCCGATAAGTTCTTGCCGTTTTTATAAATTAAAAAATTTGCGATCGAAATGAAATTTGGTATAATGTTTTGTGTTATTCGAAAGAGAATTTTTCGCTCTACAAGAAAGTCTATTTGGTTTTTTTGTTTCGATTAGTTTTTGTTAATTTTTAGAGCATTTAAATGGAGTGTCAAGTCGACAAAAACGAGCATTTTCGACACCATCTACTTTTTGCGTTTAACCGAGGTGCCAAAGCCACGGAAGCTGCTAGAGAGATTTGTGCCGTATACGTAAGAGGGTGCCATAGCTGAAAGACTGCTCGATATTGGTTTGCGAAGTTCAAAAGTGTCAATTTCGACCTCAAGGACGCATCTCGTTCCGGGCGACCAAGTGAGTTTGATGGAGAGCGTTTGGATCAACTTCTGCACGAAGACGCGCGTCAAACAACCAGAGAATTGGCAGAGCGTATAGGATCCAATAAATCAACAGTAGCAGAACATCTCCATTCAATGGGAAAGGTTTAAAAACTCGGAGCTTGGGTGCCGAACGTATTGAGCGAAAACAATAAAAATCAACGATCCACCATTGCTGCCAGTTTGCTTGCTCGTCATCTCTCAACTCATGGACATAAGCAAAGATTTCTTTATCGCATCGTCACTGGTGACGAAAAATGGTGTCTCTACGTCAACATGAAGTTGTTATTTTATGTTTAAAAATAAAGTTATAAAAAATTTAAAAAAACGGCAAGAACTTATCGGACAACCTGATAATAACACATACTGCATGATACCAAACTGTGACAAGCTCAGTATAAACAGCAAACATAGCCTGCTGCACTGATATTCTGATTGACACAGTAGTGACATCAGGCACGCGAAACAGCACATAACAAAAATATGAACTTAAACTAAGTAATTATAAAAAATTTGTAGTACAGAAAAAAGAAGAGGAACTAAAAATAAACTAAAATCTTAGGAATACAAAATATGACAAAAACTAATGAACGCTAACAAACATACTACCCAATTTTAATATTTATCTATAAGGACTAGGATTAAATTTCAAATATCTATTATTTTTACAATCGAATATGTAACGGCCTCCATCAACGGATCAAAACTGTCGTCATACGATCGTTAAATTAATTAACGAATACTTATTACTAACTTGGACTTAATTAACGTTACTCGTACTTAGTATCCAATTCGATTACTTTTCACGATCAATGAATATATAACATAGGTAAGTGCACTGTCGGGAGGCTGTCGCCTCCTTCTGCGAGAGCGTCATCTCGAAGAAGGAGGCCGCGGAGAGGGAGCGGGAGGAGGACGTCGAGGCCGCTCCCCTCCGCCGCAGACGGATTGGTAGGCGAAGGCGGGCACACGCAAGCGCGGTGTTGCCCGTCTAATGACCCTACCGGGAGGCCGCGTGCGCGCCTGGCTACGCGCGCACGCCAAGGTGTGGGTCTCTCTGTCTGGGGGACTGTCCAGAGGTTCTCGGACAGTCCCTCCTTTGGCGGTGGCTTGACCATTCTGCTGGTCGAGCCGGTCCCGGGACACATGGCGGTCGAATCGCGAAAGCGCACCCCGCCATGTGCCCTGCATGGGCCCAGAGAACCTGGGGGGTTTTTAGTGGGTAGGCCGGCACTCTGCCGGAGAGCCCCACACACGGCCGCGCCTAGCCAGCGCGGCGTCAAGGTGAATAAGGAGCATTTTCCCCCCTAAAAAAAAAAAAAAAAAAAAAAGGTAAGTGCACTGTCAAATTAAACATAAGTGCGGTTATCACAATACCAGATTAAATAAAAAATATAACGAGATATAATCTAAATCCAGATCCAAATATATGTAAACGTTTGATGACAATTTCATCGCGATCTATAGATGATGTAGTTCGAATAGACGACGCGTTTGCATCACACTAAAGCATCTAAAAATATGATTCCAAAATAAATCCACTCAAACGGCGACGCCATATTTCGTGAAATCTTGCCGCTGGAAGCACTTTAAGTTGGAGGCATCATATATTTAATTCAGGAGCCTCTAAAGCACGTCCTCATAAAAATCCCGCTGTGTGATACTGTGCAGATGAGCCACCCAGGGCCGGATTCGGGTGATAATTTAATTATATTAATGCCTGTTTTATTGCGAATCTCGAGTTTAGTGCCCCGATAATGGCCTGTAATGATTTCTCTGGCAATCTGTGTTCGTATCAAGAAATATTATTAGTAATTTTTACGACAACGGGTGCCGTCGGTTTTTTGATTTGGGTTGCCGTCTACCGATGATTTTGTTAAATAAAACTATTAATAGTTACTGATAAAGTCAAAATATGTTTTAAAAAATCTTCAAAAAGCAAAGTCGATATAAAATCAATATCTCATGACGAGCCCGAAATTTTAGTAAAGAACCTTCGAAAGAGCACTTCAGAATCTTAAATTGGTTTTCGTATAGTCGCAAAAAGCTGTCACAAGTAAGTAGTGTTTAGTATTTCTTTAGAAAATTATTTATTTATTTAAGATGTAAGACACATTAGTTTACTAACTTAGTACAATTGAAATAATACAGCCCGTTCAAAGATAATTAGATATTTTATTTGGTCTACAAATAAAAAAGATAAAAAAATTGTACAAATTTATGGTCCAACGTACAGAATAATGTGTTAATGTGTGCTGCAGCAGCACAAAAGTTCTGCACTCAATAACTAGAATTGTTACTAACACTATTTTATTATATGTAATCAAACTTCTATTCTATTCTATAAATTAGTTTACTTATGCAGTTATTAATACCACTATGTTATCTAACTGACAGTTATAACTGGAATACTAACAGTTGTCTATAGTACATAAGCATGGCTCATGTGAAATTCGTATAAAATTTGCAACCCTCGCCGAAACTAAGGTGTAAATTGCTTGTAGCAAAGGGTGTAAAATGCTGACAATCAGTAATCTGCCTACGTTTAATGCCCTTCAAAATGTCACTTAACAATGTACTGTCTAGGTACCCAAGCAGACAAGTCCGAAGCAGTGTTTCCCTAAAGTTAGCATTTATACGTAATAAACTATGAGCTAATATGCTCCTACATCTAACCAGGATAGACATATGGATATTTTCCCACCAAGTAGGAGGCGGGTCATAAAACTAAACAAATCCTTGCGTCTGACCCTGGATCCCGAAGTCCGGGATCTCCGCGGGATTTACGGTTATCGCTCGCCGGGATGCGTTCAATCACAACCTAGGAACTTAATACTTAACGCGTCTACCGAATCGTTATGCCGTATAGATGTTAGCGTTTCATATTGATTTTATATGTAACTTCGATTTAATGGTTAATACGAGTAGACACAGACATATGAATCTAATTATCCGATAATCTATATTATGATAATCAAACGAATGTATCTGATTTGATAAATAGTCATGATGATGTTAAAGTTTAAGCGATATCATGAGAAATGAAAATTGTTTCAAACATACTAGCTGATGATCGCGACTTCGTCTACGCATGACACTTATCGGTATATTTTGGACGATTCACACAATAGTTTCAAACATACTAGCTGATGCTCGCGACTTCGTCTACGCATGACACTTATCAGTATATTTTGGACAATTCACACAATAGTTTCAAACATACCTGCTGATGCTCGCAACTTCGTCTACGCATGACACATATCGGTATATTTTAGACAATTCACACAATAGTTTCAAACATACTAGCTGATGCTCGCGACTTCGTCTACGCATGACACTTATCGGTATATTTTGGACAATTCACACAATAGTTTCAAACATACTAGCTGATGCTCGCGACTTCGTCTACACATGACACTTGTCGGTATATTTTGGACAATTCACACAATAGTTTCAAACATACTAGCTGATGCTCGCGACTTCGTCTACACATGACACTTATCGGTATATTTTGGACAATTCACACAATAGTTTTAAACATACTAGCTGATGCTCGCGACTTCGTCTACGCATGACACTTATCGGTATATTTTGGACAATTCACACAATAGTTTCAAACATACTAGCTGATGCTCGCGACTTCGTCTACGCATGACACTTATCGGTATATTTTGGACAATTCACACAATAGTTTCAAACATACTAGTTGATGCTCGCGACTTCGTCTACGTATGACACTTATCGGTATATTTTGGACAATTCACACAATAGTTTCAAACATACTAGCTGATGCTCGCGAGTTCGTCTACGCATGACACTAATCGGTATATTTTGGACAATTCACACAATAGTTTCAAACATACTAGTTGATGCTCGCGACTTCGTCTACGTATGGCACTTATCGGTATATTTTGGACAATTCACACAATAGTTTCAAACATACTAGCTGATGCTCGCGACTTCGTCTACGCATGACACTTATCGGTATATTTTAGACAATTCACACAATAGTTTCAAACATACTAGCTGATGCTCGCGACTTCGTCTACGCATGACACTTATCGGTATATTTTGGACAATTCACACAATAGTTTCAAACATACTAGCTGACGCTCGCGACTTCGTCTACGCATGACACTTATCGGTATATTTTGGACAATTCACACAATAGTTTCAAACATACTAGCTGATGCTCGCGACTTCGTCTACGCATGACACTTATCGGTATATTTTGGACAATTCACACAATAGTTTCAAACATACTAGCTGATGCTCGCGAATTCGTCTACGCATGACACTTATCGGTATATTTTGGACAATTCACATAATAGTTTTATAAATTGTAGTCTACGAGTATGTGTTATTCTGATGTATAAGATATGTATATTGTAGCAAAGTTTTATTAAAATCCATCCAGTAGTTTTTATGTGAAAGAGTAACAAACATCCATACTTACAAACTTTTGCGTTTTTAATATTAGTAGGTACGGATATATTGAAAATCTATCAATCAATCCCAACTAATATTATAAATGCGAAAGTACCTCTGTCTGTCTGTCTGTTACGCTTTCCCGCTTAAACCTCATACCGATTTTGATGAAATTTGGACAATCTTTAGATCCTGAGACAGAAGATAGACTACTTTTTATTTCGAAAAAAAGGGATGAAGGGGTTGAAATAGAGGTTGAAAGTCTGTATGGGATTTCTTAATTTTAAAAGATAAAACCATGAAACTTTATAGTTAAGCACTTGATAAGAAATCATTAAACATTTGTTCTAGAATTTTTGAAATTTCGACCAGCTTGGGGGTGAAATAAGGGTTGAAAGTTAGTATGCAAGTTCGTCGAATATCACGTCATAAGAAACAAAAAATCGTTTGTTCTAGCATTTTGAAATTTTTACCAGTGTGGGGGTGAAATAGGGGTTGAATTGAAGATAAGACCATGAATCTTGGTACCTTAGACATAAGGGACCAGGATTGACAAAAACTAACTTCACGCGGGCGAAGCCGCGGGCGGAAGCTTGTATATTATAAAGCTGAAGAGGTTTGTTTGTTTGGTTGAACTGGCTTATATCAGAAACTACTGGTTCGATTGGATTTTACTTGTATTGGACAGTCCATTTATCGAAGAAGGTTATAGGTTATCTAACATCACTCTACGATATCTATAGGTAAGTAAAGCATCAACGAAAAAAGTTGCAAAAACTGAAAACATATATATATATATTTGGGAGCTTTCGTTACATTCGTTGTATGGTTCAAGTTGCGTAAAAACTATGTATGGTGGAATTGTTCCTCTTTGAAAGTTCTACAAAAACTAGAGTTTTTTTTTATTTATGACAATCAAATATTTCGGCGATTAAATAATTAAAGTTAATGCTAAACATAATAATTACTTATCCTAAAGATAAATAATTAAACATTAGCTAAGAAAACGTTTAAGGGCATTGTTAGAATAATAACCTATTAGAACTTTAAATTGAAACTGAACAACCAATAATAACACTAGAAGATGTTTTAATATCTAAGACTAAATTATGAAATAATTTTTTACTTTTGTTATGATTATGTATTTAATTAGTGAGTTTACAGTTAATTTTTAACACAATAATGAATATTTCACAATCAAAAGAATTCTAATCGATAGATTAATTTTAGTATTTGTATATTTTTTTTAATACAGGAAATAAATTCTGAAATTATTATTGACGCAGTTGTTTAATAATTATCCCGTTCAAGTTAAGAAGCGAAGCGTAATGAAGTGTTATCTATAAAAGTTAGTGCCAGTAAAAATCTGTGAAGTTCTCGCGAACGTATAGTTTATCATCCATAACCCGCTAAGTACGCAATAGAACCAAACGACGGAGTAAACTCGCTGGCAAGCTATAAGGAACATTGTGATACGTCTAAATAACATTCGTGTTGCTAAAATGTTAGGCAATTACTATCTATATCATTAATAGATTAGATGGAATAAGTTAAGTAATTATGAACGTGTTCTACTTACAATTTTATTAATCAAAATAAAACATGAAAGTACGTAAATTGATTTAATAAGACCTGAATCCTGATCTGAATTTTATATTCTTTATAAATAGTTACAGTAATATTATGTCAATATTATTGTTTTGTTACTTTCTCACCTACCAGCTGGTTCCCGAGACTTCGTCTGTATTTCGAATAGCTATATCTTTATAAATGATTGCCTATGTATTATTCTGATGTAAGTATATAAAAGCCCGTCCTTCTTTGTTTCACCTCTTCTATAACATAAAAATAGGTTTTTTATGTTATGAAAACCATCACAACTTTAGAAATTTTATAAGGAAATATGGGAATAAATATTTTGCTTACGTTTAATTTAACTTAAGTGTAAAAAAAAGCAGGTTCCACCGAGATTTGAACTCGGATCGCTGGATTCAAAGTCCAGAGTGCTCACCATTACACCATGGAACCGATGATATTATTGAATAATTCATAGCTCGCGCTCTAAAGCGTCAACACACCTGTACAAACAAACAGACAGAACTCATATCTAGTTTACTAGCCCGCCATTTCATCTGCGCAGGATATATTAACGTGGCGTATATCTTTATAAATTGTAACCAATTTATTCTTGTATCTATAATAACTATGATATTGTAAGGTTTCATTTAAATCCATTCAGTAGCTTTTACGCAAAACAGTAAAAAACATCCATCCATAAAAACGCGTTTTTAATATTAGTAGGTATACAGTGGGAATGGATTATGTGCTTAAGATATAAAATGGCGAAACAAAGAAAATTAAATATTCTCCGTTTTCAAACGACTCCATAATGTCTGTTTTATATACTTGAAATATAACTATTCGACTCAGCCAATACAAATTTAACACCAACCCTATAAATCAATCTGCAAAGTTTCAGCAAAGATCAATAATATACAGACGATCGCCTTTCAATTCATTCAGTTTCCTCACGACGCCCCTCCGAAACAATTAAGTGGCGCCCCCACACCTCTCCCCCCGGTAATATAGAAGCGTAATTACGCCGTTAAAGGACGGGATGCGAAGATTTCACGCGGTTCTGAGGACTCAGTGTAAGGGATTGTAATTTCTTGTAATCGCTAAAGTTCTGCTCATTCGCAAACTTGTTTTGCGAAGTGTTTGAAAGCGTTTGAAGGAATTTATATAAAGCGCTGAAAATATCTTGAATTTTTTTTTCTATATTGTAATGAGTTGGGAGTATATTTTGTAAAAATCAAATCTATATCTAAATATATAATACCTATAAAGTATTTTTAATCCTCATATAGTACTGATAACTTAGCTATGGAATCAAAATATTAAAAATTACTTTATTTTTAGTGACGTTGCAATAAGTATAGATAGATTTGAAATTAAAAGAACAATTTTTAAGGTAGTAAACACGTAAGTTTAACATAGGTTTATACTTAAAACAAGGTCTATATTTCATGGAACTTTCCTATTTATAAAGACTCAATGTATTTAACGTAAGAAGATAGTTCATGAATCGGCTATCTTCTTAAGACTTCTTATTTATTGATGTTCCTCCAGACTCGGTTGGGTTAGACCCCCCCGAACATCTACGACTTATACTTATTCACCCCGCGTGCCCGCTAGACGCAAAAGGAGGCCGTCGAACGCAAACATCACAATTTGCCAAAGGAACATCTTTCTCAGCGCAGTAAAAATCTGTAGTCTGAAGTATCGCGAAGATGGAGAGACGGCTAACGAGCGGGCCTCGCGGCGAACGCTCTGATTTCCAATTCAAAGGAAAATTGCGATCCATAAAGTGGTAGGGGGAGGGGGGCTGGGGCTGCCCCCCCACCGTTGCTACGCGACGTAGGGAGGAGCCGCCGCAATCACGGCCCAATAGCACGACGGATATAAATTGCTCTCGCGACAAGCGATGGCGCGGGAGCGGGAGGGATGCGCGCCTCTCCCTCTCTGTAATGAAGTCGCCACTCGCCGGCCCCTTGATTGACGGACTGCGCGGCCCTTTTCGGAGCTGTACCTAAGTTGCGCCGATAGCGTGCCGTGATTTGTGAAGGTAATTACCTACCGGAATGCGCGGACGCTTACATTGGCCGCGGTATTGTCGCCCGCCGTCGGATATCCTTTACCGCACTTAGATTCTTGAACAGCGAAGGTAAAACTCTTCTCTGAGACTTATTCGTTCAAGCACATTTGCAAGTGGGAGAGATCACATAATTTTAAGTAGAAAATACTTCTAGTGGTTACGTGTGTTACCTAACTGTGTATTATCTTAGTCAAGTAAAATAATACAACTTTTATTCATTGTTGAAAATTATACTTATCTTCACATTTATCATTAATATACATTTGTCTACATATTTATGTATTGTATATATGATAAATTACTAATTGTATTTCTTTTTTGTTTGTGAAAAACATCCATGAGAATCATCAAAGTAATCTGATAATATACCTACGTTATTATATTCTACATTTAATACGAATAAGCGATCACTCACTCTCAAAGGTAGAGTATAAAGCAAAACTAAGGCCGTTGTCAGCTAGCCTATAAATTTTTGTAGGCAGCGGACGCGGCCGGCCGCGCGCCGAATGCGTAATGGGGCTGGACCTCGCAGAGATTACGCCAACGTGTATTAATACGAGCACGTGGTCCGATTAGGATTCAGGGTTGCCAACGTTAGGAGAAACACTAACATTACTGTTGAACCTGTGAAACAAGTGAGACTAAAAATCTATCAAAAGTATTTTTAAAGAGGACCGTATCTAGAGATTACTGTATACTGGGCGACCACACTTCTAAGTAATAAAAATGTGGTCACTCAGGGTATTTAGTCTTATCAGCATTAAATATTTTCATAAATGTTAATTCAATTATTACTCATAGATTAGGTACTATCAATAACCACAGTAGATTGGTTCTATTTGTTACTTTTCATATTTTTTAACTTAGGTATTTGTAGAAAGAAATCAACTCAAAGTTCGCACAACACTAAGTATCTGAGGTATATAAACTATTATGACAATCTATAAACAGTATAAAAAATATTTTTATATTTTCTAATCGTGACAACCTTAAGCGTTCATATTGGCAGCGCTGCTCTGTCGAGTCATCACGTCGCGGACGAGCGGATCAATATACCGACGAGTCGCAAATTATACTTATAGGTAAAAAAGAACACTTACAAATATCATTAGGCGCCGTTTAATTTGATATGTGCATATCAAGGGTTGTCAACGACAGTCTTTTTGCCAGTTAATAAGAGAAACAAAATATTTACTTACAGCTGGATAAAGTAACAATATCTTATATATAAAAATGAATCGCAAAATGTGTTGGTAAGCGCATAACTCAACAACGCCTGGACCAATTTGGCTAATTCTTTTTTAAAATGATCGTTGAAGTTCAAGGATGGTTTTACGGTGAGAAAAAATCGAATAATTATCGGATAAACCCTATAACAACTCTTTTTCCCATACAAACGTTTTCTAACTAAACGTACAATCAAATTGAGCTTTATGGTTATTGTATTAAGTTCATATTGCAAGCACTCACTGTTGTCTAAGCATCCTGTGTTCCTAACATCAAAGAGTCTGCGCTTTATTAACACTATATAGAGTTGAATATCACAAAGCACTACAATGAAAATCAAACTGATTTTTGTTAATTGATTCACACAATTAACTATAAAGCGATTGTTTACTTTTAAGTGCTTATATATGTTTTATTTAATTATTATTTATTCACAACGCCCTACCACCAGGGTGACGGTTCTGTACAGGAGAATTTTTTGCCCTGACTATAAAATAAGTAGGAACAAAACTTTGTAAAACTGCCAAAGATTTGTAAAACTGCTACTTTACAAATCTTTCTGTCGGGTCCGCTAGTTGCTAATAAAATCGTTAAAGTGCGAGTTTTTTTATGAAACTACAAATCACGGTTTTTCTCTTGTGCCGTATTCATGATTCTAACTCAACGGCAACGGCCTTCTATAGGTACTCTGTTTATGCCTTATAAGGCATAAACAGAGTACCTATAGAAGGCCGTATTTCTAAATTAGAAGTTTTGTATATTTGATATTAATTTTAACTTGATATCTCCACTAAGAAAAATAATGTTAATAAAGAAACGGAAAACAAAGTGATCCCATAAGGGTAACGTTTCTTTTTTGGTACGGAGTACCTACGAGACCCAAAAAGAAAGATGTGTTTAAATTTTAGAGAAACATAATACAACTTGACATAGTCCTCCTTATATTGTAAAAAATACAATAATTATTTGGAAATAGCTCTTCATAAAATATGTAAGCGTCAATTCAGTTCATTAAAAACTTATTGATTCTTGTATGGCTTAAGTTATATCTAAATAATACTTAGGTATTATGCATCACACGAAGTCTACGTAACGAAAGAAGAAAGTAACAACATTCTGTGCATTTAGAAAAACAAATTACATTCGTAGCACAAATAGCACAGTACCTACCCCGCCAGGGGGTTCGTACCTACATCCATTTATGGTGTTTTGAACTCAATCAATTAAGCTGATCCAACCCGAGTTAGTACTCAATGCAAATAAACTTTCGTGTCTCTTCTGTATATGCATAATCTTTGCCAATCAAGGATGCCTCATATAGAAATTTTAACTGCAGTTACAAGCTAACAGATTATTTTTTTTATATTATCTTATACATAATCAGAAAATGTGTTGGTAAGCGCATAACTCAATAAAACCTAGACCAATTTTGTCCATTTCTTATTTTAAAATGTTTGTTGAAGTTCAAGGATGGTTTTTACGGCGAGAAAAAATGGAATAATTATCGGAAAAACCCTAAAAACAGTCTTTTTTTCGTACAAACGTTTTCTAACTAAAACGTAGTCAATTTGAGCTTTATTGTTATTGTATAAAGTTCATATTGCCTAACATCAATGAGTCAATTTGCGCTTTATTAACGCTATATAAAGTTGATATTCAATCATATCTATCAAAACAATATGCATGTGTGCGTTGGAGCATAGAATACATCATTGGAGGATTTAATGTCATGTTCCAAAATGTAATAGTTCATTTGGACCTTTTTTGCAATTTGGGTCCGCTAGTATAAAATAATTATTATTTGCCATCAGGTGAGAAGCCGCACAAGTGTCAAGTGTGTGGCAAGGCCTTCAGCCAGAGCTCGAACTTGATCACCCATTCGAGGAAGCACACAGGCTTTAAACCGTTCGCCTGTGAACTCTGCGGGCGCGCGTTCCAACGGAAGGTGGATCTGAGGCGGCACCGGGAGACGCAGCACGCTGACCTCCGCGCGCCGCAAGCGCATATGCAGCCACCGCATACTGACGTACACTCCATGCACGCCCCCGAGATGCACGGCGTTGCTGATCATAGAATAGGTGAGTACTTAGATCAGCCTGTTAGTCAAACTATCAGCTTAGGAGTTTAAACGCATTCATTTTCTTTTAAATTATACACACATTGTTCTGTTCAGTTTCTGAAATTAAAACACACGCTTCTTGAATGATGTTGAATAGTAATCTACTAATATCTGTCGGATTACATTACAATGGTACCGTATAGTGACCTATTATATAAAAAAATCAATGTAGATACAATGTTTGTATGTTAATTTAATTCTAAGACGTAAATAGCTATGCCTTAAATACATTTTTGAAAGACAAAAGAAATCACGAATCACAATTAAAAGTTTCATTGGGACCATATATTGTTGCAGTTGCCAAGCTAATCTCAACCTTATCATTAATTTTGTGATCTCTCATTGACAGACCTCCGGCCCCCGCATGAGTTGCGACCGCATCCCGACTTCAGGGGGCACATGAGCAGTGGCGTGCCGCCCCTGCAGCCGTTGCCTTCCTGAACGTCGACGGCCTTCGCGCCTGCCCCCTGGCGCTGAGGCGACTTTAACCTAACAAAATGTGAGGTTCTAATAGACTTTGAATGTTTTGGTACCGTGTCATGATGTATACTTTGTTGGATGTAATAGGAAACTATCTCAACGGGACTTTTTAATTTTATTAGGTCGAAGTTATTATTATTTTTAATAAAATTAATAAGTAATGTTACCTATCTACTTTACGCTAAACTTGAAAACACTTGTTCAAATGTAAACTGTTCGTAGCAGTAAACTTTTGTATAAAATAGCTGCTTTTTTTCCACCATTGCTGAGCAGTGGCATTGTGCCACTGCTCAGCAAGCAGCTATAGTCTGATGCACAGAAATACGTGCTCAAAAATCATTACAATCATGTTTGGACTTTTTGTAATAATTCTATAATTAAAATAATATTTTTATAGAATTTATTTCATACCAGCTAGTGCTCGCGACTTCGTCTGCGCAGGGCACTTATCACCATATTTTGGATAATTCACACAATATCTTACTAAATTGTTACCTATGTGTTATTCAATAGGCTATATTATTGTAAATGTTAATTACGTGAAAAAGTAACAAAAATCCATCCATATTTATAGTACCTTGAAACGTTAGGTACTAGATACCATTTGTATTGTTTTAAAATGGATTATTGTAGTATCTATAACGTTGGTTATTTTTACTGAAAAATTGTTATTATAATGACACGGTACTTTAATAATCTATAGAAACATAAAATATAGAGATATTAGTATGTATAACTGCAATACACAATGTAAATATGACAGCGCTAAACCAAAGAATATTTAGGTAGAGGTGTTACAGACGCGTCATTCCTTTCACATTGTAATATTCGTCTATCATTTTAATTTGGTTGTAACTTGAAAAAATATGTAACAGTTTTAGTTTGTAATTTTAATTATTTTAAGGTTTTCATTTAAGAGATACTAAATTAAGCAAACATTGCTTTATTTAAGTAGATCTAAAATAAAAATAAAAAATATCATTCCAAAGATATCTCAAAAATGTATAACTAAAGCTTGTTTTGTGACATTTTGATCTCAATGTAAATTATGCAAAGGCTGTCTGAAGAATAATCGCGAGGTGATTAAATGAGTAATTAATTAAATTGTTTAAATGAGAAGTAACACGAATTAGTTTTAGGCTATTACCGGCATCATTCGCAGAATAAATACCTACATTTAAGATTTCAGCTATACGCCATTATGTGATCACACGTATTCCGTTCTTTGAATCTCTTCTGAGACATATAGTGACATTATTATTTTTAGTTTGTAAGGCTCAGTGACTTTTGTAAATTGGCAAGTAAAATTTGTTGCATAGCCGTTATGTAACTTGTTTACTGGACTGTGTCAATCATTCCTTCGCTTACGTTATTGATCAATTAAAACATCAATCATTCCAAATATCTGCAAGCCATACCACCGATACAAAGTTTTGGGGTACATTTGCCAAATATTTTATTTAGATATACACTATATATAGATTTGTATGTAATACTCCTTCAGTTATCTTTCTAACTACAATTTGCTCGTTCAATTTTGTCTAGAAAATAGTGTTCAGATGACACAAAATTGTAAAAAGATTTTTGAAATTAAAAATAATATTAATTCAATATGTATATCCGTGTAATATATTACTATCCAAGATTTCTTCTACAGTTTGCTATCGCACTTCCATCTAGAAATGTAAGTTTAGGTACTTTTTATTTGTACTAATAAATGTAATGAATGTAATCCATGCAAAATATATAGTACCTAATGAATATATTTTTTATTTAAAATGTTTCTTTATCAAATATATTTAAAGATACTGTATAAAATGCCTTGGACATCAGTAAAGTATAGTAACACCATGGTCATAATGGTGCTGTTTGTACATTCTGTAATTCTTTATTATATTCTTTAAATACAAATAAAAAATAATTAAGTATTTACCAATGAAAACTTTCCATTTTATTATATATATTCTATATATACACAGTTGCATTTTAACTGCTTTATTATTCTTAGTGAGAGAGATAGAGCGCATGAAAGACTATCGTTTTGTAAAGATAAATTTTAAAGAAATATAATTAATTATTCTTATAAAATTAAAATCGATCATTCCTCAATAAAAAAGAAAACAAAAAAAACGTCAGTAATTAACGTTCGCCGATAGTCGAATGCATACGTGTCCTTATCGTCACTTAGGTGGCACTCGCGTCACCAGTTTGGTCTTGCGTCCTTAATTGTTGAATTATGCGTCTATAATCATTGTGTTTTACAACATTTCCCACTGCGGAAAATGTTTTCACAACTTGTGATGTTAAAACAACAAAAATTTCATCAGTAAATGAAGTTTTTAATGATGTCTTATTTCTCAAATGTCATTGAATCTAAGCATTAAAGTAGCACTATAGTTACCGTATTTTATCCCTACACATTACCTTTGCATACTGAGAGGTTTGCACTACCTAAAGCCGGCACTACCTAAAGCCGGGTTCTACGTGTTCATGTTGAAATAACGAACGTTTACTGCCTAATTGAGTTTGCACTTTACTATCTGTACGCAGGCGTGAGTTGTCTTTTTATGGGCAGTAATAGGAACATATAAATAGTTTAGGGGGTACTCACCATTTCTAATATGTTATAATTTAGTTGTCTATTGATAGATAGTATATATCTGTAAACGCAATGAATGTGGCCTCATAAAACTTTGTCGATACATGATGAAACTCCGTGTTTTTTATCTTCACATCTACAGATAATATTTCATGATAGGATAATAATTTTTTCACAGATATAAAATAAAATACGTCGAAATGCAATTGTCTATATTCAAAACGTTTACATAACAATAACTTTAAAAAGTTTAAGGATATTTGTAATTTATAGTGAAACTTGGAGATTTTATTTAGCAATGTTCTGTAGCAATGTATACACTTCTAATTTAAGCTATTACTTTTGAAATTACGCCAAAGTGATATGTTTGTTAATTTATATACTTGTTGTTATGTAAAATATTATCAGAAATATATTTATAGGTAGGTACGTGGTAATTTAAAAATATTAATAGATTAATATGTGTAAAAATATTTTATGAATTTATCACGATTTATCTTGGCGTACTTCAAATAATTTTCTATGCGTTAATTGGTGTAAATATTGTAAAAAAATGTCAACAGACTTTTCCAAAGACGAAATGTGCAATCCTCTGTCTATTAAATTACTTAATAAGAGTTATGTCATTAATATTCGTAAGACACAATGTCACTTCAATAAATGACGATGTATTAAACTAAATAGTTTTATTTGAGTCCTCTGTTCATTCTGTGTTTTGACGTACTTACAGTTATTTCGAATCAAATTAACAATATAACTACATTTTTATTAGCTTATTTCTTCAGTCTTCATATTTACTGTTGGGAACAAAGTAAGCTTAAAAGATTTAGGTAATATAACTTTTCCCGAGGGAGACTACACCAGGGTACTCTAAGTAGAGTATACACAAGTACACAAGTGTGTACTTTCATCTTATCCATTTCTACCAGCAAGCAGCAGTGTTCGTTTTTGCTTAACTGACATCTTATAACACAAGTTAGCAACATATGCGGCTTTAAGAAAAAAATCATTTTTAAAATATAATTTATACAATCACTTTTTCACGCAAAGATGCTACGCCATTGATTCATAAGACTGCGGCAGGATACCTTGTACTGGAAATAACCAGCAAGTATTTTTTCATCCTGTATACAGTCGCCAATAAAAAGCTGGCCTTAGATAAATAGTCTGAACCCAACTTCTGTTACAAGTTCATTCACATTATATCTATAAAAAACTATAATTATTATTTTGCATTCTTTATCTATTTTTCACCTTGGTAAGAAGCATCCTCGAGTATTGTAGTCCCGTATGGTCACCTTTTTACGGAGTTCATGTTGACAGAATCGAAGGTGTACAAAAGCGATGTTTGAGATACATTTCCCATAAATTAAATTTCGGCCGAAGCCTAAACTCTCATAGTGAAAGGTTGGCAAAGTTTGGTGTTGTAACCTTGCAGGACCGACGCAAAAGATACGACCTTTTATGTCTTCATAAAATCTTGCACTCGTATATTGATGCACCAGTTCTGCTCTCCTCAATATCTATTAGAGTATTAACTCTATATAGATCTAGCCGACCTAACACTTGTCAGATTTACACTAATAACACTTCCTATTATAATCCGATAGGTAGGATGGCGAGAGCCTACAATGAGTTGGCAAGGAACAACAATGACATTGATATTTTTGATAATAACTTTATCTCATTTAAAAGAAGCATTTCAGATGTACTCAGGGCTGGATCCCAGGATTTGTAGCTGTCACGGGTTTTATACTTTTATACTTTTTATTATTATATTTTTTTTTTGTATATTATCTATTTATGACTGTTTCATGAGATCATGCTGTGTACACTTTGATTGGATGGCAGTCTAGTCATTCTGTTTTGTGATGTATATATATTGTTGTTAGGATTGTCATCTGTTTGTGTACCTTTTCTTACATAACTCGAAACATTTGGCAACGTAACTATTTAATTAAAATTAAACCCAAGCATTGTTATCATAAAAGTAAACTTTAACAGTAGAATAATACGGTTGATTCCCTGCTGACATAAAGAGTGAACTGAAGATATAAGCTAGAGAAACAAATTCTCGCACTGTCCAAAGTCTGGTATTCTGTAAAGCATCTATACTGTCACTGAGAATAGGAAATAAGGCCCACTTACTGGCTAGTATAGGCATTTAAAGACAGCTCAAGGCCACCCAAAAGACAATCGATAGCGCTAAGAGTTACTGTGTGTGAGTCAATCAGAAATGATGGAATCCGCAAAAGAACCCGAATAACTGACGTAGCCGGAAGAAATACGAAAATTAAATAGCAGTGCGCAGGGCACATTCTCGTAGAATTGATGGTCAGGTCATAGATGGATGGAAAGGTTCTTGAGTGGAAGGCATGTGCCGGGAAAACACTGGAATGCTTCAAGAAGAACCTTTGGATTATGTTTCTAAAAATATTTTTAATGATTTGAAATTCCCAAAAAAATCCAAATGGCTTTGAATACGGATGACACGTTCGTTAAAATATACAATTGAAAATGTATAACCATAGTAAGTTTGCAAATTTAACATGTGATTCATCAAAAAAATTGTAATTTTTGATGTAAAATTTTTTGCCGTGAGAGAGCTATGCTTCGGCACGAATTAGGCCGGCTTGACCGGAGTGATACCACGGCCTCACAGAAAACCGGCGTAAAATAGCGCTTGCGCTGTGTTTCGCCGAGTGAGTGAGGGTACCCGAGGCCCAATCCCCCTTCCCCCCTTTTTCCCTTTTAAAAGGCCGGCAACGCATCTGTGACTCCTCTGATGTTGCGGATGTCCATGGGCAACGGTAATCGCTTACCATCAGGTGATCCGTTTGCTCGTTTGCTACTCTATCCTATAAAAAAAAGCAAAATTTTCAACATTCACGTGAGAACAGGAAATATACGTAAACAAATCCGTGGGCTTACTTGCTTATATCGAAATCTATTTAGCCTCATTCAAGTTGAGCTTATACAAAATTATATAAAAAGTTACTATTAATTAGTTTAATAAATAGTATTATCTACATCTAGTATAATCGTAATAGTAGTATTTGCATCTATATAAGAAAACAAAATAAAGCAATAAAAATTATAGGCCATTGGCGAACATTTGATGAGTTGTGACACAGATTTTATTTAATGAAATACAATAAGTACTATTTTAGTTAATTGTTTCGAAATATTAAAAGTAATGACATCTAATAAAAAGAAGTAACGATTATGAACCATGGTCTGAAATAAACTATTTCATTTAATTCAACTTATTAAAGTTATGTTAATATACTTAGTACCTAAACTAATTTCTGTCATTTTTATAAACAAAAATGAAACCGCAGCCTACGTAATTCTACACCCTCAAAAATGAGAGAGAGAGAGAGCAGGATGCTTTGCATTCACTTAAAATCTAAGAAACGTAAATGACTTCTGATCCCTCAAGGTTTCGATTACCAAAAGCTCTTCGCAATTGGTAAGTTGACACGGAAAGCTCGCGAAAATCAACATTATGGTAATGTGCCCAAAATGAATAGACGCTCTTAACTCGATTCGTCCATTAGCTGCTAAGAGTTGGTACCGCTTTAAGACGTTATAGGTTTCCGGTTACTTTATAGGTAGGCGGTTACATTATGTATAAATACAGAAAGCCAAATCCGAAAGCTTTTGGGAGCTTCGAACTACCTCAGTGGTGATAGTGCATACCTATAAATTACTATTCCCAGAAGACTTAAATAAATTTTAGAATGTTATAATATACTAGCTTTTGCCCGCGACTTCGTTCGCGTGGACTTCAGGTTCGTCCCGTCTAGTCTAGTAATAAGTAAGAAATACGGTAACTAAGCACTGCAGAGCCCTAATCATAGGCCTATAGGTAGCTACTGCAGTATGCTCCTATAATAAGCCATTATTTTTCGTACAAAGTAAAGGATAAAAAATGGTTATTGTGGGTTATTCCTAAGAGATAAACATATACCATCACGGACTTTTTTGTAGACCTTTTTAAGTTGTACAATACTGTAGTAAATTGTTTTGATCTATCTTGTAGGATTCAGTCAGCGTTTGCAATGTAAGCGCAAAAAATGTGTTTTTTTTTTTACGACCTCACATTAGAAACCTCAAAAATTGTAGCCTATGTGTTATTCTGATGTATAAGCTATATTGTGGTAAAGTTTCATTCAAATCCATTCAGTAGTTTTTACGTGAAAGAGTAACAAACATCCATACATCCATACTTACAAACTTTCGCCTTTATAATAGTAGTAGGATTAAAAATTTCATCCTGATGCAGATTTCATTAACATCACTTCACAAACAGCACATTAATGGATGACAGGTTTGGCGTAGCCTCTATGTGATAGCAGTCGATTGATTAGCTATCACATAGAGGGTCACAATTTCAATTCCCGCATGGGATAAATATTTTGTATGACCTGCAGAAATTTCTTCTAGTTTGGGTGTATGACATACCCACATAGAACAAAATACAAACTCGGGTCGACATTTGTTGACAAAAACAACAATATGTTGTCTGCTCAGTTTATCTTTGTCAATAAGTTTATTGAAACAAGTGCGTTTCGAATTAACTGTTAACTGCATACAATAACTGTTATTTATACTTATACCCATCGGTTCCATGGTGTAATGGTGAGCACTCTGGACTTTGAATCCAGCGATCCGAGTTCAAATCTCGGTGGAACCTGACTTTTTGCCAGAGACTTAATTTGAGATTTTCTTTCGAAATTAAAATATTGTGTTATCAATTGAACTGTGCGAATGGTTTAGAATTAGAAGCACAAAGACTTAATTGTGTAGATTTGTTTACTCTATACTAGCTGTGTCTCGCGGTTTTACCCGCGGACGATTTGCATTGTTTATATATTTCTATAGTAATCTAAATATAGCCTACTAGCTTTCTGCCCGCGGCTTCGCCCGCGTGGATTTCGGGATTGGGTGTATAGAGGGTTAAGGGTCATAGCTTTTGCCCACGGCTACATATACGCGGAAGTCGGTTTATGGTGCGAAGATTTTATCGCGCTTCCCGTGGGACTATCCGTTTTTCCGAGATAAAAAATGCCGCAAAACTCCTCAAGAATCACTCTATCTATTGATGAAAACCGCATAAAAATCTGTGCAGTAGTTTTTGAGCGAAGCCTTTATTGCGCATCCCGTGGGATCTGTCGATTTTTCCGGGATAAAAAGTAGCCTATGTTACTCGGGGAGAATGTAGCTTTCCAAAGGTGAAAGAATTTTTGAAATCGGTCCAGTAGTTTAAGCGTGAAGAGGTAACAAACAAACAAACAAACACACTTTCGCATTTATAATATTAGTTGGGATTGGGATGTTACTCAAGATAATGTAACTTTCTAATGAAAAATAAATTATTAAAATCGGTCCAGTACTTTTAGAGTTTATTCGTTACATACAAAAATACAAATCTTTCCTCTTTATAATATTACATACATACATACATACACTCACTCACGCCTTTTTCCCACGGGGGTAGGCAGAGATTACGTCTTTCCACTTGCTACGGTCTTTACATATCTCTTTCGCTTCATCTACTTTCATAACATTCCTCATACATGCTCGACGATTCCGGGTACTTCTGACCTGGCCTTTTTTGAGGACACTTTCGATTTGTTCGAAATATGTTCGCCTAGGTCTTCCTCGTCCCGTATCTAATAATATATCTTTATAATATTAGTGTATATATAACAAGAGTACTCTTTTAACTGAGAAATATTGTGGAAGAAACAGTGTATCTGCGTTTATAACTTACTAGCTTTCTGCCCGCGGCTTCACCCGCGTGGATTTCGGGATTGGGTGTATAGAGGGTTAAGGGTCATAGCTTTTGCCCACGGCTACATATACGCGGAAGTCGGTTTATGGTGCGAAGATTTTATCGCGCTTCCCGTGGGACTATCCGTTTTTCCGAGATAAAAAATGCCGCAAAACTCCTCAAGAATCACTCTATCTATTGATGAAAACCGCATAAAAATCTGTGCAGTAGTTTTTGAGCGAAGCCTTTATTGCGCATCCCGTGGGATCTGTCGATTTTTCCGGGATAAAAAGTAGCCTATGTTACTCGGGGAGAATGTAGCTTTCCAAAGGTGAAAGAATTTTTGAAATCGGTCCTGTAGTTTAAGCGTGAAGAGGTAACAAACAAACAAACAAACAAACAAATAAACAAACAAACACACTTTCGCATTTATAATATTAGTTGGGACTAGCTTTCTGCCGCGGCTTCACCCGCGTGGATTTCGGGATTGGGTGTATAGAGGGTTAAGGGTCATAGCTTTTGCCCACGGCTACATATACGCGGAAGTCGGTTTATGGTGCGAAGATTTTATCGCGCTTCCCGTGGGACTATCCGTTTTTCCGAGATAAAAAATGCCGCAAAACTCCTCAAGAATCACTCTATCTATTGATGAAAACCGCATAAAAATCTGTGCAGTAGTTTTTGAGCGAAGCCTTTATTGCGCATCCCGTGGGATCTGTCGATTTTTCCGGGATAAAAAGTAGCCTATGTTACTCGGGGAGAATGTAGCTTTCCAAAGGTGAAAGAATTTTTGAAATCGGTCCAGTAGTTTAAGCGTGAAGAGGTAACAAACAAACAAACAAACAAACAAATAAACAAACAAACAAACAAACACACTTTCGCATTTATAATATTAGTTGGGATTAGTTGGGATAACTTATAAGGCTACAGCGAAATGTTATCGCGGATCACTGAAAGACGCTCCATAATAAATACACAGCAAACGTGACCTCATATTTTGATCAAATCGCTTTATTTATATGAGCGTATAAACAAAATGGCCGATAAATTTCTATGTTTATAGGTCTTGTTACGAATTATAATAAACAATCGAAATATTAAATTTATATAAAACATCCTTCCTAATATCTGTCCATGGGCATTTCATTAAATCGGGTTATCGAGGTGGAGGATGATATAATAGGCTATATTTACTAAAAAGATGCAATGAAATAAATATGCCACATGCAATAATAGCTAAGATACCTATGGAATAGCCGTGAAATTGCTTTGGTATTAATAACTTTTATAAGACATATGGTACCTTTTTTGTTACGCTGAGGAATTACATAGAGCCGTTGGTTCTCCTCCCCAAAAGAGGAAGGGAAGGCCTACCCACTAAAAACCTCAGCGATCCCCCCCACTCTGCCTGGGCGTTTTTTGTTTTTTTAATTAACTACAAAGTTGGAAATGCGGCTATTTAATGGTTAAATTTTAAGTTAAGGTTAGGATTTTTTGTGCAAATATTTCTTATAAATTCTGATGCCTGCTGAAATTGACCTACTCGTAGCCTTTGTACATAACTCATAAATCAGGAATTAACCGGTAGTGCAAGCTAGATGGCACAATACGCTTCAAGAACGGTGTCACGCTTTTAATATTGTTTTAACCTATCTCTAAGCGGTTATGGTAAGGCCTCTGATGCACGCCGTGTCATGGCGTTCTATTCTGCTCATACTTATGTTTTGTCATGTATTCTTTCTATATTTAATGTTGAATGTGTTTATTTTATTCGAATTGTGTTTGAAAATTAACAGAACTTTTTGGATTGATTTATTCAATAATTAAATCATAATGTCTATTTTAACATTATTTTATGAGATCAAATTTACTCATATTAGATAATTATATAATAAAAATATCCATATTTGGTCATAGTTAATTAGCGTACTCAACTGAAAATAAAGCCGAAAAGCCCTAAAACAATATTTCTACTACTAACAAGCGTGAGACGTAAAGACTTTATAAAATAACAGATTACAGTACCTAATTAATTAATATTGATTTTTTTTAATTTATTTATTACACATAAACAAAGTACAGTTATTTATAGTTTTACAAATAAGAATTATATGTTAATGGTTCTGACCTTTTGAATGATTCGACTTAAAAGTTTGATTATGTAAATAGATATAAAAGTTTTTATTTAAAAAATCGTGATGCGTCCCAAATTCCCACACGAGGCTAGTATCCTCTGAAATATTTTTCACATTAGGCAACGGATATTTGCCTAGTTTCTAGAGTAGTCAATTATCTTTTTTTGCTCAAACCTATTTTTAAATTTGTTTCATTATCTCTGTTAAATGCATTTTTTTTAATAATGAAGGTTTTATGAAAAATGGGGTACTTGCCCGACTTTTACTCTTAAATGATATGACAAGAATAATTAAAAATCCGGTCAAGTGCGAGTCTGATTCATGCAAGGTTCCGTAAATAAGTTTAAAATCCCTAAGCAAAATTCAAATATGCAACATAAATTGAGCATAATACGTTGTACCTTTTGAATGATTCGACTTAAAAGTCCGATTATTTAATTAGATCAAAGTATCAAAGTCTGAGTATTTGATGTTGTTTTCTAATTAATACACGTTCCTGAGATAAATGTAGGCACACAGTTGGTACAGGACACTGAAAATATTCAATATCATTTGATCCATAACAACCACAATAGCCCTGAGACCTGAACTCCTTGTTTACCAAGAGCATGATTGGAAACCCATTAACTTGATCGCTAATCGATCATGACACTCCAAACATTGGCGCAGCCGTGATAGGCCAGCAAACACTACTCCTCAATCAAAGTAATTACTTAATTAAATTTGAAAATGACTTGTCATCACTATGCTGACGTTTGCTTTTTGGACGCTACACAGGAGCTGTTGAACAAGCTTGAGCGTTTACAAAATCTTGCAATCAAATTCATCTACGGCTTGCGGAAGTATGACCATGTATCGGAATATAGGGCACGACTTGGATGGCTCCCAATAAGGCAAAGACATGACTTGCACATACTCACATTTCTATACAAAGTGCTCAATAACCCAAAATTTCCCGATTACCTTCGCTCACGTTTCTTTTCCTTGCCCGAAAGACCATATCCTAGACGCACATGTGTCACCCAAACCTTGGAGCAGCGAACTTCCAATTCAAAATTTTTCTTTAAATCGTTTACTATTACTGCAGCACGCCTGTAGAATAAGTTGCCTGAGAGTATTCGTGATAGTCGATCTGTGGAAACCTTCAAAGTTAGACTGAAAGAGCATTTTTTATCGCAACTTGTGTCGAACAATTAATTAGTCATGTTTATATTGTAGGTATGTTAATATGTATATATATTTATAGATATATGTATGTGTGTATGTATATATATATATTATATATGATTATTAATATATATTATTGTTATATATACTGTTATTTATGTATTTATAGTAATAGATGTAGTAGTATTTTTTAAGGAAAGTAATTAGTTTTGCTTTGTTTTGTGTAGTGTAAATTTTCTATACTTTGTTGATTGCATTTTAAGTAGTATCCGCAATTTTATGACTAAATCCCCAGTTAGGTTGGCTGGAAGAAATCACTATTAGGGATAAGCCCACCTATGTACATATTTTATATTTAATGTTATTTCCTGTGAAATTTTTATGTGCAATAGAGTTTAATATTCATTTATCAATGTTTACTTCTTTAAAAACTAACGACGTATTCGTAAATTACATTATGATTTATATGATTCTAAGAGCATGTCCAATAACAAGTTTTTTTTCTCAGGAGAAGAAAGGCAGAGACCCTCATGGCTACCACCACGACCAAGAACCACTGTGGTTATGTCGGAACTCAAAGCCGATCGACGCAGCTCGACCGTCGTGACCAAACTCAGCCTAAGCCTTAGTTCTATGACCCTAGCTGGCTTACGGTGTGAGCGACTGCTCCTCAAGACTGCAAATAAATAAGCAAATACTGTAAAGCATGTTTTTTTCTTTTTTTATAAGGTTTTTCTGATTTTCTGCGGACTCTTTGGTCCGCACTCTTTTTTGTTTGTGTTAGTATTTTTTGTTTTCTTATCTATACCAATATTATAAAGCTGAAGAGTTTGTTTGTTTGAACGCGCTAATCTCTGGAACTCCTGGTTCGAATTGAAAAATTCTTTTTTTATTGAATAGCCCATTTATCGAGGAAGGCTTTAGGCTACATAACATCACGCTGCGACTAATAGGAGCGAAGAAATAAACGGGGAAAATTATTCATCTTTGAGGCCTTCCGTTGCATGCGCTGCGAAAACGGTTCGAGATACCAAAAAAATATGTATGAAAGAATTATTCCTCTTAAGATGATCTCAAAAAATGTCTGCGGCCGTATATGTCTATCTTTTAATGTTATCTCACTAGAATCGACGAAGTCGCTGGCACAGCTAGTTTATTATATATTTACAAGTAACATATTAATTCTCGGTTGGGAGAAGGTGTCTTTTCTCCGTTTTGTGGGAACAGATGGTCCCGTCCCCCACACTCATCCCAAGGAACATTTTAGCAAAATAAAAATGATGCTACCAAAATTAATATATTGTGTTAGTATTTGTTATTGAAAATTACGGCTATATTTACATAGACATTCACCTGAAAACACAACGAAATTAATTTGTTGTCAATAAAAATGCCCTGCGAGCTTATAAAATTAGTCTTATGTTAGGTTACACGGTTCTTGTAACACAAATAATTTCATTAATATCTATTATTTCGACAGCGCGTGAGTTTTTGGCTTAATATTGGTATATATAATCACGAAGAAGTAGCAGCCGCAAGCAAAATAATGACCAGGAAATTAGTAATGGGTATTTACCATATAGCAAAATAATATTTGATCACTTCACAATTCAACAGATATTTATTATGGCCGCCGCTTGTCAGTGATTCAATGAATTATGTTTAGTATGGAATGATTTAACATAATTTTAGACTTATATTCAGACGTTCGCAAGCCTATGGCTGTATATAAGAATAAAACAACTACTTAAGATTTGCGCACAGTATCTTTATATTGGTATCAAATTATTTGCCTAATCAGATATTGCGCTATTTCACAGCTGTTATACGCTACTCTGTGCTGTATAATTTGGGGCCCTTTTTGCGGATACATCGCCTGTATATCTGGATATACAGTCCTAATTCAGCCATTTGTACAGCCTACACTCTTGAAATTTTTCATTGTACAGCGTTTATACAGTTTAAAATGTTACTTGGGATAGCCCCATCTATATCTATATTCTACTAGATTATACTATTACAACTATTATTAACTATTCCTTAAGACTAACAATGTTTCATATCTAATATGGTTAGTTTTTACATTTTGTTTATTTTAAGTTAAATACTATTATTAATACTCAAGCATATAGTACACCAAACAAACCAATATAGAAACCAAATTATTATACATACATACATACATACACTCACGCCTTTTTCCCATGGGGGTAGGCAGAGATTACGTCTTTCCACTTGCTACGGTCTTTACATATCTCTTTCGCTTCATCTACTTTCATAACATTCCTCATACATGCTCGACGATTGCGGGTACTTCTGACCTGGCCTTTTTTGAGGACACTTTCGACAAATTATTATAAATTAATGTAAACTTTTTTTCTACAGGAAAATAGATATAATACATAAATACATACATATGTTGGAATCTTTCCTAAATATCAATACACACACACACAAATTAAGTACTGTTTATTTACATGTTTAAATTATAATATACAATTAATTACACATATTATATTTCCATTCTTTACTGTCTTTTTGTGCTTTTGTATACATATATATTACTCTTCTCTCTTCCTACATTATAAATAGGTACTGTCTGTTGTGAAAATCTCAGTGTCTATTAAATAAGTGTTGAAAGAATACATAACTTCGTGTCCAGTAACGACATATCTACTTTTATTCCCATAGTCACTACACATATATGAAATCAATATAATATCAAATTAATCATTATCACTGCTCATATATGCCAGTTAAAAGATCTACCTGCAAAAGTGCTGCCTTTTTAAAGTTACAAGCTCTAGAAATTCTCGCAACGGTTGTGCGACATCATTTATTGTAAATCTAGCGGCCGTGCTAAAGAAGGCTGCATGAAATATGCAGTATCTCGAACCTTTGTTCTATTTGATTACAGTCGGAGGAAAAAACATTGTTAGATTCAAAGCGAGGCGGTAAGGAGCCCTGCCTCCAGGGACGGGGAAGGACGCTAAACGCCTGTTAGCACGCACTACAGGGCCGCATTGGCCGGCCTTGGCTATTGTGATAACACAGACACGCACTTAGATGCACGAAATCTATGAACCTTGACCTTTCAAATACAGAATAATCTATAGCTTCAAGTAGAAGTAATTTAATTCTACATGAAAGTGGATGAGCGTGTAGAGAGAGGAAGACCGAAGAGAAGATAGATATAGAGGAGACTGGAAGAGGAAGACATCTTGCGCCGACCCCTAATAAACTTGGGAACAGAACTTTGTAAATTGACAATGTTGCGTGTACATTGTCAATATTATATAGGATTTAAAATGATCACAATGCTATAGAGCAGATACCCACTTAGATGATTCGGATTACGTGACACACTAGATCTGCATCCTTTTGATGATGAAGTAGTTGATTATAGCCGACAGAACGGCACGTGTAACTCCAGGCTGGTACAGCGCAGGCAGCAGTGCTACCCTTCATGCATAACCTAGATTTTTAACGAGGACTGCAAAGGCTACACTGATAACCAAGCTTGTGGGCAGCGAGTAAAATTGAGCTAAGCTCGAGGCCATCATAGCGTGTTCGCAGTCGTTGTAAACTAAGGCTTGTATAGTGGTTTTTATTATACGGATGTCGAAAAAAGTCTTACAGCCTGTCGGATGGTAAGTAGTTATTATTTACTCGAGTAATAATTTTATTTACACTTTATACCTATATAACAACAAACATGACTAGATAAACATATAAGGCCAAATTTTAATTTAAAAGCTTTTGCATATGTGCAGAACTTGACTGTTTTGTTTTTCCATACATTTTTGCAGGCCTAACCCGGCAACGTCGACATAAAGTGTGTAAGTTCTCTCAAAAACCTTAAGTAGGAAGGAAACACTAGACATAATTTCAATTGTTCATCAATTCGTATCGACGTAATTCTGTGATTTCAATGATCTATCCGATATAGAAAGTTTTAGATCTTTTGATATGGGTATTTTAAGACAAATTAAATTGACTTAGAAAATCGTTTATAGAATAATCTTAATTACATATAAGTAGATTTTTAATAGCAAAATCAATTATTTCTACAGCTGATTAAATTACTGTTATTTCACATCTACGTAAACAACTTACAATTGTTGTCCTGAGAATGACAGGTTTTGATTTATTGCATCTGGGAAACATCTGTGTAAATATATATAATAAAATAATTGAATTACTTTTTAATTTGTCAACGTAATTCATCGGTTCCATGGTGTAATGGTGAGCACTCTGGACTCTGAATCCAGCGATCCGAGTTCAAATCTCGGTGGAACCTGACTTTTTTTACTTCTGAATTACGTATAGTGAAATTATTTAACCTAATAAATTTATTATCGTTCCTATCATCTAAGAATTGTTATGTCAGTCTATTTTTTTAATTATATGATTACATTTTACCTAAAAATAGTTACAAACAATTACAGCCCGTGTCAAGTCCAGCTCTGTTCGGTCAGAATCGCCGCGCATTTATAATTCAGGGGCATCCACGTGCGTCTCGGACGCAATCAGTATTGTGAATAATAGATGCCGCAGCTCCGCGATGATTGTCCGGCCCCGCGAGATTGAAGATTTCCTAAATTCGGCCCTGGTAGATTTATATAATGCTTACGTTGTAATTATTTGTTTTCCTACACTTTTATTTTGATGAGTTTGTCGTTCATATAAGTACATACGTAAAATAAACTATGTATTTATGAAACAATAATCTGCATTGATTGATTCCTGTT